>OZ004713.1:57952413-58552413 GCA_963924515.1 Vespertilio murinus | reverse complement strand
TATATATATATATATAGAGAGAGAGAGAGAGAGAGAGAGAGAGAGAGAGCAGAGCTGCGGCCGATCCGGCAGGAGGGGGGTTTCCATGCCGTCGTGCCTCTGGTTTTCATCCAAGGGCTTAATTTTTCCCAAACAACTGGGGAGAATGAGAATGTTTAAAGCCTGAATTTTTTGTTCTGTAATAATATTTAAAATGTTCAGCTATTGCCAACTGGCCTTCTGCCCCTAAAACAAGTTTCTTCGGCGAGGGAACAGAGCGACCTCTGTGTCCGCTGACCCGGGGCAGGCCTGGCCCCCCTGCAGCCCAGACTCCGGGGACCACTCGGAGCTCCCGCAAAGGGTCCCCAAACCCGTGCGGGCCACGCCGTGGCATTAGGCGGAGTCAGTAACCTCCGGCACCCCAGTTTCTCAGAAGGAGGGGTGCTGCTTGATTAATGAGACGTCAGTTCATCTTCCTGTGTCGCGGAGTTCAGAATAGTCAGGATACATTTCTCAATCAAAAGAATCTAAAATGCAGTTACTCCCGCCTGGGCTCTGTGGAGTGTCGGGTCTTTGCTAGCTCGTTCCGGGCCTGTGTGCACATGAGAGCAAGGTGCGCCGGGGGTTCAAGTCCCGGCCCTTCCCGGGGGTTTGGCCTGCGCCAGCCGCCTGCTGCAGCCTGCTATATAGTTCACTGTTCAAAGTCGTTCTTCCCGCCTGAAAAGGCTTAGCTCTCCTGAGAACTACCCAGCCACCACCGAATAAGAAACAGACGCTCCACCTCCAAGGAGCCTGACCTTGGCACTGTCCGGCTCAGAGCCCAGGCTTCTGACCTGCGGGCTGGGAGGTGCCCCGGGGCCCCGGCGGGCCCCCCGTGGGCTCTCACACCGGCCGTCCCCATGGGGAACCCGAACAGGAGCCCGTGGCCTCGCGGCCAAAAGGTTCTGGAAGGAGCCGAGCGCAGCTGGAAGGACACCGGGATGGGGCTTCTTTGACCTTTAATTAAGGAGCTCGCAGCGGGTGGGGAAACAGGCTGAGTTTCCTGCACGTGTCGGCATTTGTTTAAATGCAGAGCGGGGTTTCCCAGCCTCGGCCCGGGGAGCGTGTTGTTCCTTCTTTTCCGCAGGGCCGTGCAGCACAGTGCCGGTGGTGGAGAGGAAACCCTGGCCTCGGACCCGCAGACGCTGGGAGCTCCCCTCCCAGCTGCGACAGCCAAACACGGCTCCACACGCTGCCCAACGTCCCCCGGAGGGCAAACCTGCCCCGGGGAGAACCACCGACCGACGTAGCATCAGCTGGCTCCATCCTGCCCAGTCACAGCTGCTGACACAGGGACTTGGGGAGCTGGCGCGTGTGGATTCCAACCCGGCCCACGCCTCGCCAGCTGGGGGGCCGGGGGCAAGTTCCCCAACGTCTCTGCACCCCCACTTCCTCCCCTGCAGAACGGAGCCATAGCTGTGCTGTCCTCGGAGAGATGTGAGGGCTGAGAGGCTGCAGCTCCTGGGGGGTCATGGGGCTTGGGCTCTGGGCTCTGAGCCCGGAGTTCACACTCCAGAGGCAACGTTGCTGTAACAAATTACCACACGCCTGACTGAGTGGCCAGGTCTAGAATTCGTTCACCCGGCCAAATCAAGGTGTCTGCAGGGCCACACTCCCTCCGGAGGCTCTAGGGGAGAATCCTTTTCCTTACCTCTTCCAGCTTTAATTCTTTAAAGCCAGTGAACAGTGAAGAGCTATGGACACAAAGAAAGGCAAATGAACTAAATGCCTGTGAACACTGGGCACAGGAAAAAAAAAACAAACCCAACAACAACACAGGAGAATTTGAAAACAAGTCAATATAACTGATCTAAACAGAAGCACAAAGAAGAAAATAGGTTAAAAACAAGATATTAGGAACTCAGGGGGAAATATAAAAAAATCTAACATACATGGAATGAAAGAAAGGAAACAAACTGGGCAAAGAAAGAAAAAAAAACTGGGTAAAATAATGATTGGAAGCTCTAATAGTCAGAAAATTTCCTAAATTAACAAGAGACATTAAACCACAGATTCAATAAACTCAGCAAATCCCACGCTTTGTCTGAATACAAAGATCGCTCCTAGGCACATCACGGTCACTGAAAAATCAAAGACAGGAGGAAAGCTCGTACATAAAGAACATTATAACCTGATGAACAAAAAGATAGATACAGAGGCAGTAAAGCACCGAACAGACTGTCAAATCACATTCTGGAAGGATGGGGAGAGGGGGAAAGAGATCAACAAAGGACTTGTATGCATGCATATACACAACCAATGGACACAAGACACTGGGGTGGGGGGAGGGGAATGAGGGCAGCGACAGGGGTAGAGGAGGCAGGGGGAAGGTCAGGGGGGAAAAAAAGGAGATATATACACTACTATATATAATACTTTAAACAAATTTTTTTAAGAAAGAAAGAAATCAGAGGGGAAGAGAGACACTTTATATTTGGGGGGAGAGGAAGGAGAGACATAGATGGCAGTTGACTTCTAATCAAAAATAAGGAAACCTAGAAGGTAATCGGATAACATCATTAAAATGAAAAACAGTAAATGTCAGCTTATAGCCAGTGAAAATATACTTCAACATGAGGGAGAGAAAGAAAAAGATATTTTCAAACAAACAAAATCTGAGAGAACGTGATACCAACCAACCCAAAGCTTAAGAAATAAGCCATTCTGTTTACATCGCCACAATCTCGACGGGTTTTTTTTAAGCTAAAGGGGCATTATCCCATGTGGAAAATGGAATCTACAGGAAGGAAGGAAAAGCACTGGAGAAAAGCAAGCATGTGGGTAAAGCTAAGAGATTATTTTTAATTTTTAAAAGATGTCCGGATGTTCAAATAAAAATAATAGCAAGAACGGTGACACATGTAGAGGTTAAAACTCGTGACCAAAATTCCACTGAAGACCGGAGGGGGGAGATGCAATTGCAGCGTTTCAAGGTCCCTGCTTTGTCCGTGAAGCGCTGTGATACTTACTCAATGTTGACAATGATGTATGAAGGTTGCATATTGAAATAAAACAAAAGAGGCGCAGCTAGGAATCAAAAGAGGAGATAAAAGGAATATGAAATAATCATCTGTGAGAGGACAGGAAAGAAGGAGCCAAGAACACATGGGACAAATATGAAACCAAGCAAGATGACTCACGAGCCCACCCTATCAGAAATCGTCTCAAGATGGCTCGTGTGTGTGTGTGTGTGTGTGTGTGTGTGTGTGTGTGTACGTGTGTGTGTACTGGTTGCGGTGGCCGTGGGCGCGAAGGCCTGTGCCCCGGATGAAGGCTGGCCGGGGGATGGCCAGGGGATGACCAGGGTTGCTGTCTCCGCCACTTCTGTGGGGAGCTCAGGGATGTCGCTGCCGGCTGGGCAGAGTCCCAGGGATCACTGCGCTTGGAATCACACATACATCCAAACGCTGCCTCTCAGAAACAACACGGCGCAGTCACTGTTTGGTCAGAAGCGGAACCCTGTGATCTGGCTCCACGTTTTCAGGAAAACGCTGGTCGTGCTGAGATCTGGGGGGAAACTGGTTACGTTCAAGGTTCTGCCCCATCAGGGAAGTCACACAGGGCCTCACTGATCAGTCAGAAGAAGAACGGCGTGACGCAACGCCTGACACCAGTCACCTGACTGATCTGCACACATGGGAATTCAATAAACATAAGGAGATCACTGACTCAGTGGCCTCAGCTCTCTCCTCGCCTATCCGGAGGGGGAAAGGTGATATTAGAAAACGACTGCAGCTCTCCCAAGCTTGTGAGAACCTAGAGAACACCAAAGGCTGATACCATTGGCATGGAATCATTAAAGCAATCCTATTCCTAAATAAGGCAGTTCTGCTTGAGGCAGGCGTGGGCAAACTACGGCTGGATCCGGCCCGTTCGGCTGTTCTAAACTATTGAAATAAAAAAAAAAAAATGAAAAAAGACCGTACCCTTTTATGTAATGATGTTTACTTTGAATTTATATTAGTTCACACAAACACTCCATCCATGCTTTTGTTCCAGCCCTCTGGTCCAGTTTAAGAACCCATTGTGGCCCTCGAGTCAAAAAGTTTGCCACCCCTGGTTTGAGGTAATGTTTTCTGATGCATGTACCATCAAGGTCGTGGGATGCCTTGAATATGACTCTGCTTTGGCTCAGCCAGAAAGGCATGGAGGATTCCTGACCAAAACATAAAGTTTAAGGAAGTGATGCCAATAACAGACTCTGAACGAAGGTAGAAGTACATCAGACTTACAGGATACACTACATTCGGGACATGGTTTTGCCTATACCTTCTGTCTTTTTTGTTTGTTTGTTTGTTTGTTTGTTTGTTTGTTTTAATATATTTTTTTATCTATTTCAGAGAGGAAGGGAGAGGGAGAGAGATAGAAACATCCATGATCAGAGAGAATCATTCATCGGCTGCCGCCTGGACACCCTCTACTGGGGATCAAGCCTGCCACACGGGCATGTGCCCTTGGCTGGAATCGAACCTGGGACCCTTCAGACCGCAGGCCGACACTCTAGCCACTGAGCCAAACCTGCCAGGGCTATGCCATCTGTTTTGAAGAGAATTTTCTTTCTACTCTTCTTTTGTTTAATTCAACAAAGTTGAGATGGTCAGCATGTTACAGGAAGATGAGAAGTTTTTGTCTGAAGTTTTTGCACAATTAACAGATGATGATAAAGTGAGTGAGTTCACATTACAACCTCAAAACAGGGATGCACTTTCCAAAACTTTGGCCAAGTTCAGGATTCTCCCTGCTCTTGACATTGCAATGGGCATGGATGATTTGCAGGTCAGATCAACGGCTACAGATAAATTTTCTTACCTAATAGAGTTTAGTCCATTGATGTCCCAAGAATTTGTCATTCAAAAAGCCCACAGAGGGACCATGATGTCCTTCTCATTAAGGTGGGAACTGAGCTAATGGTCTGTGGTCCTGATCTAGGAGGTGCTGTTCTGTTCATGGGACTTCTTTGTACTCGAACTGATCCAGAGACCACGCTGGCTACAACTAATAAAACTGGGAAAAGGTAAATTTCTACATTTCTTCTCCAACCATCGTATGCCTGTCCTCACAGCACCACTTTTGACCAACACTTCAGAAGACAACAGGGAAAAGGATAACATAGCCAGATCTAACGGAAACAGCACCATTCATCCCGGTAATTGTCAAACAGCCTGGCTCCCTGCCTTGATTTTAGAGCTACTCGCATCTTGTGTGGAACATCCTACATGTCACGTAAAAATCATGTTACGAGCAAGGGCTTGCTAAGAGGAGTCTTGGCCTTGAAGCATTCCAAGCACACTTTCCTGGCCTCATGTTCTCTTCGTTTTGAGGCGGACCACTGGCCTTCACGATGCATTTCACAGTCGTTACATCACCAAGAGAAAGCTCTCTGAGCCCGCTGTGAATGCTCCTCTGGATAACGGAACGTAGTACAATCTGTTAAACTCTGCTGTAATTGAGTTCTTTGTATTTGTAAGAATGGAAGATAGAAGTCTTCTACTGCACGTAGAGTTGAAGACTTTTATAAATAGAATTGATTGAATGTGTTCAGACATTCAAAGGATTAAAGACTAAACATGAGCAAGAAAAAGACAGACAAAATCAGCCGAAACCGGTTTGGCTCAGTGGATAGAGCATCGGCCTGTGGACAAAAAGGTCCCAAGCTCGATTCTGGTCAGGGGCATGTACCTTGGTTGTAAGCACATCCCCAGTGGAGGAGGCAGCTGATCGATGATTCTCTCTCATTGATGTTTCTACTCTCTATCTCTCTCTCTTCCTCTCTGTAAAAATTAATAAAATATTTTTTAAAAAAGACAGACAAAATCAGAAACTGACCAGTGTACCATCTGTCCCACGCAGTAACAGGTTTTAAGAAGAAAGAGAAGCAGTTCTGGCACCAGCGGAAAAACCCAAGCCAGAAGATGACTTCCCAGGTAGTTATAAAAAGTGTGTGAAGACTAGGAAAGCAGAAGAACATGAGGACAAGGAAAACTGCCCCAGAACTACAGCTTCCGGTGGCTCCCAATTTCCTTCCTCCCACTCGGCCAGCGCTGATGGAGAAGCAGCGCAGAGAGCAGACCTGCAGTGGCCCCGACACCACCAGCAAGTGCCAATGGAGCCTCTTCCAAACTACAGCCTCGGCTACATCACTAACAGCCCCCGAGGGAAGTTTGGTTGGTTCAGTGGATTTATCCAGAGGAAAAGGAAGAAACACCTTCCAGGAAAAGACCTCATCTCAGCTCATAAGATATTGAGGGGGGACCCTCAGCATGTGATCTCACTAAAATGCTGCAACTGTCCCATGAGCTGAAACTGATCAGAAAGCCACCTCACGTGAACGTCTAAGGAGACAGGGAGTAGCAGGAATGCTCGGTGTAGCAGCTAGGAGACGTGAGTTCAGGGAAAACACAGGCTTCCCAGGAAGTCGATCACTTGCTAATAATTAAGCCATTTGCAAGCTAACAGAAAAAAAAAAAATAGTAACCGAACCTGCGAGGCAGCTCCTCAGTAGCAAGGAAACGTGCAGGCTTGGGGACACTATTGGGTTGAAAAAATAATATGAATGCAGAGTTGCTTGGGGGGTGGGGGGTGGTTGGAGGGTTGTTGATCTAGAAACGATTACAAAACGTCAGAACACCCAATAACATTACTTGTATCATGGTGTTGGCCGTGTTGTTCTTTTAATCGGCTGCCTCTTTTTAAAAGAAGCTTTATATGCCGAAAACGGTTTGGCTCAGTGGATAGAGCGTCGGTCTGCGGACTGAAGGGTCCCGGGTTCGATTCCGGTCAAGGGCATGTGCCTTGGTTGCGGGCACATCCCCGGTAGGGGGTGTGCAGGAGGCGGCTGATCGATGTTTCTCTCTCATCGATGTTTCTGGCTCTCTATCCCTTTCCCTTCCTCTCTGTAAAAAATCAATAAAATACAATAAAGAAACAAACAAACAAACAAATAAATAAATAATAAAAGAAGCCTTATAGAAAGAATCGTTTTTTAAGTGTTCTGAAAGAAAAACAAGGTTAAGCTATTGGGACCAGGTCTTTGAAGACTCAAAGAAACCCGGCCTTTCTGTGTCGTTGGAGGGACATGCACATGCTGAGTTTTCGCCAGGAAGTTAGTATGTATTTTGATGGAAACAAACAAGCTGGATCCCAGATACCCTGTTTCCCCGAAAATAAGACAGTGTCTTATATTAATTTTTTGCTCCCAAAGATGCGCTAGGTCTTATTTTCAGGGGGTGTATTATGTTTCCATGAAGTAGGTCTTATTTTCGGGGAAACGTGGTAGTTTTGTTCATGTGACTTTAAAATCAGCACTTTTAGAGAGACAGATGCCGGGAGCCGGTACAGCAGGGCCGGGGTGATTTGCTCTAGAAAAGGGAGAAGGTTACCCGTGCTTTCACCTGCCTCCAGGCCCAGGCCTTTGGGGAAGACCCTCAGAAGTTCCTTTCCGCTTTGTTAGTGAATGTCCCTCTCCCTGGAGCCGCAGGCCATGTGAAGGCGCCATCGTCCATGCAGGCTGCTATACGGAGACCAGGGCCCAATCTCGTGGCATTTAATCGCCAGAGGCCATTTCCATCCGGGAAGTGACTTCACGGTCAGACCCAGAAGGCGCCCGTGCAGCTTTTCCATAAACAAACGGGGGGAATGGGCACGCCGCGGTGCTTGCCCAGCGAAAGCGCATTCCCCGTCTGCAGATGAATTTAAAACAACAATGCGAGGCAAACAGTGGAGAGCCTTTATTTTTAGAACAAGCAAGCTCACTGTAAATATTTTCAAATGCTCGTTTGCCCGCCTGTGATCTGGGATCGTGCGGAGAAAAACATCCCTCTCGCTACAAGTGAATGCGCTGGGAGGGGGAAAGCTAAAAATAGCAGTCCGGCTCCGGTCTGCAGATCGCCCGTGATGCGTCGCGGGTCCGTTTTCCTTGGAATGGCTTTTCACAATAGTTTTTATACACCGAAGCAGTTTCCCATGTTTTGGAGATTTTGTAGTCAATTTTCACTTTGACTGCTTGGGAAAGATGGGCTGTCTGTGCTAGTCAATGGTCTGGGCCAGTGGTCGGGAAACAATGGCTCATGAGCCACATGCGGCTCTCTGGCCCCTTGAGTGCGGCTCTTCCACAAAATACCACGGCCTGGGCGAGTCTATTCTGAAGAAGTGGCGTTAGAAGACGTTTAAGTTTAAAAAATGTGACTCTCAGAAGAAATTTCAATCGTTATACTGTTGATATTCGGCTCTGTGGACGAATGAGTTTGCCGACCGCTGGCCCAGCAGCGAAGAAGACAAAACGCAGGCTTTCGTGATGCGTCTATGACAGAAATATCAGGCAACGTCACCGTGGTAACACGGAAAACGCCGTCTCTGCCGGGAGCAGCCTCTCCCATAAGACCAGGTTTGAGGGGGGCGGTGGGCTCAGGCACCGTGCCCGTAGACACCCGTGGCGCCCAGGATGGCTTTCATTGGACCTGCCGGCTGCCTTCTCTCGGAAATCGGGAACGGGGACCAAGGGGGCTGTGTCCGCCTCGAGACCCGGAGTTGGTCTATTGCCTTACTCGCCCCTCTGACTTTAGAGCCTCTCCGGCCTGCGCAGCCTCGGCGGTCCTGGGGCGGCGGGTCCACAGCCCCGCGTGGCCCCGAGTCCGTCCCTGGGGTTCTCTGATGCGTGTGCGCTTTCCCAGCCAGGGCTGGGGGTGGAGGCCACAGCACACTGTGTGCGCGGATGTGACCCCCCGAGCTGCCAACCCAGAGAAGAGGACAAACCCAGAAGCCCACAGAGCAGGGGAGCCGTGCGCTGGGGAGCCCTGGGCCTTGTCATGCAGGATCCTAACTCCCCCCGTGGGTTCCGCCGTCCTGGGCTGGGTCTGTGGTTACCGCAGCTATAAGCGCCCTCCCTGATGCCGCATCCAAAGCCCCTTTGTTTTTGAGAACAGGCCTGCTCTAAAGCACCCCATTTCCCAGAGCCGCCGGCCAAGGAATTCTCCCCCAGACCACTGAATGGAGCTCTCGGGCTTTGTGGCCAGTGCTCTCTGTCTGCCCTTTTCTTTTCCTCTTACCTCCTCCATCCCCGGGGAGGCCCCTCAGACACTGGCCGCATTGAAACCGCTCCCGCATTCTTCCCGAAAGCCCCGCGAAGACACTTGGAGAGAAATCCCGCTTTGAACTAAAAGCACGTCTCCTGGCGTCACCGAATTAACACAAAATGGGACTCGGCCCCAGCCCCCCACTGCGTGATTCAGGGTCCGCCGCTTTGGGGAGTGCCCAAGGGCCTCGGGCCTCCCCAGCGCTTCTTTCCTTCCCTGGGTCGCATTCAAAGGGACTGAAAACATACAAGGCGCGTTCATTACGGAGGGGTATTCATTGCTTTGCCGAGTCTCGGAGCGCGAAAGAAGCGGGACAATCCATTTTCTGAATCCGCTCGCCCCGGTTTCCCAAGCAGCCACATGGGCACAGCCCCCGGGACGCGCTGGAAACGTCCTTTCATGGAAACGGTGGTTTCTGCTCCATCCCTGGCGCACAGTGAGGAGATCCTCCGTCCTGGGGGCTGGAGGCAACAGTTAAGCCTTTTTTCAAAAGATGTGCAGCTGTGACTGCTTGGGAGTTTTTTGTTTTTGTTTTTAATATATTTTATTGATATTTTACAGAGAGGAAGAGAGTTAGAAACGTCGATGAGAGAGAAACATCAGCCAGCTGCCTCTTGCACACCCCCTACTGGGGATGTGCCCGCAACCAAGGTACATGCCCTTGACCGGAATCAAACCCGGGACCTTTCAGTCCGCAGACCGACGCTCTACCACTGAGCCAAACCGGTTTCGGCTGCTTGGGAGCTTTGAAGCAACTTTGTTCTAGGAAGCCCAGCCACTTCTAGATTGACGTGGGGTTGACGTGTCCTTGGACTACCCAGGGGGAGGGTGTCCCCTGCTTTGTCCATTCCTGTAAGTTGTACGCACCCTGTTTCCCCGAAAATAAGACAGTGTCTTACCTTAATTTTTGCCCCCAAAGATGCACTAGGTCTTATTTTCAGGGGATGTCTTATGTTTCCATGAAGTAGGTCTTATTTTCGGAGGATGTCTTATTTTTGGGGAAACACGGTATTCATTTTTCGTCACAGGGGATCCAGGAAAAGTACAGAGAATAGCAGTGAAACCAACCCCCCTACGGCAGTTAGGATGACTGAGCGAGTGCCATCTTTCTGTTACATACAGCCAGGATGACGGATATCACGATGGGATGCATGAAATGAGTGGTTAAGCTAAACTCACAGTCCCATTTCCATGTTTTTCCCCAATTAAACCTATCAATTATGAGCTTTTTGCAACCAAGATTTCAAAACAGAAGAGGTGTGTTCAGAAACAGACCAAAAATACTCCCAACAGGACTCTAACAGGGCTTCCCTGCTGTCTCCGCAGGGGCTGTGGCGGGTGCGGGAGCCTGCGGGGACAGGAGCACGGGCTATGTGGAAGAGATAAATGCTCTGCAGGCATCAAAGGGACGAGACCTGAAGATCACGGGTTTCCGGAGACTGCAGGTCTCAAGTCACCCGGGGCCTATGTTGTGTGAATTTCCTTGCATGCCTGTGTATTCCAAGACTCTCTTTCACAAGCGTCTTCGTTTTATTTTTTATTTATTTATTTTTAAAATATATTTTATTGATTTTTCTATAGAAAGGAAGGGAGAGAGACAGAGTTAGAAACATCGATGAGAGTCATCGATCAGCTGCCTCCCACACACCCCCACTGGGAATGTGCCTGCAACCAAGGTACGTGCCCTTGACCGGAATCGAACCCGGGACCCTTCAGTCCGCAGACCGACGCTCTATGTACTGAGCCAAACCAGTTTTGGCACTAATTAGTACTTTTGTCCAAACAAGCTCTGGTGGTCTCCCAACAGGAATGACATTGAACTGTCGCAAACACACACACACACACACACACACACACACACACACACGGAGTAAGTGGATCACAAAATCCTCCTTCCTCTTTTTACCAGCTGACTTAGCCTGTCGGAGTCTTTATGATGACCTGCTTTGTTAATATCAACCCAAGTGTCCTACCATGCTCTCAATTTCAGCTGCGTTTTGTCTGTCATCATTTGGAAGTCTTCAGTGCCTTGAGTAAATGAATTTCTAAAAAGTCGGCCTTTGAGCTTGAAGCTTCTAGAAAAGGACAATCCTTGAAAACCAAGCTGGCAAGCGGGCAGGACCAGCTACCTAATTCGTGGGGCTCAGTGAGGAATGGAAACACAATCCCTCGTTTAAAGCGGAAGGATTTCAAGATGGCAGCAGCAGGGCCCTGAGCGATGGCATAGGCCCGCAGAGCTGACTCCGCGAACAGGAGCCACTGGAATGTGTCCTGCAGAGGGGCGGGGCGGGGAGGGGCTCAGTGAGCGCTTTAATGAGAACAGGGTTTAATTCTGAAATTCTATAATTGCGCCCGGGATGACCTCAACCCCTGAGAAGGATATTTTGATGGAGCTCCTATTTTTATTTAGATAAATTTAGATTCTGTCTCAGAATAGGCTGTAACTGAGCAGACCTGCAATGTTGAATCATCTAAATTTGGGGAACCATTCAAAAGAACCATAAATAGAGACAACTTATTTGACAAGTTATTTGACAAGTTATCATAAAAATATTTGTCCAAGAAAGATAGTCTGAATGAAGGCCAGAATTTCCTGGGAACAACTTAGACGGAATTATTTACACATTTCAATGTGTTTTTTAAAATTAGAATTGAGAATTGTGCTCAGCTTACCAAATACTTTAATACCTGTAGAGAGAATGTTCTCAATGAAATATAGTGTGGTCTATAGAGAAGTCAGTGAACATACCAGCAATTCCAAATTTATGAAGCCCAAAATGCAGACGATTTTGTGGGAAAACGTAAAAATAATAAAACTATTGAGAAATACATTCTATATAAAAATACCATGACTGATGGGCTAAGAAACTTGATTCCCTTACAATAAATACAGGGGGGAGGGCAAAGTAGATGTACGGTTGTAAGTATGCAAAACACAGTTTATTCTTATATTACTAGTTTTTACTAATTGTATTATTTTCCATTTGAGCAGCTATAAACCCACTTCTGCCCCACCCTGAATGTATCAAAAATCACACTCTGCTTAAATTCTTTTTAACATTCAGATCATCAGCACAATGAACATGGCCAAACTTGCTTTAATGAGCACAGTATATGTTCTTCCATAGCTTCAAAAGGATAGGTTGTTTGTTTGTTTTTTTTATCTGAAAATAGTTCCTGAAGAGAACCATTTTATAGGTCCACCAATATAAGAAACTAACTGGTTGGTCAATAAATAAAGCTTTCAGGGGGAAAATATATCATTCTAATGGTTTATAAGCCTCCGTTCCCTGCCCAAGTACTTTGATTGGGATGACATGATGTGGTACCTTGATTGGGATGACATGATGTGGTACCTTGATTGGGATGACATGGTGTGGTACCTTGATTGGGATGACATGATGTGGTACCTTGATTGGGATGACATGATGTGGTACCTTGATTGGGATGACATGATGTGGTTACCTTGGTAATGACCACCACAGCCACCATTTACCAAGCACCTGGAGTGAGCGCCACGCTGCTCAGCCATTAGCTCATCTGACCTGTGAAACGAGCCCTGTGAGAGGTCACGTTGGATCAGCCACCTTAACTGCTGCGGAAACGGAGCCTTGAGGTGGTTTGGACACTCTCTGAGGTCACGTCGCTGGGGAAGCACCTGAGTCCAGGCCTCCTGCCGCCCGGACCCGAGCGCGCCTGTCCGCCCGTCCGCCCGTCCGCCCGTCCGCCTGTCCGCCCGTCTGATGAGTTCACCAGAGAGTCTGACTTGAGGAGGACAGCTGCCCAGGGAAGTTTCCGGGAACGAGCCCAGATCTCTGATGTCACCATCCAGACCCCGCTGCCTCCAATAGGGCTAATTGGTGGCCTCATCGCTGCTGATTAGCTCGTATCTTCCCTTCCTGGCACCGGTCACAAAGGCCCATTCAGTCCCCCACCTTCATTGGCCCCAGCTCTATCTGTGCACAGCCCCCGGAGGGGGGGGGGCACAGAGGGAAAGCAGACCTTCCCCTGGGCGCGCAGACCAGGGGTGACGTGGGCCGTTTGGAGGCCGAGCCAAAGGAACTGGCTCCAAAGAGACTAAACAAATCAGGGAAACGCATTCCAGTTTCTCACCCCAACTCACGAGGCGGCCCCGGCGTCTGGGCTTCACCTTCACTGAAGGAGCTTTCTCTCCCTTAAGGCGGCCGTGATGCCTGCAGGCTAATCGAGCTGCAATAGGAACCATCAGATCATATATATATATATTATTGATTTTTTACAGAGACGAATGGAGAGGGAGAGTTAGAAACACCCGCCTCCTGCACACCCCCTATGGGGATGAGCCCGAAACCAAGGTACATGCCCTTGACCGGAATCGAACCCGGGATCCTTCAGTCCGCAGGCGGACGCTCTATCCACTGAGCAAAACCGGTCAGGGCAGAACCATCAGATCTTAATCCTCATCCACCAAGTCCTCGGCACAGTCAAGTGGGTGCTTCCAAAATGCCACCGTTCGTTCCATCCCACAGGCGCTGTGGGGAGACAGAAGGCGCAGAGCGGAATCTTTCCCGCTGCAGACTCGGGGTCTCTTCTTGGGGGGGTGGCCACCTCCCACCCCTCCCCCCTCTCCCCTCCCCCCTCCCCCCCCCCCCGTGGGCCTTAGCTCAGCGTCCGGCTCCCAGAGGCCTCCGGCCACTCCTAACCCAGCGCAGTCACAGTGCACCCCACTGATACCAACGTGTCCCTGGCAGCCAAGAAAAGACTTCTGAAAAAGTCGTCAGACGCCTGCCTCTACCCCTCACTTCGAGGCACGCCTTGCGCAGGGCAGGGCCAGACAAGGGCAGGTCGGACAAGACGCGGGTCTGGGCAGGGCTGGCCAGGAGGGTTTAGGGAAGTCCCTTCTGCACTTTAAGGAAGAGAGGGGCCCGTTGCTTTTGTCTCTCCCCCAAATGAGCTCTTCCAAAAGATGCCAGCAGAGAGGAAACAGCTTTTTCCTGGAGTTACCAAGCCACGCCCGTGCCTGGGCTGAATGTGGTGAACACGTGGGGAGGAGGGCAACCCTGCGGCTGTCTCCCTCCGGCTGTGCCCGTCCTCGGAGCCATGGTGACGGCAGTGGCTACGGTAGAGGCTGTGGTGCTGCCTGCACCCCCCTGTGCATGGCGCCGGCCACCACTGCAGGGAGGGCCGCTGCTGAAGGCTCCCGGCCGAGCCGGTCCGCAGGCCGTGCCCGTGCTAACGGAGCCACCCTGCCCCAGGTTACACCCTGACCCAGCAGCAGCGCCCCGAGAGCGGCTGGTGCAGGGACACGAGGCCTGACAACCTAATTAGGGCCTCCCAGCTCCCTGCAGGACCGTCCGAGGCCGGGGGCTGCAACGGCGCGTATTTCAGCTCCTGCCTCCGTCCAGTCCCGAGTCTCTGAGCTCCCGGGTGTTGGTGCTGTGGGCACACCCACCTCTGAGCCTGCTTCCGGGTGGGCAGGTAAGAGGTGGACCTTGGGTCTCCAGAGCGCCTGTGACAGGGCCGGCACTGTGCCCTGTGTGTGACCGGGCGGCATCTCTGCCAGCGGGTGTCCCTGGTTTCATCTTATAGGGGACAAAGTGAAGAGGATGCCATCTGCTTCTGATCTGGGAACTCCCGATTGGCCGGCTGAGGTCACATGCCCATCTCTGGGACCAATCCCGGCAGGGGACACATGCCCACCTCCCTCGGCGATGCCTCCCGTCCTGATGCCCACACGCCGGACACCACCAGCAGTGAGAGTGGGTGAGCGGCCACAGCGCTCAGCAGCATGGACGCTGCGTCCTCCTCACGTGGTGCTGGACAGAGGCAGACCCCAAGGGGCGCCCGCTGTGTGACTCATGCATTTGTGCCGTTTCACTTTGTAACTGTCCATACGCCAAGCGTGTCAAACTCGCGGCCGGCGGGCCGCACACCTCCTGCTGGCCAGAAGCCTGCTGGCCGTGAGTGTGATGTGCTCACAGCACACTGTGACTTCTCTACACGTATGTTTTTTCGCTGTTATGAACTAATTTTTTTTTATTAAGTCTTTAGAGTACCTAAGATGAAAACTGGGACAAAGACGCAGGAAGGAGCTTTGCTGAGCCAGGGAGGCACATGCAGAAGGATCTCTGCCCGCGTCCTCACGGCTGGCGGAGACCAGGGGCGAGGGGCGTCGTGTGGCTCTAATGAGCGTTTGTTTGTTCCAGGTTCGCTCATTAGCATCCTGGGCGAAAGGAGGGTCCAGAACCAGAAGCGCCCTGCGCACTGCCAGCTCCCCCCGCGGGCCCCGGGAGGCTGCGGGCCCAGGGCACCGGGCGGCGGGCAGAGGTGCGGCCCCCGCCTCCCTGCAGGGCACACACCTGTCGGCTCGGCTGCGGTTTACAGGCTACACGCGGGTTCGCAACCTTCAAGCCCACGCTCCCTTCCAAGCAGGTGTGAGTATCTCACCCTTTCCTTTCATGTTATTTGAAATTAATTAACCATTAAGGACCAAAAGCAAAGCCCCAGGACAAATGCTGCTTTGTTTCCAAGCTGCCTGCACAGCCCCACCCCCTCCCCTGCGCCCTCCTCTCCTCTCCCCCCCCCCCCCCCCCAGCCTCGGTTGGTTATAGGTTACAGGCCTTTCATTTCCTCCGGGTTTTTGATGGGAGGTTTGGGGACGAGGCCACCAGGTGGACGCCGTGCCCGGCATTTATGAGCCGGTGGCCTGGCCGCCAAGAGGGAGGAGGGACCCGGGAGCACGGACCTCCTCTGTTTGCAGTGAAACCCACAGCTCCTGACGTGTTAAGTGGGCATCGCTCAATGGTATCAGCTCCTCCTTACGGGCGCTGCCCCTGAGCCACACACGGGTGCTCCCCGCACTGTCCTCTCACCGCAGCCCGGGCGACGGAGGGACATCGTGGCCGGAGGGCGGGGGCCAGGCTCGAGCCGCCAGCGGCCGCCCCGTCTGACGATGAGGAAGACAAGGACCCAGAAGGGGAGCCCCGTCAGGCCGCCCCCGCTGACGGCCCCGCAGCAGAGCACGGACGGTTTGGCCAGAGCGGGGATTCCAAACCCCGGCTGCTCACTCCGGAGCCTCCATGCGGGCACCCCACTCCCGACCAACGGGTGCAGCTGACACCAAGGACCCCCCCAGAAAGAACTCTCTCAGGGGAAGAGACCCCGGCTCTGGGCCGGGACCTGGGCTGTCGGGGTGAGGTGATGGGAACCCCCATGGGGGCCTGGAGCAGGCGCAGGTGCAGACGTGAAGGGGCTGTGTGAGCGAGCGCCGGTGGCCGCAGCCCCACGGCCAGGCCTGGGGAGGACCGTCCTCGGCTCCTTCTCCCCACCTTCCCCCCAGCACTGCCGGCATGGCCTCCCCAAATGGGGCATTCCTGCTTCCCGCTGCCATTGTGGCCAAACCCCACAACCAGTGCTCACTTCAGCAGCACATATAGTCACATATGCTAACATGGGAACGACACAGAGCAGATTAGCATGGCCCCTGTGAAGGGTGACACACAAATTCGTGAAGCGTTCCATTTTTAAAAATTTTTTTTAAAAAATCACAACCACACCACCTTGACTTTAACGCCAGGCTGCGAATGAACTCTAGGATACCAGTCAGGACAATGATCTTCCTGTATTTCTACTCCTTTAGACCCAGAAGGGTAGTCAGCAAACTCATTAGTCCACAGAGCCAAATATCAACAGTACAATGATTGAAATTTCTTTTGAGAGCCACATTTTTTAAACTTAAAACTTCTTCTAATGCCACGTCTTCAAAACAGACTCGCCCGGGCCGTGGTATTTTGTGGAAGAGCCACACTCCAGGGGCCAAAGAGCCACATGTGGCTCGGGAGCCGCAGTTTGCCGACCACGCTTCTAGAACAATGGAGGGGACCCTCTCCCTGAACCTGGGGCAGCCATGCGATCATCACAGCCCAGTGGACTACGCTCGGTGACCTGGACATCAGAAGCCCGTTTACAGCCCCAGGGGAGAGGGCCCAGGGGTCAAGCCGGAACCTAGAAACCAAACACAGTTTAACTGCGTGCCAGCGTCTCGGCCCATTCAGAGATTTAAAGAAATAAACAAGCAGAAACAACTGTCACACGCTCACAGAGGGTCAGCTGTCATACATCTCTGCCTCAAGTTAGAGAAGGTGAGTCATTCTCGCTTCTTGCTACTCGGAGTGGCCCCTGGACCGCAGCCCGGGCCTCCGGGAACTCATTACAAATGGTGCCTAGCCCGGGAAAGACTAAATGAGGTGGGTAGTTATCCTGCCTTGTAGGAGTCGGGGCCTTGGGGCTGCCTGTCAGCTGAAGACGCCTGTGGAAACGTCAGAAACCACCCTGGCTAGTTTGGCCCAATGGACAGAGGGTCTGCCTGGGGACTGAGAGGTCCTGGGTTCGGTTCCAGTCAAAGGCACATGCCCAGGTTGCAGGCTAGATCTCAATAGGGGGCATACCGGAGGCAGCTGATCAATGATTCAATGATTCTCTCTCCTCATTGATGTTTCTCTCTCTCTCTTGCCCTTCCTCTCTAAAATCTATTTTTTTTTAAATAAAAGAAAATTCAGAAACCCACCATCAGTCCACAAAGGTTAGCAGATGAGAATCTCAGACTTTCCAAATCACCATGGTTTTAATAAAAGAATGAAGTGGAAAGTATTGGTTTTTGTCTTGTTGGGTGTTTTGTTTTGCTTTTTCCTCTTTTAAAGAAGAATCTTAAGATGCTTGCCTCTCCTTTTAAACGATGTTGTAAAGTTTGAATCTTCGCTTAGCAGCCAATCTCCTGGGAAGAGCCGATAAACAAAACGCCTTCAATGTTTTGTCACTGGGAATGCAGCTAGGAAAACAAAACGCCGGCAGTTTCAGTGCCTGGTCACTGGGCAGACTCTGGTTTCGATTACAAACACCAGCCGCTTCAAAGATGTGTTTCTAGATGCCAAAGGCATCCAGACCTGGGCCCGGGAGCCCGGCGGAGTCTGCTCCGAGAGGCACGGCGAGCGAACCCCGATGCACTCACTCCCTGTGGCCGGCCACCAGCAAGCGGTGCTCTGGTTAATTAGGGAGGACTCGCTTCCATTAAAATCTCCCTGGCATTCCAATCAGCCCAATTAGCAGCCAGAGAAACAGCCACAACGAAATCGCATTCTGCTGTTTCCAATTAAGCGGGGGGCCTTGGGCGCGGTAGCCACCCACATTACAAATTGGGGGTGCCTGCCAGAAGTGAACTCCCTCCGTGCTCCTCGGACCATCAGCATCCTCTGCTGACAGAATTCGTTCGCCGAGCATGCTCGGAAAAAGCATGGTGAAGCAAGCCACTCCATGGCATTCATTCCTTCAGTGAAACATCTCATGCCCGAGGCTGAGCGAGGTGCAGGCCGGACCACCGGGGGCTGCGAGGGGAGGCTGTGAGAAGAAAGCAGCGCCTCTTGTGCAGCCGTGGGCAAACTACGGCCCGCGGGCCAGATCCGGCCCGTCCGGCTGTCCTATCCGGCCCGCGGAGCCGGAAGAGCGGAGGGTTCTCTTGCTCTCCCCTCCGCTCCTTCACCAGCGGCCCAAGATGAGAGTGCCAGCATGGTCAGGATGCTTTTGTTCCGGCCCTCCGGTCCAGTGTAAGAACCCACTGTGGCCCTCGAGTCAAAAAGTTTGCCCACCCCTGCTCTTGTGTATGGTTTCCGTCACCAGCACACTGAAGGGATTACTGGCCTTCTGAAGTCAAAGAGGAAAATGGCCCTGGACGAGCCATGTGTCCCAGGGGGCCGTGTGCCCCGGGTGAGCTGTGTGCCCCAAGGGAGCCGGGTGTCCCAGGGGAGACATGTGTCCCGGGGTAGTGGTGGGACCCGGGGGTGGGGCGGTGTGAACCAGAGGAGGAGCGGACTCTATTCATGTGGTCCTGAGATAGTCACCATAAAACAAGCAGACTGCCAAATGAGGAGCGGATTCTATTCATGGGATTCTGAGATAGTCACCGTAAAACAAGCAGACTGTCAAATGAGGAGTGGATTCTATTCATGTGGTCCTGAGATAGTCACCATAAAACAAGCAGACTGTCAAATGACAGCGGGGAGGGGAAGGAGACCTGGGGGAAGATAAGAGAACAACCGAAGGACTGGTATGCATGCAGTACAACCAACAAACACAGAACTCTGGGGAGGGAGGGCATGAATGGAAGGGGGGGGGGGCAATGGTAAGCTATGTACACATATAATACCTTAATAAATTTTAAAAAAATTAAATTTAATTATTTTTTTTTTAAAGAGGAAAATGGCCAGCCTGGCCAGCGGCTTTGAACCCATCGCTGGTAGCTGTGGATCACTGAGGTCAAAACAGCGATGATGTCAGTGTTTATGGAGCAGTTTCCAGGCCTCCTGTGCACTGCTCTCTGGGAGCAGCCGGATCTCCGGGGGAAGGATGCGGGCTTTGCTCTGTAGTCAGCGGAGCTGGAGGGTCCGTTCTCGGCTGTCAGCGGACCGCACTACAGAACACGTGTGTGCTTCCCGGGGCTCTGGGAAGGCGTGGACTCCCCCAAACGCATTCCCTTCCTGCTGGGGCAGGTCCAAGAGCTGCTGTTACAGCCTCGTGGCTTTGGGCGGGGTTCCCACTGAGGACCCCTTTGAGGGGAGACACCTGGCTGTTATTGCCTCGCGAGGACCGGAGCGGCCCCAGTTCCCATGGAAACTTAAAAAGCGAGTGAGGTGAGTTCCTGACGCTGGTCTTGCCATCCAGCCGGTCCCACCCGCCCTTCAGTAAAGTCCTTCTTCCCACCGAGAGTGCGAAGGCTTTGAAATCTCTCTCTTTATTACAGCGGCCTGGGAAGTCCTTGGCTTGTACTAAGGCATGAACGGCTGATGTAAATTGTGTCACTTCTTCAAGGCGCCTTTGTGTTTATGCAGTTCGGAGTTTGAAAGGGGGAAAGCTCTAGCCAAGGGAGTTTCAGGGGCAGCCAGCGACAGGCTGAAAGCCGTCTGTTCTCTTGGTCCACAAGCAGACTTCGCAGAAGGTGAACTTCGGCATCTGGTCTCTGAAGACGAGAGGGAAGAAGAGGAAAAAGAAAAGACCTCTCTCTATATATGCACTGAGTGGCCAGATTATTATGATCTCTGGATGAATAGTAATCTGGCCACTCAGTATATGTGTGTGTGTGTGTGTGTGTGTGTGTGTGTGTGTGTGTGTGTAATAACATATATATTAGAGGCCCGGTGCATGAATTTGGGGTCCGGCCAGCCTGGCTAGGGAGAGGGGACATGGGCGGTTGGCTGGCCTGCCTGCTGGTCAAACTCCTGGTCGAGGGGACAATTTGCATATTAGCCTTTTATTATATAGGATATACACAGTGTATACCCTGACTGGCCAGATTATTATACATTCAGAGATCATAATAATCTGGCTACTCAGAGTATACGGTGGAGAAAGTAGGTTAACCGCTGTGAGTACATGAAACACAGAGCTTAATTATTGTACTATTATTTACTAATCATTCCAGTATTTTCCACACGAACAACTGTAAACCACCTTTCGTGCCACCTTGTGTCAGACTAACGCAGAAGATCACGTTCTGAACCCAACATTAGAATGGCCTCGCAGCTTCCACTATTGCACTTTTGGGAGTCCTGAGCTGCCATCTAAGAAAGCCGGCTCCTTGCTTAGAGAGGCCACTCGGAGAAGAAGAGGGCCTGCACTGTGTCGGGGGAGAGGCCCAGATAAGACGGTGTCCGGGCCGAGGCCCCGGATGACAAACATCTAACAGAAGCCACGTGAGACATTCTGAGTGAAGCAAGCACAACTGCCCGCTGAGTTTATAACATGGAATCATGAGAATGAAACAATTGTCATTGTGCCTCAAAAGACAACAACAAAACCTCAAGTTACTGTTTTAATTCTGACAGCCACATTCACCAAGCTTTTTACTCTCCAGTGCTTACATCTCAGACTTCCCACTTAGGATAATCTCACTGTTGGGTAAAGTACAGTCATGTGCTGCATAACAACATTTCAGTCAAGGATGGGCAGCACATACAATGGCCGTCCCACCTACACTAATAAAAGAGAAACATGCAAATTGACCATCACTATGCTGTGCCCACAAGCCAATCAGGAGTGAATATGCAAATTAGAAGGACAAAGATGGCAGCTGCCCAGCTGTTCCAGGTGCAGAGTGGCCGGGTCGGGCAGGACTCCTGCTATGAGAGAAAGGGCGAAGGGCAAAGAGATCTACAGGAGTAGCACTCCGGCACAACGAAGACGAAGACTGCAGACTCTGGAGTCTGCAGTGAAGACCAAGACAGCAGACTCCAGACAGGGTCTATAGCAGGCCTGGGCAAACTACAGCCCGTGGGCCGGATCCGGCCCGTTCGGCTGTTCTATCCGGCCCGCGCGGAGCCAAAAGAGCGGGCCATACCCTTTTATGCAATGATGTTTACTTTGAATTTATATTAGTTCACACAAACACTCCATCCATGCTTTTGTTCCAGCCCTCCGGTCCAGTTTGAGAACCCATTGTGGCCCTCAAGTCAAAAAGTTTGCCCACCCCTGGTCTATAGCAAAGACGAAGATGGCAGACCCTGGCCAGAGTCCGCAGCGAAGATGAAGGCAGCAGACTCCAGCCAAAGCAAAGGCCTGGGTCCTGGAGGAAAACCGGTGCTGGAAGCCACGGGAAGGAAGGCCTATTGCACCAATCTCTTCATGCAACGGGCCTCTAGTAGATTACAAGGAGCGGAACATTGTCTATCACCTGTGATAGTGCACTGGTCTTCGACCCGTGTGCCTCAAGAATTTTTAAAGTGCACAACACCTGACTATTAGTCAGAGTCACTGACCTCTTTTCCCTTGGATTGTCCAATAGAAAAGTGACAGCAGCCAACACAACAAGAGCCACCTGGTGTGAATGAGTCAACATTATACCTATGTCTTTGTCAGATGGGCAAGACACACAATATATTTTGTGATGTGCTGCAGAATTTTAGTAATTAATTCATGTGTGCCATGAGATGAAAAAGAAAGGTTGAGAATCACAGTTCTACAGACTAGGTGTGTAGGCTAGCCCATCTGGGTGTGTGGAAGTATGCCCTGTGATGTTCACAAATGAGAAAGTCACCAAATAATACATTTCTCAGAACTTACCCCTCGTTAAGCATTGCATGACTGTACACTCCCTAGAATTTCTTCCGGTACATATTTACAGGTGGCAAACTACTGTTGTTGGTTATCTGAAAACGTCTTTATTTCACCATTATTGTTGAAGGATATTTTCACTGGGTGCAGAATTGACAGTGGTTTTCTTTCAACAGAGCATAGATCTCATTTCACTGTTATCCGGCTTCCACACTTTGTATTAAGAAGTCGTGTCCCTCATTAATAAGTAATCTGTCTTTTCTTGGGCTACTTCTAAGACATTCTTTAAAAAAAATTTTTTTTCCCTACAGTTCTGTCTATGTGTTTGGTATGGATATATCACTATGTCTTCATTTGTTATTCAGCATATTGTATTGTTTACATTATTACTTAGTAATTAATATTTTTTCAGTGTAGGATTTATTTGGCTTCTTGATCGCCTGCTCTGTTTTTAGCATCTGTTCATCGTTCACACGTCACCCTGTATGGTAATGAGAGGAGTGCAACAGCCAAATAGAAGTAGACATATACACCCGACATAGGAAGCCAGGAATAAACTCACAAGTGTCTTGGCAGTTGGAACAGAACTGCATTGGATGGATCAGAAGCATGGGGAAAGGGTAAACTTTTCAGTTTAAATGCTACTGGGGAAGCTGGGTATTCTATTGGGGGGGTGAAAAATGGAGACTCCTATTACATACAAAAACCAATTTCTAGAAGGCCCTGCCCTGAGGGGGCGCACCCACCGCTGGCGGTTGGCCTGGAAGACACGGTCTCCCCAGGAAGCGGATGTGCCTCCCCCGGCAGCCCTGCCCGCCTCCCAGTCCCAGGAACCTGTTCCGAAAGGTTCACGTGGGGTCGAGATTTACAGACACGAGGAGGAGGGCACAGAACCGTCACGGGAGCCTCCCGGCTATGCCATCCAGGCACAAATAAACAGGAAGAGCTTTTACCCCTTGCCAGCTCGCTCAGACAGAATGGGGGGAGGGAGAGTCACTCGCTAAGGTTGAAAGGAAGTTGGCGAGAAATGTATGTGGCCTGAGGCATCTTTGCTCAAGAGCAGAACTGAACGTCCTTCCAATGAGCACGCTTAGGTGCCGAGTGGCCCTCCCCTCCCCTCCCCAGCCCACCCTGGCACCGCTGCCCCTCTCTCCCTGCCCCTCCGGCCATGCACACCTAGAACGTGTCTGCTCAGTCCTCCGGGCACCTGCTCCCCCCTCCTCTCCCCCAGCGGGAGGGGCTGCCTGCCTGCCTTCGGGGCACACTTGGCCGGGCCCTTCTCTGGAAGGAAAGGAGGAAAGAGGCAGCTCCTGGTTCATGGCGAAGAGTCAGGGTAAAGCCAGGCCTCTCCCAGGCTGCTTCCTGCTGTGGGGGAAATAAACACAAAAACCCGAACCTGACACGCAGAAAAGGGGGGGGTGCCACAGAGCGCTGGTGGCCCGCCCCCCCCCCCCCCCCCCCCGTCAGTCACACCCTTGCCCCCGGGGGTGGTTCTGTGAGCCCTGCGTTTGCCCTTCCCCCTCAGCCGGAGTTCAAGTCCGGTCCCCGGAGTTCTAACCCATCACAGGCTCACAACGGGGCCTCTGAGGGGAGCCCTGGGACAGCCCCGTCTCCGGACAAGAGGGTCCTCAAAGCAAGGCGGCCTGTCCCAAGACCCCCCCCCCCCAAGGAAACAAACCCACTTCTTTCACAGCCTCCAGGCAGTGGTTAACTCTAAGATGGAGTGTTTCCTTGCTTTCCTCTCAGCCACCATTTTTCCCAGCATCCTCACTGGAACGGGCCCTGATTCCCCATCAGCGGGGCCACCAGGTCGGCTCAGGGAGCCACCGAAGCCGACAGGCCCTGTTCGGACAGGTGTGGTGTGACTGTTCCCACGGCCGCTCTCCGGTGCTGGCTCTCGGGATTTTCCCTTAGGAGCTACTCTTTTTAAAAATAGATATATATTTTATTGATTTCAGAGAGGAAGGGGGGAAAGAGAGAGAGAAACATCAATGATGAGAGAGAATCATTGATTGGCTGCCTCTTGCACACCCCCCACGGGCATGGAGCCCCAACCCGGGTATGTGCCCTTGGCCGGAATCGAACCAGGAATCCTTCGGTCCGCAGGCTGATGCTCTATCCCCTGAGCCAAACTGGCCAGGGAAGGAGATACTCTTACTTGCTGCCCAGAATGCCCTACATCAGTGGTTGGCGAACTCATTAGTCAACAGAGCGGCAAACCTCGGCTCGAGAGCCGCAGTTTGCCGACCAAGGCCCTGGATGGAACCTCCTGGGAGACTGGCAGTAAGACGGTTTAATTAGCTGATAATAGGAACCAGGTCGGCAGTGTTTGTACACCAGCCTCCTTTCACTCACACACAGAGACCTCACCGTCCCGTGGCCTTCTTCCGAGCACATTCAAACATCTGCCTGAGACCCAACTCCATTCCTTCCTCTTCATGCCGTTCCCCCCCCCCCCTCCCTTTGGGGAAATCTCTCTGGCTAGTTTGTTCTTTCTCAAAATCTAGAACCCAAACTTCAGAAGATGTGGCGGAGGCCTGGAGCAGCGGCAAGGGGAACGGGGAGTCATTTCTCAACGCCTGAACGCCGGGCCACGGGTCCACCGGGACCAGTCTGCGTGTAAGATGGCACGGCGACCCTTCCCGCTCCTCTCCTGGGCTCTGCGGAGTCAAAACACATGCCCATGCTCCCCACCGCGGCTCAGGAGATGCCTCGAACCCCGGAGGTTCTGGTCCCTCGTCCGTAAGTGGGCCTTGCAGGCCCCAGTCCACCCCCACGCAGGTCCCGTGCCCCCGGGCTGCGGGCCGGGCCGGGCTGGACCGTACCGGCTTCCCTGGCATCTGAGGAGACCCGCTGGGGCCTCGGACGGTTTCCTCGTTCCTCGGGGACTAGTCAGAGCTGGAACAGACCTGTTGGGGCAGCTGTGATCCCAGGGACATGAGTTCATCATTTCCATCGAGGTGGGAATTTCTGATGCGTCTTTGAGGATCCTCTGTGCCAAGACCGGGCCCTCCCAGCTGCAGGGCAGGCGGGCTGGGGGCGGGGGGAGGGTAGGAGGGAGATGCAGGTGTCCACAACCCTTCCCTCTCCTCCCCTGCTGGTTTCCTCCCTCGGAAGCTAAAGATGGGGCGACCAGAAGGTTGCCAGCCTTTGCCGTGGGCATGAAGCGGGTAATTAAAGGCCCTTCTCTTGGTGAACGAAGTGGGCAGAGAAGGGGTGGCTCTAGCCCGGCCCCACCAGCAGGTTAACAGCCGGCTGTGTATTTGGCCACGGTGAGGAACCCACGGCTACAAGCCCCTCGGGGGACGCCGGGGCAAGGAGCATGGTGGCCAGAGATCTTCCCACCTCTCCAAAGCTGCTGCCCAGAGGCGGGGGAAGCCATCCAGTTTAGGGCTCTGCTGAGGCTTCATGTTTGACCCCCCACGTGGATCATGTCTCTAAGGAGCCCGTGGGCAGGCGCGGGCGTGAAACCACGGGCAGCTGGGAAGACAGCGTGGGTGCCGGGCCCTGGGGGCTGGGGACCCCCCTCCACACACACACACACACACACACACACACTCACACACACACACACACACACACACACACACACACACTCTGACCTGCCGCCGCCGGGCCTGCGGGCCTCGTCAGTCACGAGGTGAGCTTTCTATATCTGGAAACACGTTGGGGGAATTTTCCACACTTAGTCACTAACTCCGGTCTTACACACACACATGCTCCATGCCCCGGCTTTACGCGCTGAAAGGAAGGTCTACTGTGGAGAACGTTGAGGAATATTGTCGAGAATGCAGAGGAAGGAGGAGACACGGGCCAGGCCCCTCCCCAGAGGTTCTGGTCCCTGGTGGGGAAGAGGCTAAAGGGGGTTCCTCTGCTCTGCCCCCTGCTGGTGTTTCTGTGACTTTGGGGAGGCGGGGGGGGGGGGGATGGGGTACCCTCTTGCAGGTGTTTCTGTGACTTTGGGGAGGCTGGGGGGAGAATGGACAGAATAATAAGGAACAATAAAATTGGGGTAATGATACCTGCCCTACCAATTCTCATGGGGTTACTGTGAGAGCGACATAACATATAGAAAAGTCATGTGAAGACTGTTACTTCATGCCTAAATCCTGGCTTACTCTGAAGATAAAATTAAATGAGAATATACAGTATATAAACACACACACACACTTGTGTTCCAATAAATGCTTAACTGGCTTTCTAGAGAGGAAAATGCATGGGTTCTTTGGCCTTTGCCAATTTCTGTGGTGTAACCGTCCCCACCAGGGCTGATTTCCAGGTACCAGTGTGACGGCACTGAGTGCCAAGGTGAGGACTGGCTGTCATTGGCCCTTAGGGCGGGCTGAGCTGCCCAGGCTCTCCGCTGGTGATGCACTTGGTCCTCTTTCTTATGAAGCACGGAGCACAGTGCCTGGGAAACTGGAGTGCTGGCCTCTTCCTCCTCCTCCTCCTCCTCCTCTTCCCCTTCTTCTCCTCCTTCTCCTCCTCCTCTCCTCCTCCTCTCCCTCCTCCTTCTCCCTTCCTCCTCCTCCCCCTTCCCCTCCTCTTCCTCCTCCTCCACCTGCTCACTGCTCGTTCAGTCCCCAGGCTCCCAGGCAGCGAATCGCAGCCGCCCTGTCCCTGCATCACCAGCGCTGGGCGGTGCCCGATCTCAGGCTCCGGGGAGCCTGACGGGGAACCCCAGCACCGGCCTGCTAACTCCCTGCTGTGGTTGTACCCCCAGTTCCAGGCCTGCTCACTGGACCCTTCTCCACATGGAGTGCCAGCAGCCCACGCTCTGAGGCTAAAACAGTCCAGAGAGGCCAGACGGCGGACATGCTGAGGAGGGAGGCCCTGGCCCAGCCCACCTGCACGGCTGCCCCTCTCCCTCCTCCGCGTGGCACCCCGGCCTCTCTCCCTCCTCCGCGTGGCACCCCGGCGGCTGACTGCGCCTCTCCTCCTGGCTCTGCCCACCGTGTGCCCAGGACGGCCCTCGGCAGAGGCTTTTTGAATTTTCAGAGCAGTTCCCGGGTCAGAACCGCAGGGAGGGAGGAGCGGCAGGCATTCCAGGTGCGCCCATGGCTCCGGGAAAGGCCCGAAGCAACTGGCGCTTCCTTGGCCTGAGCGCAACAGCAAAGGAAAATGGGTTTGTAAGCCAAAAGCCGCTCACGTCTCCTCCATCCGGAACAGGGGCCCCACCCGTTTTTACGGCTCTTTTCGAGTCCTGCGCGCCAACATCAGCTCCCACTCCCTGTGCCCCCCCCTCCCCAGGGAGCCTGGGGGACGGAGAAGGTGGGGGGACCCCCTGCCTCAGGCTCACTCCCGGCCGGCGGGCGGCGGGCCGCTGGGCACAGCGTGTGCTCGGAGGGGAGAGAGCCTGCTTCCCACCGGGGCTTCGTAGGAAAATCCAGCCTCAAAAGCTTAAAAGCTACAGCAAACGGCCCTCCTGCTGACATGAAACGTGCTTCTCCCGCCCTCGGAACACGTGCGACTCCTGATTTAAAAGCAAGAGGAACAGGCTGGATGTTCATCCGGCACCCAGAGCCGCAGAGCCGATGCAGGCACCGTGCTCAGCACGTAAGCGAAGCTGAGCAGACGTCCCGCTTTGGGCGGGACGGTCCCGATTTTTTTTTTAAACAACTTGTGCCGCGTCCCGCGACGTTTTAAAAAAGTCCCGATTTTTTTCCAAAAATCGGGACTTTTTTAAAACGCCGCGGGACACATTGTTAGAAACCGGGACTGTCCCGCCCAAAGCGGGACGTCTGGTCACCTTGATCATAAGCACCCCTCGTACCCAAACCCACGCACTGTGTTTCCATCCGCTGGAGAGACAGGGAGCCGGCACCCAGGCGGCCTGGGGGTGTGCGCCGGGGACGCCGCCGGAGCCACGGCCAGACCAGACCGCCCTGGTCTCTCCGGCTGCAGCCTCGACCAGCACCGAGTCCAGACTTAGCAGCTGCCGTGGCTGCGGCTGCCCCGGGGCCTCCGGGTGACCCTCGGAAGAGGCGTCGAGACCACAGGAGACAAACCCGTCCACGACCCCCACGGAAGCAGAGCCAGGGGAGACAGAAGGCAGGGCAGTGGTTAGGGCCAGAGGAGGCGACCAGGGACCAGGTGGAAAGTCTTATGTTCGGAGTCTTTAGTCGCTGGTCCGTGGGCTTATCGTCCAGAGCAGTGTTTCCCAAAGTGTGGTAGGCGTACCCCCAGGGGTACAGGAAGAGTTTGGTGGGGGTACACATTGCACCGGAGTTTGGTGGGGATATGCACTGCACCGTGCTTAGCTGCGCTCAATTCTACGTTCTCATGAGTCAAGTCAAGACAGTCTTTGAGGCGTGAGATGGTCCGGTGTGCAAATAACTGTTATTTATAATATAACTTTTATTTATATTCTATTATGAATAATTTTATTTTTATTTATTATTTTGTGTATGTACCAAAAAAAAAAAAGAAAAAAGAAATACATTTTGATTGTTACTAAAATACATCCTTTTTTTTTTTTTTTGATGAGGGGTACCCAGCATTACGAAAATTATAGAAGGGGTACACATATGTCAAAAGTTTGGGAAACACTGATCCAGAGGAATGATGTTTGCTCTTAAAAAACAAAAAACAAATAGGAGTAGAGGCAAGAGACAAGTGTTCTAATTAAGACTGGAGTCCTGGTCTCTACGCTGGCAATTGGCCGGGCAGCCCCGGATGATCTGCCCCTAGTCAGCCCGTGAGCCTCCCCCGCCCGCCACCCCCGGCCGGGGCCTGGGAGGGAGGCCGGGGGCCCCACGCACCTCGGGGAACCCTGGGACCTGGGGCCGCACTGCGGGCAGGAGGGAATGCTGAAAACACACATCCTGTTGAAACAGACTTTCCCTCCCATCGCCACCTTTATTCCCAGAGTCGTCTTTTGGCCTCTTTCACCGCGCTCTCATACGAGCCTGCCTCCTCCTCGGCCGGCCGGGCCCTGGGCAGGGACAGCGTCTCCCCCGGTGCCCCGAGCGCCCAGCCTCTGGGAAATGCCACTAAACCCCTTCGTCAGCGCCGACCCCGGCACAGGCTGCTAGAAAGTGAACCCCTCACCCCCGAACTGTCCCCCCGCGGTCTGCAGCTCCGAGCAGAAGGCGCCTGGAGGACAAGGCCAGGTCGGACCAGTTGGGGACACGGTCCTCAGCCCAGGCCGGGGCCTGGTCCCCACAGCGGACGTGCCCGTCCGGAGACCGTTAACTGAGCTGGTTCTGGGCTCACCTGGGACTGACTGGGAGGCACGAGTATAGGCGGCTTAGGATAACAAACTCACAGACTCACCGGAACAAAGCCGCACACGGCATCCACGGGCCGGTGAGCTGACCAGCAGGCCCTGCAGCCACGTGTCCAGGCGGCTCCACCCCCGCGGCCACATCCCCGCAGAGCGCGGGCCGACAGCCGGGCCGTCCCTCCCCGGCAGGACTTCCCGAGGCTCGTGCCCGGGGCCCCTGGCAAAGGGACGGGGCGCGTCTTCTTCCCGAGAGTCCTCCCTCAGTGGGACTCCCGTTGGCACGCTCGGGGAGACCTGCGCCCAGGCCGCCTGCCCCTCGTTACCTTCAGTTCAGTCATATGACCAGGCGATGGGCAGCCTCTGTGCGTGGAGCTGGTCTCACGTGGGAGATCAGGGCCAATAAGAAGGCAGAAAGCAGCCGGGATGGCGTCAGCACCTGCCAGGTATGCTAAGGAAGGCCAGGGGTGCGGGGTATGAAGCGGGGAGACCGCACCGGGCTGAGGGGCAGACGTGGAGTCGGGAAGAAACCTCATGGAGGAGGGGGCTCTCACAGGCAGGGAAGCATGGAATGAGGAGAAGGTGTGGGGCTATGGTTTGGGTCACATTATAAATGTCACAAAGAGTTCGTATGTCATGGAGAACTCCGGAAGGTCTTTAGGCAAAGGAGTGACATAACTGCAACCACTTTAAAAAAATGTGTGTGTGTGTTTGTATATTTTCAGAAAAGAAGAGGGAGAGAGAGAAACATCAATGATAAGAAACATTAATCGGCTGCCTCCTAGTGGGGATCAAGCCTGCAAACTGGGAAATGTGCCCTGACCGGGAATGGAACCGTGACCCCCTGGTTCATAGGTTGATGCTCAACCACTGAACCACACCAGCCAGGCCTACAGCCACATTTTAGTCCACAGGGGCTTCCAACTGCTTACCCTTAGCTCAGAAACAACTATGGAAATGACAGTGACAGTGTATAGTCGACAGTGAAAACATTTGAGTTTAACCTGTATGTCAGTTTACCACCTTAGGAATAACAGTGGAAATGAAGACACATTTTGTAATTATTAGTGAATACTATCAATCTGTTAAAAAAAAAAAAAAGACGGGTGAGATCCGCTTATTTATTGCTGTATAACACATGCTAAGGCAAGCCTAGCCACTTGAAGCACCCATATGTTATGTCACAATCTTTGTGAGACGAGAGTCCAAGGACAGCTGAGCCAGGTCCTCTCCAATTTGGAATCAAGGAGCTGGCGAGGGGAAGGGTCTCATCCGAAGGTCTGACTGAGGAAGGACTTGTTTCCGAGCAAAAGTGTTTTTGTCAGAATTCAGTTTCCTGAGGGCTATTGGACTGAGGGACCTCCCTCAGATCCTCCCTCCCTCCCTTCCTTCTTCCCTCCCTCCCTCCCTCCCTTCCTTCCTGGCTTTGCTGACGGTCGGCCCCAGGCCACCCTCAAGTCCCTGGCCGTGCGAACAGCCACGTGACGGCCTGATTCAGCAGAACCAGCAAAGAGAGGGTCTGCTAGTAAGACAGGTGCCTCCATCTTACGTGGCCTAACCATGGGTGTGACATCCCATCAATGTGGCCAGTATTTTACTGGTTAGAAACAAATTGTTTAAGGGACAGAGATGGCAGAATGCCAAGAATAAATGCCAGGAGGCGGAGATCACTAACATCGCAGGCACGGTCTCCGTGCTGGCAATTGGTCGAGCAGGCTTTGGATGATTTGCCCTCGCAATCAGCCCTGTGAGCCTCCCTGCCCCTGCCCGACCGCCTCGCTGAGGGCTGGGGAGGAAGAACTGTACCCCATTCGCCTCAGGGCCCGCGCTGCCGGCAGGAGGGAGCGCTGAAAACACAACTCAGAGTCTGCCTGACTCACCTACAGTCCACCAAATCAGAGCACCAACTTGTGGGAAACCACGTTTTAATGATTATATAGCCAAGGAACCCGCAGAGCTTGAGATCAGGGCAGGGAGCAGCTTATGTTGGTGGAATGTCACTGTCAGAGTGCTGTCACTGTGCTGTCACTGGCCCCTTCACGAGACGGGATTCTGTTGTGTGAAGGCAGCCCTGGAGGAGAGACAGGGAAACCCTTACCACGTGGCCCCCGGCCTCAGGGCTGAGCGCAGCCAGGCTGTTCTCATTCAGGTCCTCGGCTCTGGGAGCGGGAAGGCCCTCTTTTGTTCTGTGTGGATGAAACAGGATCCGCCTCGTTCCGTTCTGTCTGGTTCAGACCCCTTCCCAGGAATGCCTCGTCCACACAAAGAATGCACCAGCCACATTCCTGAGGATGGAGACAAGGGCTGTCTGCGGTGATTTGTGCTTCTCGTGACTCTCAAAGGGAGAGGGCGGGAAGGCGGCGGGTGTGTCTGGATGTGCGCGGCGGTGAGAGGGGCCGGGCGGCGGGCCGGGTCAGGAGCCGGCTGATCCAGCCCAGTGTCTTTGATCTGCAGGTCGCCAGCTTGCTGAGGGTTTCCCCGAGACATTCCCTTGAAATATGCTTTTGGAATCCTTCCAGGAAAAGCTTAAACCCCCGGGTTATCCTGCTCTTTTTTTGTAGTGGTCTGGATTTTGATTTATCATTCCCCATGAAGCTGGGGGTGAAATTTCACCTTTATTTGTTCGGAAACCATCCAGGCGCACACGGACGCTCGCCCTGGAAGGGGTGGGAGGGGGAGCCTGCCAAGGCCTGACTACGGGGGTTCCTACGACAGCCCCCAGGGAAACCTGGGCCCAGCCAGAGCGGGGAGGCAGAGGGGCTCGAGGCCTTGCTGGTCAACTTGGCCCTCCGACGTCAGCAGGGACTTTTTCCATCAAACTGCAGAGCCCAGAGGAACCGCCCTGGGATATTAAACATGTCAGCACCTCCTTTTCCAGGGGAAATGTGAGAAGCTGGCTCTGGTCACCACGATGGCCACGCTCTGTCGATGGCTCCAGGCTGGCCAGCTCGCTCAGGTCAGTGCCCGCCACGTGGGGAGGCGCGGGATCGTGCTGTGCTCCCCCAAAGCCATCCAGGCTTAGCGGCTCACGTCAAACTGCCCGCATTGGGGCCGGAGCTGTAGGCGGCACGCTGCGCTTTGCCTGGAGAGGTGTTTGCGGAAGGGGAAGGCCGAGGGGGCGTTCAGGTTACGCGGGGCTGAGTCTGAATTTGCGACGCAGCAGAGCTTCGCGTGGAAAAGCAGCACGCCTGCTCGGAAGCCGGCTTGATGATTTGCAAGGAAAACCCCTCAAGGAGTCGGGCCTCTTCCAGGAAGAGGCAGAAAAGCTGAAAGCCTGGGGCGGGGAGAGCAGGCTCGGCTCGCAGCGAAGGCAGCTCCACGGCTCCTGACAGCTGAACGTTGTTTGCTGTGAACTGTAGCACACGTCCAGAAAAGCGTGCAGAACCAGAATGTAGAGCTCGATGACGGCAAAAGCACCATGTTTATCACGACCGAGTTAATCAAGGGTGCAGCCCTCTGCCCAGAAGCCCCACCCGCCACCCCCACGGGGCATCACCCCTGGACTCAGAACCACGTTCCTCTCGTCTGCGGTCAGCACTTCCTTCCTTACCTACAGGGTCAGCACCAAGCCCGCATCACCAAGTAACGTGGTTCGCTTTCGTCTGCTTTCTGAACTCTGTGTTATATGTATGGACATGTGCAGAGTACTTTTTCTTTTTTTAATCCTCACCTGAGGATATTTTTCCATTAATTTTTAGGGAGAGGGAAAGAGAGAGGAACACTGATACGAGAAAAACATACTGGTTGGTTGCCTCCTGCACAAGCCCCGAAAGGTGCCCAGGCTGGGGAGCGGCCTGCAACCCAGGTCCGTGCCCTTGACTGGAATGGAACCTGGGAGCCATCGGCCCGCAGGCCGGCGCTCTATCCACTGAGCTAGACATCCCGACTAGGACGAGGTATGGTTTTTCCATGTCTGGCTTCCTCTGTCAGCAATCTGTCTGAGATCACTCTGCGGTGGCTGCGGTGGCTGCACTGGTCATTGTTGCCGGGCATCCTCCCTGCTCGGCTGCCCCACCCTCTCTGTGCCCACTTCCTGCGGGAGACAGGTGGATGGGTGCTGCTCAGACACTCTCATAGGAGGGCGTGGGTGCAGCGTGCCCGCATCTGTCTGTGTTCACCTGGGGGTAAAACTGCTGGGGCCTAGGCTACGCTTTCAATGTGTATGTCCATTTATATTCCGACCGGCACTGTGTAGAGGTGCCGTTCCCCACACCACCCTGGCACTTGTATGCAGTCCACTCTGTCCCAGCCATCCTGTGGAGCTCGTGGCATCTCACGGTGATGCCCAGAGGCCCAGGCCTGCATCGCGGGGCTGCAGGGGCCTCTTCCCCGGCCCACGGCCCACTCTGGTCTGTGTCCTCCCAGACCACGGGGTTGGCTGGTGACCGAGACGTGGCTGCAGTGTACACGCGTGGGCACGCGAGGCCCCTGCAGAGCGGGGTGACTGCCGGGGGCCCATCTCCCCACCCCGACCTCTCCCAGTCTGGAGTTCTGAGGGCTGAGGGCCCTGAATTAAAATATGGCCCCGCGTCAGTAGAAAGGAGTATTTGTCCAGATCAAAGCATAAAGGAGATCTTATTGAACGGTGTCTCAGCCTGATTTATAGCTTCATTATTTAGATATATGGTATGTGGCTCTCCCCTGGTCCTCTGGCTCCGAGCCTCACCAGGTTAGAGACAGGCCTACATCCACTGCTTTATTAGAAAGCTTGATTAGGTTTTTGAAAAAGCCTCTCTGTCTCTCTCTCTGGCATATACATCCTAGCCTGGAAGGGTTTGCAGAAACATGTTAGCATGGTATCTCCACGGCGGTGGGTCTGTCTTCTTGCTTACGTGTGTTTTCTACCGCCTGGCCAAGGGCTTGTGTGACTCCGTAAGGGGGAAGGTGAACACTGAGCCGGGCATACTGACCAGACAGTGACCTGTGTCCTGCTGGTTATGGGCGGGATCTACTCAGTGGCGGAGCCCCTGGTTCTGCTGCTGACACGGGTATCTCAGGGGGAAAAGAAGAGGCATACACAGACGGCTGTGAGAACACCAAGACGCCTTTTATCAACCCTGGCACAGACCTCCCACGGGCCCCCTGGTTCAGTAAGTCGGGGAGGCAGGGGCACCAGAGCCTAGGGCAGCGTCTGCGGCATTGTTCCCCAAAGCCCCGGGTCCGAGCCCCCCTCCCCCGGGGGGTGAGGAAAACCAGAGCCGCGTTGCTGGCACCCCCATCCGGGACTCTCATGCCCCTTCTCCTGATCGTGACAAGAAGTGACTGTGCCCAGCTGCTCACAGAACACTTCGTACCCATCGCCGCTGTGACCCTCCAGCGGTTCCGTCTGCTCGGGAGCGGGCTGTTTGCATTTACAGTGGGGCCTGTGAGGCCGCAGAGGCTCAGGTGCAGTCACGCTAGGCACTGGGACTTCAATCCGGGTCCTCTAGCCCCGAGTGCACCCCATCCATCAATCCCCATTTCATCGTTTTCCCACCTCATCTTCCCTTTCCTTCTCTCTTTCCTTTTCCTAGCACCAATTGACATTCCGATGACAGGAAGTTGGTTTCCTTTCTCTCTCACGTCATAAAAATCCACCACAGCCTTTCCTTCGTGCCTCCCCGGCCCGCACTCAGCCCAGAAACGGGCGGGGGGGGGGGGGGTGCTGCAGACCGAACCCCCGAGAACTCGGCGCCGGCGCCGGCCCAGCAGCCGGAGGCCGGGAGCGCCTGCCTGGGAGCGGACAAGTGTCCGGGCCGATTGCCCGGCGGCTTCCGGGACACCGACCTACGCTTCTCCTCAACCTTCTGTTCCTGCCGCAAGCATCTTCCTCGTGGATCGCGTATAACACCTGTCACATGGACGCTGACAGGCTGCGGAGGGGGAAGGACGTCGTCCAGCCCCTCAGTAATAGAGTCTTCAAGAGACACGTGTCTTCTGGGAGCAGCCCTTGCAGTAAGTCCTGTCTGCCTGTAGAGCTGACATTCGCCTGCGCCCTCGGCTGCAAAAAGTGAGCAATGTTGCCCTAACCGGTTTGGCTCAGTGGACAGAGCATCGGCCTACGGACTGAAAGGTCCCAGGTTCGATTCCGGACAAGGGCATGTACCTTGGTTGCAGGCACATCCCCAGTAGGGGGTGTGCAGGAGGCAGCTGATGGATGTTTCTCTTCCATCGATGTTTCTAACTCTCTATCCCTTTTCCTTCCTCTGTTTAAAAAAAAAAATCAATTATATATATATATATATATATATATATATATATATATATATAATTGATTTATATATATATATATTTTTTTTTTTTTTAAGTGAGCAATGCACGGGTTAGCTCCTTATGATTTACGCACACACTCCTTTCTGGCAAAACCACCACAAAAGATTCAAAAAAGGCTGATGCTCACTATTCAGAAGACTCGAAGGCCTTGGCAGGCGGCCCCTTACAGATCACGATGTGGGCGCAGGGCCAGGAGATGGCGCGGCTGACTCACGGGTCACCGCAGTTCATGGGGAGTCAGGACAATAAAAAGGCAGGCAGGTCTGACATCACTGGCCAGGGACACATTTCAGGGCCGCGCCGAGGATCAGTGACCGCCAGCTCTGCACAGTGCGGGGGGGCGGGGGGGGGAGGAGGAGGGGGAGGAGGGAGAGGGGGAGGAGGGGGAGGGGGAGGAGGAGGGTGGAGGAGGAGGAGGAAGAAGAGGAGGAGGAGGCCTTGTTGAACAGAGCCCAGCGCCAGGAGGAAAAGGGCCGGGGACAAAGCCCGCCTCGTGGGCGAGAGTCGGTAAATCGTCTCCAAATGGACACTCACTTGTTATGGATCCGAAAGTCACAGGGAAAAACAAAACCGCTCCAAGTCTTCATTACTGACCGAGTGACAGAGGAGCCGCTGTGTGACAAAGTAACGCGCACTCCCCCCCACGGGGCACACGCAGCGGGTTTTCTAAGCGGGCCTTGCCACACGCCGCCGTGTCTAGAGTAAAAAGTCCCTCTTTGTCCTCGAAGCCGCTGCGATTTATAAAAATAAGGACCGAAAACATTTCCAGATAAGCCGGGCTTTCCGGTTCACTGGGTGAGAACCTAATGCGGCTACAGCTATCCGCAGGGAGACGCGGGAGGGCTGAGAGCAAGTCCGCGCCACCTGAGCCCCTGGGGGACCCTCTTTATTAGGACGGGGTCTGGGGATCAGCGGGAATGGCTGCCTCGTGAATGCAGCTCCTATATTTGAGCTCCTGCCTGAACGAGCCCTTGTTGACTGAAGCCCATCTATGTATAAGGCTTGTGCGCGCTGCGGAAACCCATCTGTGAGCAGAGGCCGTGGCCGCTGGGCCAGCGGTGCGGTCCCCTCGCCGGTTCCACGCCCGCTCTTGGCCAGTAGAGTAGAGCCCCCTTATCTACACAGGGGCTTAGCTTGATGTGGATGTTGTGAAAACAGAAGTGGAAAAATGGACACCTGTATCCAGACTCGCCCACATGGTAAATGCAATAGGTTTGCCGGGATTTGGGGAAATGGTGACAAATAGCCCGACCTGGCCGCGGGATGTCAGCGTTTCCGAGGGGAGTCTGGAAAGTGGGCAGGTTTCCTGCACGCACTAGATAGCGTTTCTTCTGAGCATGAGAATCAAGAAGAGCACGAAGAGAGGAGCCTGAACATGCAACCAAACACGTCAGGGCTGCCGGTGCCGGGGCCTCCCTTCCAGCGGAGCCGGAGGCCAGGCCAAGCCCCCACCCTAAATGAGAGCCTCGGATTTGTTCTGGGTTCTGTCATACTGAACCCCCGTCACCCTGGCACAGCCCAGCCCGACAAAACGCCCCGACCCTCAAAACACACCCCGTGGTCCTGCTTCTCAGACTCAGGACACTCTCCTGAGTGTGGGGGTAGAGGAAGGGGCTTCTTGTTCCATTAGGATTTTAACTGCTTTGTACGTAGGGACTTCATTTACTATGCTACTTCCTGAAAAAGGCTAACCAAGAACTTATTCACTTTTTAAAAAGATTTAAATAATCTTAACCGAGACCTCCCAGAATTTCTCTCCTTGAAGAACCTTATAAACAATGGCGGGCAAATTTTCCAGCAGGTATCCCCCTGTGAGAAGACTGACAGCTTTTTCTCGCCCCCCCCCCCCCCCGCCAACCACCCCCTCTAGCCCACTACCGCCCCCACCCCACTGTGCCCATGGGTGATGCATATACACATACGGTCTGGTTGATTACCTCCCACCCAACCACCCTCCCCACCTTCCCTCCAAGGTTCCGAACTCTGTTCCACGCTTCCATGTCTCTGTTTATTTTGTTAATTAGATTCCATATGTGAGTGAGATCTTATGATACTTTTCTTTCTCCGACTTATTTCACTTAATCTTATACTCTCCAAGTCCCTCCATGCTGCCTTAAAGGGTAAGAGATTCTTCTTTTTTCTGCTGCATAGTATTTTATGGTGTAAATGTTCCACAACGCCTCTTCAACCACTCTTTTCCTGAACTTTTTGCACTTTTTAGTGTTTATCTGTTTTCTATCGGGGTTCCCAACCAGGTACTGATAAAGAGTTCACCTTAAAACTCTGCTCTGTCCATCCACCACATACCCCCCTATTCCCCAACGGCTTCCATAAAGACTGAGCCAACATGTACGATAACTCATGCTACTACCCACGTTCTTGGCCTTTCTCATAATTATGATGTCCCTGTAAGAGATACTGCTTTGGGACAGATGTCGACTTTTCTTTAGGCTAGTGTGAGAATAGGAAAGAGAAGCAGGTGGTGAAAGAATGAAAACACTGGTAAACACTCACAACCAAAACTGGTTGATGAAAGTTTTTAAAGACTGTTTTTTTTTTAATGTTCAAGATACTTATATATTTATGGATTATGGATTCTTTTATATGCCCAAAGGCAGCCTAAACTCACAAAGATGCAAAGAATAGAAATTATTCACATTTTATAAAAAAGAACATGGAAAAAAGCAGGGGTCAAATGGCTTATGCGTGGAGCCCAGAATTCTAAGTCCTCACTGTGACTTTTCTAGTGAGATTATGAAGCTCTGCTGCTGCTTTCAATACTTGTTTCCATAGACATTTATAGGAAAGCATTTTACTTTGGCATTTTTGTAATATGGCACCGTTTATCGCTGTCTTCACTCATAATACCCTCATTAAACAACCGTCTTCAGGGCTGGCGGCGTACACAGGAGGGTCGGCCTGGTTACTGGTGGCCAATGGTTGAGACAAAAATTGAGTTATGTCATTTTTTTCTTGCACTTTCTGGGTTGAGAAGTTAAACCATGCCCACATTTCTAATTCAGCCAAGCCTGGATCTTTCTGACACACATACAAAATCTCAAGAAGTGTAAAGGTTTCCATCACCAAATCTACTCTTCTATCACTTTTGGATAATAAAGCAGACAATCTAATGAGTCCACAAACTTTAGCGTATGATTATTTTTTCCCCCTGTTTAGACCAAGTTTTTCCAAAGAATGATCTAATTCATTTTAGGCTGAGAGAGAGAGTAAACCTCTCTGTGCTAAAACAGAAAACTATAAATTTTGTTTTGCTTTTTGCTGAAATGCCTCAAGAATAATAAAAAATACTGAATTCAACTAAACTAAGGAAATAGGGAACTTTTCACTTAATGTACTTCAGGAAATTCAAACATTGGAAAAATCACAAAAACAAGAATGTTGGCCACAAAAGAGAAATTTATGTAAAAATCAGTCTCGGACCCGCAGGTGTAAGAGAACGTCTGAAGCGAGAGCGCCTTTCCCGGAACCGCTCCCAGGAGTCAGTACCGGTTCCGAAACTGGTTGCTCAGGTCTTGGAGGTCCAGTACCAGGGTGTCCATAGCTGCTATTTCGTCAGTTAAATTCCCGGGAATTTCTCCGCTGGCCACATCTGTAAAAACTTGCTGCAGCATAAAGAACAAAACAGAGCTATCAAAACAAGGAAAATCTCTTTAAAATAATACACAGAGACAGAGTACAGAACTAAAACCCTTTGCGTAGTAATACGGCAATGTTACAGCAGCAAGGGAGGGTCTGCTGCTCACCCCGGGGAAGGACGCGCTGCGACAGTGCCGGGGAATGGAAGAAGCACAATGGGCCTGGACTCGGAAATTCAGACAAGGGCTGCCCTCACAATGCCTGCATGGTACGGTACAAGGTCAGTGTCACGGGATGGTTTTTGGAAGAAGGGATATTATTCGTCCAAACAAAACAAACCTATTCACTGTGTGTACAAACAAAAATATGTAGTTTATATTCACATTCATATAAATCAGATCCTTTATGCTACTTATTTGAAAATTAATTACAGTTTAGGACTGAGAGGTCACAAAGATGATCAGGATTTGGTAAAAACAAAAGACCCAGAAAAATGAAATAAGAATGAAAGCACCGCCTCCTGTGAAAGGGCCTGCCCTGGGCAGCGCGACCACAGGCTCTGCAGCGGCGCTCCGAGTGCCTGCGGGGCCCGGAGCTCGTGATGGGCAGGCACCGCCCCCCGCACTGCCCACGATCGCACGTGTAACCAAAGGTGTGCGTGTTCATTGCCAAACCTGAGTCACCTGTCTATCTTAACAATTTTTGTCAAATCCACATACTCCCTACTTACTATTTTTTCCTCTCAATCATTTTTACATAGTAAGTCCTTTTTCAAAGGAAACATTCCAGTATTACTGTAAATGAGAAACAGGCTAAATAATCTTCATGAAATTGAAAGTCTGATGTGTGGGCCAGTTATGCTTTTTCTACTATGCACTGAGATAAATATACATTAAAATCCTAAGGTTACTCAAGTGCTCCCAGTGGCATATATGCCACACTTAATAAAAGAGCATTATTTTAATTTAATGGAAAGAGAGCATTAAGGGAATTTAATTTACAGAAAGCATTAAGGACTGGACTAGAAGTATTAATTTCTAAGCCACATTTAGGGTGGTCTAGCCATTGGGCCAATAAAATCCTCAACAGCACAAGTAACTGACTACCTGGGAACTAACATAAAAACTGTGACGCGGGCCTAACACAGGCCCCGATGGAGAGAAAGGTCTAAGACCCGGGTGGCAGCGCAGCCCTCGCTGACCCACTGCAGCTCACCTTCGCTTTAGCTGACAGGCCCTGCAGGTTGAGCCGCGCCGAAGACAGCACCTGCACGGCCTCCTGGGGACTGGCTTTGCTCTCACTGCACTTCACAGCCACTGCAAGAACAACGCAGGGACATCCATAAAACTGCTGCTGACCACTCACAGGTTAAAACCCCTCACAATCATTTCATTAAGAGCTCAAAGTAACAGATCAGAGAAATATTTCTCCATGGAAAGTTCTTAATTTGGCAAAATGATAATAATCATATGCATAATTCTCCCCTCTGTCTTTCTTTGAGAAGAATAACTTATTGGTAAAGAGAGAACTTTGAGGAAAATAGGTCAATTTTGGGGTATCATTGGGAAGAGACCCTCTAAAACACGCACACACACGTGCGCGCGCGCGCACACACACACACACACACACACACACACACACATCAGAGATATGACACTCTCCGTGTGGCTTCCCCAAGGGACTCACTGCTGGTGATACTAAGCCCAAGGAAGTGACAGGAGAGAGATTCACAGCTCAGTTCCTACTGCGAATTCACACTCAGGGATTACACCACCTGCGGGAGAACGGACATGAACCACCGACGTGCCTGCACTCCGGGCGGGACCACAGCTCCCCATTTGCTGTAATTATCAGTTGCAGGAGGATTTAGAGGAGGACTTTAGGATGCGTTCACAGTACTCGTGACTCAGTTCTTAACATTGTAGTTTGAACTGTAATCCCAGGGCATCAAAGACCCACAATCAAATCTATATCTATAAAAGCTAAGTGACCATCCATTCATCCGTCCACCCGACCGGCCAGTACATATGCCGTGTATTGGCAATTTAAAAATAAATGCTGACTCATGCATATAAAGCTCTCATTGGTGCCAATCGCATGCCTGTATTAGGATCTGTCATTGTTGATTGTGAATTTGGTTGTTTTTTGGTGCCAATCGCACGCATGTGTTAGGATCTGTCATTGTTAATTGTGAATTTGGTTGTTTTTGTTGACATTCAGAAGCTGAAAGAAAGCAGCGGCATCGACAGAATATGTCTGAAGACCAACTATTAGCATCTGACAGTGGCCTCCCATTTAAATTAATTCGAAGACAGTGACTATTAATAAATAACAATGATAAACTCTAGACAGAGTAGGAATATTCCTACCTGAGCCCGTTTCCGGGCATGGTCAGTTATATGTTGCTTTCTCTCGAGTTCAAAGTGTGTGTGATGTTAAAGTTAAAGTTGTGAATACTTCATCACAAGAAAAATTAGTCAAGCACTCTGAAAGTGTTTTTACTCTTAATGTGGTATACAGGGAGATATTAGAATAAGTTTAATCAGTTATCAGACATTGTTTTTATATCATGTTTTTGTTGTTTTCGTATCATGTCTTTGTTGTTGTCATATCATGTTATCATTAATCAATTTATTTAATCTATATATATTATTTCCAAATACATTTTACTAATTTTCTTTCATCTCTGACACTTTTATCATAGAGAAAGGGTGAATAGCAATATTAAAATATTTTTTCTAATTAATTTCCTTCCAATGTGCACAAATCTGTGCACTGAGCCACTAGTATAAATATAAAAATGCATCACTAAATTATTAATGCAAATAATTAAAAACAGCCTTTATCTAGAATACTAGAGGCTCGGTGCACCAAATTCATGCACGGGGGCTGGGAGAAGTGTCCCTTAGCCCAGTCTACACTCTCTCCAATCTGAAATCCCTCAAGGGATTTCTGACTGTTCATTTAGGCCCGATCCTACAGAATTGGACATCCCTCTCACAATCTAGAACTGCTGGCTCCCAACTGCTCATCTGCCTGCCTTCTTGATTGCTCCTAACTGCTTCTGCCTGCCAGCCTGATCATCCCCTAACCACTCCCATGCCAGCCTGATTGCTGTCTAACTGCTCCTTTGCCAGCCTGTTTGCCTCCAACTTCCCTCCCCTGCTAACCTGGTCACCCCTAACTGCCCTCCCCTGAAGGCTTGATGGCCCCCAACTGCCCTCTCTTGCAGGCCTGGTTCCCCTCAACTGCCCTCCCATGCAGGCCTGGTACCTCCCAACTGCCCTCTCCTGATGGCCATCTTGTGTCCACATAGGGGCAAGATCTTTGACCACATGGGGGCAGCCATATTGTGTATTGGAGTGATGGTCAATCTGCATATTACTCTTTTATTAGATAGGTTATTTACCACACAGGTATACAACTTTACATATAAGATTACTTCTCCCCTCAAATATCACACATTACATTTCTCAAAGCTATTTGGTTATATATATTTTTAAATATGCAATAGCTTTTTGTATAAAGCTTTGAGTTCTAGAAATCTATATATTTTATGAATAAATATTCTCATTTATAAAGGAAGACTATGTATGAGTCAAGAAAGGTTAACAGATATCCTTAATACTATATGTCAATGCAAACAGACTGAAGGGTAACTACCATTGTAAAGATTTTTCACATCTTTAAAGTTTCGAATACCAGTCACTTATTCAAATGGTACTTAAGCCTCTATCCTATGTCTTCTTGCTGCTCACAAGTGCCTCTTACATAGTAGTTGGTCTATAAATGTTTGCAGAATTAAATACAACAATTTCAATACAATTTGAAATTATTTATAATGACTACTACTTCCCCTTATCAATAAAAATACATTCTAATATGCCATGGATGGCAAAGGTTACATCAATACCGTGTGCAAGATCCAAGGCTCTCCGAACCAGTTTCTTGAATGATGCAGTATCATTCTCCCAGCCACTGGTCTGTGTGTCACACTTGTAGGCCTTAGAGAGATAACTGAATGCCTGAGGAAAAAAGAACAACAATTCAGAACAAAAAACAGAATTCACATTTCAAACTGTTCCCCGGAAGTTGCATGGAATTAACTGCAACTTGAAAACCAGCATCTGTGGCACACAGCACGGTCTCCCTCACTCTCTTCAAAGAAAGGGCACGGATGCTCATCCAACGGCAACCAGCATGAAAAAACATCACATGACACTGGACCAAGACACTCCCCTTCAAACAGAAATTTACAAATGCCCTATTTGGAAATCTACAAAGAGTATACACACTTCCTTAGCATTTGTAGCCAATAGCATAAGAAACCAGCTAAGAGAAGATGGTGTGAACTTGATGAAACAACAGAATTATTGAGAGGTGTCAAAACTCACAAGAAGTGATAAGTAGGGGGACCTTAGAGATATAAGGACACATATGTAATACCTTATTAATCAATAAAGAAAATAACTTTTTTTAAAAAAAATAAAAGAGGGGAGACAGATGATGTAGGAATTCACATAATTTGACCCATTAACTTAAAAGTTATAATTGGAATTTAAAATAAGCATAAGCTTAGTATTAATATTTAATAACTAGAGGCCCAGTGCATGAAATTCGTGCATGGGGGATGGGGGTCTCCTAAGCCCAGCATGCACTGTCTCCAATTCAGGACCCCTTGAGGGATGTCCAACTGCTGGTTTTGGCCCAATCTCTGGGATCGGGCGGAAATTGGCAGTCAGACATCCCTCTCACAATCCGGGACCGCTGGCTCCTAACTGCTTATCTGCCTACCTGCCTGATCACCCCTAACTACCCCCCCTGCCACCCTGATCGTCCCTGCCCCCCTGAAGGCCTGGTCGGCCCCAACTGCCCCCGCCCCCCACTGGCCTGGTCGCCCCAACTGCCCCCGACCCCCGCCAGCCTGGCTGCTCTTTAGTGTCCCCTCTGCCAGCCTGGTTGCCCCTCACTGCCCACCGCTGATGGCCTGGTCACCCCCAACTGCCCACCCCTGACGGCCTGGTTGCCCTTCACTGCCCCCCCTCTACTGGCCTGGTTGCCCCAGGTAGCCTGCTGGTCAGTCGTTGGTTGTCCCTTGCTAACCCCAATGCCAGCCTTGTCACCCCATGCAGCCTGCTGTTCAGTTGTTACTGTGAGGGCATCGTGACCAATTTGCATATTACCCTTTTATTAGTATAGATTAGTATTTAGTTATTAATATTTGTATATCTATATATGTATGTGTGCAAATGTGCATGATATATATTTTTGTACTGAAAGAAAAACTCTAAAAAAATACATATTTCTTAACCGTTGACATATTTCATTATTTTAACTTAAACAATTTGTTGTCTTTTTAAATTTTTGAGATAAATATTCAATTTGGGTTTTCTCTGATCTAGATAGTCCTCATTTGACACTTCTACAAAAATCCTGGTACTGTGAGTTCAGAGGTCAGTCATGCAGCAAACAATAAAAATAGTGACAAGTAAAAAAAAAAATCACAAGAGTTTAAGACATTTCTTTCACAACCCGATTCTTGAGGGAGAAGTCACAGATGAGAGAATGCAGAGTGTCCTTAATTCCAGATATACACGGGAGCAGGGAATTCAAGGAGACTGGGAAGGACAGAGAGCAGGAGTGGGTGTGAAAGTGTGAGTATGTGTTCTCCAGGTGACAAGGCACTGGGAGAAGCCAACAGGGTAGACCGAGGGAGGAGAGCGTGGCCAAGAATCCTACAGATGAGCTGTGCTGAGCTAATTCCAAACTCACACAGACCACACTTGGTTTGTTGTGGATGTTTGAGAAGAACACAACTGTTCCAAACTTGGAAACTCTGGAGGCCCCTGCAAGGTCTAAGTTAGAAGGCCAAAGGCACAACTGAAGTGTAAGTGGGGCCTGTGAGACCACAGGACAACCTCAGCCAAGCTCTTCTCCAATATTCTTATCCAGCTCCTTCTCCTTCTTCCCTTTCACAGGCCATTGCAGATTTAAACACCCTTTTGTCCTTGTACCCAACCTACTTCACTCCTTAGCAATGAGCCCGCAGAAAGGGTACTGAGGACATGTGAGCAAGCTGTCTGCCACAGCTCTGTAGGTAGGGAAGCTGCTTAGGGAGACCCTTTGGCAAAAAACCGAGAACATTTATATAAAAAAATTCATGGACAGAGAAAAGATGAATGTTTACAAGTCTTAACCTGCCCACAATTCAAGGTGCTTATGTTAAAGACGGAATCAAATTAAAAACTTGAGCGTATTAATCTTATCTTACACATCATTAAATGTTTTCTCCAACCATGAAAAAAGCAGATGCCCTAGACATATGTCCAAACAAGAGCCGGGAGTGAAGGAGGACTCACCTTTTCATTGTCTTCAGGCTTCTCGCTCTGCCCATCCCCATATACCTGGGCGTACAGCCTCCAGATCTCCCCGTCATTTGTCACTCTCGAAGTTACTCTGCCAAATAACTCCTGCAGCTTTCCTTTGAGGCCGGTTGCGACATCTCCATTGCGATCAGTCATCCCATTAATCACTGCCCTCACTAGGATGTTAAGGACCTTAAAAAAAATGCACAGAAGAAACTGGTAAGCTAGAAACAACCAAACAATAGTAAAAAACAAAGGCAACCATCATCATCATCAACTACGACAAACCGCATGAGACCTGCTAGAATATCATCCTTACACTTTCCTTTTTAAAATATGTTTTCATTGATTTCAGAGAGAAGGGAGAGGGAGAGAGAGAAACATTGATGAGAGAGAAACATCGATCAGCTGTCTGTGCACACCCTCTCCTGGGGATCAAGCCCACAATCAGGGCATCTGCCCTGACCAGGAATCGAACCTGTGACCTCCTAGTGCATGGGCCAATGCTCAATCAACCAGGCCACACTGGCTGGGCTCATCCTTACAATTAAAAAAATAAAAAGTCAAGCCATCCTGAGTCACCCTGCAGAACTACATGCTGACTACCTCCCTGGTGTCCCTTGTCAGGCCTCCCGCAGGGCTCTTCTTTCCCAGGCACTGTGCTCAGTGCCCTTTTCTCCTCATCCTGAGTTCTCTCTGAATGACCTGGCCCACACCTGTAGCTTCACCTATTTTACCAAGTCTACTCTGACAGTGTCGGCACAGCTCCAGCCCAGCTCCTCTCCAGAGCTCCATGATGGTGGGCCTCAGACCTTCCAGCATGGCCTGGCAACGTCTCACACCCCCTCTATCCGAGAGTGAAACACAGACCCCATCTCTCTTCCTTAACCAGGTCCTGGCTCTTCCCAAGTGCTGACTGATAAACTGCTACAGCATCTGCACTAGGCATGCAGAGTACCCAGAAAGTATCTCTTGTCCTTCTAACTCCCCCAGGTCTGCTCACCACTTGTCCACTTCTTGGCTATCTTGCTTTCATTTGTTTACACATTTTATCCCAGATGCTTTGGGTGAGGGCAGATGGGCTGAGCCCCAGAGCAGGTTACATATCTGTTATATCTATATTAGTGTGTCTCAAGGCAGCTTCTTAGAAGCAGAGAAAGTGCCTCCTCAATCATCGACTGCTGGAGTGGGGAATCCACTAAAGAATCAGCTTGACCTTGCCCGTGGGCCAACAGCACTGGCAACACCAGGAGCTTGAAAACACTGAACAAAATCCTCGCCAGGGCACTCACCCAGCTCCTATTGGTCATCTTCCAGTTCCGGTGCAGGAAGCACTACACGGGTGGCTTTCACCTCACAGCCCGCCCCTACGAAGATGTGACCTCTAGCACCCAACTCACTGGCCAGGCATCCTTTCCTTACGTGCAGAGATTTTAACTATCAAATCTCTCCTTAGTGAGCTATGGCACTGTGTCAGGATTAAAAATTTTCCTCCACCCTTGATCTTAAAAAAAAATATTTACCATACTTTCTTTTAGTGCTTTTATGATTTTACTTTTTCATTAATGATGATAATGACGATGATGACAGCATAGCAACACTTAAGTAACACTTGTGCCAGGCCCTTTATATACATTATGTCATATAATCCTCACAACCACCCTGTGAGGCAGGTACTATATTATTGTCTACATTTTATGAAACTAAAGAACAAAGTGTTGAGGTAACTCGCCCAAGTTTTAGCTCATAATTGGCATAGGTAGGCAATATGCCCGGGCTGTCTAACTCTGACTCTATGCTCTTACCTATAACATCATCCTTCTTCTCGAGGCATTTCAATTTAAATATTTAATCCATTTGCGTTTATTTTGGTTTAAGGAGTGATGCAGAGTTTCAATTTTTGGTCCCAAATACTTGGCCAGCTATTCCAATACATACTGAATACTCCAACTTTATCCCGCAGATTTAAATGCCATCCTTATTATACACCAAATTCTCACACTTTCTTGAGTCTGTTCCTGAATCCTTTATTCTACCCCCTTTAACATTTCATTCCTGTAGCAGATGTTAACTCTTTATATAAAAAGGATATTCTTAGGTTTTTATCTTCCTCTTTATTACAAATATTTTTAGCACATATTTTTTAATGAAGTCATAAAAATACCTTTAAACTTTCTTCTTTTGTTTCAAGGTTTAGAAAATTTGGTAACTATCACTTCTATTCCTAATTTTTCTATGAGATGAAAAATATTTAGCATATATGTAGTCCATTTGAAATGCATTTGGTATATGATAAAACACTCTAAGTTTATTGAGTCCGGATTCTTAGAGGGATTTCACTGTTATCAGTATTAAGAGCCCTGTACTCTGCCGCATGACTGATTCCACACAATGACTTCTGCATCCCTTACCTGCATCTCCAACTCATCTCAGCGACAGAGAACTTTGTTCCGCTCTCTGTCCCAAGCCCATTTCTCACCTCCACAGCCCACGCTTGGAGGATGAAGCAGCAGACAGTAATGGCAGGATCACTGCCAGCCCCTGAGAGAGCTGACATTTTCTCACATGGAGGAGAAGCGATCCTCACATCAATGCTGAAGAGTCTCCACTAAAAGAAGGGCAACTAAATCCTTGGCCAACACAAACCTTGAAGTCTGTGGCCAGTCTCATCAAAATCTTGGCCGAAAGCACAAGGTGTTGGCCTTTGAACCCGGAGGTCTTCAAAGCAAAAAGCAACGGGCTGCCTAGGGTACAGTTACAGAAGCATCAGAAGGGCTCGAGGCCAGGCCCAGGGCCGCTTCCTGCCTCCCTGCGTGGCCGACACCCCGCTCCACTGAGCGCTGCTTCCTGGCCTGATAGCCCTGACCCTGCTCCCACACCCTGGGCAGCTAGAGCGCAATAGGCAGTCAGACACTTTCCTTTTCACTTCTTCAGGGGGAAAGTCTGAGCGTGTGGAAAGACACACACAAGCTTCAGGGTAAACAGACCAGACGCCAGACTTTGAGGCTCGGCTTTCCTACCTGTTAGCCGTGAGACGTCGGCCTGACTGTTCACCCCGCCGAGCCTCAGACACGGCGCCAGCTAAGTGGCGACCCTCCTCTTCCCCAGAGAGCATTTGTGTAAACATGTCCCCCGCCCCTCTCTCTCAGGTAGAGCTCAGCCACCACTTGTCTCAGGACTTCAGTGCGGTTGGCAAGCTGCCCCACCCACATCGACACCACCTCCCTCCTCCCCAAAGAAAAGCCAACAAAGGACATCTATATGAAAGACGACGTAACATATGTATTTACACCACACTCAAGATTCTGTTTATATGACATCCAAGAGAGAGCAAAGTGGAACTGTGGTGACAGAAATCAGAAACTGCGGTGGCTGAGGGGCGGGCGGGGGCCCAGCTGCCTGGAGGGGGCACGCGAGAACTTCTGTGGGGACAACGTTCCTCTCTGCTCTGGGAAGTGGTTGCATAAGAATATACCCTGGTCAAAACACAGCAAACGTACACTTAAGGTCTGTACATCTTATTACACATAAAGCTGACACCAATTTGAAAAAAATACTTTGTCAGACATAGTTCACATGCACATTAATATGATGGGGAAATGTGTTTTTTAACATACATCTTCCCACAGACTTCAAGTCAACACAAGGAGAAAACGGGCATGAGTGGTGCCAGCCATGTGACTGAGAATATTCAGTATCCTCCTCAAATACTCTATGTTCTAAAAGGTTACCCATGTAAGTTCTAGGACACAGTGAGCACTCAATATGTGTTAATCCCCTTCCCTTCCATTTATAAAAAGCAAATGGGGTATAATAATGCAATATTTCAATTCTTTTCCCCAAGTGCCAAGTTATCAAAGGAGGAAGAAGAGGATAGAAAGAAGGATAAAGGAGGGGTGTAGGGAGAGGAAAAAGGGGGGGGGGGATAAATCGCCATTACAATTACTCTGAGGAAAGAAGCATAAATAAATACAAGGACTACAAGTATATTCATGGTATTATTTACATTAACAGAAAACTGAAAAACTGAATAGGAACTAATTATGCAGTTACTTGAAAATTAGTTTAATGATAGATTAGTAAAAATATGTATAATCTAGATATGACTATAGATATCAACTATTATAGAAAAGCATTTCTGAGCTATGCTAATTTATGCATCAGTCAAAATTAAGACAGAGAAAAAAATCATTACAAATAGTGGGGGGGGGGGGGGGGAGAATAATCCGTAGCTAATTTATACACAAAAAAATTAAAACAACAATAATCCCATCTATAAAGAAGTAGAAAAAGAATAGATAAAATAATCTTAATGCAAATTAAAATAGAATGGGGTCAGGTAGTGTCAAACATAAGAATATCAGAGTTTTTTTTGAAAGACACCTGTTGCTGAACTTAAGAGTCAAATTAAGTTCAATTTTTTTAGCCACTATAAAAATATTCCAGACAATCTACCAATCGTCACTGACTAGTTGTCATAAAGTATGATGACAGAAATATGCAATGAAGCTAAATATGACTGAGCCCATCACTAGCCATCACGACTTTCCCTCAATGATGACTTACCCACTATGAAGTGATCCTGCCCACACCTGCAGAGGAGGAAACACTGCCACCAGCATCCTGTGATACTTCTAAAGAGAGCTATTAACAGGGCCTCGTGTAAACTGAAAATTTCCCTGTTTATAATCAAGGAAACAATTTATATCCTTTAATCAAGTATTAATACCAAACACAAACCAAAATAACAAAACATTAATATCCTACCTGAACATCTTTGTATTTGTCTCTCAAGTCCAAGAGTCGGTGATAAGCTTTAATGGCTTCTGAAAACTCCCCAACATCAATGCTAGTGAGGATGTAGTTTTCCCAGATCTGCCAGTGTTCATAGTTGCACTTGAGGGCTTCTTGTAAAGTTCTAAAAGCTTTCACTCTATTGAAGGTCCAAGTTGAAAGAGAACAATATGAATAACCATAGCTAAATACACCACAGCTACTAGGTAAGTGTATTAAGTGTGGATGTGGATTTTTCTGTCAGTCCTTAATTATTCATGTAATAACTAGAATTAGAGGCCCAAACCACCTCAAATTTCCCTAGACATTTTTTAAAATTTTAAAAGAAGCATAAAATTACAAAACAAAAAAAAACAGGTAGAAATAAAATAAGCATTTGGAAAGAAGTGTGCCCATGTCATCAGTAATTTCCTGGCCTCAGAATTTTTGCAATGAAATTCTTTTTTGGTAAACATGGCTTCTTCAGAAGGAACTTCAATTCAGGATTCACTTATCCAAGCCACATGGTAGGACTATTGCATGATGTAAGTTGGATAGGAAGATGGAAAGATTTCCCAAGGGACCGGAAGGGACGTAATGTCGAGAGGAATCGAATGAAACAGAGAAAAGAACTTTAATGAAGAACCTGGTGATGGCAAAAGGGTAGACCAGATAGCTTAAAGCTTCACTGTAAGGAATGATTAGGATTCTTTTGAGAAGAACAGTAATAATTTACCCCTGAGTCAAAAATTACCCTTGTCTGCAGTAGCAGCAAAGAAAGGAAAGAGTACAAAGCTAAGAAAGAAGGAATGATTTACCTCTGAACTTAAAATCTCACTTTTACACCAAAACCTATTCATGGAGCTACATGCAGACAAGAAAGCATCAAAAAGAAGTTGAGAAACAATGTTTAAAAACACCTAAGAAATCCTTATGCAAAATTATCAGGGTTGCTGGAAAAACCCACTGAGATCATTCTACAACTATGGCAGGGATTTCCCTCGACCCTTCCTTTCAATCAAAAGGGTCTCTAGTGAGTTTTAACACAATCAGCTGCAATCAAGAACATAATATTATTTTCTGAAGAAACTAGTAGAACAAACAGTCCTTTATTTTTGTAGACCGTCATCCAAGAGCAGCGGAAGCATTTCATGATCTCAGTGCAATGTGGACTTGATGATATCTTTAGAAATATCTTGTGAATCCACAAAGAAAAATTAAATTAAGTTTGAAAATGAGGCCAAATGAAAATAGAAATGTATCCATCCTTTAATTCGGTCATTACAGCTCAGGAAATAGCAATCCTGGTCTCTGTCCTTTCCTAGCTCTCTGTGGCCAGTCACAGCCATCTGGCTGTCCCCGTTATAAACTGGCATCTGCCCCTCTTTTTCCAGCCCAGTTATCTCCTGCCCGATTGTTACAACAGCTGCCTCCTAACTGGTTCCCAGCCGCAGTTTCCTCTCTAGTCAGTCTCACATAGTCTCACCGCCACCAGATAAATCTTCCCCAAAAGCTTTCTTCATGAAGTTACCCCACTGAAATCGTGGCATCCAATTTCCAACAGAATAGTCTTAACTTGGTAGTCAGATAATCAGAGCACACTGCAACCTGACCCCAAATGACCTTTTCAACCTTATTCTCGCTGTAGATTTCTCTGGCGTCCACCGCTGATCCTCTCTCTGCCTCTCTCCTCAGGTGTCGTTTTCACTCCTGTCACTCTGCATTGGCTCCAATTCCCCGTAGCTGAATGGCTTTCCTCTGTGTCCTCTACTCATTCCGCAAAGTTTAGCTTGGTCCCAACACTCTCTCAGAAGCGTGTCTGAACTCAGGTCGTACACTTACTCTCTTCTGAGATGGCTGGCACAGACTAAGAGTTCTACAAATACCACCTGCTACATTATAGTCCTCTTTGTGTCTCTCACTTAATATTACCTCACACTACCTACATTGTTAATCAATTTTTAATAATATGGCACAATATTTTATTTTTTTACACCTACGCTCCCTAAAGACATTGGTTCATATTTCTATTTCTCAATCATGTCTAGTACACAGCAAGTATAATCATTAAGAATCTATCAACTGAACTGACCAACTAAAGGCATGCTTGCTTTTCTCATGTAAGGAAGTTTAGGATGTAAAACTTCAGTAGCAAGTAAAAATTTCAAATAAGATTTCTTATTTTACTACACATTAAATGTTTTCAAGAAACAAACTACATTTAGAAGTCAAATGCTATAGGGCACAATGCTTCAGTATTCAGTTGAAGAAAATCTCATTCATTTATTTTGGAAGCAAAGTTCTTCATATTTGTATGATGTACTTACTTTTGTTTTAATCGGATATAGGAAGTTGATAAATTGTTCCAAGCTTCAGCATTCTGAAATGACAGAGAACCTAGTTATAGACTATTCTCATTTAGGTAAAATAATTCCTACAACCAAAAATATAACGTATTTTCCTAGTCCAAGATGTGCTCTTTACAATCACAATTTCCACTAAGGTATGTTTAAAGGTGTATCAGAAAAATGAAGTAAACTAAATGTAACTTTTATACTTTAGCATGAAAAAGTCACAAAAATAGTCAACAAATTGGTATAACTATTAAAGTACTAATTTAAAAATTAGTTAAGATTTTATTTCTACATTTAGATTTATAAAAAAGTGGTACAATTACAATATCATTTATACAATATATAGATCTGCTGCAAACCCAAGATATCCAGAATATTGTTTTTCCTATCTTAAAAGGCTCTGCTATTTTGCATCATCCTTTATCCGATAGAAGAATAAGGGAGCCGAAACCAGTTTGGCTCAGTGGATAGAGCGTCAGCCTGCGGACTGAAGGGTTCCAGGTTCGATCCCGGTCAAGGGCATGTACATTGGTTGCAGGCGCATCCTGAGTAGGAGGTGTACAGGACGCAGCTGGTCGATGTTTCTCTCTCATCGACGTTTCTAGCCCTCTATCTCTCTCCCTTCCTCTCTGTAAAATATCAATAAAATATATATTTTTTTAAAAATAAGGGAGTGTGTGTTCTCCAGTACTATTCCTAAGCATTTCACCAAACACATTTCTCTACCTAGTCCTCTATTCAACGACAAAAACAAATTAAAACTTTTATATAAATGTTGCTTCTAACAAGAATGATATGAATGTTTGTTCCTCTTTGTTCTACATTTTAAAAAACACAGAGTATCTAATTCTCAATTTCCATACGAAGGATTTAAAAATTACAAAGCACTATGACCTCAGCTTGCAGACATAGCAGTTAGTACCAGAGTGGACTTATCACCATAAAAAGCTACAAACTGGACAAAACTTTAGAAAACTGTTAAGAATTGGGCAACAGCCTGGATCACAGGCCTGTGATCTGTGAGACAGGGTAAACAACTGAGGTATCTCCACAATCAACCGAGGCTTCTCACCAGAGGCACTTCGAGAGGCAGAAACCACACAACGCACAGCAAGTCGAGAAGAGATCAAAGTTCAGGGCTGAAAATTTGGCTGGAATTTGCAGGGCCCAATACCAGGAAAGAGAGATCTGCACAGAAAATAGGCTCCAGCCGAAACCGGTTTAGCTCAATGGATAGAGCGTCGGCTTGTGGACTGAAAGGTCCCAGGTTCGATTCTGGTAAAGGGTATGTACATTGGTTGCGGGCACGTCCCCAGTAAGGGGTGTGCAAGCGGCAGCTGACCAATGATTCTCTCTCATCGATGTTTCTAACTCTCTATCCCTCTCTTCCTCTCTGTAAAAACTCAATAAAATATATTTTAAAAGAAAATAGGCTCCAGAAATCTCAGCAAGGGTCTCATTGGGTCCCTGGCTGAATACTAAGCCGCACATGTGCAGAGCAAAACGTCTTGAGGCCCGGCAGAGGACAACTCCAGAAAGTGTGAGCGGGATGGAACTCTGACGGCACATGTGCGAGCAGTCACTCAAGGTCTAACTAGCCAGGTGGGGACTGCTGAGGGTATGGAGCACCCGTGGCATTAAGTGCTGGTCCAAAAAGGTTATATCTTAAGAGAAGGGTGATTGATTGCAACCACAGAATAAAGACAACTCCAGACCCATCCTAGCAAAGAGTAAAACCGAGCTGGTCCACAGAAGGAAATTAACCAAATGCCAAAATAAAACTCTATCTTCCTATGGAAAACCCCAACACTCAACAACATAGCATCCACAATAAAAAATTGGCAGACATGCATACAAATAAGCAGAAAAATGTATCCATAGCCAAAGGAAACATCAGCTAATAGAACTAGACACAGAAATGAAGGAGATGTTAGAATAAGCACATAAGGACTTCAAAGCAGTTGTTATAAACATGATCAAAGATATGAAGAATCATGAACATAGTAAGGGAACATAATTACAAATCTCAGAAACATGAAAACTGTAAAAATCCAATGAAAATTCTTGAACTAAAAAAATACATTATCTGATGTTTAATTTTTAAGTTGATATATAATTGATATATAACACTGTATACCTGTTAGGTATATAGTATAATGGTTTAATATATGTAAATATTGTGCAATGATTACCACAATTTTAGTTTACATCTATCATGACATATAGTGTGATAAGTTTAATGAGTAAGTCTTAACAGATTGGGCATAAATATAAGAGCTAAAACAATAAAACTCTTTTTTAAAAATATTTTTTATTGATTTTTTATAGAGAGGAAGGGAGAGGGATAGAGAGCCAGAAACATCAATGAGAGAGAAGCATCGATCAGCTGCCTCCTGCACCCCAACTCCACCAGGTATGTGCCTGCAACCAAGGTACATGCCCCTGATCAGAATCGAACCCAGGACCCCTTAGTCCGCAGCCTGACACTCTATCCACTGAGCCAAACTGGCCAGGAATAAAAATTTTGGCCTTTTTTTTTTTTTTTACAGTGATGAGAACACAACGTGATAGGTACGTATCTACCCTGTTTGCAAAAATGTTAAGTGTGAAATACAGCACAATTAGTGTGACCCAATGTTATACAGTGGCTCTCCAGCACTTATCTTGCATAACTGAAAGTATACACTGATAGGAATTACTGTTTTGAACTCCAGTACAGTTTGAATAACTTACCACTTAGAGCTGTAATAAGGAAAGAAGACGAAACAAACTTACATCAGGTTCCAGAGTCACACAACGCTGAAACGCCTTTGCCGACCCTCCGTAGTCTTCCAAGGCCAAATAGGCACAGCCGAGAGAAAACCACACCCCGAGCTGCAAGACCAGAAGTCAGTCATTCAAACACACAGGCATTTGTAGGATGCAGTGGGAACATTTAAGACACTATTAGCCAACACTACTTTTATGAACACAGAGCTATATAATAAATATTTGTCTTCCATTTTATAAGAATCATAAATGTATGGAAATTTAGCAAATGGAGATGAATTTTCCAATATAATTTTCAAAGCTAGTGACACTGAAAGCAGGTACAATGTCATTGCACATCTTTCACAATGACCACTCTTCGTGTTAATCAAACTCCATGAATGCAAGCCCTGAGATTATGTTTGGGAGGAATCTAACATTTTTACTGAGCATCAACTTATATAAAAAGTACACAAAAATCAGCAAACTCACAGCTGATGAATGAATGTACTACAAACTTAAGGAGAAAAGTTTTTGCTTTCATCTTTAAGTAAGACCACAAGTAGTGGCATTGCCTACTCTTACCAAGACTCAAACTGTCCTAGCAGGAATCTGCGTAGGCATGCCCGAAAATGATTTGTAAAAGTAGGCTCAGAATTTCAGAACAGAAAGCCTGACTGAGGTCAGTGAGATCTGCAAACACAGAGATCTAGAAAGCAGGTAAAGTAGGAAGTAGCTATTGAAATTACCAGAGAAATCTTTACTTCGCAGGGTTTCCTTAAAATTCAATAGCCTCTACCAAAGGAAAGATAAAACTGATAAGAACTCAATGCACGTAGTCAGAAATGTGGCTATTACAGTTGGTCTGCTTTCCTTTCAGACACAGCCAGCACAGCCAGCGGGATCCAGTCCCCGTTCTCTCTGACTCCCAGACCAGGGCAGGGAGCGGCAGGTGGATGTGCGGAGCAGCGCAGGGCGGGAAGGAGACGAGGCGCTCTGTTACCTGTCTGTCAGAGGAGGCGGCTACCCCCATCTCCCCTCCCAGGGAATTCCCACAGAACCTGTTCCAAATGGCTAGTTGAGGCCTGAAAGCTCTTTGAGCAGGTAAAGATTTTTAGCCAGTAATTAGAGGTAAGGCTTAGAAAGCAAACATCCTTGGGCAGTTTATAACACTGCGCCTTGAATTCCCAAACGGCTATAAATAACTGCTATCAGGAATGGGGTAGGGAACAGATTTTGTCAGAGGGACAGGTGATAGCTGAGAGAGGGGTGGGTGTGTGTGTGGTGGGAGGAGGGAGGAGCAGAAATAACAGGTTGAAACAAAGTTAGTAATTCGCTCTTTTGAATCAAGGCATTTCCAGTCACCTAAAAATTAACTCATTACAATTTGCTTTTGTTTGGTTAATTTTGGAATAGAGTTTACAGGATGTAATCTATAAAAATAAAAGAAAGCTCCAAAGCACCAAACCACATTCACTGAATATGATCCAATGTGAGAGCCTAAAATTTGATGCTAACTTACAAAACAATAAACTAAACAAGATCTTTAACTTCCAACCAAGCTGAAAGAGTCAAAATCTGTGTATTTATTTAATCAGTTATAAGGTATACTTTGCTTTCAACATTTAACATCTCTGAAATAGATGCATCTTTTTTCTTAACCTTTTAAAAAACTATTTTATTGACTTGAGAGAGGGGGGAGGAAATGCCAACTTGTTCCGTTTATTTATGCATTCATTGGTCGATTCCCGTATGTGCATAGCATCTTAATAAGCAATAGCTTGTTAGAGTTTAATTGGCAGCATTAAAGTGGCACCTAAATTAAATGTGCCTCTTACAACTGATGGCATCCTATAGCCAATGAGTTATGGTAGCAAGTTTATTTTGAATGAGGGATACCTCATTCTGGGACTAAATCAGAATCAATGAGAACTACCCTCAAAGTTCTCAAAAAAGGATGTAACCTCCTTGCTTTCTGCATTAGCAAAGAACAAACTTCCCACAAAACAATTTCACACGTGTTGTTATAAAAACAGGAAATGCAAATTCAATATGTAAATAACTTGATCTTTCAACCCACCTAAAAAGACAAAGGTTACAAATGTCTAAAATTAGCAATTACCTTATAGCTCTCTATCTTTTTTTTTTTTTTAAGTACTTTTGGGTCTATACTTCCTTTATTTGTTTTTTATTTATTTATATATTTTACAGAGAGGAAGAGAGAGAGATAGAGAGCTAGAAACATTAATGAGAGAGAAACATTGACCAGCTACCTCTTACACACCCCCTACTGGGGATGTGCCCGCAACCAATGTACATGCCCTTGACCAGAATCGAACCCAGGACCTTTCAGTCCGCAGACCGAAGCTCTACCACTGAGCCAAACCGGTTTCTGCTATAGCTCTCTATCTTACAGCTGGTAATGAAGTTACTATTTAGCTTGAATTTTTTGAAATAAGTCAATGTTTTATAAATCAGGGTCTTAAAATGAAAATAAATTAAATAAAAATCAGGCAGATGACTTAATACGTATTAAGGTTCTCTTTTTACTCTTGGTCATTTGTGTTGTTGTTTTATTTGCTTCAGAAGAAAAATCCTAAAATCACCAACTGCAATAGATTTTCATCTAGCATCGCTAATATCTATAATAATAAAAGGGTAATATGCATATTGACTGACCGGCCAAACAGCTGAAGGACCATCCTGATGACCTTCCGGACGAAGCCGGGGCGGGGCTGTGAGGGCCGAGGCACCTGGGGCTGCGAGGGCCTACTCTCGCACAAATTTCGTGCATCGGGCCTCTAGTATAATTATAACGAGATGACCTTTGCACATACCCTATTCATTAAAATCATAAAGTGGCTTTAAAATAAAAACCTCTAGGATCCTCTCTCTGCTGTGGCTGAGCCATTAAACCTCAGATAATGCATTCACATCTTGATTTCAATTGAGGGCCTCAGAATTTGGGGGACTAAGGAGATATTTGGTGTAAAAGTAAGAGAACTTTTTTATTTTAAACTGTTACATAAACTATTATTACCGCCCTGCCCCCATAGCAATGATTTATGGCAGCACCATCCTTGCTAACGATGAAGGAGGGGAAGGCAGTGAACAGGTGCTGGAAAGCCGAGATCAATTTTTTAAGAACCAGGGCCTATCAAACCCCCTCCCCCACGCTCTCTTGAGTAGGCGGGTAGACATAGATGAAACAGAAGAAGAGATGACCATGTTTGGTTGGTTGGAAGGAAGAGCTGAAAAGCAAACCTCTTATCAGAGGGGCTGGGCAAGACAGAGAGAGTCATCCGTAGAGGCTCTGGCTGAGGTTCCTGCACAGCAAACTGCGAGGGCAGGCCTGCCACATGTCCGGTGTGTGTGTGTGTGTGTGTGTGTGTGTGTGTGTGTGGTCGTCTGTACAAGCTGACACTCAGCTTTCTCTCCTGAGCAAACAATACAAAACATAAGCAGGCCAACTATTTATTTGAAATGCGATAACATGTATTCTTAAAGAATGGTTTTGAATTATTTTAAAAATAATTAACAAAAGAACAGCAATGGCTGAGAATATGGTCTCTTAACTTTCCTCATAAAGTTCCCTAGAGAAACAGGGAAGTGGAAAGATGAATGCCTGAGATTCAAGAGATTCTGTGTGACTGGATGACCTTGGCCTTGTCACTTAACCTCTGAGTCTCAGTCCTCCAATTGTTTCATGGAGGTTGGAATAAAAAATTCCAAGGCTCCTCGGGACCCCAGATTCTGAAAACCCAGAGGTGACAGGGTTCAAAGTTGCAATAGTGCCATCTAGTGGCAACACAAGTACACGGGTCATACCAAGAGATTAGAATTAGAATCAGCAGGTTTGAGGAGCTAGAAGGGAATCGCTTTAATTAGAGGCCTTAGGAATCAATTCAAAAAGGAAAACGAGGCCTAGAAAGGAAGTAATTTGCCCAAAGCCAAACAATGGGTCCTGGTTCCTGGTGTGAGGGACGTGTGATGAAGAGAGTGACTACAATGCTTACGAACCCTCGATAATTAAAGCGGGAATTAAAGCGTGCCTGCCACGCAGTGGGCTAGGAAATACTAAGCACCGCTGCACAATGGGTGGATTAGTTTTATAATTAAAAGGTTAATTTTTACAAGGGCACTGGAAGCACATCTGCAAAAGGTGCCATCTGTTTACATATTACAATTTCCTTTCTTACATTAGGAGCCTACTACTCAAAATTCCTTTCCCAAGGTCTCTGCAGAACGAATCGTCAGTTTCTTCACACACTTTTTGCTAATTCTCCTTACAGGACTGACTTTGAATTTTTCTGATGTCACATATAATAAGGTTTAACATGCTTTAATGGAGTCCTAAAGCCAAGCTTCACCCTCCTTTCTCTCCTTTCTACATCCCTGACACATTCCCATGACCCCACACACAGATCAGCTGTTGAATGTGGTTTCATCAAACAGAAAATGACCCAAGCTGAACCCAAGAATGATAATCAATGTTCTTTGGCAGTAGCTTTTCCTAAAGTGATGCGGCATACTCACGGTTTGGTTTTGTTTTTTAAATGTCTACCACCAACTCTTTTGTAACCAGATTTCTCATTTACTAAGTCCCAAGCTATTTTCCCTAAAAAACACATCTTAACCTACCAGTTTCCCTCTCTCTCTCTCTCTCTCTCTCTCTCTCTCTCTCTCTCTCTCTCTCTAAAGGAGTACTCTCCTCTATTGCAGTGTCTTCCTTTAAACCAAAGGATCAGTGAAATTGTATGCACACATTGTTATTTTACTAGACAGGCCATTCATTGATTAATGCCCGCCTCTTATTCCTGTCCTAGATTTGGTTATTCTGGTTCTCACATTTGCTGCCCCCTTCCAGGAAATGCACAATGTGAAGTATTATAGGTGCCGGTCTGTCATCCGCATTTGAGACTCTCCTGTTAGAGAACTATCCCTATTTTTAGACTACAGAGAAAGAGGCGACAAAGATTTTCTACCACCATCACTACCACACTACAAGCAGGATGGGAAAATCCCACTCTGTAGCCTCTATGACCGAGAACTTACTGCGAGCCCGGCACTGAGTGGGATACTTTACGGAGCTTAGCTCTCATTTCCCGCAAACTGGGAGAGAGATTATACCTCCACTTGACAAACAGGACACCGAAGCCCGGAAAATGGGAGTGATTCACCTACGTCATACTCCTTGGGATTACGAGGATTCGGAACCAGGCCTACGGCAGCTAAGCTCCCGCCCTCTTCTACCTCCCAGGCTCAGCCACGGCCCAGATGTTATCCAGCGCCTGTGCTTCTTGGCAGTTATGCAAGTTAGACCTTAAGAGTTTCAGCTTTTATTGCTTACCAATATGAGAAATGACGAACACAAAGGAAAGAATCTCTTTTTTCTCTACATATTATTCACACATGTTCACTCTGTCTTCTCCATGGAATGTGAGCTCCCGTCTCCTTGAATCTTCCCACCACAACTAATACACGTTCACAACGGAAACCATGGTACTCCATTTCAAATAACACCTTCTTCTTTCCGACACCGCATGAAAGATAAAGCTAATTCCTGCACATCAAGAGAGAGTATAAGCTCCCAGGGTAATTAAAGCCATGGAGTATTATAGCAGTCTGATCTCATGTAGCAGTGTGATCTTATGGGCTGGGAAGAGCTGCCTCAGTCTCTCTAAAATTCCTGGTCTTGCAGAGACTTACTCCCTGTCCTGTGCTGGATCGTCCCAAAACATTGGTAATCTTCCTAAAGTTCCCATGAATCCCTTCCTTGGTTTCCTCTGTCTCTCTGATCAAAACCCTGGAGTATTCTGTTTGAGTCCTGTTTCACTGGTGCTCTTTCTTCTCCCTTCCTCCAGCTGCTGGGGATGTCCAGAGTTGAGTGTTGGGAGAGAAAACCAACAGTTTTCTGTAAAGGATCCATTCACTTGCATGGTTTCACCTTACTCAGCAGACGAGCCCGGGTCTGGAAGCTCCGTTCTGGCCTCACTATGGGCTCCAGGTTTCTATGGCCCGGGAAATATCTCTCAGGCAGCTATTATAATATAAAGATATTTTCTTTCCTAGTGGACACAGCCGCACCTCCTCAGCGTCAGCACACAAGCTCACAGCCCCGTCCCGGGCATAGATGGCCTTTCCTTTCTCTTGAAATCTCTAGATCTATCAACAGGGACATTTTCCTTTTTAACAAGAAAACTGAGAAAACGGACATCCTCTTGGAATCTCGGTCCTACCAGCCCAGAAAACGTCCCCTCGTAAGGAGGCCTCAGCCCTGCTCCCTTTCCATCCTCACTGCTGAAGCCACCGCTCACTCACCATGGCCTCATTCTTTATTTCAACTTCCTGAAGTACTGCTCGTCACATCACCCACTCTTTTATTCAAAACCACAACACACTTCCACCTCCAGAGGGTTAGATAACTCTAGAGAAAGGCATTGAAGGCTCCCCACCAACGAGCTCTGTCCCTGTCACTTCCCGGCGGAAACGCTCTGCTCTCTGCTGATAGGCTGACGCAGCCCATTCACCCCCACGTCCATGCCTGTCCACGGCGGGACCTCGATAACTCACAGTCAGGCAACCACACAATACACTGTTCAAGCTGCAATATTTTGAAAGTGAAATGGGGCATTAAAAATAATTAAAATTATATGACTTAAAAACACTTTATTGGCCAATAAGTTATTGACTCAAAAACTGGTTTTACTATATTAGGGATCTATAAGTTGGAAAACTATTTTCAAAACTAAAATTATTATTTTTTAAATAAAAATACTGAACATTAAAATTAAAAATTTTTAATGCTGATTACCTGAACAGTTAACACTAACAAAAAGAACATTAATGAGGCTGTATATTTGTGACATCTGCCCATTTCTGCAACATATTACAGAATTAATGTTACTTTTTCTTAGGTAGTCATATATCCTAATCAGCTCCTTGGTCATTCTAATAACACATCACTGACATGTTTCTGATTAATTTAATTTATAAGTGAACAACAGACAGTAATCTCCAAAGCATGAATGCTGTAAATGGTACACACATCTAACAAATGGCCACAGACGCAGAGGTGATGCGTTGAGATGGCATTTTAATACCCCTTTGATTTCAGAAAGTAGTTATGAGGCACAAGAGCCATTCACGTATCACTCTCATTTTGCCTAAATTTTGTTATTAAAGCTAACTGCATGGGCAAGTGTGAGAAAAGAGGGTGGACTTCCTTGTTTCTATTTTCCCTTTATCCCAGGACTTACGGAGGGAACAGCGCATAGGAGCTGCCTTCCTCAGACAGTTCATACTTGGACCCAGCTCGGACAAGTCTACGGGGCCTGCCTCTGCGGTAGTCTGTACAACTGCAGATCAAATGCCTGCACATTCTGGCGAGCTCACGGCCTGCCGCAATTGGATCCATATGCCACACTGCAAAACCCCTCGCGTAACATCTGCTTGCACTGCTTTAAACAACTGTCATTTTTTGTCTCGCCGAGTAATTAATTCAAAATTATATAATGAGACGGTTAAGTCAAGTCCTGCCTTGTACATTCCCTCACATCCATCCCTTCTTCCCTGCCGCCCCTTCCACCCTGATGCGGCCGTGCTAGATGCTGCTACAGCTCCCTACCCCTGCCTGCCTCGTGCTGCCAAAGCAATATTCCCAAATTACCTCCATGCGCACCGCATTCCTTCCTCAAAAACGAAGCCAAACACAAACCAGCCCCTCCATGGCCCCTATCTGCCAAATAAAAAGTCGCATTTAAGACCTTTTGTAATCTGGCTCCAGGCTAGCTTTCCCATTGGAACTGCTCTATTCCCTTTGACTCTAAAAAACCAGCCTGCTCACCCCTCCCCTCCTGCAAACACACACACACAACCCTACCTTCCTGTCCTGTTTCTAGGCTTTGTCCGGACTGCTCACCTGCCTGGAATGCTCCCACCCTGCCCCTCCCCTGGCCTCTCTAAGTACTATTTGTCCTTCACAGCCAAGTTCAACATCCTCGCCAATGTCTACCAGGGGCAGAAATGTTCTCTTTGGCTTCTATATAACTAGTGCTTTATAAATAATTCACTTGGTCTTTCTCTGACACCTTGTGTAATTGGCCAGTTTTATCTAGACTGTACCAGAGGGTGCAAACACAACTATCTGGGGGTCTGTTGCCACTGCTTTATCTTTTGGTTCAACGCTGTGTGCACAGCAAACAATCAGTATATAACTGACTGAACAACTGGTTAAAATATTATTTATTCACTCATTCAACAAATATTTATTGACAATCCAATATGTGGTAGACACTGTTACAGCACTACAGAAATAAATTAAAACTTACGGATGAAAACTTCTGCCTTCATGGGACTTACTGCAGGTGGAGGATACACATAATTTTTGTGTGTAAGCTATCATGTCAGAAGGTTCTACGTGCCATGAAGGAAAATAAAGAGGGAAGGAAAGTAAGGCGTATCAGGGGGAGGTGGTGTGAAATAGAATGATCGTGGAAGGCCTCTGAGAAAAAGTCATTTGAGCAAAGACTTGATGAGGCCACGGAGCAGGGGACACAGATGCCTGGAAGAAGAACATTCCAGGCAAAGGAAGAGCAAATACAATATCTGTGAGGCAGGGATGTGCCTAAAATATTCAAGGGCGTACAAAGAGGCTCTTCCCAGCCACCTGGTTTGGAACATACTTACCACTCAGATGAGGAAAGTAAGCATCAGTCTAATCTGTCATAAAAATGTACTTCTGATATTTTTTCAATGTAAGACATGCTCTGAGTCTACCATGTCCTAAAATGGCCATCTGCATCCTCCCGTTCACAGGAATATGCATTATTCACAATAGTCAAGAGGTTGAAGCAACTCAAGTAAGTGTCCGTTGACAGATGAATGGTTAAACAAATGTGGTACATACATACACACAATGGAATTCGGCCTTAAAAAGGAAGGAAATTCTGACACATGCTACAACATGGATGGTCCTTGAGGACAAATATACTCTATGACTCCACTCATACGAGGTACTTAAGAGTAGTCAGACTCAGAGGCAGAAAGCAGAATGGTTGTCAGCAGCTAGAGGGGCAGAGGAATACGGAGTTATTGTTTTACAAGATAAAAACATGCAGGTGGACGGTGGGGATGCTCACACAACAATGAGAACACACTTCACACTACTGAACTTTACACTGAGAAATGGTTAAGATGAAAAAATTTTTGTGATACGCTTTTTACAATTTTTAAAAAAAAGAAGTGCAGGTTCCGGAGGCAGACCATGTAGGTTCAAATGTCCAGTGAGGTACCTGGCTCATAGTAAATGCTTGGTAACATTTCTTCTTATGATGATCAACTACCCCCTCTGTTACCCTATTTTATTTATATAAAAGTTTCCTTTCATTATTGATTTCAGCAGTTACTTGCAGAATCCTATACTGTCTGTAATTTTGATTCATTTCCTTTCTAATGTATCTTTTCAAAATGGGACTTAATTTTAATAGCTATATTTGCCTTAAGCACGACTAATTCAACTAACAAAATGAACAGAAAGTCAATAAAAAAAAAACACACACAACAGAGAGTCCACTTTTGCTCACAGCAAAAAATATATCAGAGATGAAGTTGTTAGCAGTCAAAGACAAGCTTACCAGCCATTAGGACAGAAAGAGGGTACTCATTCAGGAAGAATCTAAGTCAAAGAAAACTGTCAGGTTCTAGTCAGTTTGGCTCAGTGGACAGAGCATCGGCCCGTGGACCAAAGGGCCGCAGGCCTGATTCGGGTCAAGGGCATGTACCTAGGTTGCAGGATTGTCCCCAGCCCGGGCTCATGCAAGAGGCAACCAATCGATGTGTTTCTCTCACATCATTGTTTCTCTCCGTCTTTCCCTCTCTCTCCCCTCTCTCCCTAAAGATCAATGGGAATATCCTCGGGTGAGGACAGAAGAGAAAGAAAACCGTTGGTGCCGAGAGCAGATGGGGTTTCAGAACTGCCTGACCTGCATGGGGTTGATCTTCACGGAGCGCTCAAAGCACTGCACGCACTCGGCCAGCTCCCGGTGGCGCAGGTGCAGCAGGCCCTTGGAGCGCTGCGCGCGGGCGCTGCGGTGCCGGGACAGCTCCCAGGCCTTGTCGTAGCAGCGGTGGTCCCGGAGGACATCGCCGAGCAAGCAGTACAGGCGCGGCGTTTCCTTTTTCTCCAGCTCCTGCCTAAGGATTTCTTCTGCCTAGAAATACAACAGAAATAACTAAGTTGCTTTCATTGCTCAAAGGTAAACACCTTTTAACTCACATGAACCAAAACTTCATTTTCAATGTTTAAGATGACCAGGCTAGTTCATGCATTTAGAACACAGGCTGACTAAGAAAATAACCAAAATAAAGAGGAAGTTTTAAAATATTACCCATATAATTCCCTTATTTGCAGATAATAGTTATTAATGTATCTAACCATAACTCCGTAAGGTCACATTCTATTTACATATAAAAATTTTTATATGAGTAAGTATAGATATATCCAACCAAATTATGTAACAGACTGCGGCCACAGCAGGATTTTTGCTGAAATGATCTCCCGGTGTAGTTGAAGGCATTCTCTTGGCAGCATGGCACTGAAACTTGATACCCACTCCCTGCCAGAAATTCTAAAGGCTAGTTCACATTATAAGTCCTTTCCTGCTTCAACCAGTTCGAGTGGGTTCTGAGGTCTGCAATTAAGCGATGCCCATCATAGTAGCTGGTCACAGAAGTGCTTGTAGTGTTCTCTCTCATGATTGCCAGATACTCACTGTCTTCAAATCCAACCAGATTAGATAACTAATCACAAATACTCATTTTCTGTAGGACCGCTGAATTATGCACAGATGACTTCAGACTCACCAGTTCCATGTGAAAGGTAAGGCATCTGATTGGGTTAATCAATATTCGTCTTATTTCCTCTATTGTCTTTTAGCTATACTAGGTACATCATTTTATTATTTTTTTAATGATACTCATGTGCATCTCCAATTTACCAATATTTATTTACAGTTATTATTGTTTCACCTCACCTTTCTCACATCACAAGTGGCCATTAAGCTAATCAATGTGAAACACAGTCTATTTTTGTATTATTATTTATTATTTTTTCCATAATGACATCTATAGACTTACTTTTTCCCTTACTTGTATTTTACAGGATTTGTCAAGAAATATCACCAAACAAAATCCAAATAGCAACATCTTGACTTCCAGAGTTGCCACATATTAAGTGTCCAATTTTCAATTTAAAAAATTACAAAAACATGCAAAGAAACAATAAAGCATGACCCTTACCCAGGGGGAAAGCAATTATTAGAAACCATCTCTGAGGCTACCCAAATGACAGATTTTATAGACACTTAAATCTGCTATTGTGAATAACCTCTAGTAAAATGACATAAAATAACTCAAAACAGCAGTAAAAGAAATGACAAGGGAATTAAAATGGTACACTAGAAAATATCCATTTAGCACAGAAGAAGGCAGTAATGGGGAAATAAAAAAGACATGTGACTAATACAGAAAACAAATAACAAAATGACCAACATACATCCTAAATTATCAGTAATTAAATGTGAGGGGATTAAACATTCCAATCCAAGGCAGATTGGCAGAAAAGATTTAAAAATGATCCTTAATGTTATTCACAAGAGACACACATTAGATTCAGGGATACAAACCAGCTTAAAGTGTTTAAAAAAAAAAAAAAAAAAGGAAGATGCATCATGTAAACAGAAACCAAGAGAGCTGGAAAGTGCCAAGCATGTCAAACTTGTGACCCATGGGCCGTGAGTTTGACATGCTTGGCCCTAGACTAATATCAAACAAGATACACCTTATGACAAAATTGTTACTAGAACAAAGGCATATTTTAATGATAAATGTTCACTCCATCCAGAAAATATACAATAGCCATAAGTGTATACAATTACTTAACAGCAGACCCCTCAACTTACATGAAGCAAAACCTGAGATCTGAAGGGAGAAATCCTGAATTCAACAATAATATTTGGAGACTTCTATATCCAACTTTTGGAACAACTATACGGAGGATAGAAAAAGAAGGCTTGAACAATGCTATAAACCAAATAAATCTAACAGACATCTAAAGAACATTCCATCCAACAGCAGAATATGCATTTTTCTAGAGTGTAGACAGAACATTCTCCAGGATACACTACATGTTAGGCTGTAAAACAAATTTGAAAGGACACTTTTATGTGGCAAATAACACACTCCACTTGATGATCTAACTGCCGCTTACAGTGCCAACTGCACTGTCCCCCTACTCCTTTCATCTCCGCTGCAGCCCTTCGTGTACCCGCTCATCCAGGTGCCCAAAGTTTCAGGGGGACGAAACCACTGATTCTGCAGCACTGCTTCACCTCAGGACCTTTGCACATGCTGCTGTCTGTCTAGATCTTGTCCTCCAGCTAACTCCTTCTATTTTTTCAGGTTTCTCCTTGCTGGTTACTTCCCACAGTGAGTTTTCCCGATGCCTCTCTCAGAGTTGGTGTTCTGTGTGCTCCTATGACACCCAGTACCACTGTCATTTCCCAGCCTCCACTTCCTTATTAGAGAGAGTTTGAGTGCCTCTAATATACTATGTTCTTTATAGAGTTATTCTGTCATTGTCGTATACTATTTATAACAACTTACAGAACTATGAGTTGTTTTAGCTGTGCTGAGTTGCAGAGTTTGGAATCTGAGCTCACGCCTTCCTTTCCCCTCACCTGCCTTCCATCATGATTGTTGTTAACCCTCAAAAAATTAGATATTCCTTTTGTATGTTAAAACCTGTTGGTGCAGAAACTGGTTTGGCTCAGTGGTAGAGCGTCGGTCTGCGGACTGAAGGGTCCCGGGTTCGATTCCGGTCTAGGGCATGTACATTGGTTGTGGGTGTGCAAGAGGCAGCTGGTTGATGTTCCTCTCTCATCGACGTTGCTAGCTCTCTAGCTCTCTCCCTTCCTCTCTGTAAAATATCAATAAAATATATTAAAAAACAACAACAACCTGTTGGTTTCACCTGAATGAGCAAAATAACTGAAAATATGCTATAACTTGGTAATACAAATAGGAAATGCTCAGCTAATGAGATAAGTGTGCCTATTTTTAATTATTCTGTTTGATCTTGGACGGAATATTTATGTTGTTAGGTAGCCTTTGAAAAAATCAAGCCCCAGAGCGTGGTGCTGTCACACAGATAAATGTACAAAGCAGTTAGTGAACAACCAACCGGCTGAGGGAGAGCGTTAATAGGACCAGGCGCCGCACATGGAGAAGCCCAGCTGGGGAAGACCCACAGGGCCGGGTGAAGAGTTCTGTACATTTCCGGGCAGCTCTTAATGAATCAAATGGTGTGGAAACACTGGTCTTTGGAATTTGAAATGCCTTTCGGACGAAAGGTACCTACATCCTCACAGATCTTATGGTTGGAAGACTGTAGAATGGATTATGTAACAGTTTTCTAGGGATGTGCTATAAGTGTTTTGGTTGTAAGAGAACCAACATAGCTTAGGCAAAACAAAAACATAAAAGGGGGGAGGTGTGACTTATTGACTCATGCATCTGAAAATCCTGACAGACCTATCATGGCAGCTGCATCCAGGGGCTGAGACGATGCCATCATGCCTGTGTAGCTCTCTGAGAGCAAACAAGAAGGGCCCAGGAAGCCCACGTTCAGCAATCCCAATGCGAACAGAGTCCATCCAAGGCTCTCGGGAAGGTTCCACGCAGACTGCAGGGCCTGAGTCATGTGTCCTCTTCTCTGGTGGAACCACATGGAGAGAGTTCTCCTCAGGGAAGAGGAGTTCCGTTATCACACAATCAGGGAAGGGATGCTGAGCAGGAAAAAAGCAACTGGTGTCCCCTACAAGATGGGAATTTAATGCTGTAGGTCTGAAGTTGTAAAGAGGTATTTTGTTTGGCTTACACAATGTTTTTTTTAAAAAGTTATTCGAGTAAACATTCTCAGGCTGTTTTATTTAAAAATCTAAATTTCCTGGCATCTCTCACAGAATCAAATGATGTGGAAACACTGGTCAAATCCCCGCCTTATTGTATAATTCATTGGCTCCTCTTTTCTATGCTCACTCCTCTGCCTGCTTCATCCATTCTCAGCAACTGCAAGGACCTCTGGGCATTTGAGTATGTGAACCTCGCTGTGAGCACAAACTTTCTCAGGTAAAGTAAGTTGAGTGTAATTCATTCTAGCCATAATTGTAGGTTCTGCTTAAGTCTTGGCTGACTTAATGTTATACTCAGATTCACTATGTGTAGTCATTGCCACAAACTTGTATTACGAGTAATAATTAGTTGCATACAATTGCAAAATAACACAGAATGTTGAAACAGCCTACATGTGTAATATATATATATGTGTGCATAGGAAAGTGGTCTTTGGGGTTTGCAGCTGACAAGATTCTTGCAAGCACTTCAGATTCATTGCAGCCAGTTGCCTGTGTAAGTATGACTCTGTATGTTTGGGAATGTATTTTTATCCCATTGAAAAGACATTTAGGTGACAAATTTCTTGCGGCCTATAAGGATACACATCTATATTTTCCCATAGGGAAGTAGCAACCCATAGCCATAAATACCAAAGCTTTTTCATTCTGAGAAGGTTTCTGGCCTCCCATATTTAATATTGCAAAAGTGACATTACAAGCCCTCATGCTTTATTAATGTTCACTGAGCACATCTTTTGTAATTTTTTATTGGATAATAAATTATGTAAATTGAGTGGGTAAGTGGAGGAGGTAGGAGAGCATTTGGAAAGAGGGAAGAAGACCGAGGAATGCAATGTAACTAATTGAAGGGAGAAATATATTGCCTGCAAGCACTGCCCTTGGGAAAGATAATTCTGTTGGCAGGACAAAGAAGTGGAAGATCTCTAGGAGAAAGAATTGACTTCTAACAGAAAAATGTGGGACAGGAATCTGAGGGACAAAAAGGCCAGTTCGGACCACGTCACTGCTCTGGTGCTTCTGACTTTAGAAGCTGCCCCACTCAGGCCCTCCAGAACTGTCTTCCAGCGGATAAAATGCCTGGAAATGATGCTGTTTGGTAACCAGAAATTGCATACCACCCCCTCTCTATTTGAGAGCTCAGAACTACTCCTGGAGACAAAGGGAAGTTACTGAAGACTGTAGAAATGACATGATCAGATTAGTCTTTTAGGAAGATCACGCTGAAGTATGGGATAATAACTTGTGGGAAATCCTTTCAATCATATAAAAAACTAACTTAGAAGAAGAAAAAACACAAAAAAACAAACTAACTGCTAAAAGAATCCCAGCTATGCCAAAACCGGTTTGGCTCAGTGGATAGAGCGTCAGCTTAAGGACTGAAAGGTTCCAGGTTCGATTCCTGTCAAGGGCATGTGCCTTGGTTGCGGGCACATCCTGAGTGGGGGGTGTGCAGGAGGCGGCTGATCGATGTTTTTCTCTCATCAATGTTTCTAACTCTCTATCCCTCTCTCTTCCTCTCTGTAAAAAATCAATAAAATATATTTTAGAAAATTAAAAATAAAAGAATCCCAGCTGTTAAAAATGTTAAAGGTTAAAAACATTTACTTACAACTTAAAGAACAATATTTAAGAGCCCATTGTGACAAAGATGTGCAAATGTAGCGTACTGGAAGAAAAAACTACATAAACGCAAGTAAACCTTATTTGTTAAGAATAAGAGAGGTCCCAACCCTTCTCCCTCCATCCCCTTCATCCCCATCGCTTACAACCCACCTTATGCCAGCCAGTGCAGTCTTTGTCTTTCATTTAGGGACTAAATTTGCTCAACAAAATAAGTTGCCCACATGTGGGGGAAACTGCTATCGTGTGCCAGATAACTTTTAAAAATTAAATGCTAACAAATGAGAGCCAGGTCAAGCAAAATTAACCTTAGCTATTTTGCCAATGGTCATTAAATAATGAGAATTTCCACAGGTAGTTTCTAAATTAGAAATTCTGAGACCCTGAAATAGCAGGTGAAAAACAGCTCCAGAACACACTGATTAGAATTAGGTACTTTTCCGAACTTGCCTTTTACAAAGAAATTATGCCAGAAGCACTAACTTCGATCATTGAAATTGGATTGTGGTGACAACTACTGGCACGTGCCCAAATACTAAAAGAATCTCAGCTGTTTTAGAAATAAAACTTTTGCTTCCAACTTGAAGCAAACCTTTTTTAGGGTCTTCTGGTTAAACTGATCTGCTAACACAGCATATGACAAACTAACAGGTAAGGCACGTCTTTTATGTGGCAAATAAAATGTTAAAATCAAACTTTAAAATCAGGATTTTGAGAAGTGTTTGGCTGTAACTCACAAAAGACTTAAGACAAAGTAAATAATTATACATTCCTAAAAATTAAAATATGTGCATTTTTTAGAATAATTATAAACATGGACATTTATCATTATTATGACATTTCTTAAGATGTTAAAAACATGTGCAAATTAAAAAAAAAAACAATGCCACAATTACTTTGAGTGCATAGTCAAATCTGTTATCTGAAAAGAATAGATTCATTATATGTTTGCTTATTTAACTTAATAATTATATAAGCAAACATATATGGAAAGTTAAAGAAAGTCTCTACTTTCCATACTTTCTAAAAATAATTAAATAAATGTAATATTTCAAAATGGGCTTTGTGTATTTGTGATTCACCAACTTGCTTAATTATTTCAAAAAACCACCATGTTTTTATATACATTATTATTTATGTTTACTGACCAATGTAAAAGACTAGCATTGAAGAATGATGTAATGGGAAGTACATCAGACTAGCAGGTCAAGATATTCATTCCTTTGTTAAACAAACATCTGAGTATTACTTCAGTGCCAGACAATGGACCCTAAAAAATTTTTTTTAAGTCCCTGAAGAAACATGACACTACATCTCATCAAATTTCGGATGCTATCAATTATAGGACTAACTCTTAACTAATAAAGAAAAAATGCTTTTAATTAAATTATGACAAAATGCCTTGAATGAATCACATCAGCCTCTCATTGCTTTTATATTTTTTTCAATCTCTTCAAATAAATTTGGCTATTTTTCCTGCCTTCAGTCAGTATAATGCTTGACATTGTAAATGGCAGCCTTTCTTTATATACATAACTGTACAGAATAAGATTCATTTATTTTGAGGTATCTTCTTTTCCACAAAGCATTTAGTTGTTGTTTTTAAGGAAAAGTAAATGGAATTGTGATGATTTCGCCAATAACAAATGTTTACTTCCCTAATATCAAATTTACATTCCTTACTTTGCTTCTCTCCTTTCCTGTGTTCAATAACTTTTTGTCTCAATGCCAACTCATAATGGGATCTTTCTGAAAATACTTAAAATGGCAATTACATCCAATTCAGATAACACTGACACCATACACAAAATGTAATCAAAGTGATTATATGAAATATGGCCACAACTGGGCTTGTACTAGCACAGGCAATGACAGCCTGGTCAGGCGGCCAACTCACTGATAGCAACTGGGAAGTATCATCAAGTGTTAGATACATTCCAAATTCAGAGATGTTAAAATGTGAAAAAAATGTGTCTAAGATTGCAGCAGTAATAGCAGCAAACACTCATGTAGCACCATGAGGAAAGCACAATTCTATTTATTTTACATACATATATCATGAAAACCTATAAGGTTATAGATTATGTGCCTCTACATGAGAAAACTGAGGCATGGGAGTAACTTGCTCAAAATCACATGGCTAGCATGTGTCACGTCTAGCATTTGAACCAAGATAACCTGGGTCTAGAGCTGTGCTTTTAACTACTGTGCCATGCAACCTCTAAAGTTAATGATCAATAACTGGCCTTGTGACCTGAGGCAAATCATTAGAGACCCCTTTCTTTATGTGGGAAAATAGAGAACTGGAATGGGTAATTAAGAAGCTCTTTTTGAGGATGGAAACATTATCTTACCTAATAATAGAGAAACATGTAAATTGACTGTACCTCTGCTACACCCACAGCCAATCAGAGTGGGTATGCAAATTAACTCAACAAAGATGGCGGTTAATTTACATACATACCTGGGTCCTGGAAACCTCTCAGTACCCAGGTTACTCCCAGCCTGACATCAGGCAAAGGCTTTAGGCTTGAGAAGGGACTGAGCCTGCGATCAGAGGGGCGGGGGACTGCGCTCCCTTCCCACACCTAAAGCCTCGGGTGCAAGCTTTAGGCTTGGGCAGGGGCCTAGCCTGGGATCAGAGGGAAGGGGGAAAAAAATCAGGTGAGGATAAAAAGAAAAATAAAGAAATTATCCTCCTCAGTGCATGAATTTCATGCACCGGGCCCCTAGTAATTACATAATCTTCCAACAGTAAAATTTTACTTCCAAACTAGTTTCTCCACCAGTCAATACAACTCAAAGACCTTCACTGCCATTAGTGATTAGTGAAAATAACATAACTTCTACTACTAGTCTAAAATTGACACACTGTAGAAAGTATTTGCAAAATAGACACACATGTACTGCTCTTTCTCTTTTTTATGGTGATGGTGAAAGGTTAACTATAGATAAAAATAACCCAATTTGTCAGTTTTACTTTTTTTTTTTTTGCATACTATACTTATGATAGAAATTTAGTCACTTAAAATTTTAATCCAAAATCAACACGATTTCAATGTGTCAGTTTTAACAAATATTCACAGTATGGAGCCTCTTATTCTTTTTAAAATCCTGTTCATTTATGAGGGGAAAAACAATAGATTAATAACAGATGCAAATACTGCAACATTTTCCCTCCTGCCCGAATTGAAGGTGGAATTAAATGTACTTTATACACCTAACAACTCTTCTGCCCCAGTAGTCATCACCACCTTTGGATTTTCTTCTACAGACCCAGCCAGCCACTCTCCTTCCGAGACAACCTTCCTTCAGACCCACAGCCTCTCATCACCAGACAACCTAGCCACAGTGAAAATACCTCCTAATCTTTCCATGTGAAGTTGTCCTACAGGAGAAGAATCATAAAGGAAAGAGATCAAAGTGTGAAATGTATTAAAGCTTTCATTACTCATTCTTAAATGTCAAATACCATATCAATTTTGGCTGGCTTTTCTCATATATACTAGAGGCCTGGTGCACACAAATTCGTGCACTCTGGAGGCAGGTCCCTCAGCCTGGCCTGCACATTTTCACATTCTGGGAGCCCTCAGAGGATGTCCTATCAGACCCACGGAGAACAGGCCTATGCCACAGTCTGGTTTTCCTCTGCGGGAGGCAACTGGACCAATCAGGGGAAGGAGCTGCCCCCATCACCCCACTGCTGCTGCCATGCCAGCCACTGCAGCTGCCAACCCTCCTCAGCCCTCACAGCCACTGTGGCTTTGTCCGGAAGACATCCAGTCTATTCTGTCTCATTAGCATATTATACTTTTATTAGTATATATCATCCATGCAGACTTATAAACAGAAATTATTAAAAAAGGAAACATTAAAAAGATATTGGGGGGAGGGGTAAAAGTAGAAAAAGGGATATAAGTGAACTATTGGCAAAAGTAGGCTTAAAAAGAGACAAAGTGAGAAGGTGCTTGAAGACAGAGGTTCCTGCCAGCACATAGAAGGTTACTCTTACATACCTTCCCATGCTGCCCAGCTCTTTCATAACAAATGACAACATCTTCCCACATTTCTAGCTTCTCAAATATCCGCAGGGCCGAACTGGTACATCCCAGCTCAAAGAGTAAACTTGCAAGTTGGCGCTAGAAAAATCACGTTAAAATAATGAACATTTCTTTATGCAAAGACAGATTCCCATTGCACTTGCATGTTTATCTAATCTGCCATTCAAGGGTCTGCTTTTGCAATAAATGTGTACTTTATATAATTCAACATCAACTAACTAGGAATTTGCAATGATTCAATAGCTACCTTTACTTTATAGGAAGAAAAGGGTTAATAAATAATATAGACACAGTTCAAAATACTCAATATATCATTTTTCGCCAACAACTCAGAATTTATAAAGCAAGCTCAGTATTTCTTTCTTACCTAGAGATTCTATATATGGCAATCCCTGATTTGTAAAGCTGAGAGCCAATAAATCAATTTTAAAAACCCGACTTAGAAAGGCTATTATAAAAAAGATAAGAGGTAACAAGTATTGGCGAGGATGTGGAGAAGGGAACCCTTTTGCACTGTTGGTGGAAACGTAAATTGGCATAGCCACTATGGAAAACAGTATGGAGGTTCCTCAAAGATTTGAAAATAGAACTACCAAAAGACCTAGCAATTCCACTTCTGGGTATTTATTCAAAGGAAATGAAAAAAATGTTAGAAAAGTTTTAAAAGCAGGTAAGGTTCTTGTGTTGTTTTCACTTAAATACACTTTTACTATTCTTCCGACAGTCAATGCATATTAAGAGCTAAGAAGATGCCCAGCCGGCGTGGCTCAGTGGTTGAGCATGAACCTATGAATCAGAAGGTCAAGGGTTCAATTCCCAGTCAGGGCACATGCCCAGGAAGCAGGCTTGATCCCCAGTGTGGGGCATGTGGGAGGAAGCAGATCAATGATTCTCTCTCATCACTGATGTTTCTATTTCTCTCTCCTGCTCCCTTACTCTTTGAAATAAATGAAAAAATATATTTTAACTAAAGGCCCAGTGCACGAAATTCGTAAATTCACACATAGGGGCGGGGGTATGTGTCTCTCAGCCAAGCTTGCACCCTCTCCAATCTGGGACCTCTCGAGGGATGTCCGACTTCCCTCTCACAATCCAGGACTGTTCGCTCTCAACTGCTCACCTGCCGGTCTTCCTGATTTCCCCTAACCGCTTCTGCCTGTCAGCCTGATCACCTTAACCACTCCCATGCCAGACTGATTGATGTCTAACCGCTCCCTTGCCAGACTGTTAGCACCCAACTTCCCTCCTTTGCCGGCCTGGTCACCTTTAACTGCCCTCTCCTGAAGGTTTGCTTGCCCCAATTGCCCTCCCTTGCAGGCCTGGTCCCTCCCACCTACTCTCCCCTGCTGGCCATCTTGTGGTGGCCCTCTTGTGTCCACATGGGGAACAGATCTTTGACAACATGGGGACAGCCATATTGTGCGTTGGAGTGATAGTCAATCTGCATATTACTCTTTTATTAGATAGGATAGAGGCCTGGTGCATGGGTGGGAGCCAGCTGGCTTGCCCTGAAGGGTGTCCAAGATCAGGGTGGGATTCCCTTGGGATGTGGGGCGGCCTGGGCAAGGGGCCTGTGGTGGTTTGCAGGCCTGTCACGCCCCCTGTCCACCCAAGCAGAGGTCCTAATATCTGGAATTTATTTATTTACCTCTACAATTGAAACTTTGTAGCCTACAGCAGAGCCAAACCTCCTGCTCCATCATGGCTGCCACCATTTCTATCATTAAAACTTTGTATCCTTGAGTGGAGGCCTGGGCCGGGCCAGGGTGTGTGAAAAGCTTGGCTTCCTCCATTGCCGGGGAAACACAAGCCTCCCTTCTGGTAGCCATCTTGGTTGAGTTTATTTGCATACTCGTTCTGATTGGCTGGTGGGTGGCTGGTGGGTGTGGCAGTGTGGTGGTTAATTTACATATTACTCTTTTATTAGGTAGGATAATAAGAACAGCTAAGAAGTTAATGGATATGGAAAATCTGGGATTGACCAAATGAAATATATCTGAAAATTATAATATATTATCAAAATAAATAGAGGGGCTGGTCCAATTCTTTTGTATCTCATGAAGTATCCTATATAATAAAAGCCTAATATGCAAATCAACCAAACAGCAGAACAACCAGTGCTATGAAACACAATGACCACCAGGGGGGCAGACGCTCAATGCAGAAGCTGCCTCCTGATGGTCAATTGGCTCCCACAGAGGGAGTGTCACTCGGCCGAAGCCATGCTCATGGCTGGTGAGTGAAGTGGCAGTGGCGAGCACCTCTCCCACCTCCGTGGAAGTGTTAAGAAGCAGTGAGCAGAGCAGTAAGGAGCAGTGAGTAGGTGGGTAGTAAGGAGAGAGGGATCCTGGACTGTGAGAGGGATCTGACTGCCGGCTAAGGCCTGATACCCTCGGGGATCAAGCGCCTAAGCCAACATTCAGACACCTCCTGAGGGGGCCCAGACTTCAAGAGGGTGCAGGCTGGACTGAGGGGACACCCTCCCACACCAGTGCATAAATTTCGTGCACCAGGCCTCTAGTAAAGTATACGAGTACTTGGCTAGGCTATGTAGAATATTTGACTGGACATTTTAAAAAACTGAGCATGATATATGGAATAAATCCATGCAGTTCAGGGGTTTAAATTTTTCATGTAATAAAGAAAATTATGGCATCTAAGCATATGGCTGGCTAGCAGTAAAGACTAATTATCATTTTACAGTAAACTATGTTGTTACTTCTTGATCTTTGAAAATAATACTTAAAGATATGGTTACTTCCCATAATGAGAGAAAAAATTACTTAATTTCTTAATGAAAGAGGATGTTTATGTAACTGCCCCAAACCCTAAAATCCACAGCTTCCAAAGCAGATTAAAATAAATATTTAGCCTAAATTGTATTTGAACAGTATTTAACTAGCCTCAATTCTATTTGGACAGCATATAATTTAAGCTTCTGTTCAAAAACAGATTAAAAGCTACACCCTCAACAGACATGTTTTGTCATAATAATAGCAGAGAGCCTGAGATGTTTATCCACCACAAATCACACAGTACAGAGCACTTCAGACATTTCAGAGATCATGATCAACAGCATGCCAAAAATTCTAGCTGCTAAACTTTCTTCATGAAGAAGCTACTCCTGCCCAGCTGGTGTGGCTCAGTGGTTGACCATCAACCTGTGAACTAGGAGGTCAGAATTCAATTCCCAGTCAGGGCACATGCCAAGGTTGCAGGCTTTATCCCCAGTGTGGAGCATGCAGGAGGCAGCCAATCAATGTTTCTCTCTCATCACTGATGTTTTTATCTCTCCCTCCCCTTCCATTCCTCTCTGAAATCAATAAAAATATTTTTAAAAGAAGCTACTCCTTTTAGATGATATAACACAGCTTTTGAAGTGTCGACATTTTATCAAGACTTCTTCAATAGATAATATGAATTCCAATGTATAATAAACCCTCTAAGTCCCCTGTGCTTAATAAACACTGAGTGGCCAGATCACTATAACCTCTGAACGGATAATAATCTGGCCACTTAGAGAGAGAGAGAGAGAGAGAATTTATATTAAGTCTGGCCAGCCTGATCAGGGGGAGGGGACATGGGTGGTTGGCCAGCCTGCCTGCTGGTTGAACTCCTGGTGAGGGGATAATTTGCATATTAGCCTTTTATTATATAGGATATACACTGAGTGGCCAGATTATTATGCGTTCAGAGATCATAATAATCTGGCCACTCAGTGTAAATGACTCTAAAAAGTCTTACAATGGGGACTCTGAGTCACTGAATAGTGGTTAGCATTTATAACTCTAAAGCTGATTCAAATGACAAAAGTTACTAAATCATCTGGCTGGCATCATTTGGCTCCACCTAACATCTCTGTGCCATAGCTTCCTCACCAGCAAAATGGGGGCATTTCACAAAATTGTTACAATAAAATAAGAGCATGTGTGTGAGATGCAGAACAAAATGCACGCCTCATACTAAGTGTGCAGTAAAAGTTGTTAATAATGGCTATAAGGAAAGGAGGTAAACTGAACTAAAAATTGGGAAACCAGAGATCTAGTTTATGAACAGCTATGTGACCAACACTGGAAAAGTGTATTTAATTTTACCAAGCCTCAATTTTCTCCTCTGTAAAATTAAGAAAGGGTCTAAATCACCTTCAGTGCTAAAAATTTTACAAAATAGGGAACCACACGTATAACAGGAGAACTATGGATCAATGAATGGGTCAGGTGGTCAGAATCTCCATCCCAACATGGGGTTAGGAGCTACAATAGGTAATCTCATATCCTCAAGAAGAGGAAAGCAGTTAGGTATACCTTACACTAGAGTAAGAAATAAATGCTTTCTCTTACACTCCGTGAATAACCTGGTTTAAAGGTTCATAGGTTGGCAGAAAGTCCTCACAGGACTTTTAAATGTAAAACATTACTTTGAAAATGAAAGCTTCTGTGGTTATCCTATTATTTAATTTCAAGGATTATGTTTATCTAGTTTTAAATTCTTTTAAAAATGTTTTAAAGTCTAATATCACTTTAATCAAAATGGCTATTTGAAGTAATGGAAAATCCCCAGATATTTTAGTTCTTTTCATTGAAATATCTGAAAACAGACATAAATTGGATATCATTATTTTCTAATACATTTATCTTTCAAAAGAAAAGAATATCCAATGACAAACAACAATACCTGAATGGCCCAGTGAGGTGGTACTTGACAGCAATAGAAAATCTTCAGACGCTCCAATACAGATGTAGTCTTGTCTTCAAATTGGTCTGCAAGAGCCTTAAGAGCACAAATCCTAATCAGAATCTACATATATATAAAATCTTTTAAATTTAAACAAGATTCTTCTTGTAAAAGTCATACACAGAAAAAATTAAAAAAAACAAAAACACACAAGTCATGGTGATAAGGTGATGGGGTGTGTAAATTTTTTCTTGAATTTCTTTAAACATTAAAAAAAAACTTTAATCAACATTTATTTTTTTTTTTAATATTTTATTGATATTTCACAGAGAGGAAGGGAGAGAGATAGAGAGCTAGAAATGTCGATGAGAGAGAAACATCAACTAGCTGCCTCTTGCACACCCCCTACCGGGGATGTGCCCGCAACCAATGTACGTGCCCTTGACCGGAATCGAACCCGGGACCTTTCGGTCCGCAGACCGACGCTCTACCACTGAGCCAAACCGGTTTCGGCTAATCAACATTTAAATAAACATGTACATTAAAACTTATCACAATGTTTTTAAAACTAGAACTTCCTCTAACAGTTACTTCAAAGAACTATCCTTATTAATCAGCTCTTTTACTTTTTTCTGAGAAAAATTGTTCTCTAGTGTATCTATTTCACAACCCTAATGTCACACTGACAATGGCATTCTCTACTATGAATTGGAGAAAAATTACATAAAGAACTTCATTTAAGCCCTAATGGGTTTGGCTCAGTGGATAGAGCGTTGGCCTTTGGACTGAAGGGTCCCGGGTTCAATTCCGGTCAGGGGCATGTACATTGGTTGCGAACACATTCCCAGTAGGTGGTGTGCAGGAGGCAGCTGTTCGATGATTATAGTAATCAGTCATTAGCGAACATTGTAGTTCGTTATTAATAATTATGTATAATGGGATATTATAAAAATTAAGTTATGAAATTCTTATTAAAATATTTCTTACATACCATTATATTGGCTGGACTGCAAAAATATTAGTTGTGGGCTGCATGAGGCCCGTAGGCCATGAGTTTGACATGCTTGACTTACAGGGATACTGAATAATTGAACATCTGGAAGCTACATTGGGAAGAAGACCAATATGACCAAGAGGGCTGACTCTGAGAAAAGGTACCATGGCCAACTACAAAGTCAAAGGCTACACTATCCAGTGGCCAAGTGGTCAACCATAAAAAAAGAACTCACATATTCAGCATCTAAGTGAATGCAGACATATTCTGGAGTTCCTAATCAAATACCCGGACAGCAGCTATCATAATCATCTTCACCTGTCTCTTAATTTGTCATTCAGTTTATAGCAAATATTCTTTTTCTGATATACACTTAGACCTTCTCTAAATTGTAATTGTTTTTGCATAATAGAGTAGTCAAATTTTACTTCCTTGCCAGTTGACTATTTTTCACAGCCCTGTCTCCTGAGGAGTAGAGAGTAACTGTGCCGCACCAGCACAGCCAAGGGTTCGGAGTGTCTGAGGGAGGGTCGGCAAAGGATAAAGAAAAGACAGACAAAGAGAATAAGCTGGGTCTAGGGTGGATCTTCTGTGCCTGGCTGAGGCCACAGAACAGATTCAGGCGGCATGCTGAGCCTTTATTTTATAGTCAGAGGTAAACAAGCTAGTGGTCACCATAGTTACAATGTTCTTGTGAGTTTCTCTTGTTTTGGCAGCACTTGCTGCCCCTCCCACAGCCCACTAGCTCCCCAGGAAAGAGCTAGGGAGCAGTCACAAGGTCAAGCTTAATTATGCTTAGAGGCTGTGCCCTCTAAGCTGGGACTTGTTTGCGGCTTTGCCAGCAGGTCAGTCTGAGGCTTCACCCTATCACGGCTCCCTACAGGTAACAACACGGCAAGGTTGGTTTTCTGGTGTTAATACACATGCTATGGTTATGTAGGAGAATGTCCTTGTATTTAAAGATGGTTGTGCACCATGCTGGCAACTTAGTTTCCAACACTTCAAGACAAAAAAGATAGCTATGCCGAAACCGGTTTGGCTCAGTGGTGGAGCGTCGGTCTGTGGACTGAAGGGTCCCAGGTTCGATTCCGGTCAAGGGCATGTACATTGGTTGCGGGCACATCCCTGTTAGGGGCTGTGCAGGAGGCAGCTGGTCGATGTTTCTCTCTCATAGATGTTTCTAGCTCTCTATCTCTCTCCCCTCCTCTCTGTAAAAAATCAATAAAGTATATATATTTTTTAAAAAAAGATAGCTATACTGTACTTGAAACTTTTCTGTAACATTGAAATTGTTTTAAGCTTTTACAAAGTTAATTTTTAAAACTGACATTTTTTTAAAAAGAGAGAGAAAAAATTATCAAATCCAAACTTCCTCAGAAAAGCAAAGAGAAGACAAAGACAAGAAGAATGTAACATATCCCAGCAAAAGCACAGGAAAGGAGACTAATTTCTGAGCAGGGAAATCATTCCTCGGTTGGGGGAATCTCTCTGTCACACTAGGAGGGAAATATATGGTTAGCCTAAGAATATCCTGTAGGATGAGAGGCTACTCATTACATCACTTGTTTGACAATCCAAGATGTTATTCCATCAAGTCAGTCAGAACAAATTGAGACATAACCACACTCCTAAACCATCTTGGTCAAAATATTTTTAAAGCTTTCTGGCCTTACTTCAGAGAAGCTTAATAGCAAAAAGGTTGCATGCTTCTGCCCAGAGCTGTTTAGTTGTATGAAGGAGCAAAGAGAAGAAAAACTTCTGGCTGAATACATATGGTTACAATACATAAATAAAAGGTTCCCTGAATTACTTCATCAAAAGAGAGGCAAACTTTTCTTTTTATCAAATTCTTTTTCTTTCTCTGGAAGGGAAAAAGTAACTAATGCTTATCTAATAATAATAAACTTACTTTTATGAAGTCCTAATTACATGAAAAGCATTTTATTTTCAAGCAAAACTCACTTTGTTTGCTGTAGTTACTACACTAGCTTAAACATATTAAACAGTAAACACTTCATGATTATTAATAAGCAATTCTGTTATGTATTTCGGATATTCTAAGATCCTTTTAGATGATCTCAGAGTAAGTGTCCTTGATCGTCTCGGATCCTCCCCAAAGGCAGAGGCCCAGCGGAGAGCGGGCAGGGAACAGACGTATGTGAGAGGAGCCCAGGAGTAAGCCCGGGTACGGGTACACTCCGCTTCACAAGAACGTGGCCGGGCCACAAGTATGATCAAGATGAAAAACAGAATTCCAACCTATTTTTACTCCTGCACAAAATATACTTCTCTGCACTTTAAGCAAGACAACCATCAAAATAAGATCCACCTACCAACAAAAGTAAGGGTGGTGGATATACTTCCCCTACTGGATTCAAAGTACTACTCTTTTTTATTTGCAAAGTTACTATCAATAGAGGGGTATATTTACAGCACATCTCTACATTTTTCAGTGTAGAATTATTTCCAGCAACTCATTCTTAAATAATTCCATTATATTCAAACAAGTTAGAATCCCATATAGGCACGATGAATAACTCCATTATACAAATAGGCTGGAGTCCTCCCAGGAGAAACAGAGCAGGTGAGTGAGTGACCCGATTCTGTTCTGGGTGTATCAAGCAGGTTGGCTAACCACAATGACATTTACCTAGATTTCCTACATGATCTTGGTGATGCCAATATTCTGAATATATGGCTTTATCAAAAGAGAATTTGTTTTATTTCAAGAATTTGGGGTTTGTTAGTTGGTTTTAGCCACCCTTAGCAGAACACAAGTACACATAGTTAGGGTGAACCAAGTACCCAAATAGTTTGGAAAAGAATGTAGGGTGGCGAATACTGGATGAGTCCTAGGAGAATGGGACTGAAAGAAAGTGGAGCCTCACTTACTACTGTGCATATGTATGTTGATGAACATGGGCGTAAACCATGTGCTCAGGGAGAAGACAGCACTCTGCACGCTTTCACGCACACCCAGAAATTTAGGTAAATGACCTCTAGACCAGTGTCCCACCCTTTCACTTGCCATTTTCTCTTTCCATCTTCTAAATGTTATGCATTTCATGAGCACTTGGTTACAGTTAAATCTGGAGGTGGTCTTTAAGCTGTGGGGCGGCAGGAGGGAGAGCAAACATACCTTAAACCAGTGGTGGGCAAACTCATTAGTCAACAGAGCCAAATAGCAACAGCACAATGACTGAAGTATCTTTGGAGAGCCAAATGTTTTAAACTTAAACTTCTAGCATCACTTCTTCAAAATAGACTCGCCCAGGCCGTGGTATTTTGTGAAAGAGCCACACTCAAGGGGCCAAAGAGCTGCATGTGGCTCACGAGCAGCAGTTTGCCGACCACGGCTTTCAACCAATCATGAAGAACTGAAAGCAGAGTGTACTCTAGGAGAGTGACAGAAGACACAGATAAACAGGAGTGAAAATGAATAATAGAGAATGAGGAATAGATGAGGGCTCAGTCTGGGCACAACTAGAACACAACTGAAGACAACTTCATGTTGTACTGCTATTGTCATATGAGACTGCCTTCAAGTTTGAAGACCCCCTTTTAAAAGTTGTTTTCTCCCCAGACCTCACCTCACAGCATTTATACCTTGAGTGTCCTTTGAGAAAAGGTTACCTGGGCATGTGGATTCCCTAGCGCCACAATAACAACGCTCCAACCTTCAGGAGACACAGTACGGCAGGTCAGAGGGTATAGCTATGACTTGGGGAATGAGACAATAACCCCCAGAAAGCAGTGATGTGTCCTCTCTTCTTAATGTTCTGTTCTTTGGAGAGGAAATCTTCCCCCCAAAATTAGAGAATTTTAAAATCAGCACACAGGGAATGATTTAATATAAAAGAACAATTCTGAACCAGGTCTGGTAGGATGTAGACTTTACGTGCTCATATCTAAAAGTATGGCACATATATCTTTAAAAGCATATCCTAGATTCAGCCCATCAGCACCCCTTTGGGCAGCCCCGTCTCATGGCCTTAGCAGGGGCCAGTACACTTACCATTTGCAGGTCCTTTCCCACAGGACCACATCTGATACTGTGTGCACTGCAATTCCCTCCCCATTCACCTAAACCATAGGCCTGGAGGCACCGACTTCTGCAACCCAAGCCTTTCTCACAAAAGTTTCTATGCACTTCTTCCCGCCAATACTCATTCAACCCCTTTCCTCCAGATGGTGCCTTATTCCAGTACAGAAGAAGTCTAACACTGATAGCTTTTTTCTTCTTTAAGCCAGTACTTGAATTATTTAACTCCTGGCATATGAGTGTTCAGTAAATGGTACTTACTGAATAAACAGTAGTAACTATAATTATTCTAACAAATAAAAGCATAGCTATAGTCACATGAGTCATACTTATCAATAACTTTCAAATGTCACACATGGTTATCAATGCAGGTGATGTACAGAAGCAGAATGGAAGAAATAAACTATAGCATTTAAAGATATATAATAGGAGTGTAAATATTTAAATTTATAACGGAAATCACTACAATAACAACAACAAAAGAATGTGCTAAAAAATTAACTGGACTCCCATTTGACCCAGTAATCCCACTTCTAAGACTATATCCCAAGAAACCAGAAACACCAATTAGAAGGGATATATCACCCCTATGTTCATAGAAGCACAGTGCGGCTATAAAAAAGGAGGAATTTTTACTATATGCAACAGCATGGATGGAACTGGAGAGCATTATGCTAAGCGAAATAAGCCAGTCGGAGAAAGATACATATCACATGATCTCACTCATATGTGGGATACAATGATCAACATAATTTGATGAACAAGAATAGATCTAGAGACAAATGGCAGGGGAGGTGGAGGTTAAAGAGCAACCAAAGGACTTGTATGCATGCAATTAGCATAACCAATGGACAAAGACATTGAGGCAGTGGAGGCTTGACCGGAGTGGGAATGGCTGGGGGCGGGGGAGCGGAGTCAATTACGGAAAAAGGAGACATATGTAGAACTTTAGACAATAAATAAAAAAGTTTAAAAATGAACTGGGAACTGGAGAATTTAATCTTCCACTTGAGATCTTTCTGAATAAACTAAGTTCTTTTTTTATGTGCATTATTAAAGTTTTTGATATGTAGTTTAAAATTAAAATATACTAATTAAAAAGCAGCTTCAAAAATAGGGGACTGGTTAAATAAATTATATAAATTCCATTTATCAGAGTGAAATACGGCGGTTGGGATGAATGAGCTAGATGCACAGGAATTAGTATGCAGAGTTGATCAAGCTATTATGTTAGAAGAAAATAGAGCCCTAAGTTGTTTTGCTCAGTAGTTAAGAGCATCAGCCCACGGGCTGAATGGTCGAGGGTTAAATTCTCGGTCAAGGGCAAGTACCTCAGTTGCAGGTTCTATCCTTGGCCCCAGTCAGAGGCAACCAATCAATGTGTTTCTCTCACATCGATGTTTCTCTCTCTCTCTAAAATCAATGGGAAAAATATCCTCTGGTAGAGGGGAGGGGGAAGGTTGATCGCATGATCTTACTGCTGTTAAAGCATACTTGTTCACTTGTAAACAGAAAGAGGTCTAGAGGGATACAAACTGTTGAGATTGGAAGACAAGCAAAGCGGGGGGAAGCTCTTTTTAGTTTCCATTTCTGTACTGCTTACATTTTTTAATAATGACCAGGTATTGTTTCTATAATTAAAACAATTAGGAACAGTGACATAGTTTAAAAAAGCAAAAGCACACTTTGCCATACTAACCATGTGCTTAGTCCAGATGTTACACATAATGCCTAACAGAGTATGGCATTCCATCCATATAAAAATAATCTAAAGGATCTCTGTCTCAAATTATTCAACGTAAGTACAAAGCTTAGTGTATGTTACTGTGGCCAGTTTTCCCCCCAATTAAGGCTTTTGTTATGACATGCCCTTAATCATTACTTAGAAACAAATAGTCATATAAATGACCAAATTCTAAAAGAGAAATCTTTCAACATACACAGAGCAATAATCTCCACAATGGTACCGATCACCCAGGTCTGCGTCCTCTTCCCTCCAATAGTTAACCATAAAAATCCCAATTCCTTCAAAGCAGAAGTTAAGCTACAGTAACCAAAATCACATTTTTTAAAAATTTGTTTAAAAATTGTGAAATCTCAATTAACTATCTACCACAGTTTAAAAAAAAAAAAGTCAAATTACAGTATGAACAATCTCTAGTGACAGAAAATGGCTATAATCTCAAATTCCCAACTCAATGCAATGTCCTTCCAGAAATTCAATGGTGAAGGAAAAGATCCCTGCTAGTTCATTGTCCTCAGAGGCAAAACCACCCGGACAGGAGCAGAACGTCATAATTTAAATTAATAGATTAAATAACATTCATTAGCAAGATTATTTTAATAATGAACATAAAATAGTCTCACATTAACCCTCAATGGCTGAGCTCAGTTTATCGAACGCTAAGTTAAAGCAGTTAGTGTGACAAACGACAATGATGACAACTGGTTTGCACAACTTATTTTGGTTGGGACACCAGTAAGATGGACTCTTTGAATGTATGTGTTCAATTAATTTGCTTCATATCTGGATTTATATGCATAAGGAACTGCTGTCACCACAATGAAGGAAATCAAGACATGAGCTTATAAAAATGAAAAGGTTAGTATTGGATTTGGGTCAGTCTGGGAGGGGGAAACTGAATGACAATAGAGGACAGTATTACTTTATACTCCATTGGCAAAGAGCAGGGTATAAAGAAACACTGGACAATATACTGCACATGCAATACGGAAAGTACCCCAGCCTAGAAGAATTTCAAGGTAGAGTGTTTAATGGGTTGTCCTTTTTAATGGCTGGTCCTCAACTTGGAGCCCCCTTTTCTGTGTGATCTTATAGTGCTGGTTTATTCACCTGGAGCTGTGATACACTACTTCCTCTTGAAGTTTGGCGTGTCTCACGTGGAAATCCCTTACAGACCTGCCATCTTTAGGACCTGCCACTGGATGCTTCCATGTAATGCCTGTTGCTGTGTAAGTTATGGTCCAGACCGTGTCATTAACTAGCCAGGCAACGTGGAGCCAGGCACCTGACCTCATCACACCTGCATTTTCCCAACTTGCAATACGGCAGGATTAAGCTTTGCCCTAAGAGCTCCTTCTAGCTTATTTTTCTTTCCACTTTAACAATTTATCATTTTATCACTTTATACAGCTGAGGAAGAGAACAAATTTTCACAGAAACGAAAACTTTTTTGAATCATTGTTTTATACATACAAGTATTTTTCAAATCATTTTCCTCTTATTCTTCAGGTATGCAGTAATTTCAACAAACACAGTAATATCAAGCTCTGATCAGAGGAATTGGCAAAGGTTTAGATTATGAGGTAAATGGTTCAACAATAATAGAAAATGAGATAAATTTCACATTTATCTGTTATATGATCTGGCTAATTTCCAAAAACTCTTAACTGGGGAGTGAAAAGATTTTCTTTGAGATACACCCTGCAGAGGCAGAAATAACGACTCCCTCATAATGCAGCATTTGGTCGGCAAAGTGAAGAGACTCCAGGTACAGAAAGACTCAGACGGGCAAAATGCTAGAGCATAGTGATTCAGCTCTTTCTTTAAATCCATTTGCCCCAGCCAAAGCACATCCCTGTTGTTTGATGTCTAAAAACATAACCTGCACAATTCATAGAATGATGCAGATTTTGAATGGAAAAGATGTATTATATACACCCATAAACAAATTTACTTCTATACCTTTGTTTTGTTTAATTGCTGCTACAATCGAAAAATTATGTTGATGATTACTTTATATGCCAAAGTTAATGGAAGAAATGAATACAACGCAAATCATTTCTAAGTCAAAATGTTCTTCATTAATAAGTGAATGTATTCTAGTATTATTTGCATTCAGAAGGCCAAAACTTTAAAAGACATTTAAACTGGTTGCCGCCATCCTCCTCCCCCCCAAAAAAAGGTACTATGTGGTTTCCTTGAACAAGACATCATAAAACATGCATAGTTGATCATTTTTAACACTTTGATCATTTCAGCATTTTGCTGTTCTATTGTGAAGTGAATTTTTAATAAATAGAATTCAAGGCAATATGGCAATTCTTCATGAATAATTTAAGATGCTGATCATGAAACTACACCTTCTGTCTTCACTTTGTATTAGACCCCGCTGTGGGGAGGGGTCAGCAGCCTGGCCCAGGCTGGCAGCTGTCTCAGGGTTCCCCTCGGTTACAGAGAACACCTGACCTGAGGCTTCACCTTAATTAACCAGTAAGGGGGGGGGGGGAGGGGAATCAAGGAGACAGGGGCTAAGGGAACACACCGGTGGGAAACGCCCTGGGCTGGGTTGGGCCTGGCCCTCAGTGTGACTTCTTCCTCACCCAACCCTGCTTCCTCCTGACTCTCTGCAAAGGGCATTGAAACCTAGTAAGGCTGGCGCCCCCAGCTCTGCTCACTGCTATGGGAAAACAAGAGGTGGCAATAATATAAAGGGGCCTAAAGATGGTAATCAGTAAAAAGAGGCAAAATGATGGCAGCATGAGACAAACTATGAAGCACATATCCTCAATAAACCCTCAATAAAATGTTTCCTGGCTCGAATTCTGCAGGAAGAAAAGCAAATGAAAATGAAAATCAGGGTGAAAGGTATATGGGAGTTCTTTGCAATGTTCTTACAACTTTTAAGTGGTCTGGAATTGTTTAAAAATAAAAATACATTTTTTAAAACATCACCTCATTGACTGCATAAAATCCTACATCATTTGGGAGATATTTTCTTTTTCTCGTATCATGCGTAGTTTATAAGAAAATCTGTGAAAGGCACTGTCTGCAACTGAGCCAGTGGGAAGGAATAAACATTAATGTTAAATGGAGAATGATGCCTGAATGGAGATGAGTGGTACATGCGGTCAGTTCATCAGTGAGTATTTTTGTGCTAGAATGACGTTTATGTCCTTACAAAAATCTGACCTGCGGAGCTGCCTATTTTTTTAAGTTAACTCACACTGTCTCTTTTAATGTCAGTACTACTATTATCTTTTTACAGAGGATGAAAATGAGGCTCAGAGTGAGGTTGTGATTCATAGTAAGGCCCTTTCACCATACCTGCGCTTATGGTAATGAAGTGACTCTTGGGGGTGAGGAACCAACATTAGAGCTGAAACTCTTAACCTCTGAAGAGCGGAGAGGGTCTAAGGGTTGAGATAATCACCAATGATCAAGGACTTAATTAGGCCTATATCCTGGGTCCTCCATAAAATATCTACAACAAAGAGGTTCAGAGAGCATTAAGGTCGGTGAATGCACCCAAGTGCTGGGAAGAGGTGACACCCAAATCTCCTTAAGCGTCCAAGCTCCCGTGCTGGGGCCTTCTGGACCACATCCTATGCACCTCTCCATCCAGCTGTCATTGGATCCTCTATAAGATCCTCTATGACAATCCAGAAATAGTAAGTAATGTGATTCCCTGAGTTCTGTGAGCCATCCTAGCAAATTATCAAACTCGAGGAAGGGATCTACGGAACCCTCGATTTACAGCCAGACAGTCAGATGTACCCAGACTTGCAATTGGCATCTGAAGTGGAAGACAGTCTGTGGAACTGAGCTTTTTTTTTTCTTCATTTTTTTATTAAGGTATTATATGTGTACATATCTTACCAATTCCCCCCTTCCCAACTCCCATACATGCCCTCCTGAGTTTTGGGTCCATTGGTTATGCCCATATGCATGCATACCAGTCCTTCGGTTGACCTCTTATCTCCCCCATATTTCCCTACACTCCCCGCTGTAATTTGACAGTCTGTTTGTTGCTTTGCTGTTTCTGTATTTATCTTTTAGTTCATCGGTTTATAATGTTCCTTATTATCCTTAAATGAGTGAGATCATGTGGTGTTTCTCTTTCATTGACTGGCTTATTTCACTCAGCATGATGTTCTTCAATTCCGTCCAGGTTGCTGCAAATGATAAGAATTCCTTCATTTTTATGGCAGCATAGTATTCCATTGTGTAGATGTCCCATAGTTTTTTGGGGACTGAGCTTTAACCAGTAGTGTCTGTAGTAATTCAGTGCCAGGACTGAGTTAAATTGTAGGGCACCCAGTTGGTGCACACATGGAAGTAGAGAATTGTTTGGTGTGAAAACCCATACATCTGGTATCAAATTTTAAAATCCATGCTTTAAACCAATGTTTCCCAAAGTGTGGTACGGGTACCCCCAGGGGTACGGGAAGAGTTTGGTGGGGATACGCGTTGCACCGGAGTTTGGTGGGGATATGCACTGCACCGTGCTTAGCTGCACCTAATTCTACGTTCTCCTGAGTCAAGTCAAGACAGTCTTGTGAGGCGTGAGATGGTCTGGTGTGCAAATAAATGTTATTTATAATATAACTTTTATTTATATTTTATTATGAATAATTTTTTGTTTATTATTATTTTGTGTATGTATCAAAAAATAAAAAATAAATATATTTTTATTGTTATTAAAATACATCCCCCCCCCTTTTTTTTTTTACGAGGAATACTCAGCGTTAGGAAAATTATAGAAGGGGTACACATATGTCAAAAGTTTGGGAAACACTGCATAACAAAATATTTGAGCAAAATGAAAGCTATCTCATTCTTGTAGATTCGTGACAGACATGTATGCTTATTGACAGAAATAGAGTTGAAAGAAAAACAAAAACTGCCACGTGAATCCCTCCTACCTGTGTCTGCCTCATTGCCCGTTCCACTCGGCGCGTGCTTCCTCTCTCAAGTTTTGTCCGCAGGATCAAGGCTGATGTCTGAATGGCCCAAAACTTTGGTTGTGAAAGCAAACACTGATGGAGAAAAATAAACAAAACAAAAAATCACAGAAGGAAGGAATAAGCTGGGGTGATCCCACTCTGAATATAACAAAATAAATTATTTCAAAAACATCAGCATACAGCTGAATGCAGATTCGAAAATCACAGTGAAAAATAATAAACATGTTCTTTCAAATATTCTTGTGAAGAATATGATCACTGGAGCAGAGTCTTTACTTAACCTGGTTGACTCAGTCTACTGAATAAATCACTTAAAGAATTAATCATAATCTTTCAGAGAATCTAAAGAGTAAGAATATTTCACAGATTGCAATATAAGGGAGAAAATAAACTACATAATAATAAATGTAGAGAGAGTGGATGGGGTAGTAAAGGGTAAAGGGAAACTGTTAAGAGGATAGGGGACGGAGACGAGTTGGCAAAAAACACACAAATAAAGGAGGAGGTACAAAGAAGTGTTCACTGATTCACTCGAGCCCCTGCTCTGTACAGGGCAGGACGCACAGGGCCCCAGGATCAGGTGGCAGGCGGACTGACAAGGCCCCTGACCTCACCCAGCTACATACGCTAATGCAATATCTACTAGGTGATCTTATTCTCCTATAACTAACTCTGCAAACAAAACTATTTTTATTTCCTTGAAATATATTTTGTAAAATTAGTGCACAACCTTATCTTGTTAGTCTCCATTACTTAAATCTACAGAGTGAATTTACCAACGTAATAAGTGTATAGGGCACTATAAAGATCTAAAGGAAATAGAAGACATTAAAAAACTAACGCTTTAAAAAGTATAACACTATTTGGCAGGAGATCTTATTATAAATAAAATACGATTTCAAGAATTTCCAAAAGAAAGAACCGTTTTCACTAAGTAAACCTTCAACCGGACTCTACTACCTACAGTGGGTGGTGTCCCTGCCCTCTTTCTCTTCCTTACTCGGGGACTGCCATCAGCCCCGACAGGGGACCCAGCACTTGGTGAACAATGGGGAAGGCTCCAGGTCAGGAAGCGCGCCACCGGAATCCCAGCACCCAGCGTGGCCATTAGCTGGTGACCTGGGGAAGTTACTGGACCGCCCCGGCCTACTTTCCTTCCTGTAAACGGCGGGCTGGGAAGATTAGGTGGCATTGGAGAAGCTTCACAAAGCCTCCCAGGGGCCCCTCAGAGCCCCTTCCCAGACTCCTCCGACTACCCTTTCTCTCACCTTCACCGAGAACCACCGCCCAGAGCGGGTGCGGGTGATGGGGGCTCGGGACACGCTACCCCCAAACTGAGGGACCTTGGGGTTAGGGGTTTGAGAAAGCTGAAGGAAGAAGATCTCTCTGGCCCCACCCTGGCCTTCTCCCCTGAAACGGTGCCTTCTGTTAACCCTCGGAAAGGAGCTCCCTGGCTTCCGCAGACAGATGGGAGCTGAGGACCCCAGCGAACAGGCCTCAGTAAGGTCCCCCGGTCCGCTGCACGCCCCTCCTGCCCCCTGCCCCTCCTCTCCCTGCCGCACTCTCCATCAAACCTCCCATAAAAAATGCTTGCTTAATCAACAGTTTCTCCGGGTCACTTCCTCATGAAGGCTCCCACGTCATGCAAAACCAGCACTAGATTAATGTGTGTGCTCTTTCTCCTGCTAATCTGTCCTCATCAGTTTAATGGTCAGACCCCGCCGGGGACCTGAGAGGGTGGAAGAAAGCTTCCTTCCCGTGGCCTCCCGAACGCACTGATCACTGACAGACAGCATCCAACACACACATCACCGGGGGCTTGCCAAGTCAAAGCCCGGCTCCCAGAAGGTTTGCACACCACATGGGGGGGAGAAATTTTCCTCAGAAAACAACAAAGTCAGACTGTTTTCTGAGCTGGCACGAGAACAGGAGTTAGCCTGAGACTTTCACGCGAAGGGCAAGCAAGACATCCTCACTAAACACTGAAAGTAAAATGCAGTCTGGCAAATCGACATTTGAAAAGCTTTAAAGGAGGAACTGACTGGATAATGATATCGCTGAAGAATGCATTTATCTTATAGCCATTTGGCTGGGAGATACAAAGACTCAGGAAAGTCTTTCTGAAAGGAGGTAGCAGGAGGCTAGACTTTATAAAACACTTCTGCTCACAAGGTAAAAATCAATCATGATACAAGACACTAGGTAAAGAAAAAGAAAACTTAACAATGCTCTACTGACTTATTAAGAAAATTATATATATATATATATATATATATATATATATATATATATATTTTAATTTTAGGCTAACAGTTTAGCAAACAAACCCAACAGAGAGAACACCAACCCAAATACCTAAGCAGCAGGCCAGCCTGCTGGTGAGGACCGGAGCTGTAATTGATCTAGAGCAGGGGTGGGCAAACTTTTTGACTCGAGGGCCACAATGGGTTCTTAAACTGGACCGGAGGGCCGGAACAAAAGCATGGATGGAGTGTTTGTGCGAACTAATATAAATTCAAAGTAAATATCATTACATAAAAGGGTACGGCCCACTTGCCGGATAGAACAGCCGAACGGGTCAGATCTGGCCCGTGGGCCGTAGTTTGCCCACACCTGACCTAGAGTCTCTACCGTGTCCCAACGAGGGTTACTGCTCTCATTCCACTCAGTTTCGGACCTGAGAAGACCACACACTGCCTCTGCCACTGTCTCACTTTAGGTCTCAGCTTAAATGCCATCTCCACCCCCACCCTAGCCCCAAAGTGACTCCATCTCTCCCCAGTGATTCTCTAGCACTGCATCCAGTTTGGAATACGATTCGGCCTTCTAAAGGAAGTAGGTTCTGGTACACATGGATGAAGCCTGAAGACATCAAGCTAAGTAAAATAAGTCAGACCCAAAGGACAAATATTTTATGAGTCCAATTGCATGTGGTAGCTAGAACAGTGAAACTCTAATATAGACAGAAAGCAGAATGGTGACTGCCAGAGTCTGGGGGTAGAGGAGGGGATAAGGGGATGAGGAGATAATGTTTAATGGGAGGGTAACATTATTTATTTATTTGACAAATATAATACATACTATGTGCTGGCAAGGCACTGGGTCAAAGTGCTTTACAAACAATAATGGTATCTTCTGATAAAAAAAAAAGTGCTTAATATGAATAGAGTCCACATTTTTGTTTTATGGTTCAAGCTTTCTTTTCCTGCTAGTCCTAAATTCTCAAAGATATTCTCCTTTATTTTTTCTCTAAAAGCTTGATAGTTTTCACTTTTACACATTCATTCCGAAACTGATTAGTGCAAGGAGAGTTCTGCATAGGGGTTAAGACAGCTTCCTTCCATAGGAATACAAACCATTTAGTTTACTTACAGCTCACCCTACCCTATGCACTGCAATGCCAACTTCGTAAATCAGAAGAACCATGCACCCGTGGGTCTGTTTCTGGACCCTCCATCTGATCCACTGATTGGTTTGTATTTCCTTAGGTCAAAATGTCTGAATTAAGTGTTCCTCAAATTTTAAAGTACATAGGAATAACCTAGATTGTTAAAACACAGCCTCGTTGGCCCCAACCCCAAAGATTGTGATTCTGGGGCTAAGGTGGAAGCAGAGAAATGCCACTCCTCAGGTGACACCGCAGATGCTGAGCGCTCTCTTGCCTAGTCCAGTGCCCTCCTGGGCTGCCGCCGGCAGTGGCGGTGCTCTGTGCTGCTCTTCAGCTCCGCCACACCCATCCTTAGTCCGTGTGAGCTTTAGAGTCAGCCTGAGCTCCACAAAGCCAACAACAGCAGCAACAACCAAAAAGTCAAACTGCTGGAATTCTGTTAGGGGCTACGTTGATTATGTAGGTTAATTTGAGGAGACTTGAAATTTTAAAATACTGAGTCTTCCACGAACAAAGCACATCACTTCAAGATATGCCACCTGAGCTGACTCTAGGACTCATACAAAAAAAAAAAAAAGGTCATCTAACATCTGAGGAAACTGTTAACTGCTTAGAATGAAAAGGTCGATGGATACAAGTGAATTTTAATATTCTCTCTCTCTCTCTCTCTCTCTCTCTCACACACACACACACACACACACACACACACACATATGACATATATATATGCATTATTTTATTTAGCTAACAATTTCTGACTATATCCACACAACCCGCATTCCCAGAAAAGTGGCAAAGAAAAGTTTGTAACACCATCAAAGAAGATCCAGAGTGTTGTTTCTATTAAAACCAAATTTCCTTTTCATTCTTATCCCTGCACATTTCACATGATCTTCTTCCAGAGGTCGCTGGGGGCCGGTGTCTGAAGACAGCCAGTCTGCCCCTGGGAACCCAAGGAGCTTGCAGAGAGCTGCTGTTCCACACATACAGCAGAGCTGACTCACGGCTCTCCTTGTGGGTGCAAACTGTAAGGCTGTTAGAATAAAGCCAAATCGGATGCCCACCCAGGTCAGGCTAACCTTACAAAACACGGAACAAAGAAATACTATAAAAAGCAGAACCACTCCCCTCCTTAATGACCTATTTAAAAGCGCATTCATTGTTCAAATCAGTACCAAATGACAAGAAGCTTAAATTCCAAATTTAGTCTGTAAATTTCCCCGTGAAGTGGAACAGCAGTCCAGATCCCCTGTCCTTGCTCTGTAGACCATTTAAAATCAGTCTCAAATCTGTTTTCCCCGAGACACCATTGCCCCAAACAAATCTTCCATCTCAGCTAAAGGAGCCCAGTCGGCTCACCCCTTCCCGCGTCCTGCCTTCGCTCCTGCTATCACTCCATCTAACCCCAACTGTCTCTCAAGGCCCGACTCAAATCCCTGCTTAGGGAACAAAGCCTTCTTTCACTGCTCTGTCCCCAATATGTTCTCCTTTGCCGAGTGGTGAAGGGATTTATTTATCTGTGCTATCAATTTGTAGTTTAAACTGCCTGCTATTGCTAATTCATTATCCTAAGTTTATCTGATCTTGGCTAAATTAAAAATTCTATGAAGGCAAGTCCTATGTTTCATACCTTCATTTCTCCCACCAAGTCTAGCAGCATGCTTGGCAAATCCGGAGACTCTGGGTCTCCTGCTGGTACAATGCTTTCAAAGCTCTTTCCTGTCTATGCACATTTTCATGCAGAAGGCAGACCCCAGAGAGATCAGCTGCTGGCCACTTGGCTACCTCAACAAGGCTGGTCTGCTGCATTCTGGAGGCGCCAGTTCATCTGCACGACCAGGGGCACCCTTCAATGCCATGAAAGCAGAGCTATTTAGACATATATATTATTTTCAAACTGAATTTTTTATCCTTCAACACCATGTCACTTCATAATGTCAAAAGGCCTGAGAGCTTTCGCTTCCATGATGGCCAAAAGCAGAAGCACGCAGCCATGAGTCTGATATATTAAATGCTGTGCCATCTTTTAAGTCCTATATATTTCTCCTGTTTGGGGACTATAAGCCCCACTAACGGGTTTTCTTTCTCATATTATTGCTCTCTAATCATCACTGATTCTGCTCCTCTCCAGCTTGATAAATACAATGAAATTCACTTTAAAAGTATGTATGCAATGAAATCAATACTGTTTAATCTTTTAAATGGTTTTTCAAATAACATTTAAACATCTTGCTATTGCTAAAATTTTTTTAGATTTTTCTTTGTTATTTGATATAGCAGAAGATTAAAAGTAACTAAAATCTAAGTTATAAAGTATAGTAACATAAACATCTGTGAATATGCTGATATGTATGATAATTCCTAGAGAAAGCACAAAAATAATAAGATATAGTTCAAAAGCCAACAAAGAAATAGAAGAGACTTATTTTTCCTTGTCTCTCTCTGCCTGAAAGTTATCTTTATTATTAGTTCTTGAGGAGAAAATTAGCCTGATTTTGTCTTAAAAAAGGAGTATGCTTCATACTGAATGCAAAGACTGAACAATTTCCTATTGAGAATTTGTTCTTCGCCTTCTACATTCTTCCCACTTAACACATCAGGGAGTTTGTTGTGCTGCCCTTCTGAAGCTGATGATGAGGACAAATCTACTCTGAAACCAACATCTGTGGTGATAAACTAAACAATCTTACATATGAGAGCTTCAAATAATATCATGCATTTCCACCTTTATATTCTTTGTGACTTTTTGAAATACTAGAGACACAATGCACAAAGACTTATGCAAGAATGGGCTTTACTTCGCCTGGCTGCTGGGAGCACCTTCGCTCTGGCCAGAGCCGCCTTTCTGCTGGGCCCGGAGCTGCCTTTCCGCCTTCCCACACCCCCAGAGGCCCAGAGAGGCTGAGGTGGTGCAAACACCTGTGATGCAAATGTCCCACCCTGCCCTCAGCCATTTGGTGCATGTGTATGCAAATTAACCCACTATATCTTTGTTGGGTTGATTTGCATACTTACTCCTGATTGGCTGGTGGGTGTTGCAAAGGTACAATCAATTAGCATGTTACTCTTTTATTAGTTAGATAAGATAGATACAATATGAAAAAACCATGATTTAGGGTGTTTGACCTATTTTGACACCTATATAACTATCAAGAAATCAAGATATACAAAATTTCCATCAACCCAGAAAGTTCCCTTGCACCCTCTGTAATCAATGTGACCTATGTTCTACCATTATGGTTTACTTTTGCCTATTTTAGAATTGCAATTAAATGAAATCATACAATCTAGTTCCTTTAACTCAAAATTACCCACACTGTTACATATATTTGTACTTCATTTCTTTTTATTGCTGGGAATTATTTCTTTAGGTGAATATAAGGCTATTTATCATTCACTTATTGATGGACATCTGGGTTGTTTCCAGATTTAAGCTATTATGGATTGAATAGCTGTGAACATTGGTATGTAAGTCTAATAGATAAATACCTAGAGGGGGAACTGACTATATGAGAAAATGCCAAATTGTGTTCCATTGTGGTTGTACCATTTTACATTGCATTTGCAATGTATGAGAATTCCAACTATCCCTCATAGTATTGTAAGTCTTTAAAGTGGTATCTTGTTGTGGTTTTAATTTGCATTTTCCCAATGATTAATGCTATTAAGTCTTTTTCATGCTCTTATTGGTCATTCCTATATCTTTGGTGGAAAGTCTGTTCAAATCACTTGTTCTATTATTTTTAATTGCCTTGTTTGTCTTATTATTATTAAGTTGGAAAGAGTATTTACTCTGTATACAGGTCCTTTACAAGATATATGTACTGTGAACATTTTCTCCCAGTCTATGCCTTGTCTGTTCCTTTTTTTCATAATATCCTTCAAAGAACATAAGGTTTTAATTTTAATAAAGTCCAATGTATCTTTTAATCCAATTTTTCTTTTATGGTTCATGCACTTAGTGTCCTAGTTAAAAATTGTTCATTACCCCAATATCACAACAATTTTACTTTAAGAAAACATGAGAAAATTGTTGTTACATTGGGGTCAATGATTTAGGTTAACGGTTGTCTTTTACATGTAAATTCCCTTTGTGATTTCTTCATTGATCTATGAACTAAGTATGTTATTTAATTATTTGGACTCTAAATATTTTGAGATTTTACAGGTATCTAATATTTATTTATGTAAAACTTATTTCTTGTTGTAAAAAGAGAATATATTCCTTATGATGTTTATTTTTATCTACTGAGACATGTTTTACTGGCCCAGCATATGGTCTTGCTGAATATAGCATATTCTTGCAAAGAAATATATTCATATAACAACTGGCCCTCCATAATTAGGGATTCCACATCTGTGGATTCAACTCATCATGAATTGAAAATATTCTTTAAAAAATGTTATGTTGTTGCTGACTTCTAACATGTAGTTAGGTCTACAAGGGTTGTATCTGTACTGAACATTTACAGACTTACTTTTCTTGTCATTATTTCCTAAACAATACTATGTAACAACTACTTTCACAGCATTTATATTCTATCAGGTATTATAAGTAATCTGGAGATGATTTAAATAATACAAGAGGATGTGTGTAAGTTATATGAAAATACTAGTATTTTATTTTATAGAAAGGGCTTGAGCATCTGCAGATTTTGGTATCCATGGAGGACCCTGGAACCAATCCCTGGCAGACACCTAGGGATGACTGTATTATGAGTTCACTATTCTATAAATGTCAATTAGGTCAAGCTGGCTAGTATCTATGTATTTACTCACTGTCTTTGTCTACTTGCTCAGTCAATTGCTGAAGATCATTATCAATAAATACCTATTAAATTTAAATACACAGAGTAACATTTTGGAAGACAAGCATTCAAGCCACAAAGAAAATCAAAATTCTGAGCTATCCCACTTAATACAGAACATGTCATCATGTAATGCTAACACAAACTATCGGAAGTGTTGTAGCTATCCCACAAAGTTATATCACCTACCTTAAAAATTTTAAATTAAGAAATGAGTATGCTCTGAGGGAAAAAATAGGTGATCATTTAAACCTATAAAAGTGGTTAGCAAACGATTTTATGTTCATAAGTATTTATTAAATAGTTTTAAAATTAATAGCAGAAAGAGAAAATAAATAGATTGTAATGTGTAACTTCCAAAGATCTTTCTTCTTCCTTTTTCCATTTCCAGTGACCTTGTGGTTTTGGCAGAAAATCAGAAGGCAGGCTGCCAATATCAATTCACACTTGAGCAAAACTTTTGCCAATTAAAACTGAAACACCTGTCTGGATTAACAAAATTGTTCTCATTTTCAACAATGAGAGGAAATTAAAAGCATTACTGAATGTAACTGACTTGTCTCATCTGAAAGGAAATAACGTAGATAACAGCTAATTTTAAGTTATCAAGCCGATATGACATAAAGGCTCTCTAAAGCTGATTGGGTTATTTTTACTATGACTCATTCAGTTTTCCTGAAACGTGCTGATATGGCTCAGGAATAGCACTACATAATGAAAACTTTTTAAAAAAAATAAAGTATTCCTTTTAAGAAAGCTTCTGACACTGCTGAATTAAAACATTTTCCCAACACATCTCACATATATTTCAACATGCTGCACCAACATGAAAACATTGGCAAAAACTTCTCCGAAAAAGAGATTACACTGTAATAAACTTCAGGACAGTTCATTAAAAGTGAATGAAATCATTTTAATAAACTTTAGGACAGTTCATTAAAACTAAATGAAATTCAGGACCAATAAGCCATTCATTTGTTTATTCAATAAATATTTACCAAATGTCCAATAACCATGTCCTGTCCCTCCAATGTTTACAAAACTGTCTGGTGGGAGTATTAAGACTTCTGCTGTCTTGCTCTTCTATCAGCACAAAAAGACACCTCATAAGCTCAGTAGTTCACAACCCCTGTCCCAGGCCTCCAACGCTGCTACAGAGCAGGATAATGGCTGCACAGCAAGAAAGGGATGCTACTTCTTCCCACTCTGTCCCCTTCTCTTTCACATCGATGGCCAATTCCACACAGGTCTTACCTACTTAAAAATCCTATTCTTTACTGTGGCGGTGTGGCTCAGCTGGTTAGGCATCGTCCCATGCACCAAAAGGTCGCCAGTTCCATTCCCTGTCAGGTATATGCCTGGGTTTCTGGCTCCCCCAACCGGTATTTCATTCACTCTCTTACTCTGCATACATTTATTCAGTAACAACTATGAGTAAAGCCTTGAAGCATTGTACTGAGCCTTGTAGAAGACCCAGAGAAGAAGAGAAACCAGCCACTAAGACTGGGAATTTATAGTCTTATGGGGAAGATAGAACATATACATAAGTAATTATAATGTAAGCCCAAAGATAATTTTTGCTCAAAGAGAAGCATAGACAAAAGTTCAAGAGTTCAGAAGTGGGGTAGCATCTAAAAGAGTAGCCTCTTACCTCAAATACTCTTTTGAAGTTATAAATAATAGACTATAAATAAAAGATATTTATATAAGGATATATAGTTATATAAGATATCAATGTCAATGGAACTCTTCATTAATACCAGGAGCCACTTTAATTCACTATTATCCAGTTCAGTATCATGTACAAAGCAGGGATAAAAGGAAGTACTGATAGACGAAGGAAGAGTTGACAAAGGCTGATTTGGGTTTTTCTGCTGTATTCTGTGTACTTTCTTTGGGATTAAAAAAAAGAATGAGGTGGTATAGAGCCCAAAGTACGTATGGGGCCTAAAAGCCCTCCTCACACATTAGTTCCTTGCCCTACTTCTTACCAATTAAAGATTTACCTGGGATTCACACTCTCATCTCTTTAGGCCTAGCACTAGGAAGCCCTGTGATCAAATAGCTTTCCTCCAAAAGGAAATCAGTCCTTGGGCCAGTTCTGATTTGAAAATGAACCGGAGGAAGAGGAGAGAGCAAAAAATGTGTGTGTGGCCCCAACTGGTTTGGCTCAGGGAATAGAGCATCAGCCTGCGGACTGAAAGGTCCCAGGTTCGATTCCGGTCAAGAGCATGTACCTTGGTTGCAGGCACATCCCCTGTGGGAGGGGTGCAGGAGGCAACTGATGGATGTTTCTAACTCTCTATCCCTCTCCCTTTCTCTCTGTAAAAAATCAATAAAATATATATTTTTCAAGTGTGTGTGTGTGTGTGTGTTACAAACCCTTGAGGGAAGAGTATAAAACTTCAATCGAGGATCTTGACCTTCACTGCAAGCCAGGAAGAATGAGTTAATGAGCATCAAAAGTTCTCTTCAGAAGCACCTCACTATTTAGAACAACAACGGGAAAAGAAATAAAATACTATAATAATAGAGAATCATAGAAGTAGAAAAAGGTTCAAAAGAGAATATACTCGCACCCACAAGAAAAGCTAAAAAAAAAAATTAATATCTGAATGGAAATAGAGTACCGTATTTTTCGCACCATAAGATGCACCCGACCATAAGACGCACCTGGTTTTTAGAGGAGAAAAATAGGGAAAAAAATATTCTGAACCAAATAGTGTAATAAAATATTTAATAAAGTATAACAGAATAATATTTGAACCATATAAACTGAACAGCAGTCAACAGTGGCATTGAGAACCATTATCACTGTCATTAACACATAAAGACAAAGGTTTGAGTACTCTAGTCTTCTGAAAACCCCAAGAACTCTTCTTCGCTAGAGTCAGAATTCATGAAGACGCAGGCACTTCTTCTATTCGGACCATAAGACGCAGGCACTTCTCCTCCCACTATTTGGTGAAGAAAAAGTGCGTCTTATGGTCCGAAAAATACGGTATTTTAATGTCTTTTCAGGATAACGATGAATGATATATGTTCCACAATAAACTGCTTATGAGACCAGACCCGAGAGGATGTTGCTACTGACCATCCTCCCCAAGAGAAGCCAGCGGGAACACTCTCTATCGTGTGCTACTTCCTGTTTACCTCGGTCATCAGAAGAAACCCAAGAGTCTTACTCATCATTTATCACCTTGTCACTTGTCTCCGGCCAGCTCTGTACTGCCTTACACTGACTCAAGCTCAGCACCATTCGAGCCCCGCATCCTGCCCTGGGCCTCGCTTCATGCTGATATGAGTCAAACAGCATCTTCCCATGAGACCTTCCCCACCACCTTGTCCAACACTGCCGGCCAGGTCCCATTTTTATCCCCTCCCCCTGCTTTATATTTCTCCTGCACACTTCTATTAAGTGTGTATTTCTCTCTTTCTACTATGTATTCCCCCCACAATAATGTAAATGGATGTAAAACTCCTAGAGGGAAAAGACTGTTCACTGCTGAATCCCTGATGACCAGCACAATACCAGTGCATGTTACGTTTTCAATAGATACCAGCTGCATAAATAGATGGGAAGTGCATAGAAATTTTAATGTATCTTTTGTAAAATGTCTGTAACACTTTACTTGTCAAATTCCTGATAGCATATGTAACAAGTAAATAAGGGAATTTTTACACAGTAATCTAAACACAGACATGCCATAATGACAAACACCAAAGATCTCTAATAAGTGGGAAAATAAAAAGGGCACCCCGAGGACGCGAGGATTAACATCCAACCAGTTCCAAAGCAATCTGTAGAAGTTACTTGCAAAATTTATATTACAGTACAAAGTAAGCGAGCTTTTCTTTCTACCAGATAAAATACTTTATTTTTGCCTTATCTAAAAAATAACTAAAGGAATAAAACATTAGCATTCTAGCATGACTCCCAACCATTATATTAAAATGTCTTTGAGAAAAAGTGAAGTATGTTAAGCAGCCTGTGTTCATTAAAGATGTGCGTGTCTTCTTTCTCCCCTACAGCAAAAAAGATACTGAGTGACCCTTCATCTGTGATCTTTCTTTTCTGGAAAAGCTTTCTTGGACCTCAAATCCTCAAACATCTATTACTCTTTCCTTTCCCCTGCCATTTTCTCCAACTGTGGTCTTCATCGACTTTATTTTCTCATACCCCATCCCCTCCTTAATTCTCTAGAATGACTATCCAGAGAGTCCGCTGACACTGTCCTTAGAGATAAGCAATGCACTGCAATTATCAAAGGCCACAGTCTCTTCTCCTGACCGCTCTACGCTACAGAATGCTGGCAAGCACCCCTCATGCTCTTGACCACCGCCTCCCTCCCCAGCCTCTCCAGCTCATGCTGTCCTGGTCTGGCTCCCAGTTCCCTGAAACCCTCTCCTCATCACACCCAGGTAGGCGTCACCCTGGCTTTTACAACAGAGCCGTATACCAGAGAGGCTCTGGAGTGAAGATTCAAACTTCTGCTCTGTCACTTCATTCACCCAACACTGAGCCCCTATTTCAGTTTTTACGGAGCACCTATTCTGTGTGATGCTCTGGGAACAAAAATGAACAAGAAATATTTGGTCACTGCCCTCAAAGCCATTTTAGTTTGGAAACTAAAATGATGAGTTTTTGTTCCCTGAATTTCCTTAAGTGGCAGTGTCTCAGGGTGAGCAATTTGAGGCAAGAATATACCCGAGGCAAAACAATTTATAAGAACAGAAAATGGAAAGAAGGAAGACATTACTCACCGATGTAAATGCCAGCAACTCCTCTTCAGTTAACTTATGCACTGGGTTGTTCTTTTGCATATTTGTGCTTTAAATTAAAAGAAGATAAATTACTCCTAAAATGCATGTTGTGTCTAATGAAATATAATTTTTGAAAGACAAAGTAAACTCATTTCATATATTTGAAAGCCCATATTTTAACATTACTACATTACATACAAATGTAGATAGGAGTTTGCCAAAGATAAGTACAGAAAGTAGTAAAATGCTGACAAAATGTGCTTAGTGTCCTAACTGTCAACCTAATTTATTTTACTAGGAAAAAAAGAAACTCGGGGAATGTCTACAAGATAAGTGGCTTTTAAGTTTCAAAAGTGTTAATATCATGAAAGCCACACAAAACTGAGCAACTGTTCCAGACTGACCGAAACTAAGGAGATAACAGCTAACGGCAATGCACATCTAGACAGGCCCCTATGCCCCAGGGAAGGTTCCTGGGACCCTGGCAAACTTGAATGGAATCTGAGTATTAAAGGAGATTAAGTATGAATGTTATTTTTCCTGCTTTTGAGAACTGTATTGTGAAAATGCACAAAAGTACGCTTGCTTGCAGGAATCACACACTAAAGTACTCCAAGTGACAAGAGCATCATGTTGGAAGATGATTCTCTTAAATTCTTTGCAATGCTTTGCCCTGCCAACTTTTTCCAAATGTAAAATTGCTTCAAAATAGAAAAAATATAAAAGTAAAAGTAAAAACTATTTCCACCACACATAAAGTTCTATAGTATTCAAAAATAAGTCTACCTTTTGAGATATAAATATTCTCAAAGTTCAAAATACTCATTCTCACCTATGCTAAATATTTTATTAAGAGTCTATTTCTAGCTAAAGCTAACCAAAGAAATTTTGCTTATGAAGGGAGGAGAAGGATGAGAATACCAGCTCCCAGGAGATTCCTGAGGTCTCTAATCTCTAACATTTGATTGGTTACCCAACTATTCCGGATCGTGAGCAGCATTTCAAGATTCCCTCTTCACCCAGAACTCTTGGGGCCTTCTGAACAAAGATTTCCCCAACACAAGGGAACCCACATGCAAGGTGCTCAATGTAGCCAAGCAAGTCATTAACTTACCAGATTCCAAGGATAACAGCCAGCTCTTCAGCACACAGGCTGGGCATCTGATACTGTTCACAATCTGCTAACTTTATCTCATTTAGAACAGTATCATCATTCAGCTCAAGATTCTGGTGGAATACAAAAGAAAATGTTTACATCGAAAACTTAATTTAATTCATTCAACAGACTGTATGCAATTGATTGCTAGGGAAGGATAAAATACCTTGTTTAAAATTATACAATGTCTACCTATGGTTAATAAGCTTTCTCTTGAAACATTTATTTGAGGACAACTTACTGTGTAGAAATAGAGGACAGGCCACCTATGCCTCAGGAACACATTGACAATATCAATAGAAAATAAGTTATCATTGCTTGAGCCTCCTATACTCTTCCTACTCTGCTTCTACACTACAAACTAAAACTTCAACTCCCAATTCTATTTCTCAACAGGATCTGGAATAGCATAGCAGTTTGAAAAGAATAAAATCTGAAGACCTAGAGGACTTGATAGAATACTTGACTTTAAGAATGACTACAAAGCCAAGACAGTGTGGTACTGGAATAAAGGCAGACATATATCTGAATGAATAGAGTCTAAAATTTTAGCTCCACATTATATGGTCAATTGATTTTCAATAAAGTACACAGGTGATTTAATCAAGGAAAGTCTTTTCAATAAATGACTCTGGAACAACTGGATATACGTTTAGAAAAAAAATATGACCCTTACCTCTATCTCATACCCTATACAAAAATTAAACAAAAATTGATCACAGACCTTAAAGTAGAAGCTAACAGTAAAAAAAAACTTCTAAAAGAAATCCTAGGAGAAAAGCTTTGCAACAACAGGGTAGGCAGTCATAAAAAAACAACACCTGAACTATCAGAGAAAAATTTAGTATGTTGGACATCATCAAATTAACAAATTTTGCTCTTTGAAAACATTGTTAAGAAAATGAAAAGCCAAGCCACAGACTCAGAGTATATATTCACAAAAGAAATATCTGAAAAGGAGCTTGTGTGTAGAATATGGAGAAGCCTTACAACCCAGAAATAAGATAACCCGATATAAAAATGGACAAAAGACTTGTACCAATGCTTCATAAGAGAAGATATACCAATAGTCAGTAAGCACACAAGAATATCCTGAACAAAGTAGTCAACAGGGGAATACTAATTAAAATCAGAATTAACTAGTAGTATATACATATTAGAATGGATAAAATTTAAGACTGGCAATTCTAAATGTCAACAAAGGTCTAGAACTTTCTTAAAATGGTATCAACACAGAAAACAGTTTGCCAATTTCTTATAACAAACATGCATTTACCATGTGAACTATCCATTCCGCTCCTAAATAGTTCTCCATGAGAAATGAAAACATATGTCCTCACAAACACATGCATTTAAATGTTAACAGCAATTTTATCTGTAAAAGCTCCACACTGAAAACAATTCAAATGTCTCTCAACAGGTAATATTTTTAAATATACATATATCCATCAATGCAATTCTAACCAGCAATAAAGAAACTAATGACACACACAACCACATAGATAAATTTCAAAAACATCATGCTAATAAGTGGCCAAATACAAAGAGTACATACTGTATGATTCCATGTGAAATTCTAGAAAAGCCACCCTATCTGTAGGCAGATCAATGATTGCTGAGGGCCAGAGTATGGGGGATTACCTGAAAAGGGCATGATAAAACTTTTAGGGTGGTGAAACACATCTTGACTGTAATGGTTGTGTTTGTGTGTGGGTATCTATAATAATAAAGTGTAATATGCTAATTAGACCAGATGTCCTTCCGGACGTCCTTCTGGAGGACCTTCCGGACGAAGTCAGTGACGGGGACCAAGGCAGAGGCAGCCGCTGCCGCAGCAGGTCCATCAAGCCTCTACTGTGTGTGTGTGTGTGTGTGTGTGTGTGTGTGTGTGTGTGTGTGTGTATTTATATGTGTATATGTATATATAGGTATAAATATACACACTAGTGAATTTGTGCACATGGAAAGGAAATTAATTAGAAGGTGGCCGACAGGATGTGATTGGGCAAAATGAGCTGGACACATCCTGGAGCCAACCTCTTGCAGTCCCTCCCAGGCTGGCAGCACATGGGGCGACACCGCAGCTCAAAGGGCGTCTGTGGAGTGGGCGGGGTCCCTTTGACAGGTGGGGTCCCTCAGCCTGGCACGTGGGGAGGGATTGGGCCGAGACCCACTCTCTAACATCCCCCAAAGGGTCCCAGAGTGCAAGAGAGCACTCTACAAAGTTGCTGTTGTACAGGGTGTGGAATGCAAATGCAGTGTGCAAAACCAGATTCGGGCCCAACAGTGCCCCAGCAACGTAACCCATGGCTAAAGGTGGAATTGCATGGCCCTGCAAGGAATCGGGATCCCTCCTCTCTGGTTCCAGGGTGCGTCACCCGAGAACCACTGCTGTCAAGTCACCACAGCTCAGCAGCTCCTACATTGAGAGTCTGCCCCTTGGTGATCAATGCATGTCATATCTACTGGCCAGTTGCTTAGCCTTTTATATATATAGAAGATATATTTGTCAAATCCCATCAAACTGTACAATTAAAATGGGTTAATCTTTATTATGTCAGTAATATTTCAATATAATTGTTTTTTTAAATATATTTTATTGATATTTTATAGAGAGGAAGGAAGAGAGATAGAGAGCTAGAAACGTCGATGAGAGAGAAACATCGACCAGCTGCCTCTTGCGCACCCCCTACTGGGGATGTGCCCGCAACCAATGTACATGCCCTTGACTGGAATCAAACCGGGGACCTTTCAGTCCGCAGACCGACACTCTACCACTGAGCCAAACCGGTTTCGGCTATAATTGTTTTTTTAAATTAATTATCAAAATAGTAAAATCACAATGTGATACACACATTCAGAAGAATGGCAAAAATTACCAAGCACTGGTAGGATGTACAGCAACTGGTGCCTTGAAACTTGGAGGGTAGGAATATAAAATGATACCATTTTGGAAAACAATTTGGCAGTTTTTCACCAAGTTAAAAATATACTTACTACATAACCTAGTCATTCCAATCCTAGATATTTACATGAAAATTAAAAAGATATGTTCACACAAAGACTTACACACAAATCTTCCAAGCAGTTTTATTCCCTATAGCCAAAAACTAGAAACAGCTCAATGGTCCACCAACAGGGGAATGGATAAGCACATTGTGGTATTCACTGAGCAATAAACAGGAGCTAACCATTGCTATCAAAATATCCATGACTCTCAAACATTATACTAAGTGAAAGAAACCAGACACAAGAGCCATACTGAATGATTCTATTTATTTGAAATTCTAGAAAAACAGCTCTAATCTGTGACAGAAAACAGATCAGTGGGAGGGAAAGGGATTTTAGAAATATGTGTGTACTTTCTGGAATGATGGAAATGGTTCTATATTTTTATTACAGTGGTGGTTACATGTGTCTCTATTTATCAGAACTCACCAAAACTATACATTTAAAATAGGTTTATATCATCTTATGTAAATACTTCCTCAACAAATTTGATTCAAATTGTTGTTCTAGTCCTATAAATAAAAGGCTAATATGCAAATAGACCAAATAGCGGAATAACCAAATAACCGATCCCTATGATGTGCACTGACCACCAGGGAGTGTGCAGAACATGGCAGGTGATGACCACAGTGGGATGGTGGAGCAGGAGAGTGGGGGTACCAGTCCTAGATGGGGTGCTGGTCGCTGTCATCAGGACGAGGCCCTGGTGGTTACTGAAAATTCTTTGCTCCCACATGCTGTGGTCCAGCCCGGCATTCACACCTGCTGCCAGTGCCGACTCCTCTCACACTTGCTGCCAGTGGCCTGCACTGGGCCTGATCACTCAGCTCCATTAGCAGGTGTGAGCAGCGGCTGCCAACCCTGATCACCCCTGAGGGCTTCTCCATCTCCCCCTGCTCCTGAGGAACAATCAGGGAAGCAGCCACTGCTTGCACCTGCAAAGGTGCTGGTCCCACTCACACCCGCTGCTGGTGCCGGCCCCAATCACTCGGTGCATTAGAGGGTGCGAGCAGGACTGATGCTGTCAGCACGTGGGAGCAGCAGCAGCAGCGGGAGCAGAGCTGCCGGCAGACAGGGGACCGGGGGCCTCAGTGGAGGGGTCGGGCAGGGCCAGAAGGATGGGCTGAGACCCGCCCTTGTGCCTACTGCAGCCTCTCATCCCAGTTCCTTTCAAGGTGCACAAATTTGTGCACTGGGCCCCTAGTAATTCAATAAAAGTAGCTAAAACTAGGAAGAGTTTAGGAGTTCAGTGGAGCTGGGCAGAACCCCATAGAAAGCTGAAAACTGTCTCTGACTAGGTCAACCTCTTAACTGGTAATCTTTTAATTGGTAAACAGTCCTCTGCCCACATCACAGCCCAAAAGAACAGCTTTTCTTATTTATTCTCAAGTTCATCCTAACTATAGGCCCAGCTCTATCTACAAGATGTCAAGAAACAATTCTGCACCTTCAGGAACCACTGATGAGAGAAACACAGAAACTGGGCTGCTGCTTAGTTTCTGCGGAAACAATGCCTCTTCCTCAAGACTAGCAGCCTTCAAAGGGCAGGCTGGAAGATGCACAGCACACCCTGGTGGCCATCATTTTCAACACAGTCCTTTCATAATTTTTAAAAGGGAGCTACATATAGAAGTTTTAAGTTTTCTAAATGCCACACTTAAGGGATTAAGCAAAGAAAAAAAAAAAAGACTCCTGGACACAGACAACAGAATGATGGTGACCAGAAGGAAAGGGAGGTGGGGAAGTGGAGGAGGGTACAGGGGGGATAACTGGTGATGGAAGGAGACCTGACTTGTTGTGTTGGTTAACACAATACAATATACAGATGATGTATGGTAGAACTGTATACCTGAAACCTACATAATTTTATTAACCAGTGTCACCGCAATAAATTCAAGGAAAAAGTTTAGCACAACCAGCATGGCTCTGTGGTTGAGCATCGACCTATGAACCAGGAAGTCACGGTTTGAATCCCGATCAGGGCACATGCCCCGGGTGCACGCTCCATTCCCAGTGGGGGGCTTGCAGGAGGCAGACAATCAATGATTCTCTCTCATTGACATTTCTGTCTCTCCATCCTCCTCCCTTCCTCTCTCTCTAAAAATCAATAAAATAGCCAAAACCGGTTTGGCTCAATGGATAGAGCGTCGGCCTTCGGACTGAAAGGTCCCAGGTTCGATTCCGGTCAGGGGCATGTACCTTGGTTGCGGGCACATCCCCAGTAAGGGGTGTGCAAGAGATTCTCTCACATCGATATTTCTAACTCTCTATCCCTCTCTCTTCCTCTCTGTAAAAAAATCAATAAAATATATATTTATAAAATAAAAAAATAAAAAGGCTCCTCTCCTTTAAAAAAAATAAAATAAAAAATAAAAATCAATAAAATACATATATACAAATATGTGTGTGTATATACTTTTTAAATATATAACTTGGATCCTCCTCACCTTGGTTAAATATTCCTGAGGAGTCGGGGCTGGACTGAATTCACCATTTGAAAATGCATCTCCTTCCCTTCTTACATCTACAATAAGCTGAGCCACATAATTTTCCTGGAACCGTGTTCTTTTGCCCAAAGCACCTGAAAAAATATAAAATTATATTCCTTGATTTGTTTATCAGACCTACTGTTCAATCATAAAGAGCAATTTTCAGAGTACTTTAGAGTTTATAAAGTGTTTCTCCATTTCACAAAGAGAAACCTGAGTTTCAGTGGTGATTTTAAATGTCTTACAAATTTATAAAGCCAATAAGCCATGGGGCCAGAATTCAGTCCCAGGATTTCTGCCAATAGCTTCCACATCGTACTATCTACATTCTCAAAAGAGTAACTCATTACGTGCTGTAGGGAAAAGAAGTATTACCATCTCCATATGACAGATGAAAACATAGAGGTTCTGAGATACAGTCGCTTGCTCAAGATGAGGGGGCTTCTCAGTATCAGAGCCAGAGCTTAAAGCTAGGTTTTAGGTTCTAAATCCCTGTCTTTCTGTCTGGCTTCAGGTGACATCAACCCTTTTTCATTTTGTAACTGAACTAACTTGCTGCAGAATGGCTTTAAGAGAAGCAAACGTGCTCACATCCATGTTCTGGTAAGAGTCAGATTACCATGATCCTTGATAACAAAGGCCAGTCTGAGAAGTCTGGACTTCATCCTGCTGTGAGTCTGGCTCTAAGTTATACATCAACCTTTTAAACATGTTACACTAAAATCAGCTATTGAGATGGTCTAACACAGCTTATAATTTTTTTAGTAAGGTTATATACAGCTGAACAGAAAAAATAATGTGAATCTCCTTTTATATTTGTGAGTACCACATTTGTATTTTAAGTTCTTCACTCTTAACTTGAAAAAAAATGTGAACACTAGGCAGTAAATACATTAAGAGTTAAAATTGACCATACATGGCACTATGCTATTAATTTTTCAAGGGATCCAAAACAAAATCCCCTAAATCCACAATATTCAAATTCATACTTTCTGAAAACACCCTCACAAGTTTTATTACATATAACTATATTTTCAAACACAGATAACACTTCAACTTGCATACAGTCATTATTCCAAAAATTGTGAGCTGGATATTTAATAATTTTCCCTACACAAACAGTAATAAAAGATGGCCAGGATCCTAAACAAGCCACAAGGTCATATTTAATTCATAATATACCTGAAGGATTTTATTATGTAGCTCAATAATAAATATAGAGTTTGGAGGCTAAGAATGGACCTTAGAGATAATCTAGACCCAGCAGCCTAAGGAAGACATAACAAATTCAATCATTTCAATACAGATTGGGAGTCACAGTTAGGTATGCTGAGCCCATGTGCAACGGCTATAAACAGTGTGATCAAGTGATGATGTCTGACTTTCATTAATGTGTTCAATACTGAATGCCAATTATATTTTTTGAGACACTAGGGACAGATAATACATAAAAAGAAACCAATGTTTCTTATTTGGTATTTAGAAGAAACAAAGAGGTTTTAGGAGAAATTCTGTAATTTGCTTGCTCACTCAGCAAATGTTTATTGAGTGCCTAGTCTATGCCAGATAGTGTTGTAAGGAACTGAATAAACATCTAATCAATAGTAAAAAATTTGGTCTTAAGGAATACAAAAAAAGCAGGATAGAAGCTACAGATAGGCATTTACAAGGAAGGGCAATGTGGGAAGGCCAAACCAAACTTGGGAATCAGGAGGGAGGGGTTGAAAGTTCCTTTGTGTCCTGCCTGGCTTCCATACTATTAGCATGTGTCTAACGAGATTAGGAAATAAATGGGCATCTTCAGAAATAAAATATATATAATTTCAAGTGTGTTGTAAGACTATGAATTTTTAAAATAAAATCTTTAAAATCCATTTTTGTAAAGCAAATAATAGGACACAAAAAATCAAATACAACCAAACAATATAGCCAAATTGCCGATGTATATATTAGTTTTATCAAAAAAATATAAAGTCTTACCTGTCAAATCAATTTGTAATTTGCTGATGTCTTTAGCAATGCTGAACTCATCTTTTGCTTTTTTATATTCATAATAATATAAAAATATATATGCACATTCCAGATGAAACTGAATAGCCAAATATCGACCTGGATCATCTACAAACAGATGTTCTAGCTTCATCACTGCAAGACAAAAGACAAACATTAAAAACTATGATGAGAATAAAATGTTGAGTCCATAATATGTGAAGTATATATTACATTAGTCCTGCTCTTAAAGAATTTTAAATCCAGAAGATAAGGAATTCATACAATAGTTCACAGCTAACATTTGCTGAGTGCTTGTACATTCCAAGCAGGAAGCTAAAGACATTATACAGGTTACCTCCTTTACTCCAAACAATCCTAGAAGGTATTATTCATACCCTGCTCTTTCTTGTTTTAGTGTTTGCCTGCGCCATATGATTCATAACCCTTTTCTTTCTTGTTTTAAAGTGCTTGTCTGCCCCCTGCTATTAAAAAAAATATATATGACAACACAAGTTAATACAAAGTACAAATGAACCCATGAAGAGCTAAACAATACAAAAAGTCTGATGAAGAGATCAGCTTACATTTTCCTCATAAAGAATGTAGAATTTCGCCGAAACCGGTTTGGCTCAGTGGACAGAGCGTCAGCCTGCGGACTGAAAGGTCCCAGGTTCGATTCCGGTCAAGGGCATGTACCTTGGTTGCGGGCACATCCCCAATAGGGGATGATTTTCTCTCATCGTTGTTTCTAACTCTCTATCCCTCTCTCTTCCTCTCTGTAAAAAATCAATAAAATATATCTTTTTAAAAATGTAGAATTTCTCCCTTAAAAGAAATTCTAAGAGCTCTTCCCAAAAGCGGCCTGATGTGACCTCTGAGAATGGTTCAGTACTCACTTGACCCAGAAAACCCCACAAAATCATGCAAATCAAGAGGTTTGAATGTTCGTGTTCACTTTGAGAACACTCATGCAACTGCCCAGTGCCTTCCTTCAGGACACTGCATATCCAAAAGCCACCACACAGCTGAGAGCTATCACTGCAGAAGCAGTGTGCCACTCTGCCCTTACACTGGTGGAGCTGGGGGTACGCCCAGGCCAAACAGAGGGGCTGGCCATAGCACGGTGACCCAAAAAGAGTGCTGAAGTTTTGCTGCACAAACTTAAAAATGCAGAGCAATGCTGAATGTAGCTTCTCTGGTAACTGAGCACATCCAGACGAACAAAGCTCCCAAGCCGTGGTGCAGAATTTACAGGGCTCCTGGGTGATTAACCCGTGCGTGAGCTCTCCCTGCCACGGGGAGACGATCCTGTTGAAAAGAGCAGACTGCTCCTAAACTAGAAGAAACAAAAGAGCAACGGTAAAACTACCTTCTCCCCATCCTGTACTATAAGTAAGTCTCTTATCAGATATAATTTTTGCAAATATTTCCTATTCTGTGAGTTGTCTTTTCACTTTCTTGAGCGTATCATTTTAAAAAAAAAGCTTTTTTTTAATTTTAAAGAAGTCTAAATTATTTTTTTTCTTTTGTTATTCAAGCAAATATATATATTATTGATTTTAGAGAGGGAGAGAGAAGATAGAAACATTAATAATGAGAAAGAATAATTGATTGGCTGCCTCCTGCACGCCCCCTACTGGGGATCAAGCCCACAACCTTGGCATGTACCCTTGACCCGGGACCCTGCAGTCTGCAGGTCAAAGCTCTATCCACTGAGCCAAACCAGCAGGGGCCTTACTCAAGCTTTTGATGTGGTGCCTCAGAACCCATTGCCAAATGTGACGTCATGGAGATTTACCCCTACGTTTTCTCCTGAGATTGTTAATAGTTTTACCTCTTATATTCAGGTGCCTGACCCATTTTGATTTAACTTTTTGTATATGATGTAAGGTAAGGGTCCAATTTTATGCTTGTGCATGTAATTACCCAAGGAGCCCCAACACCATTTGTTGAAAAGACTATTCTTTCCCCACTGAAACATTTAATATGTAGAATAAAGCAAGTAATTATGTTAACATTGTTAGGAACAAGATTTTCAGTTTAACAGGTATCAGTCAAAGATAGAAACATTTTGCAAAGTTAAATTTCTTTTCAAATTATAAGAGAAAGTTTATTTAGAAAGACACAGAGGTAGAAGTGAGCCAAGGAAAGGGCTCGGGAAATGAGTTACCCAGGCAAAAAAAAAAAAAAAAAAAGGACCCTTGAAGCTTAGGGGAGAGAGGGACAGGGAGGGAGGGAGTTAGGGTAGGGAGGGAGGGAGAGAAGAAAGGAGGAGGGAGGGAGGGAGGCCGAGAGAGAGAGAGAGAGAGAGAGAGAGAGAGAGAGACCTTAAGAGATAGGAGGAAAGGCTTGGAATGAGCAGATATTTAACAATCCTTTGATGGCTATCACTAACAAGATGGAAAGCCAGTGTCCTAGTGATCTAAGGTCTAATTCAGCCTGACACACAACTCCTCACATCTGCTCCTGCAATCCCCAGACATTCCAGTCTCCCTGCCTCTCTTTGTATATACCGCATACCCTGTCCAACTTCCCCACCTAATAAATTCTCACTGGTTCTTAAAAAGTCAGCTCAAACATCAAACACTCTGTGAAGCCTTCTCTGATCTCTCAAGTTTAGACTAATCACATCCTTTCTTTCATTCCTTCCTTCCTCCTTATGCCTTTTTCTTCCTATATTCTAGCACCTATCCCAATGAGTTCACTGACATCCCCAGCACCTAAGCACAGTGACTGGAACGCAGCAAGAATTAAAAATATATATATGTATTTTTACTAAATATCAAATATGGCAGGCAACAGAAAGGCACAAATAAAACTGGGAATAATTGAAGATTTTTCCTATTTAAGAAATGGCATGAGGAAATTGCTACTTAGAAAAACCAATCCAGTGGTGATGTATATGGACAAAAGGCCAAAAGAGAGCCCCCAGGGGCGGTGCAATCTTCGGGACATGAAGGGATAATTATGGTGCCTTCAGTAACTGGAGGGCTGGCCGTGCACAGGACTACACCTCTCCCACCATCTCTGCTGCTCCACAGCAGTGCTGTCCACAAGTCATTGGTGATAACGTCACATATTTGATAGCTGCACTCTCCACGATGATAGCCATTAGCTCCACCTGGTCTCCGAGCACTTGAAAAGTGGCTAGTGAAACTGAGCAACTCAAGTATTTGATTCATTTATTTTACTTCATTTTATTTTAAATAGTCATGTGTGGCTGGTAGCCACTATACTGGATAGGCACTCTAGCTAGCAGTTGTGGCAAAATAGCAGATATTTTAAATTAATAAAAGGAACCACTTTGTAGTAATTATTGATCCTAAAAATGTAGTGGGCTGCCTCTCAAATTCATCTTGGAAAGCGTCCAAGAAAAGAAGAGATGACTTTTTTTTTTTTAATACAATTTCCAACAGATTACAGCATTAGGATGGGTGGAAAGATGGCCTACAAGAATCAAATTATTTTTGCCTGGAAAAGGTTCAAAGATCATTTTTACATGGAAGAGAACCTTGGTTCGGAAGTTACATAAGTTGAGGTCGCACAGCACAGAAAAGCAACTAAAAGCAGATCTTACAACACTATGACCTGTCAATTTTCTTGACTGTGACAATTTCATGGAAATGCATATGTAAAATGTCATCAATTGTATACTTTAAATAAGACTTATTATAGATTAATTATACTTCTAAAAAGCACACTATATCCACCACTATACTACCCTATGTCAACTCTTTAGCATCATTTCATAAGAGTTATTGAGGATAAATTAGTTAATATATTTAAAGATTAGAATAGTGCTTGGTATAGAGTAAGCACTACAGAAATATTAACTGTAATTATCACTATTAAGATACTAAAATTCTGCCCTACTGACCATTCTGGAGAAATGTAATTGGAGTAAAAAACTCCAGATCATAGTTCTGGTTCTTGGACAGTCTCTCTGAGTTTCAATTCTTTGTAAATGAGTTAATTAACTGCAGAAAATAATCTTTAAAGCAGCAGTCACCAAGTGGTGGTCTGCAGACCATGGTGGTCTGTGAGGTCTGAAAGGATGGCGACCGCTGTTTTAAAGACCCTTTCCAAATGAAAGATTTCAGAAGTGGACTAAGATAAGAGCTGCAGAAAGAGAAAAGGTTGGATATAGAGACCTTAGGGAAGAACTGATAAGATTTAAGAACCGGAAAACAATTAATCAACTATGAACATGAAGTTTTGAGCTTTGGATGACTCAAGGCTTAAATTTTAAAAAAAGAGCATGTTTACACAATAGAAGTACATTTATTGTTTTAACAAATCAGTAAGTACATGAAAGTGAATATTCATAACGTTCTAAATCAAACCCTCAACCAGGTACATTTAAAACATATGCTAAAACCAAAATCTGTTCTCATGAGATTATGTGAATGCTGTGTTAAAATGAAACCCCTATGGATAATTATAATTAGACTAGAGGCCTGGTGCATGAAATCCGTGCATTGTGGGGGGGGGGAGGGTGGAGCAGGGCCTGTGTCCTCTTGCAGTCTTGGAGCCCTCAAGGGATGTACAACTGATGGCAGTCAGACATCCTTAGCGCTGTCTGGGAGGCCAGAGAGGCTCCCGCTACCTGCCACCACTGCTGCACTTGCTAGCCATGAGCCTGGCTTCTGGCTGAGTGGTGCTTCCCCGATGAAGACGCACTGACCACCAGGGGGCAGCTCCTGCATTAAGCACCCGGTGGTCAGTGCATGTCATAGTGATTGGTTGGTCAACCATTCGGTCTATTTGCATATTAGCCTTTTATTATATAGGATCATCATATTAGCATGATTAATAACATTCATTCTAAAGTATCAAATTATTTTACAAGTAAATGCATATGTCAGTCACCAAAAAACTAATCTCTTGAACTCTTTCAATGTGAGAACAATCTGACCCTAGAGTCACACAACTGCCTGTAGATGTCACAACAGAACCCTTGATCAAAGCATTTTAACCTGTTTCTCTCAGACGGTGACTTCTTCATGAGCTCATCTTCAAACAGCTAAACTGCAATATTATGGCTCATGCATTTTCAATATCAAAACCTACAATAAATGGTTGTGTATCCTTAAGCAGTCTATATATATATATATATATATATATATATATATATATATATATGCCTTTGATTTTTTACAGAGAGCAAGGGAGAGGAATAGAGAGCTAGAAACATCAATGAGAGAGAAACATCGATCAGCTGTCTCCTGCACACCCCCCACCAAGGAACATACCCTCGACCGAAATCAAACCTGGAACCCCTGAGTACTCAGGCTGTACACTCTATCCACTGAGCCAAACTGGTCAGGGCCTTAAGCAGTCTTTAAAGAACCATGGTTTCATGAGTGTGACATCCAAGAGTGCTTTCTATAGTGCTGAGAGACATCATCTCAAGATTCTAACTTACTCCTTTCAAAGACAGGATGAGTCCAGCTGACACTCTGATGCCCTCTATTCCACTATATCGTACTGATGCAACATTCTTGGACCAAAAGATAAAGATCACAGTTGTTCATAATATACTTCTCTGTTTCACAGACTGCAAAAAAATCCTTCCAACTTTCTGATGATCCCTCAAGGGCAACATTTCAAATGTAACATTCTTCCCTGGACACTGAACAGCATTTCAGTTATAACTGACTGCTTGGTTAACACTTGGGTCAAATCCCAGAACAAAATATTTTTAAATAAAATTATTTATGAAATGTTGCAGTTTAAGACTATCTACAGATCTATTTAGACATGGCCAAATGGACCAGTTTATAACTAGATAACATGAAAAATGTCGTTGATTAGCCTAGAATAGCAACATAAAAAACTCTGATTTGTAAGGCAAAGCAAATGACATACTACAATACACTGCAGAAAGGAACTGAGACCACTTGGGGAATGAGTCAGCCACAGTCATATTTTCCAATATCTTAGTTATTATCCTTTCTGTTCAGAAACTTAATTTTACCTCTTAGAATTCTAAGATACACCATTGTGATTCCTGCCTTTAAAAACAGTACATAAGGAATTTTTTTTTCTTAATAAAGGGTTATCATTATAAACACCGGTCAAAGATATGGTAAAGAGACAGCCATTAGCCAAAACCAGTTTGGCTCAGTGGATAGAGCGTTGGTCTGCGGACTGAAAGGTCCCAGGTTCGATTCCGATCAAGGGCATGTACATTGGTTGTGGGCACATCCCCAGTAGGAGGTGTGCAGGAGTCAGCTTGTCGATGTTTCTCTCTCACCAACGTTTCTAGCTCTTTATCCCTCTCCCTTCCTCTCTGTGGAAAATCAATAAAATATGTTTGTTTTTTTTTAAAGAGAGAGACAGCCATTAATGTAGATTTACATAATACAGAATAAATCTGCAACAATGGCTATACCCAACTTCATTTCCTTAAAAAAATAAAAAAAAAACTGCCTGTGATACCTTAATTTTTGTTCATTTACAAATTTTCCATGAAAGTATAATAAAACATAGGAAACTGTATAATATCCTATGGAGTAAGCTGTAACTACCTTTTAAAAATTAAATAAGACCTGAATCCTGATGCCATCCTCCTCCAATTTTTCCCCATTATCCTCTGGGGGGAAAATTAACTTTCCTCCCATTACTTTCAATGACATTCAGCTCATCCCTGTCTTTCAAAACTTTACCCAATTTCATTAACTAGCTGCTGAACCCACCTACCCCCTCAACACACACACACACACACACACACACACACACACTCACACACGCACTCATTTCCCCCTTGCACAGATTGTTTATAGAGTGTCTCTCACTTTAAAAATATGTGAAGACATGAATGGGGAAGACATAGTCTACACATTTTCATTTCACTAAAAACAGAAAGAGGACAAGACAGATCTGCTAAACAGGCATCATCAGGTCTCAGTTTTATCCAAGTCCCACGTGATAATCCATTTGAAGAGAATGCCATACCTAAGCAACACTATTATGAAATGACTCAAAGTACCACATGGTATCTAGATGGGATCAACTTTCTCATGCTTCTATAATATTTTACATTTTGAAAAATTCTTGTAAAGAAAATAAATTAGGTCAAATCTGCAATCAAGATGGAGGATTAATAGAAAGAGTTCCCCCATCTCACACCTGTCAGAATGGCTATCATCAACAAATCAACAAACGACAAGTGCTGGCGAGGTTGCGGAGAAAAAGGAACCCTCGTGCACTGCTGGTGGGAATGCAGACTGGTGCAGCCGCTGTGGAGAACAGTATGGAGCTTCCTCAAAAAACTGAAAATGGAACTCCCATTTGACCCAGTAATCCCACTACTAGGAATATATCCCAAGAAAATAGGAGCACAAATCAGAAAGGATATATGCACCCCTATGTTCATAGCAGCACAATTTACAATAGCTAGGATTTGGAAACAGCCTAGGTGCCTGTCAGCAGATGAGTGGATCAGAAAACTATGGTACATTTACACAATGGAATACTACGCTGTTGTAAAAAAAGGGGTTTTTCCATTTGCAACAGCATGGATGGATCTGGAGAGCATTATGCTAAGCAAAAAAGGCAGTCAGAGAAAGATAAATACCACATGATCTCTCTCATTTGTGGAATATAATGAACAACATAAACTGATGAACCAAAATAGAGCCAGAGAAAAAAATATTTTATAATATAATAAAAGTAATCCTGTTATTTGCAGATTCTTAATATTTCCTACAACTTTTGTGATATTATACTATGTTAATACAGTTTTGGTAATATTATTATATTTAAAATCTTTTTTCTTGAAATACTAATTTTTATTGCATGTAATATTGTATTTAAAATTGTTTTTCTTGAAATATTCATGTTTATTATATGTAACAATAAATAAATAAATCCAGTGGCAGAATAAAAAGTTTTTAAATATACAAAGTTGAATCTCAGAATACTTTTTTTTAACATAAAAAAAGTTGCCTCCTGCACACACCCAGACCAGGGTCCAGAGATTGAGCCTGCAACCAAGGTACATGCCTTTGACTGGAATCAAACCTGCAACCCTCTATCCAAGGGCCAATGCTCAAACCACTGAGTCAAACTGCCAAGGGCAGAATAAATACTTTTAATAGAGACAAAGATTTTCTTCATGTACTTAATAAGATACAGGATGATTTCCTATTCTGCATGCAATTCACTCCATAATAAGTTAAAGATTTTTTTTTAAAAAAGCTTACATTTGTTTTTGCTTTTGCAAAAAGACCTCTTAAATTAAAGAACAGAGAAAATATCAAAATACCTTTAAGCAATTCATGATAAGATCACAGTTACCTGCATAGAACAGATCATTACTTCTAACATAAATGATAATTATTGCCTTTTTAAAAAAAATGCAAAATAAAAGAAATTCTATAATCTGATGCCCTACTAATTTGATATCCCACCTCCAGAAAAAAAAGAAACAACTCAAATAAAGTCACTATTACCTATAAAAGGTAAATTAAAAAAGAATGTCTCAGCCAAGAAATTGAAATGGAGTTACATGCCCACATCCAATAAAAACCTGCTACGTACCTTGATCAACACAATCTTCAGCAAGAGCAAAAAGCTGAGGTGAGCGCTCCTCAAGCAACTGCTGGTGAACATTCACACACCTCAAAGTCCACCAAGGCAAGCTCTAGAAAAAGAAAGCACCATGTATGTTGAAATAAAGGGTCCCTTTGGAAAAATACCTTTTATATTAATTGAAATGAATTTTTTTTACATTTGTGAAACTGACCTTATTCAATAAGCTTCCCAATCCACTGCTATGTCTTCAGTAATAATACTCAAACCCACTTCTACATCTTCCACCAGAACATCCCTGTCCTCTGTTCTCTCAAAGCCTGTTCTCGTTAGTCCACTGGGCTTCCTGACACCATTTCGAACTCACCATCTCCTCCACTAAAATGTCTGCTGCAACCTCACTGTTTTCTGTCAGCACCAACAGTTCTGGGGGGCCTCCTGCAAGAACCTCCTAGGGGGAGCCTGGCTGCTATGGTTCAGTGGACTGAGCGTGGCCCCATGCAGCAAGAGGTCATTGGTTCCATTCCCAATCAGGGCACATGCACGGGTTGCAGGCCCCAGGAGGGGGCTTGCAGGAAGCAGCCAATCAATGTTTTTATCTCTTTTTCCTTCTCCCTTCCTCTCTTTCTAAAATCAATAGAAACATATTATAAAAATAAATAAAAAAGGAAAAAAGAACCCCTGGGGGTGTGGGGGTGGACATTTTCCTTCATTTACATTCCCAGCATATATGTACCTCCCCTTGCAAACCCACTCCACTGTGGTCCTGTATGTCACCCCTAGCTTTTGGTGCTGTCCACCATTTACCCAACAAGAGGAGAAATCATGTCTTACTCATCTCCATATCTTCCCCAAAGCAATGTGTTTTGCACAAACTACCAAGTAAGAAATACACTGGATTCATTCAGGTATTGTCCAAAACGGGGACATTCCCTTCCACACGTCTGTGAAACCTCTCCCATGAAGCCATCCCACTAGTGTGATGCTCTCTGGTCTCTCACTTCTGAACTTCTACCCTGCTCCTAGAAGTTAGACCACATTGGACAGCTCTTGTTTTTTAAGTGTACTCTACCTAGTCCATACATTTTTTGAGGATAAAGACTGCATTTTATACACTGACTTGACTAACTCACAGGCTGAGAACACAGTAGTTTTTCTCTCTTCTCTGATGCTTGTTCTTACTTACCATTACATTTTTATTAAATAAAAAAAAAACAATAAACAACTGGCAAAACATAAGCAAACACAGTGAAGAGTGAACATCTCTCTCCTGCTGCCCCAATGACATCTTTCTTTCTTAGAAAAATCCAAGACAAAGGCTCATATTCTTCTACATCTTCCTCTATGAATGTGCATGTGTGTACAAGTTCTGTTTTTTATAGATTCGCTAGAGGCCCAGTGTACGGATTCATGCACGAATGGGATTCCTTGGCCTGGCCGGCAATCGGGGCCTATCTGGGCTGGCGAGCCCATGGGAGGAACTGTGGGAGGTTGGCCAGCCTTGGGAGGTTGGCTGTGGGAATGCACTGACCACAGCCAACTGCAGCTCCTGCATTAAGCATCTGCCTCCCGGTGGTCAGTGCACATCATGGTTGACTGGTCATTTGGTCAACCAGTCCTAATGGAGTTTAGACTTTTATATATATATAGATTAAAGCATTAAACATGATCATGCACTAGATCATCTAAATTAAAACTGTTATTTTGAATTACATTGTGTAATGGTGTGAGAAATTAATTTTCCTTTTTATAAAAAAGCAGTAATTACTAATGGGAGGCCATGCTTAATTACCAAGTTTTACTTGACCTTAACATCTGCATTTGATTAAGAGGTAAAACTGCCTGGTTCCCCTTCTAAACTGCTGTACCCCACAACAGTTGCAACAATGACACAATCACAAATGAATTTTGACTCTAGGACAAATGCTTTCTAATTAATAATGTGGTTTCCTCTGTCCATGTAAGGAAAGATAGAATTATCTAATAGAAAGAAGTTTCACATCATTTTTAATGTAATTCCCTGGGAGTTGCCTCATTCTGGTCCTATCAGTAAAGTTAATGAAGTCAGTGTACACATCAGTTATCTGTCCCTTATCCTCTGTCAGCAATAAGTGAGTCAGGTTTGGCAGCAGAGTCTTTTCCTTGTCTACATATGGGAATTTAGACACATCCAAAGAGACTGCCTTTATAAGAAAGCAGACAACATTAGATACTGAACTCTTAAAAAGCAGATCTATCCCAGATGGTGTGTGGCTCAGTAGTTGAGCATCGACCTACCAACCAGAAATTCATAGTTTGATTCCCAGTAAGGCACATCCCTTGGTTGCAGGCTAGAATCCCAACGTGACATTGATGTTTCTATCTCTCTCTCCCTCTTTCTTCCTCTCTGAAATATATATATCAGATCTATAAAATGAATTCTTAACCCACAATCTTTATATAGTAGAAGTGGGAGTGCAAAACAAATAAAGCATAGCTTATGTTCTACTAGAAAATAAAAGTGCCTTTTTCTATTCGCTAAGAATTGCTTAATAGAACTTTGAGTCATTAATAAATAAGAGAATTTGAAGCCTTGGTTTAGATGGTTTCTAGATCCTGCCTCCTGATTACAGGGCTTACTACAGACCGTTCTGATGGAGAAATCTTGTTAGTCAATGCCCTCCTAGAAGGCAGGGGCATTCCTGTACCCAGGGACACCCAATAAATGCTTGCTGGCTTCTTCCATCTTATCAACAAAGGAACTGGAATTCAGAGAAATTAGCTAGCACAAGGTCACACAGTTGTTACGTGGCTGAGCCAGACAAAATGGTGTGACTTCAAAGCCAGGACTCCTTTCACTCCACATTCACTTATTACTAATACTAGTCTACAAATTTCACAAGTTAGAGAGCAGAGGAAAATCATCTTTTACAGTTCCACAAAAATAATACTGCAATATACAACTTGATGCATTTCCTAGGAACCAACTTATTCAAAATTAATTTAAAATATTAAAATTAACGTGGATAAATATGTTGTGCTTTGTAACCATTTTACCTTCATTTATTAGTCACTTTTAACATTTTCATTTAGAGAGTAATGTATTCAAGACCCAAAGAGAAAAAAATTTGAATGCTTTGATTGAAAGGCCAGGTTTCAGCACAGAATGACCTTTGTGTTGCATAGCGATGTACAGTAAGAAAACAAGGTTAAAAGCTGAAGTCAAAGTTAAGCACATGCCAAGAAATTCAGGTAACTTGTCTCTCCAACCCTACCAAGTATGACCACATGTTAACTTGTTCTGCTAGTTGCTGATAGTACATGTATCTTTATTCAAGTGATGCTTAGCATACTTGCTGATCAAAGTTTTCCACCAACAAAACTTAAAATTGTCTTATTCATTCATTAGTGACCATGAGTCTCACTAGAAAGAAAATTCTGTCATCTGGTAGCCTCATCCTTGTTGATACTTTCTTCAAAGCCAAGTGTGTAGGGGAGACAACTGAACAATGGTCTACAGCAGCGGTCACCAACCAGTGGTCCGCGGAGTCAGAAAGTTTGGCAACTGCTCGTCTATAGGACTTTAACTCAGATCAACTAGGGAAACATTTTTAAATTCAAACTAATGTTGCTAAGAAAACAATGATAAGACCTTATATCTGCTAGGACATGTTGAAACACATCAATCAGAAACATTTCCAGAGTAACTGATTCCAAATAAATCTCTGGCTCTCATGAGATTTGTTGATAGAGATATCACTTCCCTTTTGCCTCTTCTCTGTCTAAACTTAAATGCTCGAGAAAGCAAGCACTCCTACAGTAAAAAACCAAGTCTACATTTTGCCATAGAAATATTGTGTTTTTTCAATTTTTTCAATTTTCAAAAATTGAGACATTTCACGTAATATTTAGATTTACTATTGGCAATAGAGGCTCTGAATCCCTAAGCTGCAACAATCAGAACAGGAGTAAGCAAGATACAGCCTATGGGCCGAATGCAGGCCACCACCAGTATTTGTACAGCCCAAGGAGTCAGAATAGCTTTACATTTTTAAATCATTCCAAAATACAAAAGAAGGATAACATTTTATAACATGATAAAATAAAGAGAGAGAGAGCGGGAGAGAGAGAACCATTGTTCAGCTGTCTCCCGTACACACCCCAACTGGGGCTGGAAACCACCTAGGTATGTGCCCTGACGGGGAATCAAACCTACAACCTTTGGTGTACAGAACAACACTCCAACCAACTGAGCCAACTGCCAAGGCTAAAATTAAAATTTTAGTGAACATAAATAAAACTTTATTGGTACAACACAGTCACACCCATTTGTTCACAGTCTCCAGCTGCTTTTAAATCACAATGCAAAGCTGAATAGTTATTGAGACTCCAGTAGTTAAAACAGAGACTGCACAAAGCACAGGAGATACTTCCTCTAAACCAGTGTTTCCCAAAGTGTGGTACGCGTACCCCCAGGGATACGGGAAGAGTTTGGTGGGGGTACAAGTTGCACCGGAGTTTGGGGGGGATATGCACTGCACCGTGCCTAGCTGTGCCTAATTCAACATTCTCATTACCAAGTCAAGACAGTCTTGTGAGGCGTGAGATGGCCCAGTGTGCAAATAAATGTTATTTATAATATAATTTTTATTTATATTTTATTATGAATAATTTTATTTTTCGTTTATTATTTTGTGTATGTACCAAAAAAATAAATATATTTTCTTATTAAAATACATCCTTTTTTTTGACGAGGTGTACTCAGCGTTACGAAAATTATAGAAGGGGTACACATATGTCAAAAGTTTAGGAAACACTGCTCTAAACCTCCAAAGACCTTCTTTGTATGTCTTGTGATTTTGTCGCCTCCTACTACTGCCTGTTTAGCGTCTGAGTCTGAGTGCTTCTTCTCACTAATTTACACATGACTTACGGAAGCCATGTCAGATACTCAACAAATGCTCTGCTAAACCCAACCCAAATCGTGAAACAAGGGTGGAGCTCGTGAGCCAGGAAACAGTTAACTAAGATCCTTTGCAACCGATCGTGCTAATCTCTGCCTATTGCTCATTATCTTACATAAATTCATAAAAGACTATGAAGGATGTTTTTAACACTGTATTTCAGATTCAGAGAATGAACATTTATATACATGCACACATGTTACATACACCCATACTTACAATCCTATTAAAGAGGCTCAATATAATCTCATTTTATACTAGATGAAAATCATGAGGGGAGAAAGCTTTTGCTTACATTCATCAGATTTTAAAATTAAATACCTACAAGGCAACTGAGACAATAAATATGTTAAGATATCATCAACATCACACCTGCGGTCTGATCCTAATCAGCACAAAGTCACACTGGGCATGACCTGCTGGATCCTTGCCTTCCCTTACCTGAAGTGCTGGCAGTTTATGTCTTACATTCACTAGGATAATGCGTGCTAACAACAGCAGTACAGGCTTCGAGGTCAGGCTGTAGACTGATTCGCCATCAAGAGTGAGCAGACTCACAACTGCATCCAGTCCTTTCACCTAAAAAAAAAATAAAAAAAAAAAATTGTAAGATAAGAAGATATAATTTAACAAAATATCATTAATCTTTATGTCTTGTAATTACACATATTTTCCAGTTATTCCAGTTCTGAAGCAAAGACATTAATCTATTACATAGTAATTGGCACTGGGCAGAGTCATAACATCATAGTAAATGCCCTCAGGGATCTACGAATCCAGCCAGCCCTGACAGAGAGCCACCCATCTGCTGTGCTTCAGAGGAACAGGGCGCTCAAGACAATACTAATACTGAAGAGGCGTCATGACTTTATAGATGTGCTTACAACAAAATGTCATCTCTGTAAAAAGCATCCGTAGTTAAAGTATTTTAAACACATTTCACACATGCTTCATCATCTGGCAAATGTCATTACAAAGCACGACTGCTCCATACTTTCTTTTATTTTTGTTTGTTTCTCTTTTTTTATTGTTTAAAGTATTACATATAGTAGTACATATATGTCCTTCCCCACTGACCCCCCCCCCCCGCCTCCCCTACCCTCTGTTGCATGCCCTCATAATTCCTATCAAGCCAACAAGGTCTTACATAGCAAGTGCTGAGCAGGCACACAACCGAGGAGCGAATAACAGAAAGCGGAAGGAAGGAAGGGAGGGAGGGAGGGAGGGAGGGAGGGAGGGAGGGAGAGAGGGAGGGAGGGAGGGAAAGAAAAAAAGGAAAAACAATTGTTTTTAAAAAGCTGCAAAAAAGGGATGCCTGTGAAAACTTCACCCCTTGACTGCACAGATTTCCTAAATGTTTTTCAAATGTGAACTGCACAATTGTGACAGCTCCCACAAAACAGACAGCAGGGACGCGTACTGTTAGGAATATGGGCTCTGACCTCAGAGACACAGGATAGTGTCCTTTTTCTGGTTCTTATCAGTTTGTAGACAGATAAATTTCTTAACTGAAGCCTCAGTTCCATCAATTACAAAATGAAATAATAGAAACTATACCTCATAGAATTCTTAAGATAAAATTATACTGAGAGGTAAAAAGGAATAAAGGAGGAATAAAGACAATGTGGATATATTATATATATATAAATAAAGACAACTCCCACCAAACCACACGTAAAGCTCACTGTTATCTCCACTAAGGACAGAGGAATTTTTTTAAAATTCAATAATTAAGAAACTATTTTGAAGTTATTCCCAACGGCCTCAATTTTAGAAGTGAGACAACAGATCCAAAAAGTTAAGTGAAGCCCTAAATCACACGGAACTTAGGGTCTGAGTAAAGAGTATAGTCCAAGTTTTCCAACTCCCAAACCAACGTTTTCCCCACCACATGCTGCCCTCCCAGGGAGCCCTCCACTCTTCCTGCCACTCGGCAAGGGCAGGGCCGGGGAGGCATTAGCAAAGCCTCAAGCTCAGTACCAGGATCACTCAACCTTCGCACCGGCACAGGCCATAGAGTAGAGGCAGGGAAATGAATCGGGCTTTGGTGACTAGACTCCATGACCATAGAGTATATTCACAAATATGTGTGCATGGCAAGGGCTAGGAAAGATTTGTCAGCTTTATATCCCACATATGAGTGAAATCATATGGTTCTTAACTTTTTCTATATGACTTATTTCACTTAGCAAATAAGATCTTTAAAATTAAAGACAACAAATGAACAAACAAGACACACAAATAAAAATCCATGCCACAAACAACAGTATGTGGTTACCAGAGGGAGGGGGAGGTGGGAGAGTGTAGAAAAGGGTAAAGGGGATCAGACACATGATGGCAGAAGGACACTCGACTTTGGGTGGTGAACACACAATCCAATATACAGATGACATGTTATAGAAGTATACATTTGAAGCCTATAAATTTTAATAATCAATGGCATCCCAATTATTTTAATAAAATTTAGAAACAATAATATAAATAAAACCATTAAATCTTTATAAAAAGAAAAACATGAATCAGCACAGGAAAATGACAACTGTAAAATACTGCCCAGTTTAAAAATTTCAACTCCAGCCGAAACCGGTTTGGCTCAGTGGATAGAGCATCGGCCTACGGACTGAAGGGTCCCGGGTTCGATTCCAGTCAGGGGCATGTACATTGGTTGTGGGCACATCCCCGGTAGGGGGTGTGCAAGAGGCAGCTGGTGGATGTTTCTCTCCCATAGATGTTTCTATCTCTCTATAATGGCTTTCAGATTACGGATGCTTTTGTACCTCTTCTCTTTCTACCTCACCACTGAATTACTAACATTTACCTCAGTAACTCCATTCCTTTCATTTGCTGTTTCTAATTGAGACTCCGGATTACAGGAATCAGGCCCCTTTCACTGCATAAGCTTTGGGTGCAAGGGGCACTTATTCCAGGCTGAGTGATTAATCACTAAGTTCAAGATCTCTGAGGTGGCTGGATAAGTCAAAGGTACCACACTTCTTTCAGGAGCATGTCATATTCACCCAGACCTAGGCATATGTGCTCAAAAAAATGCCTGAGGAATTCAAACTGCAAGCTCTACTGATGATCTACTGATGCAAGTCAATAACATTGTCTTCGTATACGGAGAGTATCAACAGGGCCCTGAATGGTTTGGCTCAGTGGACAGAGCGTTGGCTTGCAGACCCAAGGGTCCAGGTTATATTCCTATCAAAGGCATGTATGTTGGTTGCGGGCACATACCCAGTAGGGAGTGTGCAGGAGGCAGCTGATTGATGTTTTTAACTCTCTCTCTCCCTTCTTCTCTGTAAAAAAAATCAATTAAAAAAAAATAAATAGATAAATATATATTTTTTTAAAATATATTTTATTGATTTTTTTACAGAGAGGAAGAGGGATAGAGAGTCAGAAACATCAATGAGAGAGAAACATCAACCAGCTGCTTCCTGCACCCCCCTACTGGGGATGTGCCTGCAACCAAGGTACATGTCCTTGAACGGAATCGAACCTGGGACCTTTCTGTCCATGGGCCGACGCTCTATTCACTGAGCCAAACTGGTTTTGGCAAAAATCAATAAAATATATATATTTTTAAAAGAATATCAACAGGGAAACCTCTGTGCCAGGCACTTACGATAGTATTTTTAAGATAAAGGAACTCACCCCTGGGAATCATTCCTAAGCATTGCAGCAAAACTTACCTGCAAAAGAGTTCTGATCTGCTGCTTTGCCAGAAAACACCTTTAAGTAATTGGGAATATATGAACCTACTAAAATATATATATATATATATTACTAAAAAAAAAAATATATATATATATATATATATATATATGCAACTGGTACAGCTGCCTGTGCTGTAAAAACAGAGCAGCTCACAGCTCCAGAAAATGGGGACATCTGAAGAGGAGTTTGAGACTGGCAATGACGCTTCTGGAAATATGTCAAAAATCTGACTGAGGAACAAGCAAGAAATTCTTGGCAGGTTTTGTACAAGCTATAAAGTCATGAATTCATTCTTACTAATTGGTGACTCCAGTTTCTAAAGACCAGTCCCCGAAGAATAGATCACATCATAATAACTACATATGATGTTTCCAAGAAGCATACCTCACTGAATTGCTGGAACAAAACAGATGGCAAGAATTCCTGAGGGTGTAAATCAACCGGAGGCCCCGTCCAGTTACTCTGAACAAAGAGCTGCAAACTGCTCACACCAATTAGGAATATCAATTGTTGTCTGCATATAAGAATAAAGAAATAAATGTGAACCACTGTATAACCACCATACTATTTCATTTCAGTTTTAATAGGCAAAATGTAAGATATCAACCAATACTTGTGATTATCCAAGAGCATTACAAAAAAAAAAAAAATTTCTGGCCCAGCTAGCATGGCTCAGTGGTTGAGCATCAACCTATGAGCCAGGAGGTCAAGGTTCAATTCCCAATCAGGGCACAAGCCCAGGTTGTGAGCTTGATCCCCAGTGGGGGGCATACAAGAGGCAGCCAATCAATGATTCTCTCTCATTATTGATGTTTCTATCTCTCTCTCCCTTTATTGATATTTCTATCTCTCTCTCCCTTTCTGGTTCTCTCTAAAATCAATAAAAGTATATTTTTAAAAGAAAAAATATGATGTAGAGTATTATTTAAAGATGAATAATTTAAAGATGAAATCAATAAAAATATGTATTTTTTTAAAAGAGCAGCACTAGAGAAAACAGGTGACCAAAGAGCCTGCTTCATTAGAAATTTGGAAACTTGGAGAAAACAGATGTGTAGCAAGATCTTAAAGCCTTACTATAACCATCACAACCAAAATCCCGAAGGCCAACTGCATATACAGTTTAATTTCAAATTCTTCAAAATGAGACAACTGAAATCTTTCTTTTCAGCTCTCCATGACAAGCTGGAATTCTGCTCTCCCAGTGATTAACATTCGTGTGTATGTTTTCATGTGCACTACAAAGCCAGATCCTGTGATACTGGCACATACTTCAGAGAGCAAAATAAGAAATCAGGACAGCCATTTAAGGAATGTAAATGGTAAACTACGAGTAAACCATAAAAATGAAAAAGAGTGATAGCAATCTTTAAAATGAAATAAAATGCCAACAGTAACATTCTTTTATGAACCCCCCACGGATACAAATTATGCCTTATTCCTCTTCACTACCTCAACATTTAGTACCGTAGTCTGTTGAAGAAAGAAACAAAGCCATTGCCTAGAAATAATGGTAAAACAAAATCATATGCATTTTAAAGAAAATTAAGCCAAAACTGGTTTGGCTCAGTGGATAGAGCGTCGGTCTGCGGACTGAAAGGTCCCAGGTTCAATTCTGGTCAAGGGCATGTACATTAGTTGTGGGCACATCCCCAGTAGGGGGTGTGCAAGAGGCAGCTAGTGGATGTTTCTCTCTCATCGATGTTTCTAGCTCTCTATCTCTCTCCCTTCCTTCTGTAAAATATCAATTAAAAAATATTTTAAAAATAATAAAAGAAAGAAAATTAAAACTTGATGCGGATGTCAACACAATAAAGAAAGAAGGATATTAATGAATTTACAACAGTAAAAATTAGGTTTCACTGCTATGTAACTATTATACTTAATCCGATAACCTTATATCAACTTTAGTGGAAGAAGGTAAAACAAGGATTCCATAATAAATGCATTATTTTCTAATCTCTAGAAAGATAAGTTTAAAACATAGTAAAAATAGTTAAGTATCATTCAGTGACCTAGAAATAACAAGATGAACAGAATATGCTTTCGTGTTAAAAGGAAATATGGTCTGAAGCCTTGTTTATAGGTAAAAGCTGTTAGCCCTAAGCATTTGGAAGCGCAGTGAGTTAGCAGTTACCCTCCAATTACATGCCAATTGCATATACAAAACCCTGATATCCTACACCTCTTTCCTTTTTCATTCTAATGGTCCCCTGGACAGAAGCTCTTACCTGGATTATTTGGCACATTATGAGCCCTAAATGAATATAAAGCTGGGTTATTCAATAGTTGCTAAAATCAGTGCCTTACACTGTGAAAGCTCTATTAAAAGTATTAAGATGCACCTTCTCTATGAAAACTTCAAATAAAATTCTACCTCTGGGTTTTGTCCAAATCTGGTGAGAAATCCAGGAATGTTAATATCTGCTTCTCTAGGTAGCTGTCAATCTTTTCTTCAGTTATCTTTGTTGAATTAAAAATATTTTGAGTCAATGGATTTAACAATATGGCCTCATACTTCCCTTCTAGCAGCAATTGTAGGAATGATCCACTCTCTGTAATATAAAAAGTTAGGTCAATAATTCAAAAGAACAACTTTTTTTTCATACTGTAAAGGATAATACTATTTAATCAAAAAGCACTGAACCAATTCCCATCACTCTACAAACGTTACTTCTCCTAGAATTTGCAGGACTATAGTATATGATGAGTAGCAAAGTAGAAGTTAGACCCAGGAATAATATCCCTCATTAATAAGTGTTCTCACCCTTCTGCTGGGAATTCAAAGAAATGCCTACTAACAATGCAAAAGCTTCCATAGTCAGAGTTCTAAGACATTTCACAGCCTGGCTGCCCCTACACCCCTCTCCCCTACACTCTCTGAAAAAAAAGCTGGTTCACTCATTGCTCCTCTAGAATCTCATGCCCATCCCCTCCTCCATCCTCTTACACTTGTGATTTCTCCTGCTGAGCTGTTCTTCACCTGTCAGTCTTATCCTTTAGTCAAAAAATCAGCTCAAGCCGAAACCGGTTTGGCTCAGTGGATAGAGCGTTGGTCTGCGGACTGAAAGGTCCCAGGTTCGATTCCGGTCAAGGGCATGTACCTTGGTTGTGGCACATCCCCGGTGGGGGGTGTGCAGGAGGTGGCTGGTCGATGTTTCTCTCTCATGGAGAGATGTTTCTAGCTCTCAATTTCTCTCCCTTCCTCTCTGTAAAATATCAAATATATATATATATTTTAAAGTCAGCTCAAGTCTTCTTTCCCATGAAACTGTTCCAGACAAGACTTCAGAAACCACCTATCCCGATGCACCTATTTTGTATGTGCACACACGCGCACAGCACTTCTATACTGTCCTAAATGTGGTTTCTCTTCTGGGTCCAGCCTAAATACCACAATCAGATGTGCCTAAATCCCACTGGCAGGTGTGCCTTTTAATTCTTTTAACTCTCGGCTAAATGTGCATTGCTCGGAAGAAATCACAGCTTTTCTGCTCCCGACCTGTGCAACCTTGAACACACTACTTAACCAATCAGCCGTGAAATGCCTTCCTTCATCAGCAAATTCAACGTAGCATCTACCTTTCGTGTCTATTACAAAGGCCAAACAACTAAACAAGAGAAAACAAACAAACACAAGATCCAACGACTAAATAAATGTCAGAAAAGCAGCTGGTGTTGCCATCGTTATCATTTCTGAACCTGGGCGATGAGACAGAAGTTTGGGGGGCACACCAGCTCGGAGGATGAGGACACGCCCACCATGTCATGTAAGCAACCACCCAGAGCCTCAAGCAACCAGCAGGATTTTGGTAGGAAAACACGACAAAACAAAACAAGGAGGGGTAAGAACCCAGCCGCTGGCGCCCCTTCTCCTCACAGCTGCGTCCCTGGCGGGGGCGCCCCGCTCACCTGAGCCGGCGACTCCCTGCTGCTTCCACTGCAGCCGCTCAGCCTCAGTGGGGAAGCCCCTCAGAACGGCCAGCTCCGGGGCCCACATCTCCCCGGACATCGCCCCGGCCCAGACCGGCGGCCAACACGGCCACACAGAGCCACACACTGAAGGGGGGACAGGAAGGTCCACAGACGCCGAAGTCTAGTGGCGGCAACTCCTGTGGAACCCCATGTGCTAATAACGGCCCGGGGAGGCCGCCATGACAGCCGCGCGGGGCACCCTGGGAAAAACGGGTCCCGCACCAGCTTCCGCCTAGACAGCCAACCCGAAGTCCCGGATACTGAGCATGCCCAGTTAGAGTAGCCCCGCCCCGAGAGCGGGGAATGGACGGGATTGGAGGGCGCGGCCGGCCTCAGCCCCGCCCCGAGCGCGGGGAATGGACGGGATTGGCGGGCGCGGCCGGCCTCAGCCCCGCCCCGAGCGCGGGGAATGGACGGGATTGGTGGGCGCGGCCGGCCTCAGCCCCGCCCCGAGGGGGAGGGCAGCAGAGATGCTGGAGTCGTGGGAGGCGTGGCGTCCTCAGGTGCCTCTCCCTTGGGACCGTGGTCCTCTGGTCCTTTTGCCCTTCATTGGAAGGGCTACCGCTTTATTTTTTTTTAATTAATTTTATTGATTTTTTACAGAGAGGAATGGAGTGGGTTAGAAAGTTGGAAACAACGATGAGAGAGTGACAGGACTAGCTGCCTCCTGCACATCCCCCTCTGAGGATGTGCCCATAACCATGGTGCATGCCCCCGACCGGAATCGAACCCGGGACCCTCCAGTCCACAGGCTGACGGACGCTCTATCCACTGAGCCAAACCGGTTTCGGCAGGGCTACTGCTTTATTTCCCAAACCTTCTTGGGTCTGAAGACTCCTCGCACAATGCACGTGGGGACCGTCGGTGGGAGTGAGAGCCCCTGTGGAGGTTAAGCACCCCGGCGGCAGGGGAAAAGCATTCTTTTAATGAATTAAAGGGTAAGTAGAGTATTTGGTTTTGCCGTTGCCGCCACATAAATTATGCCCGAATGGGGACCCCTGGCCAGCCGCTGACGCAGGGAAGTTTTTGGAGGGTACACTGAACGCCGCGGAAATCTGCCACCTGCGCGCCTGCCTCTGAGCACAGGGCGCCTTGCATCTTCCTGGCAGTGCTCTAGGTGAAAAGGAAGCTCTGAGGCTCGGCTTGGCAGAAGGGACTGTGCCCCTCCTCCCACTCCCACCTCAGTAGACTTGGAGCCTGCACTGAGATGCCACCACAGGGAGAAACTTGCAGGGTAAGCCTCACCACCACACAGGATTCGTGGAAGAATTTAGGGCAATGCAACTCCGGAACGATCCCACTCCAAGGAGGAAGGAAAAACAATTCTTTAAAAATTAATCCCCTCCACCCTCTCCCCCACCCCTGCTATCACGGCTCAGAGATTGAGCTTTGACCTAGAGGTTGCAGGTTCCCTCCTGAATGCTGGGAGTGCAGGAGGCAGCTGATCAAGGATTCTCAGCATTAATGTGTCTCTATCCCTCTCCCTTCCTTTCTGATATACGTGGTGCCATAAGCTCTCCTTTTGACCTCTTATGTCTGGAACTTCTTTCTCCCTGGCTAATTGTTTTATTCTCACCCCTCAAGATATGTTTCTTCAGGAAGTGTTCCCTGACCATATCACCTTAGTGCCCATCATTTACCTTGGGTAGTTTTCCCTCCTCTGTGCTCCCAACAGTACCCTGCAACCAACACCATCAGAGAACTTACCATACTGCACTGACATTGTAATCTCATCTGTCATTCAACTCTCAGCTGCAGGAACCTGTACAACTATGTATATGAATTGCCATGTCCACCATCCAATCAGGAGTGAGTACGCAAATTAACCAAACCAATGCATCAGCAGCCACGGAGCTGGAGCCAGCAGGAGGCTTGGGTTTCCCCTGGCAATGGAGGAAGCCAAGCTTCCCGCCTACCCTGGCTTAAGGCTACAAAGTTTTAATTAATAGAAGATAAATAAATCCGATACCAGGACCTCTGCTTGGGTGGGGGGGGGGGGCACCCCACGCACCAAAGGGAACACTCACCCTGATCTGGGTCACCATTCAGGGAAAACCAGCAGGGCCCACCCATGCACCAGACCTCTATCCTATCTAATAAAACAATAATATGAAAATTGACCATCACTCCAACATAAGATGGCTACCCCCATGTGGACACAAGATAGTCACAAGATGGCAAACAAGGGTGGTTAGGAGGGACCAGGCCTGTAAGGGAGGGCAGTTGGTGTGATCAAGCCTGCAGGGGAGGGCAGTTAGGGGTCACCAGGCCTTCAGTGGAGGGCAGTTAGGGGCAATCAGGCTGGCAGGGGAGTAGTGGGTGATCAAGCTGACAGGCAGAAGCAGTTAGGGGCAATCGGGAAGGCAGGCAGGTGAGCAGTTGGGAGCCAGCAGTACTAGATTGTGAGAGGGATGTCCCAGATTGGAGAGGGTGCAGTCTGGGCTGAGGGATACACACACCCCTGCACAAATTTCGTGCACCAGGCCTCTAGTTTTATATAAATACTATCAAAATTTATCACTTTAGCTTTTCCTTTGTGATAATTGGTCTTATAAAAATATCCTTTCCTTTCCAATGTTTAGGTCTTGAAAGTGTCCAAATCTTATGTCCAAGTATTTCACACACAGCAAACTGTTTTAGAAATAAGACATACTAACACACCTAAATCTTTATTTATTTGGCTCTAGGAAGAGTTTGCATGAAAATGAGCCTATATGGCAAGTACAAAATGTACTGTAACAGCACCAGAGAGGTACCACCCCTCTGCTCTACAGAGCCTGTGTTTAATGCATACAGGTAACTTCAGTAATAAAACCAGAGTCCAGGAAGAAAAGGAGCCCTTTAGGAAAAAAAATCAGTTTAAGGGTGACTTTTCAAATTAACCATTCCTTTCAAATACTTAAATTCAAATAACAAATACATTCACAAGTCCAAATATTGGCATAGAATAAAATCATGTTCATTTATTTTTCTGCAATTAAAAGGCATAAAATTAAATATGTTGAATGTAATAAATTCATCCATACAAGTGCAAGTGTCCAACTATAACACATTTTAATGGCAGATTTATAATTTAAAAAATGTACCAGTAAATCAAAAAAGGAGTATGTCAATTAACTTTTATTGAAGTGTACGTAGGTCTTCAGAAATCAAATATGAGCATGAAGATATGGCCAAACATAAAATCTATCAAATTCAGTGAAAAGTTGCTGACTTCAAATAGTAGTTGTAAGAATGACCAATATATATTCTTTGTTAACAATCTCTCACTCTACAGTAAAAAAAAAATAAAATAAACATTCAGTAAACATTCTTTCCTAAGGTAGTTTCCCTTATATATCAGTGATTTATCCATTTCTTTGTATACACAAATTTGTTCAACATACCAATCAGTGGTTCTCACAATTGAAAAATAAAAGCACAAAAAAGTTTACACTCTTGTACAGGTAAATAAAAGATCACCTTGAATTAAACTGGATCTCCTTAAGGGCGTAGTATAGTTTCAGTTTCATTACCTATTACATAATTAGTTTCTTACATACAAATATTGACATATTTGGCTTGTGCTTCAAAGCCTGTGTGTCTATGAAGTCCATGTCAACGCAGCTCATAATTTGAAGTCACTGGGGAGTTCTTTACTGCTGCTGGGTTTGACCTGGTCGTGCACGAGCGTCCCCTCAGCACCCGCCGTGGCACTGCACATTTCCGAGGCGTCTCCAACCTCAGGGTCCAAGCCGTCAGGACAGGGAAGTTTTAGCAGCTCTTCCCGTAGCTGAGCAGTGTGACGCTGCACAGGGAAATGAGTGATGTCAGAATTGTAACCAAGGAATTCTAACACAGTATCATTTGAGGGAAGATTTAGGTTTAAAACAAAATCCACAGGCCAACAAGTGCTTCTCTTATGCTAGTGTCACAGAGAGAGAATAAAACATCTCCGAGGGACTGATGTTGAAAAGCCCTGAGCAGCACGGTAGAATGCACGGTACACGGCAAAAGGTGAGCGAGAGGGTAGGGTTTTACAATGGAAGCCAGAAGTATTCATTGCTCTAGTTTGATAAAAAGAGAAACAGTTCTATAATAATGGAGCAACATAAAACTAGCTTGGGAAATGCAAATGTTAAAGAGAAAAATAATTTTCTTTCTAAAAGTTTTTAAAATAGAAATCTTAAAGGTAGAAAGGAAGGATCCAGTAGAGAAGGAGAAAACTGAAGATTAGGAAGAGGGAAGATAATTGGGGGAGGATGAAAGAAACGGGGGGAATAAGAACAAATATTATGAGGCCAGAGAAAAAATCTCCGAAACCACCCTGTTTTACATGTCCACTTCATAAACGTCCAGGTGGAAAACAACTGCTCGCCTCCCCCTGCGTGTAACAGATGCCTGCACCAATTAGCTGTCGGAGGTTCTACAGCTACCATCTCCCTCTTTACTCCAAGAAATCAGATTCTGGAAGGTCAATAAACAGCCTAAGGAAACGCTAAAGGAATAAAAGATTCTTTTACAGAGTATATTTTGTTGTCATCACGTGCAAACACCTGGATAAAAAACAGTTCCTGTATCTATTTTTTTATTTTAGGAACTGTTGATTCATTGTGGAAATTTTCATAACTGTTTAATAGGCTTCTGGGTAGCAATTTAAGCCTCTGAACTTAAATTTACATTTCTCTGATTCCCTCCCACCCTTTACCAGCAGGTAGCCATGGCTCTGTCAATGAGTACACAACTCCTCTTTCAAAGCCATCAGCAGGCTCCTGCTGGGAGGCTTACCCACCTTGAGAGCTGCTGCATGGTGAGACATAGTCCTGCCCACCCGCTTGTCACTGCTGTACTGCTGGATGTCCGAAATCCACTCCTCACACTGGGCCATGATCTCAACTCTCTTCAGGTAAAAATGTTTGTGTATAACCTTAAAATAAAACAAGCAAGGGAAAAAAATGTGTCCCGGTCAGAAATGAAAAGACAAAGTATGCAGCATTACAAAGGAATGAAATTTAAAAGACAATGCAATTTTTCCTCTCCATAAAACTCAATTTAGTGAACTCTACATTATTAACAGAGAAGAATTAGGTTTATGACATATGAAAAATCTCCCAGTTCTATAGTAGAAAATAATGCCTAATCCCAAACATATTCAAATAGTTAAATCCTATCCAGAGAGAATAAGGCATATATAATACAATGCAATATATTCAGAAGGTGAATGTAAATGAACAAATGACCAGGAGGAAAGAATTAGAAAACTACTGACAACAGAAAACTGTCAGAATGTAGTCGGATGTCCTTTAGGGAGTAGGTGGTTTTAAAATTCATTTATACTGATTTTTTATTAATAACTATAATAAAGTTTAGTATATTGTAAATACTCCAAATATAAAGGCAAGTACACTCCTAATCAACTATATTCCATAATGTCTTTAATAAAGTATTCCATTAATTGTATTGAACATACCTCTTTAAAGCAGGGTGAGGGGTTTCTGATTTGCTCTAGCATGGCCCACTTAACTGTGGCCTGCCGAATGTTTCCGTCATATTCTCGAGAACTCTGTGTGCCACTGGGAGTCCCTCTAGACCGTTCATATCCTGGTTCATTAAAATAAGGCTCAGCTACTAAGATAAGAGACTGAACAGACACCAACACCTGAACAAGAAAGAAATTAAAAATACTTATAATGGGAAATTTTAACTAATAGTAAGTTAATATCTGCTTTATCAACCAGGATTTTCTTTTACATGTTATTATCAGCATAAAATTAATCTTAATAATTATAAGACTGAACTACTTTTATTATTAAAGCAAAATTAAAACAGGTAAAATCTTGAGCAGAAAGCGTGCAGGAGGCAACCAATTGATGTGTCTCTATCACATCGATGTTGCTCTCTGTCTCTCCCCCTCCCTTCCATTCTCTGTAAAAATCAATGGAAGAAAATATCCTCGAGTGGGGATTAACAAAAAATGAAGAAATAGTATTTATCATAGCTACATGTGGACAAAGAATTTTCTTAGAATATGAATTCAAAATGATTTGGTAATTAACAGAAAAATGTCTTCTACATACCATAGTGTGTTATTATATACTAAAGGACTGGCGTACAAAATTCGTACACTAGGGGGGAGGAGGGTCCTCAGCCAGGCCTGCACCCTCTCAGTCCAAGAGCCTTTGGGGGAGATGTTTGACTAGCGGCTTAGGCCTGCTCCCCATGCACATCCTTAGTGCTGCCATGGAGGCAGGAGAGGCTCCCGCCACCGCTGTTGTGCTCCCTAGCCATAAGCTTCTGGCTCAGTGGAGCCCCCCTGTGGGAGCTCACTGACCACCAGGGGGCAGCTCCTGCATTGAGAGTCTTCCTCCTGGTGGTCAGTGCACGTCATAGCCGCCCGCCGCCCCCCCCCCCCCCCCGTCATTCCATTGTTTGGTCAATTTGCATATTAGCCTTTTATTATATAGGATAGCTATATTTAACTTAATAAACAATGTATTTCATTCCATACTGTAGGTTCACTGATTCTTAGTCAATTCTTTGACATTTTTATAAGGTCAAGAGCTAGACTTTAATAGGGTAAATTTACTGTCCCTCTTCTATTTAGCTTCATATTAGCATTCACAAAATTATAAGAAATTCTCATTGTAATTTAACAATTGACTAAATTAAAAACTATCTTTGTCAAAACAAAAAATTTAACCATTGTATGGTCTTCTACCAGACCACTCAACTAGTCAGCAATCTTGTCTCCTACAGTTTTATGTATTCATTTGGTCCCCATAGTCCCACCATTATCCATTCTGTTAACTTATTCTTACCTTTAGAATATCCACTTTGCCAAATTCCTCATCCTGCCCACTCCCATTAGAAATTATTAACTTAAATTTCTTTTATTTTCATACTATGTGTTGTCAAGGATTTAATTCTTTGACTTGATACAATATATTAAAATTTTTATATATATTTCAAACATAGGGAAGTACAAAAACATACAATCCAAAATATTAATTTGCAATAATTAATGTGATACAATGTGAAATAACAACAACATGTTTGGAGACAGGAAAAGAAATAATCAAAATTAGTAAAATGCATTAAGTCTTTCAAAATAGTCTTTTAAGTCTCTCTGGAAAATTATGCAATAGAATAGGATTGTTGATCAGTGGCTGATTTTAAGAATTTTCCATTTCAAGAAAAATAGTATTATATATTTAATATTTATAACCATTCTTAAATGGTTGATGATCTGAACCATTACATATGTTTAACTCCTCTTAAATATGACATCTTTATTAACATCCAACAGGAACAAACCTCTCACAAGAAATTATATACATTACTAGAGGCCTGGTGCACGAATTGGTGCACAGGTGGGGTCCCTCAGCCTGACTAGCAATGGGGGCCAATTCTAACAGGCCAGCCAGGAGGAGGGGCTGCAGAAGGTTGGCCAGCCAGGAGGAGGGGCCAGGGGAGGTTGGCTGTGGGAGTGCACTGACCACGACAGGGAAGTTCTTGAGTTGAGCATCCACCCCCTGGTGGTCAGTGCTCATGATAGCTATTGGCTAGTCATCTGGTCATAATGGTCGCTTAGGCTTATATATATATATATATATATATATATATATATATATATATATATATATATATATATGGACATTAAAAACCAGTCACATGATCACTATCAAAATTTGGTGCTACTGATAAAATGTAATTATTGGTGGCAATTCTAATGAATAGTGTGACTTTCAATTTTAAATTATGCAAATAGTCAAGACAATTACTAGGTTATAGCTAGATATAAGACCTATGGCATAAGACTAAAATATGTGACATTTTTATTAAATAAATGTTATTCTTTTAAGAGTCTCATTACTAAGAAACTAAGTAATTCTAATAATGTCTATCACTGTTCAAAATATTTTGGGGATTTTTCAATATGCTTTTACTGATTTTGAGAGAGAGAGATAGAAACATCGATTGGCTGGGGTATGTGCCTAATCAGGAATCAAACCCCCTAACTCTTGATGCATGGGTTGATGCTCAACCATTAAGCAACAACAACCAGGCTTGGGAATCATTTTAATTATATAGAGCCTTCAAATATTTTTGTGGAAGATGCCCAAGCTGACAAAAGTACTTTTATCCTTTCTGTACTTGATAAATGAAAGTATAAAACATCCTTGGGTCTCAAACTCTAACTAAAAAGAAATCAAGTTTTCCTGAGACTCTGTAGCCTGCTTCTTCTTTCTTTCTTGGGTTGTTTTTGAGTTTCCTTTCATAGTAGAATTCTTAGGTTTAGTTTATGTTGTCAAGAGTAACAGGCACATAGAAAATATATTTGAAGGCGTTGGAGCTATTTTAAATAGAACCGACATAATTATTTTTAAGATCAAGTAGTAGTTACTTAAAGAAATATTCTATTAAGTTCCATATTTACTTTGTATGATTTACATAACCTTTTTTTCTTGGTTTCCATAATGAAAAAAGGGGGAAAAAATAAGTTTTGTTTCTCTATTTCATATGTGACAGGTCTTTATAGAAAGTCAAAAATCAGTGACAGCCTAAAAAAATTAATATCTTCTTTAAACTATTTCAAAATAGGAATATATGAAAAGAATCCTCTCAGGGTAGGTCAACTTTAGTAGGTTTACCTGAGGATAATTTATGATGGTCTTTAAAATAAACAGTAAACTTTATATGTGAATTTAAATTATGATATAGCAACAACTTGTTTGTTTCTTTAATAATAAACAAGTAACAAAGTTAATTCATGTTATTTTGCTTATTTTTTCATTTCTTTGCTAGGATCCAGAACTATTAAGATATCAGCAAGAAACAGTAGATGTGATGTTAAATTAAATAACACTTTATTTTCTGTGCTCAAATGTTGTGTGGAAACTATCTTATAAAATTTAAGACAGTACTTCTGAGCCTCCAATGAATCCCATTACTAACTAGATTAGAGAAGAACTATAATCTAAAAATATGTAATAGCAGGAATTTATTAAAGTCTACTTACAGGAAGTAAGACCTGTAGTGACTGGGAGACGGGATCATCTGTCTGACCTGTTGCATCACAGTGTACATTAAAGGTAACTTAGGGAATTTTTAAAAGGCAATTTTGACAATGTAATTTCTGTCTTATGTCTGATTTTGATTCTAAACTCCAAATGAGATGCACCAACTGCTCACCTATTAGCTATTTAATATTGATTTCCTATAAATCTACCTCTTTTTTGTTTGGTTCATTGTTTATCCTCAGCCACTAAAATAATTTTTACAAATATAAGTAGCTCTATATTTTCTGTGAAACTGTCAGAGAAATTTGTTTACTTGCAAAAAGCTTGAGGTCTGAGGATTCCACTTCTCTTCTGGTCTTCCATGCCATGTATTTAATATGCTTAAACAAACCTGAGGAATAAAGAGAAAAGCATAAACAGAACTGAAAAAATTGTTTTTTAAAAGCAAACTGTCACAACTAAGAGTAAAAGTGAAATGCTAATATGTCAAAGTATCTCAGTTTTATGTCCCCAATCTAAACCCTAAGAGTTAGTCTGTTAAAACAAATTAACATCTTCAGATGTGATAGCAATAATGAAAAATGCATCAATACCTACTATACATTAAATACAATTAACATTTCTAAAAAAAAAAAAATAACTTTTCCAAATAAAAATCAGTGAGGAAAAGTGGTACTACTTTTCATTTTTAAAAATCTTTTTCAAATCTTATAAATTTTGAAAATTGGGCAAAACTTCCTAGGTCCGGACTTCCTATTGGCCTCTGCATTCAATCTGTCGCACTATGTTGCTGAGGTTGAAGTATATGGTAAAACCTGGCCTCACATGACCGTCATTTGGGAAGGGGAGGGCCTCAGAGATGCCGTGAAAAGGCCTTGAGGACCACACTTTAAGACACATTATATACTTGTTCACTCAGGTAGCAAGAATGAACTCAAACTGTTTGCCTATAACAGTTCAATACAAAAAAATACTGCAAAATACTCGGATTTTGCAGTTTTGCTTTCAGAGCACTAAGAGAAGAGCAGGGAGATGGACTGCTTTTGGGGAAAATAAAACCAGGGACATTTTATCTATTCTTATAAATTAATTGAAAAGTAGAGTACTCCACTTCCCTGCTGTTCTCGTAATGAAATCATTTAACGGGTAATTTTATGAATAATTTTTAAAGACTCTGTGTTGTTATTTAAAGTACTAAAAGCCTGATGCACAAAAATTTGTGCAAGAGTAGGCCTTCCTTCCCACTGCCGGCACCGGCCCCCGGGCCCGGCTGCTCCCCTCCTCCGGCCGCCGGCACCCAGGGCCTGGGCTGGCTTCCCTCCGACCGGCTTTGTTAGCAGGGATGTCCAGAATGACGTCTGGAAGATGTTCAGTCTAATTGGAATATTACCCTCTTATTATTATAGATTGTCAGATATACCATCCCATTTAATATCAAAAGCATCCCTGTGGCTACCAATGACGGGTATTCTTATCCCTATAGATCTTGAACCCAAGAAAATGTTTAGTGACCTGAAAATAAATGTTACCAGTATGTAATAGAACAAAAACTATATAATTCAGGATACTGGCCCCTCAAGTCCTTACCCTAACCTCTCTATAACAGCAAGTCTTGAGAAAGTAATTTCTTAAATAAATTTCAACATTTTACACTAAAACTCTTTTCATTTTCATGTTCGAGTCTCTCTCTCTCTCTCTCTCTCTCTCTCTCTCTCTCTCTCTCTTTCTCTTAAACTCAGCCTTGCTATTTCCTCTTCTTTGCTTAGTTATAAAGGACCTGCTCTGTTTTCCCAAAGAAAGTAGGTCTATCTGTAGTCTAATCTCCTGAAATAAACCCAAAAAACAAATTCCAGTTTTAGGACATGAGCTTGTGAAGAAGACAAAATGATACTTGCCAGCCCAGATCTGGGCAGGCCATGCCTTTTGAAACTAGAAAGGCAAAACCAAGGGAAAACCTGAGTCACCTTTAATATACCAACTAACCTCTAGCACTGGCTATTCTCATAGTATCAAAGTGTATAAAATTTTTCTGACCTTCTAATGACTTTCAAATATTAAATACTCTCAGCATGGAATTTACTGTTGAAATTTCATCCAACAGTCCAAAATTACTTTGAAAAGTGATGGCTGTTCTTTTGAGTGAAATTTTAGAAGGCTTATGAAATAATTTTTATTAAACTTGTTTGTCAACTTTTGGGTGGTAGTGGTGATAGGAATGCATCTTACCATTTATAAGAAAATATAAAACATTTTAACATAAAGTTCACAGTTATTTCAACCACAGGGAAAAAATGGATAGTTATGATAGCAAGAGAAAAAGGAACATAGATGTTCGCCATTCATCTAGCTTCAGGCACTTGTGAAAAGATAGCTGGGACTGGAGAAAGAGAAAGTAAAAAAGTGAGAGGCCAAGACAGACATCTGGCTACTGTCTCCTCATGGGAGGAAGCTCTCGATTGGCCACGGAACATGTGACAGATGTCAGTACCTCAGTGACTTAAGACAGTACTTGCTCCTTAATACTGTGTGTTTCTGACCTTTTAGGTTCCTTCTCCCTCAGTCCTTAAGCTAATCTTTGCACACAGGGAGGGAAGCCTGAGGAAAGCTATGTACTATGAACATATAACCAAAACGAAACGTTTGTCCAAATTACAAAGAAACTTTGGTCACAACACTTTGGCACTGGAAACAAGACTGTGATCACATTACCTTGCCATCATTATAAAGGTTTGGATTGAATCGCACACTATGGCCACCAGTTGTTTCTAGATTCACAAGAGGAGGTGAACTGGGATAATCTTGAGGAAAATATACGTCAAACTCAAAACAGCCATTTGCATAAGGAGTGTCCGCTGGACCAGTTATTAGAACCTAGTATGCATATACAAACACAAAAGTCCGTTACTGTTCAACACTGGTATGTAGGAAAACATAACCCAACAGAGAATAACAACCTTCTGACATTGTACATATACATCTCCACTAGAATGTGTAAAAATAAATACAAGACAAGGACATGGTTTTAAATTAAGAACAAATGATTTGCTTTTGATAAAAATGTACTGTTAAAAGATAGGTCTTTATTGGCAGCAGGAAAGCTTACCTTAAACATCAAATACCTTTTAAATTAAGTTACTTTTTTTCTGAGAGCTTTCCTTCATAATAGTCTCTACAGCATTTTCAACAGTTGAGATTCTAGGTAAATTCATTATCATAACTCAAAGTTATGAGGTTAATTTTTAGCTTTAATCTTCAGATATGTTAATTTTTCTTAAATAACTTTTAATATTTTCCTCTGGGAGGAAACAAGTAGATAACAGAAATAAATGTTCTCATGTGACAACTTATGACAAAGAGGTTTTGAGAGAACAGTATATTTCCCTTAGGATTTCTGGTAGTCCAAAAAATAGCAAAGAACCCAACAGTGAGTGTCAGAATTATTTAACAAAATTTGTTTGAGCCACTCAACAGTTCTTCATTGTGAAATGCCTGCGCAGCAAAGCCTCTGTTTCTGAAAAGCTGCCTGTGAGGTAAGGGGCACTCCATCTGGATTACTCTGATCTTTACTTTGGGACTCCAATTCGGGATCTTTTACATTAGGTATAGCTTACTGCTTAACAGAGACAAAGTCACAAGTTTGAATTTATGTGATCTATTCAGTGATAACATAGTTCCCTAGGTAATCATCCAAGAATCGGTTTTATTGTTTTTAACAAGAAACAAGTAAAGAGTGTAGCCATATAGGCAAGGTCTATGAAATTTCTGTTAAAAATATATCCAATGGAACAAAACAAAAGAGCAAGCAAACCAAAGAACTTCTGCAAATCAATGGGTCAGCAGTTTCAGCAGAGTTATCGAAGAAAGACAGAATATTTAACTTATGAATTAAATCCTAAATGTAAAGAAAGCACCTCCCAGGTACTAACTCTTTTAAATTGCCGGAGCTAAAGCATAAGGTGCAAGTTATTCATCATTGTACTACCATTACTAATTTCATAGATCTTATTGATCTGTAAATACATAAACTTCCTGAAAAATAAAAGAAAAATTAATTTTGAAGTCTGATAGTATTATGAACGTGAGAGAAGTAACTTGGATGACAAGGTAGAAATTTTATATCTTTTTTTTCTACTGATCAGGATTAAATCCTTTGGTAGTATGCTCAACAATGGTATTTTAGTGTTTTCTTCTAAATCTTTATTTTGAACGGCAGCCACATCCACATAATCTAAACTAACATTAGGAAAGAACTCCTTTCACTGTCTCCAAAATGGTCAACAGAATTTTAAATTCATGGTATTTCTAGGGCTTTGTATGAATATTTCAATAGTCAGGGAAATGTGGAGAAGGTTGCTTTGGCTACCTTCATGATGTCGAGTCGCTCCTCATCACAGCGCACAAACACACTAGACGATGACGACAGAGGCAGTGAGGTGGAAAGAGTCACGGCCTCCTGAGCAAGGCGGCGGGCTCTGGCAGCACTGTTTGCATCGTTTGCGTTTTTCACCTGAGACATGTAGTGGTAATTTACTTTAAACCCCAACTTCCCATCTTCATCTTCAGAAACCATCTCAAATGTATCTAAAAAGACAGAAAATAGAAACACTGAAATAACAAAAGAACCAGCATGGAGGATAGTTGTTTTAAATGACAAAAATCACAAATAAATCACTAGCTCTTCTTCCCACTTAAATGAAGAGGACAGCAATGTGGAAGAACAGTAAACTATAAACATTAATGTAACACCTACTACTTCATGGATGGAATCTATAATGGAAGAAAAAACAAGAAATTATTCTTAATCTACAGTGTGGACACATTGGTAGATTATATCAAGTAACTAAATGACAATGCAAAGTAGTAATTTATTCTTAAATGAGTGGTATAAAATATTTTTGACAAAATAATTCATAATAAGAAATGTCAAAAAGTATTCTCATTGTATTTCTTTAAAAAAAATTAAAAATAGAGAAAGTCTTTATCTATTTCCCCTGATCTCAAAAATCAAAAATTCCAGGCAGTTTACTCTTGTATTACTTCTGAAATTTAAGTTAATAGAATAAAAAAATATTATTAATATTATTAATATTATTTTCTAAGTACTTTGACAAAGCAATAAGTTTTGATCTTGTGTTTATATAATTCTAAATATATTTTTAAAAACCATTAATACTATATTTTAATTAGTATTATATCAATCTTACCAAGAACTTAGTACAAGTTTCTAGGTAAGGTGTTTAGGTTAGATAATAAATTGGAAAATATATTTGCCTTCAAAGAGATTATAGTCGTGCCTTCATCCAGGCCAAGATATACAGAAATAGATGTAAAGAAAGGATATAACTTTCTACCTATTAGTTAGATATCTGGCTTTCGTTTTTTCTAGGTTTCTATTGAATCATGATTTCCAAATATAACTATACATCTGAATTGCAAGAGATAAAAAGATACAATTTGCTGAGACCGGTTTGGCTCAGTGGATAGAGCTTCAGCCTATGGACTGAAAGGTCCCGGTTCGATTCCGGTCAAGGGCACGTACCTTGGTTGCGGGCACATCCCCAGAAGGGGGTGAGCAAGAGGCAGCTGATCGATGATTCTCATCGATGTTTCTAACTCTCTATCCCTCTCTCTCTTCCTATCTGTAAAAATATATTGAAAAAAATAATGGAATAAAAATAAAAATATAAATGATATTTAAAGAAATGAATATTAAATTTCAACTTACCAAACTGCAATCTCTTCATAACAGCCACATATTTTTCTTCAAGTGATTTCAATACTGATAAAGGCTTAGGTTTCATTGCCACCTTCTTTGAATATTCACCTATTTTCTTTTCTATTAATTTTAGAAGATTAAAACAAAAAATGATTAACTTCCAGAGTTCAAATTTTGAATTCTAAAAAATTACCAAATTCTTGATAATCGTCTTCTTACTGAACGATTTTAAAAATAAGAAATAAAAAATTCTTTCGACTTCATAACATAATTAATTAATATGGCCAAAAATCTCACCAATTTTAAAGCGTAAATTCATTAAAAGGTAATTAGGTTTCATCCATTTAGTCAAAACAGCAGAAATAAAATAGATAATTCAGAGTCATTTATATCTTCTGTTGCTATTACATGAAAATGCCAATGCTAACCAAGTTCTGACAGTAGTAACATACTATTTTCTATCTCATACAATGGTATTTTTCCATTTCAAGATTTTTAATGAGGAAAAAGTGTAAGATGCATGCTCAGGCTATAAAATTTAGTGTTCGCAATCATACATAGTAGATAAATATTTAGAGATTACTCATAATTTTAACTTAAAAACATGACGTAGAAGGATCATTTTAGGTAAAGGAACACCATTAGCATAGAGGAAGACAGTCAGTTCTCAGTGAGTAATGGAGGAAGCAGAGCTGTACCCTGGTTTGCTTGCCGTAAACTGGTCGTGGCTGCATAAACAATCTCTGCAGTCCTTTGGATATCTGGTACCAAAAGAGTAAGTCCTTCTGGTTCTTGATCAGATGCATCTGGTTTTACTCCTGTTTTAGCATTTTCCCTTTTAGATCTAAAGAAATTTTTTAATTTGGGGGGGAAAAAATGAAGGAACATTAAGATTTTAGGATTGAAAAATATCTCCATAAGTCAACAAAAGTAGTTAAAATCAAAATGATAGTGTACATTTCATCTGATACACACACACACACACACACACACACACACACACACACACACACACACATATATATATATATATATATATATATATATATATATATATATATTATATACACATACATACATACATCCATACCAGAGGTGGTTTAAATTAGATTTATTATTTTTTCTGATCCAATAATGCTTAGCTAGCATAATAAAGTGTTGTTTAGATTTTCCCTCCAAATGTAAAAACAAATAAGAGATAAACATTGTAGAAATGTTATACTGTAAAAAGACCCAGATACCTGATGTATCTTGAATCCACAACTTTAAAATCATACTTTTAGTAATTGTAAATATCTAGAAATAGAAAAATCACGCCTATATATAAAAGTCATAGATATCTATGTTGTCTTCTAAGATTTAGGAACCAAAGAACCACATATACTTTTAAATTTCATTCTTTCTATATTTCACTCAGAGTATATTCATATCCCAGGTAAGGGGGTATTCCATAGTAAAGTAGAGGTTCACTATTAATGTATCTTACACAGTGTGCTTCTAAATACTGAAACTTAATATAAACACCAAGTTCTAGGGCATTATCATCTAAGAGATAATCCTCTTATTCCATATTCAGGTAACCAACCTTCTATCAAATTGTGTATCATAATAAGATGTGTTACAGCAAGGTTTCAGTGTATGTATAAGGCATCAAAATGTTTCTGAAGTTTTTCTAGATGTGTGCAGTAGTATTTACCACAAGATTCACTGGAAATAACAACTAAATATCAATTGCCGTTTTCCTATTTCAATTACCAGCATGTTATTCACACAAAAAACACCATTATACTACTGCTTAGGTACTAAATATATAGATATTTGCTAATTTATTACTAAATAATTTTAAACAAATGAAAATCACATGTTTAAAATATTTCTGCTAAGATCTGATCTAAACTACACATCAGTTATTTATCTAGTTGCATACATATCAACAAAAGGACTTAACTATTACATTAGTATTTCACAAAGTGGGCATGGAGCCTTTGAGAACTATGAAAGACTAACAGAAAGTAGAGAGTCCTTAACAAAATAATTATTGTTATCTATGTACAAATGAACTGTTCTTTATCACAAAGACAAAAACCTGCTCAGAAAAGAAGAGATAAATTAAGAGCCCATCGGTGCGTAGCAAGCGTAGAAGGATACATTATGCATGTATTTTGAATGGGCTCCCAAGATGTTTTTAACTAGAAAATACATACTACCTCCCCTGACAAGGTGATTTAATTGAAGAGAGATGCTATATCACTAGGTTAATACCTTTTCTCCTTGGCTCTCTTAACTTCCCTGACTTCTTGTAAGAAGTCAGAGAGAACACATGGCAAATTTTCCTTTGTCACTCAGGAACCACTTGATAGATCTCATACTGTATACCATTTTAGTCATCAACTTCTGTAGGGGTAGGTGTATATAAACATATGTTTGCATATGTATGTAAGGAAATATAGTGACTGTTTTAAAACTGAAATGTCATTTTTACTGCTAGAATCAAAGATAATGCATGTTTTATACCTACAAAGTAAAGACTATCATATAATAGTGAGTCTGACCATTTTCTTACTAAAGATATGATTTCGGTAGACAAGCTCAAAAAGTCTCCACTTCTGTATTTACCAACAGCTATTCACAATCAGTATTAAGCACAGAGAATTAAGAAAAGTGTGTAAGCTGTTTGACAGCACCTCCTTTGAATTTATAAGGACTCTCTCTCCCCAATTATAAAGAATTATCTACCTTCTAGCAGGGCTTAAAATATTCTTAACAGGGCCACTGAAGCATAACAGGAAATCAACAGTAAACAGTTTGAGAACAAAAAAGAGTATGGTAATAGCTTTAAAAAAGATGGTTTTCTAAAAATCTATCATCCATCAGTTGATCTCAAATAAAGATTCACTTAAAGCATATCTTGCCAAGCAGAGAAGGAAGATAGAGTAGTAAAGCTCATTTTTCCAGAATTAAGGTATTTTCACCTTGAAGAAACAAGAACCTCTGGTCCGGAGAGTAAACTGTTTTAGGGCAAGTTACCCTGGAAAACTACTAATTCTAAATTTCAAACCCTATTCATGAATACCAATTTTCTAATTCCAGTTTGGGAAAGATGACTAATAAGAGAAATCCCTATTTTTAAAATGGTGCAACTAATTAGAATGGGAAATTCTATAACTTTTTACAGCAAAATAAAAAATGAAAAAGTGCTAACATCCACAGAAGTTTAAAAATATTATTTTTTTACACTAAATGTGTACAAGAAATGATAATATACATCGCATATTTAAAGACAATGGTTCACTCATAAAGCTAATAAATCTTAGGTCTTTTCAACCAGGTTCTAATGAGAAATTTTTATGTCAAACACATATGGGGGGGAAAGAGACACTCTCCAAAAATAAAAAAAAAAGAGAGTAGTTCAAATACAGGAAGAACACAAACTGCCTACCTAATACTACAGCTAGTCATGGTCTGACATTGCGCTACAGCCAGTGGTCTCTTTTCTATGAAAGTTGCAGGTTACTGTCAACCCATATGTAGGCCCAGCTCATGAAAAAAGGCCATACCTTAGCTCACATCCTGAAGTCTGTGTGAAAAGCTATTTGAGTTCAAGGCACCTAGCTGGAAGTAGGTCTTTGGGACTGACAATGGATCCAACATGGTAAAAGCAATCAGCGACGGCCGCTACCATGGTATCCGCTGCTCTGGGCATACGTTGAATCTGGTTGTGATCACTGCCCTGAAGAAATATGAGGAATCAACTGAAGTTTCTACTATTGCACAGAATTATCTGCAAACATTTTCCACTCTGCTGTGAATTCCAACTAAACAGCTAACAAATTAAGCATATTCTGGCTCTGTGACATAATCTGTACTAGGATGTGAGCAAAATGGGCAAATCTTTCTTGTGTAAACAGAAGAGGGGGGAAAAACAAAAACACCCATAACTCACAATCAGTTATATTAATCTGCCTCTGCTAATATCACCCAAACTGGGTGGGATATTTGTAAGACTAAATACAAAATACCAGAATTATGTTCTTTTTAATCATTTCTAAACTGAAAACAGCGTAATGCAGCTATTTTCTTAGAACATTAAAGAAGACCATTCCCACTCCTGCACTCCTAATTCTAAAGTCAAAACATTCATGCAGTTGAAATAACAATTTAAAGAAGAAGTAATCTGAAGGCTACATCCAGAAATGTCCAGATTCAGGACTATTAAGAATCAGCATCTTAGGGAAAGATTCTAAAACTACAGGAAATGAAACTTCTACATTCACCTATAAGAGACACTGTGTCACAGTTCACAGTTCTAAAGCTCTTTGCCAGGAATTACTGTTTAAAAAAATTAATATTAAAGGTAAGCAAAAATATTTTTAAAAAATATTACTGTGGCCAATTATTTGCTTCTCAAATCTCCAGAAGACATTAAAGTGACCACTGAATGGCACCAGTAAATGGGGCAAAGATCGCTGTGAGATGAAATATTTTCTGTGATTTATTTAAAGCCTCATTTTTATCTCTAGATTCCCTTTTGTTTTTGCTTAAGTTTTTGCAAATAAACTGCCACTTGTAGTTTTCAATATGGTTTAAATCTAAGTTGAAAATAAAAGCTTCCTCTTCTTGGGAAGCATTAATAAGCAGTAGAAGAGAAAATATCCAAAACAAAGGTATGAGTAACCTTTAAAAGTAAAACCTTAATTTCTAGATCAGAGAAAAATATAGTAACTTTTAGGTCGCATTAAACATCAGAAGACAATGAAGGTATTTTGTGCAATGGAGTTGTCTCAAATAACATACATCGCCAAAGGGCGATCCTACTGAGGAAGAACTTTTAAAATAAATGTTAGCTTTACTATCTCCATGACTCAGCAGAAGGTTGATGAACAACTGAACTTTATGGTCAAAACAAATGCTTCTTGGCTAGGATATCATGTCCTTTTAATTTTGTAGGTTTTGAAAGGCGGAGGAAAAAGAGAAGAAACTAGGTAGGAAATGTTTTTCCAAGGGAAACAAAGTAGTGGGAGGACTGGAAAGGAAATTCTTAACTGATTGAAGCCCTAAATAACTAGCTTAAGGGAGTTAAAGTAAGAGTTTGATAAATAAAATAAATAAATGCCTTTGAAGAAGTAGGTCAACTAATCTTATTGCTTAGTTAGGTAAAAAGAAATTGGGTATTTATTTCTACAAGAGAATCCTGTGATTTTAAAATATGATAAACTTCTTCGCACCAGGAAAACACTTTAAGATAGCCAAAGGAAAAGGCAATAAAGAACGCTTGCTTTAATGTGTGACAAAGAAGTTCAATGTCCAGAACACCTTACACTCAAACGCAGTCATCTGTCTCAGGTCCTCATAACCAATTGAGACTATTTGACAGAAAGTCCCTCTTTCAAATTCTTGGTGAATCTGACAAATACTAACTATGATTAGTTGCCTGTTGGAATCCATCAGGAAAAGTCTGCACATTAGATCAAAGACAAAATAATGCCTTTATTCCTACTCCAAGGAAGCTATGAAATATCACACTTATTCAAAAGTGAAACCAAACCACTAATGCTACAGTCTGACTTCACCTTGAGATAACACAGGCTGGAAGAACCAGTAGGAGATGGATTTCATCATGATGGTACATAAAAGCTAAGGGGTCACATCTTGCAGTGTGGACAACAGTTCAATTTTGTGGACAACAGTTCAATTTTCACACTAAACCAGCGATTTTCAACCAGTGTGCCATAAGGATTTTTAAAACAGGCAATACCTGACTACTTAGTCAGGAGCAATGACCTATTTTCCTTGCCATTCCTCTTTTAATTGAATGTCAAATAAAAAATGACAATAGCCAGTACAACAGTATTTTACCTTACGTGTATTAAGTGTATTTTCCAATACTCTAAGACTAGTATACAAACTATGTATGATGACAGGTGAATATCGGAAAAATCAGGGGGAATACTTTGTAGTATGAATGTCTAACCATTATGCATACACCTGAAATTAATACAAAATAACAATGAATGTAAATTGCAATTGAAAAATAAAAAGGAACAATATACAAACATGTCATACACCTTTTAAAGATTTCACCCAAAATGCTGATAATTATGTTTCAGGCAAAAGTTTGGAAAGTGCTGAATGTAAAATTCTCTATTTTGAACTAATATACTTTTGCTGAGCCTTTTGTATTTCCAAAAGAAATGTTATCCCTGATTTATCTTAATCAAATTGTTTAGAAATAATCAGCTAACAGCAGTATTAGTTTGTCTACATTAACTGTTAGACTTAATTAACTATGCAATTATTAGTAATTGTACATCTTGAAAGGATGCATTAAGAGAGGTGCTGGTACTAGATAGTAAAACCACAGAATTATGAACAAAAGAATATTAAAACACTGTCATCTTAATGCAATTTGTACAGCAAATATTTAACAACAGCCTGGAAATTGTCAACTTCTAAAAAACAGACGAAATCACAGTAAATCGCTTCTAGATGCCACATTGCCATGTCAACAGGATAATTTATCAGATAAGCCAGGAAAGATGAACATAATAAACATGTGGTTATTCCTTGAGTAATGCTGAGACTTATACTAACAATCCCATTATATTTATGCAATTATCAGTCACCAAACAAATCCTCAACCCTAAGAGAGAATCATTTCATTATTAAGGTATAATTATAATTCAGGAAAATTAGAAATGCCCTAGAATGTATGGTTTCAAAAATAAAATTCAGGAACTCTTTTCAAATGTATGTACATTAATATATAACATGTATATACATATTACACATATATTACTCTATATTTAACAAAAAATTTGTTTTGCTGTTAAATATAGTCACATATTATTATGTCACATATATTACTCTATATTTAACAGCAAAACTTCAGCAATAATTACAGAACTATCGGGCATAAAGAAAGATTCTAACAATAAGATAGATGGTATAAGATCTAAAAGTTCTTCCTCATAAATGCTGAGGCTTTTGCCTTGATAAGGAATTTCTACCAAGAAAAATTCCCTTCAGTTTCCAATCATGAAAACAGTTTAACTTATTGATCAGATTAATAAAGTATGATTACTATATAAGCACTCTTTTTGTATTTGGATGAAGTCTAAAATAATATAGATGAAAAGTCTCCAGAATAATTTTATCTATAACATACTTGCTATTATATAAGTTTTCCCCATCTATAATTTTAGCTGGATAACAGCTTTAAGAAAATAATAGAGCCCTGGCTGGTTTGGCTCAGTGGATAGAGCGTCGGCCTGTGGACTGGAGGGTCCCAGGTTCAATTCCAGTCAAGGGCATGTACCTTGGTTGCAGTCACATCCCCAGTAGGGAGTGTGCGGGAGGGCAGCTGATCAATATTTCTCTCTCATTGATGTTTCTAATTCTCTATCCCTCTCCTTTCCTCTCTGTAAAAAAATCAATTAAAAAAAAATTTTTTTAAAGAAAACTTCTGCCTGGGATTATAGACTTCAGATCCTTATGTGTGAACAAATGAAACCATGCTACAAGACCCATTTACGGCAGGATAAATTTGCAGTTTCCAAAATTAACACATGCGCAGAATTATGCAGTTTACAAATAATTTACATAATTGCTTTTTTAAGTCAAACGTCTGGGACGCAGAATTTATTTCTACCTAACTTTCTCTCTAAGTCCATAGTACAAGAGCAAGAATGCTAATGACCACACATCCGCAATCCCAGAAATGGCAGTGGAGGAGAAAGCATTCAGCCCTACTACTGAGATGGAAGGACGAAAATCTCTTCCAGGGCAGTTTAGTCTGGTCCCAACTCCCACCACAACCACTCAGCTACTGCAAGACAGCCTTTCTATAAGCCTTTCAGTGCTCATCAGATTTAAGAGTAAATAACTGTAATACATCCAAGAGTAAGTAACTATAATACACTGCTTCATCTTCTAGCCTCTCCTTTCTTCTATAGCCTCGGCTCTTACTCCTATCTCTCCCTATGCACCCAAGCACACCAAACATTTTAAGTTTCCCAAAATATGTGCTGCTTTCTTTCACTGCTAACATAATTCCTCCAGCCTGGTGTGCCAGCCCCTTCCCCTCTTCATCTAGCAGTCCCTACTTAATATTCGGGTCTCCAAATCTGGATTGATTCTTCTACTTCTAATATACCACAAACTGTGCTATTAAAACTGTTTAGTTATTATTTCCACAATTTGTCAGTCCCTCAGAAAAAGGATGTAATTTCCTGTTGTGCTCCCATGAGCATTCAATAAATATCTGTTAAATGGACAAATCAGTCATGCTCTTATTACCATGCTCTTATAATCATCTCACCTATCTAAATACAATTAAAAATTTTCTAATGCACAAATCAGTTAAAAGCAAGTGCATGGCCTGCCTTTTCAGCTTCTTAGCGATCCCTTCTCTTTCCTCTCTTAGAGGTTTCAGGCCGGGGGAGAGTCCGATAGCATTCATTCATTGAATCCTGAGAACCAGATTAGCTGGGTTTAAACAATGGCCTCAATTAGGTTAATCTCAATTAGGTTATTCCCACCAGGAAAAGTTAAATTCCTCTTTGTACTTTTGTAAAACATTTTAATTTCTCTCATCCACAAAAGATACAAATTGTAAATATAACATACAGAGAAGAAATAATTTCAATGACAATCTTCTGCAGACTAAATAGCAAATCTGTTTCCTTTAAGATGACCAAAGAGGCTGAGACCAGTTTGGCTCAGTGGATAGAGGGTCGGTCTGCAGACTGAAAGGTTCCGGGTTCGATTCCGGTCAGGGGCATATACATTGGCTGCGGGCACATCCCCAGTGGGGGGTGTGTACAGGAGACAGCTGGTGGATGTTTCTCTCTCATCGATGTTTCTAGCTCTCTATCCCCCTCTCCCTTCCTCTCTGTAAAAAATCAAAATATATATTTTTTAAAAAGATGACCAAAGAGTTAAATATATTAAAACTTCACTTGAAGCAAAAATAAATAAAAATTTGCATGCCTTAAGAGTATGTTTGATTTTTTTTAAAAGGAACAAATGAGAAGTTAATAAGAGGAAGAACATAAGGCAATAAGGTATATAAACAAAAGTAGTAAAATAGTACTTGTTCTGTCTAACTTTTAAAAAAATCCTTATAGCAAACAGATGTACTTTCTTCACCCTTACGTTTCTTATTGAGAGTGCAAAGACAAAAACAGTGTGAAACTGTTCTAAGCTGGGGTTCCCCTACACACACTTCAAACCCCAATAACACATATCCTATAAGTGATATATAAACAGGACATACTTGCCCTGACTTCTCTCTTCTCAGAGTATCCTTTTGTGTGTGTTTCTTTAAAATACAGTTGGAAATGGAGTAGGTGGGTGGGATGAGGGGGAAGTTTTACACTTTGAATCAGTGTTAAAATCGAATTTAGGCCACCCAGGCTAGTGTGACTCAGTTGGTTGAGTATCATCCTCTGCACCGAAAAAGTTGCCAATTCAATTCTCGGTCAGGGCACATGCCTGGGTTGCAGGCTTGATCCCCAGTAGGGGGCCTGCAGGTGGCAGCCACTTTCACATTGATGTTTTTCTCTCCCTCTCCTTTCTTCCCTCTCTAAAAAGCAATTAAAAAATAATTGAACTTAGGAATTATTTATTTACTTATTTATAGAAAATTGGACTATATTGCTCATTTTATTTTAACTCTTTTATAATGAAAATACGAGGAAAAAAATCTTTAGTCTTGACCGACTGGAATAGATTTTACCTTCTCTCTGTAAGGTAGAAAATGAATTCTCAATGTGTCATACCTTAAAAGGAAAGTAGGGATTTTATATAGTGTATGTATCTGCTGCTTTCTTTTCCTAACAGAAGCTGTATAATGTAACAGATATATTCAAATTCTCATACAAAAGTCACTAGCAGTGTTTGTTCTCAGTAAAATAAAACTATTATTAGAAATAGTTATTATACAGGGTCACTGTAAAGATAAAACAACAAATGAGCTCTGTGAAGTCACTATGATCTTCACATGCATGTTGTTGGTAAAAATTTACAAGTCTGAAGTGTCGTTTTTTTTTTCTCATTAAAGAAGGAAGGAATGTAAAGAATTATTTTTTCCAGGTAACCAACTAGAAAATAAAGAGCTCTTGTGAAAATACATTAAGAAAAAAAAAAAAAAGGAACTCTAGGTGCAAAATTTCCATTCACTGCAATAAGCATCTTTTATCATTTTCTTAGAACTCAATATATTAGAATTATATTTTTGCAGGATCAAATGAAAACTTGATAGGGAAATAAGCAGTATATAGAAAGTTATTATTTTAAGTGGCCTTATTTTGACTTTTATAACAACAAAAGTTTGTCATTTTTTAACCAGAGATAATATAATATTAGTCCAAGTGTTTAAGATAATTTTTCATCCAAGAAATAAGATACTCCCGAGGGAAAAGTCTCCCAAAGTTTCTCAATTTTCAATTATAAACTACTACATTACATCTCAAAATACAGAAACATAAGATACAGAAACACAGGGCAAAATTCCCCCTAAAAATACATAAGGGCAATTTTCAAAACTCTGTATATATTGTATTAATTGCTCTGTTAAAATTATACGTTTATTGTATGAGAATAACAAACACACGTAGCCAACGTAGTGAATAGAATGCTCAATTAGGCATTAACTCAATTAGAAAACTATATCTTCAGTTCCATTGTGACACCACATTATTTTGCTATAATTAAACTGGCTGATGAGGTTACTAATTAGAAATATTTTTGCCACAATAAAGGATTGGATTACATATAATATATTCCCTTCTCTACAAGAGAAGTACATCTCATAATATCAAAGAAAATATGCCTTTACATTTCCTACCCTCGTAAAATAGTATAAACCCTCAGATTTTTATCACTACTAATTGATTCTTCTTTAACCTTTTCTCTAATTTATGATCCTTATGCCTGGCAGTGATCAACTAGTTTTGAAAGCGATCATGACAGTAACATAAACTAATAGAATCAGGATTATCAGAGAAGTTGACTTCTTCCTGAAAGGCGAAGATTGACAAAAAACTATTCTGCCAGTGACCAATTCTCTACCATTATTTGACAGATACCATTATTCTCAAGTTTTAGGTTCCTTAAAATTAAGTCAGAATAGGTAGAACAATTATAATGACAGTCAAAAGACTGTCGACAAAGGAATAAACTCCCATTGGCAGTATAAATGCCTTAAAAATCAAAATTAAGCCATCTTTAAGTAAAACTGACCACCAATGAATAGATTCTGCTAAAAGAAAAGGTTTATTAGGTTAATTTAAAAGAGTTTATGATAACTCATCATCTGAATCTAGTGAGGTATAAACTTACACCAAAGATTTATTTAAAAATTCAATATTCCATGAAGATACTTTACAACTCCAAGAAATATTGAACCTTGTGACTTGTTAAAAAAAAAAAGTTATAGCATGAATTATATGTATCAAAATGAAATTGGAATAACCTATCTTCCAAAAATTCCACATCTATGAATCTACTATGCAGATTTCTACATGCCCCAAAACATGGGTGTGTCTGAAGTTATGATAACCCAAGTGTCCACTAATAGATGGTTATATAAAATACAGCATCTACATAACATGCATAACTAGAAGTATTGTACACTGTTAGCAATACGTATTTACTGATACTGAAAGGTGTCTTTGGCTTCAATTTTGGGTAAAACTAGCATCTAACTGTAAAACTGGTAAAATGTACCAGTATTTAAGAAAAACTCTATATCATATAGGGAGATGCTAGGTAAGCCATTGTAAATACACATTCCTGAGTGTAGGATTCAATGGATACTTTTACTTTGGAGTTTTATACACTATCTGGGTGTATTTGTGTTTAATTAGCATATATCATTTAGAAAACCCTAAATGTTATCTAAAAAAAGACCAGAGAAATGAATAAAGTATAGTACCTTAAACGGTTGGTGTAAGTATCAACACAGGTCTTCATTTTGGCTAATAATGTACCAACAGACGCTGGACACTCTGATTGTTCCTCCTCCTCTTCTCCATTCTCTGGAGAAAGGGGCAACAACAGGGGCACCATGGACGTACAAGAAGCAATGGCTCGGAGCAATTCCAGCAGAGCTCGATAGAGTGGCACGTGTCTTGCCATGTCGAGAACTGTAAGAAGGATGAGGAGGCAAGTATGAAATGAGAACAAGTGCAATCTGACAGGAACCGCACAGCAATATTGCTTCTATATGGATCGTAAGATCAATTAGTTGGATAGTAAATGGATTAATACCAATGTTTATAAAGCGCCAATATAGAAAGTATAATAATAAGCATATTTAGGAAACAAAAAGTAAATACGATTTCAATCCAGTCTCTCACTGCTTCCTCACCCCCTTATCCTCCTGATAATTATCAGTCCACTCCCCTTCTTTGCCCCTGATTCTACTATATTCACCACTTTATTCTGTTCCTCAGATTTTTTTTTTCCTTCTCTTTTCCTTTTTTTCCGTATATGAATCTCAAATGGGACACTCTCTCTCATTTGTTTTTGTAGGGAAATACAACAGAATGTTCTGTAGCTAATGGCTGCAGACTGTCCAAATGTCTCAGGACCACACGAATAGAATCTGCTCCTCCTCCAGTTCACACCCCCCCCCCCAGGTCCCACCGCTTCCCAGGGGCACACGGCTCTCCCAGTGTACACGGCTCCCTGGGTCCCACCGCCCCCCTTGGGCACACGGCCCCCAGGGGCACACTGGTTTGAAATCGTATAACCAATGTATGAAGACAATTGGGGGGAGAGGGGGTAAGGGCAGAGGGTGGGAAGGTAACTGGGTGGTAGGGAGCTTTGGGGGAGAAAAAGGAGAAACAATTGTAATAATCTGAGTAATAAAGATTTATTTAATAAAAGAGAGAGAAGTCATGTAAAAAGACATAAAACGATCAAGTGAGTAATGATTAAAGTGAATATGTAAAAGTGCTAAAAAAAAAAAAAAAGTAAATAAGACATAGAATTGGGGAGAGACCAAGAATTAAGTAACTATATAGTTATATTGCACATAAAAACGATTAAGTAGTTCAGATAGTACATTGTGGCAGTAAATACTATTGGTATAATGTGAAAATCTATTTTAAAAATTGAAATGATGAAGCCACTGTATCTAACTAAGAAATTAACTACTTTCTTTCTTTAAGGGTTTTTATCATTCCTTTTAAGAATATTAAAGGTAAAATATCCTAATAAATGTACACTTCACTTATTTGTTCCAGATACCTACCTTGAAACTATGGCTGCAAAGTTTGTTTTGTATAGTCTTTGTAACAATTCTCTTAAAGACAGTTTATTGACTTAAATAACTAAGTTTGTTACATACAGTTAGCCAATAAAGTTATGTTATGTTACTGATTTCATGTTAATCCAATGTGCTAAAACCAAGTAAGAACACTAAGAGTTCATTGAGGTTTTTTCCGATCTGTATTCGAGGATATGTGACTACATAGTATCAAATTAGGACCCCTCTTCCCCCCACACATACACAAACTAAATATTTCCAGAAAAAAATTTAAAAAAATAAATCTATTAAACTCATTCCTACATAGATTGAGATAAATCACCAAATAACTTGACTGTTTAAACTGATAATGACAAAAAATTTAAGCAAAAGTACTTGCCCACAGAGGTATCTCAGAGGAATATTAAACCATGACTTACCGGAATCGTTTCTTAGATAAGATGACATGGCCGGGATGAGGCAGGACTGACTGAGCAGCTCCAGGAGTACAGAAGGAAGGGCATTACTGTTCTGTCCTCTGCTCTCATGAGATGACTGAGCTTCTCCATTTACTGCACCACACATAGGATTTATGTAACTTGCAAGAACCTTAAAAAAAATGAAAATAAAAAAATTGCTGGATTTAAATTGTATTTAAGCTTCATATAATTTTTAAAAATTGTGTTAGCGATATTCAGTCTGAATTCCAAGAGTATATATTTTCAACTCAATAAATCTCTTGCACTGTAGGATTTAAAAAGAAGGCGTTTTTCTTTAAACTTTCACAAGGAAAGGATGTGTTTTGCATGAGGCACCATACAAGGTGGTATAAAAGTAGGATTAAAGTTGTTGGTGTGGAATACAACAATAAATAATAATATAAGAATAAACTGTTTCACATACAACCGTAAACCTACCATTGCCCTACCCTATATATGACTAGACATATAGAAGCAATCCACCTGAGAACAAAAACTTAAGACCTTAGTAGCAACTCTTGGTATTATTTATTTTATTGAATGAATTCACTATACAGGTTTGAGGGGGACACAATCTTAGAATTTTATATTAATATGACCCATTCATTCTAGAATTGCAGAAAACAAATGCTCAAAGACTTGACCAATATTAATCATTTGACTGATGCACCTCCTCATTTCTATGGTATAAAGACTTTCTCTACTAGTTCAACTTCCTTGATTCTAGAAATTATAGACAGTGTGAGAAACACAGATATATAAAAGTAGATAAATAACAGTTTTTTTTAAGAGTCCATATTCAGCACTTCAGTTGAGATTACTAAAAAGAGATAGATTTTCCATTTGTTGAATAATTTCATTCTTAACACTTTACTCCTAGTAAAGAAGTAATTGAGAGGGAAGAAATTTAGAATTACCAGTACGAAAAAGCAATCTTTATCCAGTGGTCTCTTTAAAAGAACTTAGAACAGGGAGTGTATGGGCTTCATAAAAGTAGTGAAGATGATTTGGATAGCCATCAATACTTAAAAATCAATACAAATACAAAAAATAATTTAATTATTATCACTGATATCAACTTCACAAATGTACCTGCAGAAGACAGGTAACATGTTCCTCTTCCAGCCTCTGTTTGGTTAAAGCTTGTTCCACATCCCATCCAGAAGCTGTAGAGCCTGTCCCAAAGCCAGTCCCTTTGGCCCAATACAGCTGCTGTTCTTCTGTTGATGTAGGGTTATGAGAGCTTGATACCTGAGGCTTATTACAAAAAAAAAACAACAAAAAACTATTACTATTTTGTTTTATTTATCTTCAAAAATATTTATCAGTAGGAATATAAATAGTTCAGCTGCTAATGAAAACAACTTGGAAATTCCTCAAAAAAATGAAATAAAGAATTATTATGTAACCCAGCAATTCCATTCCTAGGAATACTGGTATATCCAAAGGGAAAAAAATGATACTCAAATAAATGTACACCCATGTTCAAAGGGAGAATATTTACAATAGGAAAAAAGTAGAAACAACCCAAACACCAATCAGTGGATAAATGAATAAACAAATTGTGGTATATACACGAAATAGGATGTAACTCAGCCCTATGAAATACTGATAAATCCCAACAAATACGTATCTATCAACAAGTGAATCTAAAAATCAAGTGAATAAAAAACCTGATGAACAGAATAAACTGGTGAATGGAATAGAATCAGTGACATGAAAATGGAACAGACTGACGAATCTCAGAGGAAAGGGGGTGTTGGGGGAGGGGAGGAGACACGGGAAGAGAATAGACAAAGATATTATATATGCATATATGCATTACCTATGAATACAAACATTAGGGTGGCGAGGGCCTGGGGTTGGGTGGGAACTGGGTAGGAAAAAGAGGGGTATCTGTAATAATCTCAACAATAAAGATGGGGGGGGAATATATATTTATATATATATATATATATATATATATATATATATATATATATATATATATAAAGGAGTAAAGCACCTTAATGCCAAGAGAGTCAATGACTCAAAATTAGATAAGACAAACAGTGAAAGGAATAGGAATGAGAATCTTTTAAGGTATATAATAAAGCATCCTTCAGAAGAATTTCATGATGGCTGTCACAACTTTTTTTTTTTCTTTTTTCTTTTTTTAAATATATTTTATTGATATTTTACAGAGAGGAAGGGAGAGAGATAGAGAGCTAGAAATGTTGATGCGAGAGAAACATCGACCAGCTGCCTCTTGCACACCCCTTACCGGGGATGTGCCCACAACCAATGTACATGCCCTTGACCGGAATCGAACCCGAGACCTTTTAGTCCGCAGGCCGATGCTCTACCACTGAGCCAAACCAGTTTCGGCTATCACAACTTTTCAATCACACTAAGCAAGATTGCTTCTATTTCTAGGAGTAATTCTTAATTTCTTTCTTGTTCAGAAAGTGATGTATAAAAAAATATTGGGAATAGAGAACATACTAAAAATGTGAATGATATAGAGACAGAAAAAATGACTGTGACATATTGGTTTTTAAAAAATAATATCAAACTCTGTAAAGTTCAATTCTTTATTATTACTTGTGTGGATTGTAAAATTAATTATGTAACAACAAGCCTTCTTTAAAGAATTTCACTAAATTTCAAACCTCCTTTAAAGAATTTCATTAAGTTTCACATCAATGGCAATTATTACTTTAAAAAATAAAAGGAAGAATATTATATATAAATAATACGCTCAGAACTGATCTGCAATATAGTTTTATGGAACTGTGACTAAGAAATTCCATCTTTCATATTTTATAAAATATACTGATAAATAAATCATAAAATTTTTATTACCATATAAACATTATCAATAGAATTAAGGCTACCATAAAAACAGCTATTTTTTTAAAAAAATGCATAAATGTGAAGTATAATATATATATAGAAGGAACATAAAACAAACAGATCAAATTTAATTAATTATAAACACAATTTTAACCATGCAGGTCAAGATTGAGATCATTAAATGTAAGAAATTGCCCTCATTCCATCTCCTATTCATCACAACCTTATTCATCCTGATTTTTAAAAATACATTTATTTGTTAATTTCAGAGAAGAGAAAGATAGAAACATTAATGATGAGAATCACTGCTCAATTGCCTCTTGCACACCCCTTTCGGGGGATCAAGCCCACAACGTGAGCATGTGCCCTGACCAGGAATGGAACCGTGACCTCATGGTTCATAACTCGATGCTTAACTCCTGAGCCACACTTGACAGATCCTCCTGATATTTACACTCATAACTACCTTATTCTTTTTATAATTTTACTACCTAAGCATGACACCCGTCACTATAGTTCTATTTTTTCTAATTTTTGAACATTATCTAAGTGGAATCAAGCTGCATATATGCCTTTATGTCTAGAATTTGTTTGCTTGTCAAATTAATCAATACTGTTATGTGTAGTTGGCTAGATTGTTTTCTTTCATTACTTTAGTATAGTATTCCATTACCTAGTAGACAATTACTTTATCCATTCTACTATTTTTATACTATTTATTTCATCTATTCATTTACCTTTACATTACAAATGATAATAGAATATTTGTGTTCTTGTAATTTTACACATTCTGATGGGTGTGCAATTATAGTGTATTAGAGGTTTTCTGATAACCAAGGAAACAGATCACTTTTTCGCATTTATTGGTTAAATTGCCTTTCTTATAAAGTGCCCATTGTAACCTTTCATCTATTTTCGTAGTGGGTTTCCTGACTTTTGGGAATTTTTTAAGTTCTCTGAATATTCTGAATATAAACTCCTTATCATATATATATATATAAACATAGCGTCCCATTCAATAGTTAACATTTTCATTTCTTAGTAGTGCTTTTGACAAAAAAAGTTTGTAATAGTGTTTCCTTTTTTTAAATGTTATAAATTTTATGAAGTACACATATTTTTCAGATTTATATTTTCTTTTTTGCTACTAGTCTAAAAAGTACCATTAATAAGCTCATTTTATGTTACTGATGGAAGTTATGCTGTAACTACATTTTTGAACCTGTATATTATATTCTTATTAAATTCGCTTATGACATTAATGAATTTGCCTTCCTGATTACTTTGGGGAAAAAACTATATTCTGTATTCTGTTAATTAAATTAGGTTTTCATAATCTAAAGAATTAAAACAAAACCTACCTCTGCTTGATTGAGGCTAGAGTTTGGAACTCGAGGGGCATGGTGGCTCAGAGCTGAGAGACAGACAAGAATGAGGTGCAGTGCTCCAATTTCCAACGCCATCCGCCTCAGAAGCACGCCGTCGTCAGTTGTCAACGGGGTAGTGCTAAATAAACTGCGAAGGACGTGGAAAGGAAGGGTGGGAAGCACATTGGCTGATGGAGATTGCAGAATATGACCTACGTTTAAAACAAGAACTCAACATTAAAATATTTTAAAATACAATAAGAAACAATATAAAGGATCACAAATAATGACAATGAATTAGAAAATTGTATCACTGTATTTATTAGGAAACAACCCAAATACCACAAATACAATAGTGAATAACTTAAAAATTTAATAATAAATAATATCTGGAAGAGCTCTGAAAGACATCAAATATGAACTACAAAAAATCTTGAAATACATTCATATGATAGTTAATAGCTAGACTATGTTAAATTTACTGTAAGTTAGAATTTATACTAAAATCTAACAAGTAAAAAAGAAACATGAAAAGTTTCATACAAAAGTATGAAAGTAAGTGTGCTTAACTTGGAAGCAGTTTAAACCATAAACAGTTAATAAAGGTAAACTATTTTGTTTTGTTTGCAATATAGTTTTCTAACATGTTTTAGCTATAAAGGAGTGTTAAATGCAAAAACAAACATCAAAAACCAGTCACATGAATTGTGGTTGAGACAATAACTGCAGAAAGGAATGTCAGAATTGTGGTTTCTAATAACCACTCATCGTATAGTAACTAAAGAGTCTGAAATAGCAAAAAGGCAAGTCTTTCCTTTTCTGTTCAAGGTTATATCTACTATATTACAATAGAATTCTAAAAGACAATGGTTCTTACCCTTCTCTCTGTGACTTGAAAATAACAAAAATGTACCAATTTCCTAATTTAATAGTAATTAACTGAAGAATTAGAGGCAAACCAAATGAAAATCTACTTCCAGGCTACCACCCTTACTGGGATTTTTCTTTCTTGTTATTAAAATTACCAGCCCACTGGAAATAATCACCATAGTCTTCTGTTGTTAATCTTTAGTACACACACATATATATATTCCTAATATATAAAAACCCAGATTCCATCATGTCAAAACACGACCAGAGGGACGATCAAATGCCAGGCTGCATGCAGCAGACTTGGGTGAGCGAGGACTGGCAAGGGGGCTGAGCTTCTCTCTCTCTGAGAGGTCAGCAGTTGAGCCCACCTGCCAGTAGCCTGGGATGGTTACAGATCAGCCCCGCCCCTCTGACCAGGCCCAGAGATAGGCCTGGAGACACTGACTGGCATAGAAACCGACCAATCAGAAATAAATCTGGGTGAACTTCGAGGAACAAATGGCTGCCTAGGAGGAGAAGCTTTTGACTCTGACTGGTATAGAAACTGACCAATCAGAACCAAATCTGTGTGAACTGGGAGAAACCAATGGCTGCCTAGGAGGTGGAGCTTTTGATGCTGACTGGTATAGAAACCGACCAATCAGAACCAAATCTGGGTGAACTGAGAAGGCAGAACCTAAGGTCAGGTTCTGAAGAGGGGTTTAAGAGCAACAACTGTTTGGTATAAGGTGTAAGAAAGCGGTTCAATGTTTTAATAACCAGTTTGGCACTATAGTGCACATGGCTGGCTATCAGTTCAGATATAGGGATTTATATTTTTGTCTGCCAAGAGCATCTCCTACTAAAAAAGGCTCTCCCTTCCCCCCCACCCCCCATTTTAAGCAATCCTATCCTATATAATCTATCTATACTAATAAAAGGGTAATATGCTACTTAGACCAAGCAACCAGCCATCTTCTGGACAAAACCATGGTGATGGGGACCAAGGCAGAGGCAATTCAGGGCGATCAGATCAGCAGGGTAGAGCAGTTAGGGACGAGATCAGGCCGGCAGGAGAGGGCACTTAGGGGCAATCAGGCAGAGGCAGTTAGGGGTGATCAGGCAGCCAGGCAGGCAGGTGAACAGTTAGGAGCCAGTGGTCCCAGATTGTGAGAGGGATGTCTAATTGGAGAGGATGCAGGCTGGGATAAGGGAACCCCTTGCCCTCTGTGTATGAATTTCATACTCCAGGCCATTAGTCTACATGTATAAAAGCCTAAGCAACTGTTATGATGGGATGACCGTCTGGTAGCTATAAGCACACTGACCACCAGGGGGCAAATGCTCAATACAGGAGTTATCCCTGGTCAGTGCACTCCCACAGCCAATCTCCCATGACAAGCCAACTTCCCGTGGTCCCTCCCCACAGCCAGTCTGCCCTGATTGTCCCTGATTGCCAGCCAGCCAAGGGACACCACCCATGCACAAATTCATGCACCAAGCCTCTAGTTATATTATAAAACACATTATTATATATTATTTTCATTTGTTTGCTTTAATCTAAATATTGCTGCCAAATCACATCACTATGTTTTAATGTTAAAAAATCTTAATTGCTTTTTAGAATAAAATCTTTATACAGCTTTCCATGATTTGTTACCTATATTAGCTTTTAAACCAAGCTTTGAGTGCTGCTTTTTATGCAAATTTTCATGAGCTATCTTATCATTTTTCATACACGAGGTATCTCCCAAAAATGTATATATACACTTGGAATCATTATAAAAGCAGTGTTTTTTTAAATACATTTTCATAATTGAGCTGTCAGCTGTTCAAGTGTGTATACATTTGAGTGGAGATACCCTGTATTCTGAGAATACAAATACCACTCAAACCAATCTCTCTTTCTAAAATAACTCTCATCACAACTTCAATTGATTATCCTTCATGGTTCCACTAAATCCTGTTATGCCTATTCACATCACTGGGTCCTGAAAAAATCATCTCACACGTGAGGGACTCTATAATGCTATAGCTCTCTCAATGCTTTTATTTATTTTTTGGGGGGGAGGGAGGGGAAGAGAAATATTGATTAGTTGCTTCACACACACTCCCTACTGGGGATTGAGCCTACAACCTGTACATGTGCCTTGACCAGGATAGCAACCTATCAGTGAACTGGATGACGGACAGCCAACTTAGTCACACTGACCAGGGAACTCAAGGCTTTTATAATTTGTGAGATCTGTATATTTACACACATTCCTCGTTGCTATTACTAGATGACACTAGCAATTTGAAGGTAGTTAGTGATTTTGAAGCTAAATATCAGCTTCATCTTTAAATCACTCCAATGATGCCCGGCAATTTTATAAGCACTCAGTAAGTACCTTTCGAATGAATAAATGTAATTATTTTATTTAAAGATTTATTATAAATAAAATGAAGATTTTTTTAAGATTTATTATATCTATTATTGGAACTAAGTTGCCAACAACAAATCATGTAATAGCTTAACTTTGAAAGTAATAAAAGATCAGGTAATGATCTGAGTAACATTTATACAACCGACCTATGTTAAATTTCATTAATAATACTAAACACTTACTTCCTTCTCCATCGTCTGTCACTCCCAACACCAATCGAAGAAGGCACTGAGCATGTTTTCTCTCTTTTAGTAGCACTTCAGCATAGCCTGGAAGACGAAGAAATAATCCAAAAGCAGCCAAAGAGTGGGCCGGTATAGGAGACATGGTCTGTACTGCTGACTTGATAGGTGGCGGTTCAGCGGCAATGGTTTCTGGTGCTTCATAAACCAGTTCTCCTGATTGTTCAATTGTCACCCACTCAAACTGGTCACTGTCCTTTGGCTTTTCCTGAGTGGTGGATGTTACAACTGGGGTGCTCACCTAAAGAAAAAATAAATCTTTGTTTGGCTATTTGCATGTTTCAACACCACATTCAAATTAATCACTTGATTTCAAATTATCTCCTTAAAATATAGAAATTTAAGATCAATAAAGGAATTTTCCTTTTTTTTAAAATAAATCTTTATTTTTCAGATTATTACAAGTGTGTTCCTTCCTCCCCCCCCCTCAATTGCTGCCCTCCATGAGGTTTGCACCACACCCTCTGCTTTTCCCACCCCCCACTGTCCTCATCCATGGGTGCACAGTTTTTGTTCAGTCTTCCATTAGGTCATACTGCATTAGAGTAGACCCTAAATCCAAAGACAGGTATCCTAAGCCACCACAGAGAGCATGGTTCTGTCAACACCTGATTTCAAACTTACGGCTTCTTAAATCATAAAATAAAAATTTCCATGGTATAAGCCACCCTGTTTGTGATAACTTGTTACAGCAGCCCTAGGAAACTGAAGCAGGCACACTAATACACTAAGTACATGATATTAGAGAGAATCATTTCCCCACGTAATTAAACAAAGGGCTTTATATTTACAACTCTCTTCATATATATCACCACCCCCCATTAATAAAAGAGTAACACCAGGTAAAAAGGTTAAAATGATGTTTTATAAACCACTTAAAACATAAATGGTACCTAAAAGAAAAAAATGTAAACCAAAAGACAATGTATTTGGACATAAGTCCAATACTACTATTTTACCCTCCCATTTGCAGTAAGATCCAGAAATTACTATCACACCTAAAGCATCATAGAAACAAAAATGTTACAGTGTGACACCATAAAATCAAGATAAATGCCACAGTGTAATGAGTTTGGCAAATATGTTCAGTCTTCAACATTTCTTCATTAATTAAAATAAAGATTTGTATAATACTCAAAGACTAAGTTAAAGGGTACTTCAAAAAGGTTAATAAAAATTGTGTGTGTGTGTGTGTGTGTGTGTGTACATATACATATATACATACATATATATATATATATATATACTGAGAAAGAACTAATAAATGAAAAGCCACACAAAAGAACAAAGGGCTTTGTCATGGAATGGTATATTCCATTGGGAATCTTATCTTACCTGTTGAATTACTTCTGGATATAGCATAGGTAGCCTTTCTGCAATAAGAGCCAGTCCACCCATTCCTGCAAAAACTTGTAATGGTGACTGAATGGGACAGGTTTCAAGTAAAGATTCATCCAATATTCCATCCATACATTCATCACTTGGAGTGAGAGCCTCATCTTCTGGACAGCTACCAAGTAAATCTCCATGATCTAGATTTTAAAAATAGGTAAGAACGAATCTGTTTCTTTAGTACTCTTTTATTTACAAAGCAGATGTCATCTCCTTAACTTAAGAGCATAAATATCTTAAGTTATTCACATTACAGATAGATGCTATAAAAAATGTTTAAATGACTTCTGAAGTTGCCTCCTATAGTCTTGCTACAAAGTATGGCCCAAAAACCACTATCTTTGGCATCATATAAATAAGTTAGAGACTCACAGCAAACAGTAATATGTTGAGCTCTAAGACATTCAAATAGGAAAAAAATGAATAATAATAAACTTCTTACTGAAAACTAAAAATTATGTCATACTGGTTTAACTTTGAATCACTCACAAAGGAAATCAAAAGGTTAGTATTCACAATAATGAGGTCAAATAAACATTAAGAAAAACAAATTTTAAAAAAATTATTTGGAACTGAAAAAAGGAGCTAAAATTTAGTAAAGAATACAAAGGCTAATAATAAGTAAGTATTAAGCTTTAATAATGGGAAAAACTGAAGTTAAACTAAGATTATACCATATGCACACTATGAAAATCATTGCTCAAATAGCATTTATAGTACTAAAAAACTGGAAACAATCAAAATTTTCAACAATTGGGTGGCGGGGGGAGGGGGGATCAATTTTGTACTAACCATAAGAAAAAACTGGCAATAAAAATGCACATCTAGCAATATTTAATGGAAAACAAATAAAAATAAAATTGTAAGAAAATGTCTGATCCCACTTCTTGTTTGAGGGAAAAAAAATTTATCAGCATAAAATACAACTTTATCTAAATTATCAGTAAATTGAATCCTGAATTGAAATTCTCACTTTAATTATGAATTAATTCACATGGTTCATGCAGAAATAAAGTTCAAAATTAAAGCACATGTGCTTATAAGCGATACTACGAGATATTAAGATTAATTTCCAATGGAAATATTTTTAATATTTACAAATAACTTATAAAGAAAAATATCTTTATGTTAATGTAAGGGGGGAAAAGGTAAGCCTCCTCAGATTATAGACTGTATTTTTTAAAGGCATACCATACACATACCTTTCTCAGGATGTAGTCTTTTAAAAGAATCTGTTTTTGACAGACTTGGGTCTGTGATAACTCTTGAACCCAATTTAACAGTCAGATCTATTGAGCGGTAACCTTGAGGAAGTTTTCGGTCATATAGGAGAGTTAAAAGTTGAGCAAGCGTCATTTCAGCAGGCAATGGCTGGCCTATAAATGACATTACTAAGTTAAATCTATAATTCAATTGAGATATATTTACTAGATTCACCTTACTCAATTACTTAATGAAGTTTGATTCTGACACTAAATTCAAAGTAATTTAAAATCAACCCTTACAAAAGTTTACAAAAATTAAAATCTGTTTCTAATACGTGTAAACAACAAATAATGTCTATAGAGAGTGTTAATTAGTTACTAACCAATCTCACTAAGATCTTCTGAGCCACAGCAACTAGAAACAAACAAACTAAATAACAAACAAAAACCACAGACAATCCTATAAATCTGTGTTTGGCAAAGCTTTTCTATTAAAGGCCAAATAATAAATATTTCACTTGATGAAGACCATAGGTTTCTGCTGCAACTACTAACTCTACCATTGTAGCATGAAAACAGCTATGGACAATACATAAGTAAATGGGGTTAGCTATACATTTTAATTAAAAATATTTTTATAAAAAGAGGCTTCCAGTTCACCAGCCATAGTTTGCTGACCTCTGCTATAAACAGCCAGGTAAAGCTAAGAAGGAAAACCCATTTAAAGTAAGTTGGAAATTTGATTTGTAACAATACAGTACAAAAATGAAGACAAAGTGGATTATCACCTTAACCAATAGAAAGTATATTGGTCAAGGAATATGTTTTAGCTAGGGAGAAAATACTGCTTAATAATCAATGATACATCTAAGGCTTTTACTACTAGAACTAATTATTTAAAAGTTGCCTCACCATACTTTCTACATAACTTGTGAACTCTCTAAAATATTAATTTTACCAATTATATTATGGCAAATTAACAGTAAAATTTAAAAGTACAGCATAGCCGAGGCCAGTTTGGCTCAGTGGATAGAGCGTTGGCCTATGGACTGAGGGGTTCCAAGGTTTGATTCCGGTCAGGGGCATGTGCCTTGGTTGCGGGCACGTCCCCAGTGGGGGGCGTGCAGGAGGCAGCTGATGGACGATTCTCTCTCATCAATGTTTCTAATTCTATCCCTCTCTCTTCTTCTGTGAAAAATCAATAAAATATTTTTTTAAAAAAAGGAAGTACAGCATAAGTATGCAACATAATTCAGTAGTGTTAAGAAGGATATGGTCTCTCTGGGAACTGCATGGACAAAGTCAGTAATTCATTTACCTCATCAATACCACCAAATTAAAGATGATTCTGGTGAGCACACATCAATTTATATAGTCATAAGATTATTACAATTTCTTAAATGTCTTATCATTGTGAACATTACCTGCCAAAAGTTTGTGGAACAGATGAAACACTGGGACAGTAATTATCTTGCTGGCATTGTCTGCTGCTGAGGAAGCACTTCCTATTTTATCGGGCATTGCTCTCCCTCTCCTGGATGGTGGGCGCGGTGGTGTCGCTGACACGGCACGTTTAGATTGGGATTTCAGCCCTAGAAGTAAAGAATCAGTAAAATTGTAAATAGCCAACACACTAATGAAGTAAAAGTGTATTTCTTCAATATTTTAATGAAGCACCACATTCCTAACCAATGAGAAAAGATAGAAATGTTTCTTCTAATTTAACATCAGATCTCCTGATTCTATTTGTTCTTCGTGAAACTCCATAAATACATTGGGCTGCATTTGTAAATATTTCCCCAAAAAATAAAAAGTACTGTCAACTACTGTATTCTAAAATACAGATGGCTGTCCATTTACTACTATAACTCAGTTTTATGCAAATATGCATAGGAAATCTTATGTTCTTAATTTTTCTCTGATGGAATAGATAAACCAATACAGAGGTCTACTATTTGAGGAGTAAAGTGGACTTTGTCTTTTGAACTAAAATCATCACACCTATGCCAGGGAATACATGAGCCCAAATTACAAGTTATCTTGGCCATTTTTCTTCCTGCACCTAAGGGTAAAAACTTATTTTCAACCTATTTTCTATCAATTATTTTTTCCCCTAATTTTAGGTTAAGTAATGAACACAATATCATAAATAAAAACTGATGAATACTTTTTCATTTCACATTTGCTTTAAAAAAAAAAAAAAAAAAAACAGGGAGGTTACACAAAAATCCCTTAACACAGTAGATTTGTAAGAGTATAATTCTCTATACACTGTCAAGTTGAAATACAATATGTAAACTATTCAGACAAGCTCAAAACTTGATGCCATATTACAAGCTTTGGACATAAAATGAGTTTCACTACCAAAGAATAACAGACTTCCAGTATACTAGTTTTATATTTAGTACTAAGACATCATTATAAGTCAGCTTTTTTCATTAATACTCTTTATTACATGAAATTCCTAGAAATATAAATTGTTATACTGCATAAAAATACAAACAAAATCTACACTAATAAAAGAGAGATATGCAAATTGACCATCCCTCTACTGTGCCCACCAGCCAATCAGAGAAACTATGCAAATTAACCAAATATGGCAGTTAATTTGCATACACAGGAAGGGAATGAAAACTGAAGACAGCATAGAAGGAAGCCAAGTTCTGCAGAAGAAAGCAAAGCTGTGGAAAGGAGAGCGAGGCAGCGGAGGCAGGAGTAAAGAATCAGTAGAGGCAGCGAACTCAGCAGGCTTCACTCCTTTCTCTGCTTTGCTCCAACCACAGGAAGCCCTATTCTTGCAAGAATAGGCTCTAGGGCCGAAACCGATTTGGCTCAGTGGATAGAGCGTTGGCCTGCGGACTGAAAGGTCCCAGGTTTGATCCCGGTCAAGGGCATGTACATTGGTTGCGGGCACATCTCCAGTAGGGGGTGTGCAAGAGGCAGCTGGTCAATGTTTCTCTCTCATTGACGTTTCTAGCTCTCTCTCTCTCTCTCCCTTCCTCTCTGTAAAATATCAATAAAATATATTTAAAAAAAAAAAAAAAGAATAGGCTCTAGGAAGCCCTATTCTTGCAGACTTTTCCTGCAACGAGCCTCTAGTCAAGATTATTTAAAAAACAGAAAGCTCCTGATATAGGTTTGGCCCAGTGGTAGAGCGTCAGTCTCCGGACTGTAAGGTCCCGGGTTCGATTCCTGTCAAGGGCATGTACCTTGGCTGCGGGCACATCCCTGGTAGGGGGTGTGCAACAGGCAGCTGGTCGATGTTTCTCTCTCATCATTGTTTCTAGCTCTCTATCTCTCTCCCTTCCTCTCTGTAAAATATCAATAAAAAAATATTTAAAAATAAATCATAAATAAATAAATAACAGAAAGCTTACCTGAAGCAACAATAACACTATAATTGTCCTGAAATCCATTTTCTGCCTTAACTTTTTCTTTCTCCTCATGGTTTTTCTTTTCTTTGTCATCTTTTTGTTCACTAATTAGTTTGGCAGTGATACTTGGTGTATCTGTGAGGAAATATTATGTTATGTAAAATACATTGCTTTTCAAAGTCACTAAGAGAAATAATAAATATTTCAAGGTAGGATTATATAACATTATATTATCTCTAATTGTCGGTAAATGGATTTGGGACAAATATTTTAAGACGAAGTCTGGAACTCACCACTGTTTTTTTTCTTCCCACCACTGTTCTTAAATCAGCATACTTATTAAAATCCAATCTCAAGAAAATATTGCATATTACTAAAGAAAACCATTATCATGAAAATCTGCTTTATTTTAGGTACATGAAACTCATGCATGGGGTCCCTCAACCCAACCTGCATCCTCTACAATCCAGGAGCTCTCAGGGGATGTCCTACTGATGGCTTAGGCCCACTCCCATGGTTCTCTGCTCTCTGCAGGCCTGGAAGTTTCGCTGCAGCCATGGATATGAAGCCCCATGCCCTTCTCTCCACTCTCTACCTACTTCTACCATGTGCCATGTGAAGGAAGCCCAATGCCCTGCAGTGTGCTCTGTCTGCCAGGCCTGGGGGCTTCACCGATACCAACACTAAGGAAGCTCCCATGCCCTGTTGTCCTGGCTTTGTCTGTGGGGCCTAGAGATTTTCCCACCTCTACCTGGCTAAGGAAGCCAACAAGCCCTGCTGTCTAGGCTCTCTCTGCCATGTCTGGGACTTCCCCACCACTCCAACACTAAGGAAGCTCCCAAGCCCTGCTCTCTGGGCTCTGACTGCTCGGCCTGGGGGTGCTCCCACTGCCTCTGCTCTAAGGAAGCTCTCAAGCCCCGCTGTCCGGGCTCTGTCTGCCGGGCCTAGAGCTTCCGTGTCGCCGCTGCACTAAGGAAGCCTCCATCCCCTGCTGTCCGGGCTCTGTCTACCACGTCTGGGGGCGGATCAACCCTCACTGCATGGTCCCTCCCAACCCCGGTGGGACTGACAGGCCCAGATACTGCAGCAGTGGAGGAGCTGGGAGGCTGGATCCAGCCTCGAAGCTCCTGCGGACAGGCCGTACACTCCAGCAGTGGGGCTGAGGACTGGGTGCCACCATGCTATGGATATGGGAGTTGCCATTTTTGTCGTGGAATGGTGGTTAATTTGCATATTACTCTATTATTAGATAGGACAGTTCAATCTGCTTGCCACCTAAATCTAATCTGTTCCTCATAACATGCTTATCAAGAGAGGATTATTTTCAAAATATAAAAAGTCTAATTTTTAGAAAAGAAGCTGTAACAGATAAGGAAGATATCCTATCTAATAAAAGAGTGATATGCAAATTGACCATACCTCCACCACATCCACCAGCCAATCAGGAGTGAGTATGCAAATTAACCAAACCAATATGGCTACAGCCATGGAGTGAGCAGAAGGCTTGGGTTTCCCCAGCAGTGCAGGAAACCAAGCTTCCCACACACCCTGACTGGCCTTGGGCTCCACTCAAGGCTTCGAAGTTTCAATTATAGATGATAAGTCACAACAAAATGGCGGCAGCCACAGAGCTGGAGAGAGCAGGAGGCTTGGGTTATCCCGGGCAATGGAGGAAGCCAAGCTTCCTGGCCTGCCCTGGCCTCCTCTCAAGGTTACAAAGTTTAAATAAATCCCAACAAAAATAGCTGCAGCCACAGAGCAAACAGGAGGCTTGGTTTTCCCTGGCAATGGAGGAAGCCAAGCTTTCCGCTGGCCCTGGCCTCCACTCAAGGCTACAAAGTTTCAATTATAGAAGATAAATAAATCTCAGATACCAGGGCCTTGCTTGGGTCACCAGGGGACGTGACTGGACTGAAAACCATCAAAGTCCCCTCGCCCAGGCCAACCCATGCCGCAAGGGAAACCCCAACCTGATCTGAGACACCATTCAGGGCAAACCAGCCGGCCACCACCCATGCACCAAGCCTCTATCCGATCTAATAAAATAGTAATATGCAGATTGACCATCACTCCAACACACAAGATGGCTGCCCCAATGTGGTCTAAGATCGTGCAACCATGTGGACACAAGATGGCCGGCAGGGCAATTGGGGCAATCAAGTCTACAGGGTAAGGCAGTTAGTGGTGACCAGGCCAGCAGAGTAGAAGTTAGGGAGACCGGGCCTGCAGGTAAGTACAGGTGGGGGGACTCAGGCCTGCAGTGGAGAGCAGTTGGGAGGGGAACAGGCCTGCAGGGAAGGGCAGTTAGGGGTGACCAGGCCTGCATGGAGGGCAGTTAGGGGCAATCAGGCTGGCAGGGGAGCAGTTAGGCATCTATCAGCTGGCAGGGGAATGGTCAGGCTGGCAGGGGAATGGTTAGGGGGTAATCAGGCTGGCAGTCAGAAGCAGTTAGGGGCAATCAGGAAGGCAGGCAGGTAAGCAGCTGGGAGCCAGCAGTCCTAGATTGTGAGAGGTATGTCCCAGATTGGAGAGGGTGCAGGCTGGGCTAAGGGACACACACCCCCATGCATGAATTAAATGCAATGAGCCTCTAGTTTTTAAGTAAGAAAAAACATTATTTATACATTTATATAGTATTCTATTACTGTATAATTTTTTAAAATATAAGAATTACAATTTTATGTGCACAGTTGTATGTACAAGGCGGTAACTTCAACTGGAAAAGGCTCTTTTCTACCTATTTTCTCAGAATAATCACATCCATTCTCATTGTTTAATTTACCACTTATATTTGGTAATAATTCCCAAACTCTTCAACCCAGCTTTCACTTTAAGCTTAGATTTGTATTTACAACTGATAAATAAACATGAGCAACTTTTTCTGAGATACTGTAAACTTCCTTTAGTAATCAGTGTTGCTTAAACTAAAGCACACCAGAATGTATAGACACATGCTTATATTTACATTACAATTTAACAGTTACATTTCCAGTTTGTTTTGTATTCTGACAACATATATAATAAGATCATAAATACTTTGAAGGGCAGAATATGTGTCTTGGTTATTAATACATCTTACTACAAACGTTGCTTACAAATAGCATGAATTCATTCACTGATAAGGATTGATGATAAACTCAAACCATCCATAGTCAAATTGCATTCTTACATCAAAAACTAAGATTTTAGTAGTCAGTAAACATTGTTTAAAGGCAGTATGTGAGAGCTTTTGAAATACAGTTAAGAAACCAAGAGGAAAAGTTCTTTCTTCACTAACTATTGTCTTCTTCACTAACTATTTGGAGCAATTAGGTCACCAATCAATTCTACCTTATTTTCATTTTCTGAAGATTTAGTAAATTTTTATTACTGTCATCCACGCTAGTACTCTAGAATTAACTTACTATAAAACAGCCAGAAGGCTTATTGTGAGAAAATTCTCTCAATGGCTACCCACAGCTTGTCTACATATCCAACAACCCCATCTGTCATTGTTACACGTAACGCACATCACATCAAAAGAAATATAGCTGCTAACTTGTATTAAACATTTTTTATTCAGCTACTTACTCATGCCTCATAAAGTGAAGATATCTTGACCTTTTCTAGCCATTAAATGTTTGCTAAGTAAATGAAGGTAGTAAAATAAACAGCAATAAAAGTAATACAATTCCAAATACATCTAACATAAAGTTAAAGAAAATTTAAGTCTGACTTACCTGACACCCTGTCAAGAACTTCTGATAATGTTGTTGACACTGGCAGGTGAAGTGTCCGGAACTTGTGGCCTGCTCCATACATTGGATGCTGGATGACATGGCTAGTAGCATTGATTCTACCTTTGTATAGCTGAAAATTAATTCAAAATAAATCAAAATGTGGTTTTTTAAAATAAATATCATTTTGTAAATTTTGAAAGCATAAAAGAATAAAAATTCTATAATGCATACAAAATATAAAGGACTTGTTTAATGTGTTTCTTTAAATGTGGCATATTTACCTGCCTATGATTTGTAGGTTAAGTTTTGCATTAGCATTATTGTACCTAATATTATGTTACTTTTTCCCAAATCAAATTAGACTATTCTACTAATGTATAATTCTAGGTAGACAGAGTTTATCTCAAAGGAATTTTTAGATCCTATCATGAAGTACACAAGTTTTTCTAACTTCACTATACTTTCTTAGAAATTAGAATGTAGAAATCATTGCAAACTTTGTTGTGAAATTATAAAATATCTTTACAAACAGCTAATCACTAAAATTTAATTGATAAATACTCACTGGACAGGGAGACTGTAGAAACATTGTCACTTTCTCATCCTCTAGCATCAACTGCAAAAACAATCTACGTACAAACCCTGAAATGTTCCCCGATGTAGGAAGGTTTCCTCTTTGAGGAGATGCCTGAAACAGTTCACAGAGAACCTGGCAAGACAAGAGATATAAAGTTAAATGCAGTGTGTATTTGCAGCTTTGTATTTTAACTGAGAAAAGAAAACTAAGAGTGTGAATTAACAAGTACATTTCCATATATCATATTAGTAATTAAAGAATGCATTATTTCATCTTAAAGTACATAAATACAGAAATAGATAAGAAGTGTAACAAAAATGTCTGTGGATAAGAGAAATTACGACTGTAGAGTTTTCAAATAATAAATACCCAGGATAACCAACTTACTGTTAACTTTGCTCAATATCTATATGGTTATATTATCCTATATAATAAAAATATAATGTGCAAATCGACTGAACGATGGATCAACCGATAGAACAAATGGGCACTATGACTCGCACTGACCACCAGGGGGCAGATGCTCAACACAGGAGCTGCCTCAGCCTGCAGGAGCTGCCCCAGCCCGCAGATCCCAGGCCAGCCAAGGCAGGTGCGAGGGGGGCACCACAAGTCGCCCCACAGATCAGCCCTGATTGTCAGCCTGGTTTAGGGATCCTCCCCGTGCACAAATTTCGTGCACCAGGTAGCTAGTATCCTAACTAATAAAGAAGAGAAGATGCTAACTGAACACCACATCCTCACAAAGGTGGTGGCACCCACAGCCAATAAGGAGTGAAGATGCTAATCGACTGTCATACCCTCAAAGATGGCAGTGCCGACAGCCACAAGATGGCAGAGCCCAGTCCCCTCAGCCCTGCCAGGGAGGCAGGCAGGTCGGACCGCTCCTCACGCCTGCCTCCAGAGTCCCCTTGTCCCCTCAGCTCCCCCAGACAGCCAGGGCCAGCCCAGGTGCAGGGAAGCCTTGGATATTGGCTGCCCAGTCACCCAGAGCCAACCTGGGAGAAAGCAAGCCTTGGACAGTGGCTGCCCAGCTGCCTAGGGCTGGCCTGGGGCACAGGCAAGCCTCAGATGGCGGCTGCCCAGGACCTGGCAGCAGCAGAGGTGTGATGGGGGTGTTGCCTTCCCCTGATCGCCGTATGGCCTCCCGCCCGAGGACTCCCAGACTATGAGAGGGGGCAGACCAGGATGAATTTTCATGCACTGGGCCTCCAGTAATAAATAATCTTTTTACAGTTTTAAAGTGACTTGTTAGGTCTCCAATGTTAAACCTACTCTAATTTCTTCTTTATGCGAAGCAAACCAATGAGTGTAACAATCCAGTTACAACAAAATGCAATGCCTTAGTGCAGATGAGGCACTCAATGACCATCTTCAAGTGGTCAATCCTGTTTCAGCAGCTAAAGTGTTTTTTTGGGTTTCTGGTCTTTATATTTGGGGAGTTCTTAAAAAGGAGAGCACAATGTATTGCTAGAATTTTTGTGATTTTGCCCACTATCTTATAAAAAAAGATTAACTGATGTATGTGACAGTTGAGGGGAGGAAGGAGAAGATATTAGTACTGTGTTGTTTTTTCCAGTACTGTATTTTAATTTTTATTTAAATTCAGACATTAAACATACCAATCCCAAACTTTACCACAATCTAGCCTTATATAATACATGCCCATTTCTTAACCAGTTTTACTAGTACTATTTGACAACATATTAAAATAATTTAATTTTAACATTAGCCAGATTTTCCACTCTTACCTGTGCCATCAGCTTTTGATTGTTAGGGTGGCATGAAATGCACTGCAGGAAGAATGCCACTGTTGCATTCTCGATTGCTGTCCTTTGCTGAGCAGTCAATCCAGCAGTAGTAGCTGAAGACAGAGAAGCTGATCTGGCACTGCTCTGCTGTGCACCTAAATTATGTCCTCCAGCAGTGGACCCAGAGTGACACAACAAAAACAGAAGTGCTGTCCATAATGGATTGACTTCTGAACCACCAAGCCAGTCTTTCATCACATGGCTACTGCCAACTTCTGTCAAAAACCTAAGAATAGGAGCAACCAGGTCTGCTGTGATGGGCATCTTATTGCATTGTTGTGGAACATGATGCCGCCTGAGTTTGTCCTGGAATGCATCTATTGATTGAGCAATGCTTTCCGAGTAAGAAATGTGGCTAAAGCAAAAACTAGCCAGACTCCTCACAAGAAGAGATGGCAAACCTGAGTCCAATAATTGTTTGATAGCTTCTGGAGATTGAGAAGAGGAAGCAAGAGTTGCTAAGTGTGACTCAGTTAGTGCAAGAGGAGCTTGTGCATTTTTAGAGTCATCTGTTAAAGAAGAACTAAGATCTTGCTTTTTGCTGTCATCTGTCATAGATAGTCTGTGGTGGCACTGCATTGGAGGAGGTGTAATTCCCATCCAGCCCATCAGCAAAGAAAAATAATTTGGGTGTACGTGGCACATTGAGCAAAGTAGACTGTCAACAGCTTTTTTCAAAACCATATTGCAGGGAAGAGACATGGACCAATTAAAGAGTAACCTAGGGGAATAAAAGATACCAAGTTAACAATGTGTACGTATATATACATATTAATATATATTCTTATATTTATTCCAAATATTTCTACTAGGGATCAATCTAAATTCTAATGAAAACTACATGGTTTATTTGACATAATATTATTACATGGTAAGATTTTGGGAAGATGGCTTATAATATACATTAAGTATTCAGGTAAATTAGAAGGTAGAATAAAAGTATAAAATGAGTACAGAAAACCAAGAGGTCTATATTAAAGTTAGAGGCCAAGTGCACAAACTCGTGCACTATTAGAGTCTCTTAGCCTAGCTTGTGGGATTGGGCAGAAACAGGTCTCTGACATTCCCGGAGGGGTCCTGGATTAAGAGGACAGAGGCTAGGCCGAGGGACCCCACTGGGGCATGATCAGAGGGAGGCGAGGGGTTTGGCCATTCTCTGTGTGATCTCAAAAAAGTGACATTAAGAAAACAATGAAATTATTTATCAAGAAAAGTATACATGATTGATGGCTTAAATACATGTTTGCAAATCAAAAATTACTAGTGACTTTTACTAATAAATCACAGATTATACCAACTGGTAGGGGCAAATATGACAATGACCGACTCCAAGACAAAAGCCCAGCCTTTCATCAATCATGGCACTCTTCAAAAGTAAATATAATATTCTGCTAAGACTTAGGAGTTATCAGGCAGAAAGCTCAACAATGCATTAGCTGAGTATAATGAAGAAAAGTGGATAGTGGAAACTACTTATCAAAAAAACAATTGTCAACAGGCGTCTAAAATATAGTAGTAAAAACAGTTAATTATAAAACCCTTCTGACATAGCAAGTCTTTCAAAATTTATAGCTATACTGTTTTTCCACAATTACACATTAAAGATAAAAGAATCTGATGGGTAAATGTGCAAATAAGATAAACACTATGAAATGTAGGGAGCATATACATTAAACATTCTACTTTTAGGTTGGAAAAACAGGCAATGGCATTAATTTATCTTCTTAAAACATGAAGATAAATTAAATTTTTATAACATCTCATTTCAAAATTGTACCCAACTATATTTATCCACTACTTTCTAAGTATTAATTTTATCCCAATAAGCACATAAAATACTATTTCAAGTGAAAACCAAAGCAATTTAGTACTGGAGGGAAAAAGGATTTCACAAATCATACTCACTCAAAGAGGTCTTGGTCCAACAGTGCTGGTAAATCGTACTCTACCAGGAGTTCGTAGCTGTGCCACAGAATCGCTGCTACACAGTGCAAATGAGAAGGAGATGGCATTAGAAGACCATATTCTATTGCTGAAGAGTTAGGGCTCATGTAGTTCATTCTGCCACTTCTCTTCATAGCGGCCACTCTTGCAGAATCACTGACCCATTTTAACAAGGCCTGAATTCTTAAAAGAAGAAAATGGAATTCAAATAACTACTTATATCATAACTGACATTTAATATGGAATAAATATCACCGTTGTCTGAAAGAAATATATTTATAATAAAAACATACTAATTGTTCTCATGAGTTTTAATCTAAAATAGAAGGGGAAATGAATTATATAAGAACAAGGATATAGTAGTTCTCATTTTCCAATAACCTTTCCAATCTTAACTGATGAAAATTCTTGAAATAACTATAATTCAACAAATAAACATTAATTCCTACCTGATTCATTAACAAAATATATAATTAGAATTACAGTACACACAACTTAACAAACTCACCATCTCTTCTAAATTTTCTCTCACAACAAATCCATACAACCTAGAGGAGTAATATGGGGCTAATTCTTCATTGTGCAGAATCACATGCAATATAGCCTGTTTCATAAATTTTGCTCCCATCCATTAATACTAGTAGCAGCCACTCACCCTACTTCATTCTGAAAGTAGAATATAAGCCCAACATATGTCCTGTTATAAGTGCCCCCGTACTCTCAATCCCCTGGAGCTGGGGAACATTAACTGAGAGTAAAAGAATGATTAGAGTAATAGTGATTTGAAGTTTAAGAAACAGAAAAGATACATTGCTCATTCTTAAAACACTATTTATATTTGTGTTTATTTGCTTTCAAATTTCTATTTTAAACCATAAGATTTTTTTCTAGGTAAGAAAGATAGAGGTAGGAAGGTATATGTGAAAATTTGTTTAATGCTCACAAAAATATCTAGAAATTACTTCATATAAATTATATAGGTGAACATACAATATAATAAATGGTCTTAACTTTTATAACACGATCTAAGAAGGAAGTATTACAAATTAATTCCCTACAAGTGATTGTATGTTTGTGTGACCTTAATTTAAAAATGAGAATATATACCTGTCTTTTGTTCCAGTGTCCTGAGTTGTTCCGAGCTGGTAAAGAATATCTATAGTAGAGTCAGAAGAGAGCCCATTCAATCTTCCAAAAAGTAAAGGGCTATTTAAATCTTGTAATAAAGAACCAAAAGGAAAAAGTTGTTAAAGAAGCAAATGGAATGAGATTTGCTGAACTTAATGTTAAATTATTCATTAAAAATAACTCTTCTATAAATTGTAACAAAAAAAGCAAACTCCAAACATAATAAAGGCATAAATGGAATTTCAGAAACAGAAGTAACCACAAATGACATAATTCAAGTCATTGCTTTGCAAATGTAAAAATTAAAATATCAAAGTTAATGGTCACCTGTAGGATCACTGCCTGATGCTGCACAATTTCTCAGCAGAATGTCTATAAGCTTCAGACCAATTCTAGTGGACTGCAGGCCTATCTTTACCAGCACAACCTCAATGTTCGGTGAATGCATTCCACAGTATGGGGACATCAGTAAGGCAGCACACGTCTGCAGCAGGTTAGCAGTAGGTGCGGCAGCACATGCCATCATTCCTTCCAGATCACTGATGTGAGTCAGACAATGATGTAATAGCCGTAACCATCCAATACTGAAAAACACCATACAAAGTGACTTATAAATTTACATAGCTCGAATTATTTCAGGAGTACAAAACTTCTTAAAGATCAGCATGATATGTTTCATAAATAGCACCAATCTATATAAAAACGTTTTAGAATACTGCACTATCAAAGAATTAACTAAACAGTAAGTTTCCCCTATGAGAGAAGACATAAAAATATTTGTGATAATAGTATTTTGAAACTATGTGCTTGCTTCTTTTTTAATGTCAGAAAATCTACACTAATGAAAGAGAAAGATACAAATGTACCGTCACTTAATGACACCCCCAACCTATCAGAAGCACGCAAATTAACCCGACAAAGACGGTGGGTTAATGTGCATGCGCAGGTGCCTGAGGGGTTGGCGGCAGGGCAGCCGGGCGTCCTTGGGACCCAGGGGGCTCTGAGCCTGTAGGGCCGCATGTAGGCCGGAATCCTAGAATGACCCACGGCCACTCCAGGCCTACACGCACAGGTGCCAAGCAGCCAGGGGCGAGTAGCCAGGGACGGGACAGTGCCAAACGGCCTGCGTCCCGGGTCCGGCATCCTCAGGAGCTAAGCCGCTCTCAGCTTGTAGGCTCACACAAGGGCCCAGAGCAGCCAGGGTCCCTGAACAACCCGTGGCCACTCCAGGGCGACACATGCGGGCGGCAGGGAGCTGGGGTCCCAGGGAAGCCAACGCGGTGTCCGGTCCTATCAACCCAGCCTGGGGCGGCTGGAGTTCACAGTCCTTTTTCTCTGTGCAGCCCCTGGACCAGAGCGGAAACCAAGAGTGCAGGGAGCACCAGCAATGCTGGGAATCATAGTGCTGGTTGCAGATGCGTTGCAGGATCTCCTAGACACTAGAGCAAAGTGCAAGTTACTGTTGCAGGTGAGGAGTGGGGAAAGCAAAGGTGAAAGACATAAGTCACAGTGTGGAGGAAAAATTAAAGGAAAGATATCCTGCAACTTCTAGGAAAGCTCCACCAATGGATGGAAAAAAAGTCCTCTTATTATTCTGTGAGCACCAAACCAGACTTGGTTGGAGTCTCAGGAAATTTGCTCATATGATTGCAAAGACAGACAGAAACTCCCAGATTGGAGAGGGTGTAGGAGAGGGCTGAGGGATCCGCCCCCATGCACGAATCTTCGTGCACCAAGCCCCTAATGTTTTTACATATACACATACTTATGTGTATAAATATAAACTGTATATTGGCTGAAACCGGTTTGGCTCAGTGGATAGAGCATCAGCCTGCGGACTGAAAGGTCCCAGGTTCGATTCAGGTCAAGGGCATGTACCTTGGTTGTGAGCACATCCCCAGTAGGGGTGTGCAAGAGGCAGCTGATCGATGATTCTCTCTCATCGGTATTTCTAACTATCTCTCTTTCTCTTTCTCTTTCTCTCTCTCTCTCTCTCTCTCTCTCTCTGTAAAAATCAATAAAATATATTTTAAAAAATAAAAATAAAAAATAAATAAATATAAACTTATAGGGCCATTGACTTGAAAAAATATAAAGTCTTAGCAGCTCAGAAATTAAAAGGATATCCTAATTTTTTTAATCAGGCAAAGCTTTCAGTAAAACCAGTTTATAAAAATTCCAAACAATAAAATATACCAGAAAAATGTAAATTAAAGAATATATTCAGGTCCTTGTTTGTTTGGTTAGTTTGTATGGTTCAAACACAACCCTTTTGCTGATTGGCGTTTAGGAATTATCATATAAGACTAGATTAATTTATGTGATCAATTTCTATGGTTTAGATTCCTGGTGACAGGCATTTGGATACTTTCTAAAAATATGTTTTTACTGGTTTTGATAGAGAAATAGAAACATTGATGGATAAGAACCAACACTGATTGGCCGCCTCCTGCATGCCCTCTATCGGGGACCAAGCCTGCAACCCAGGCATGTGCCCTAATTGGGAATTAAACCAGTGACTGCTTGGTGCATGGGTGACACTCAACCACTGAGCGACACTGGCCAGGCTAGATATTCTTATATTAGACTCCAATCCAAGGAACTAGAATCCATATCCACATATACCACATTAATGATTATCTCAAGGATTAAACACATATAAATCTAAATTTTAACTAACCTCCAGGTTCTGCTTTGATAGGATCATCTCTATTACACTTAAAAACAAACAAAAAAACATGTTCTTGTACATATTCAACAAAGAAATTCCTAAGCCCTAAAAAATAAAAGCCACAGCCCTGACTGGTATGGCTCAGATGGTTGAACATTGTCACATGCACCAAAAGTCACTGGTCTAATTCCCAGTCGGGGCACATGCCCAGGTTGTAGGCTCCATCCCCAGTAGGGGACAAACAAGAGGCAGCCAATCCGTGTTTTTCTCACATTGTTGTTTCTCTCTCTCTCTCTCTCAAAGCAATAAAATCATTTAAATTAAATAATTAAGTAAATAAACTACAGAGTAATTTCATAGAAAGCTTTTTGTAGAATGAGAAATAAACATACCTTGTTTTAGATACCTGATCTTCAGATGGTAGAAAGGGATTATTAACTGTGGCTGAAGAAGTGGTACCAAAAGCAGTGAGGCCCAGTAATTTAATTTGTGAAAGCCCTAATGTGCTGGCATCTCGAGGACGATGGAGTCTAAGGCAGACAGCAGAGGCAACTTCTGCTTTTACAAGCTGAATTTTTATGTAGGTGAGACCACTTGTGACTACAGGAGTGGACAAAGGTAGCATATTTATCCCATCTGCACTCACTTCAACAGACACTGAGGATGGGCAGGCTGCAGAAGAGAAAATGAAGCAATTACTAAAGAATTAAGTAAACTAGCCTTCATAGGTTAGTGAAAATTCCAGAAAATAACAGCTTTCAGTTATATTCACAATAAAGTTGTCAAAAGAGCATTTTTATACACCAAATCATTCACTGACTCTCACCATAAGTTATTTTGAGTTATTTTCCAACATGTAATATAAAATCTACAACATAATAAAAGTTGTTATTTAAAAAAATTCTAATGTTCACTTCAAAAAAGAGTAACTAAAAATATACAGCCCACATGTACTTGACTCTCTACTACTTCTATTTTATTTAGAATTATCTTCAACAATATGGGACATCTGATTAATATGTTCACCATTGTCAACAATTTGAGAAAAATATAATTTTTTAAAAACTGCTTTTCCACCAACTCATTATTTCACTACTACCATAATGCAATGATTTTAAACATAGTTGAGTTTAGAAATTTCTTTTACCTCTTATTTTTTGTTTCTCTTTCAAACCTTAGCCAAATATCCTGAGGGGTTGCTTTTAAAATAACTTCCTTCTAAAATTTAAGGAGGCCTAATGAAGTAACAATTGACAGTTGCAATGGGAAAGTATTTCTTTTTTCCTAACAACATGAAAGCCCATATAATAAATTTATCTATTAACTACAACAAACTTTGAACTCTGATTTTAATTTCAACTGTAAAATTAGGAAGTAACACTTATTGCACGCCAATTACACATCAGGTTTACAGTAAGACTACACAAGTCACATCGAGTATTAAATATAATCTTCAAAACCTTGAGATAAGTATTATCCACTTTTTACACAACTTGACAAAGTCAAAGAGAGATTAAGTAAACCAAACACCACATTAACAAATGGCACATTTTACATGTTAGTACATGTTTGATTCTAAAGCCTAGGTTATTTCTGCTGGAAAACAATGTATCTTCAATTTCTGCTCCAATCCAATAATAACATCAAATGTTTTACTAAGCTCTGTATCATTCTTACTACATCAATCCCCATGTGCAAATTCAGGCTATATTTTCAAAGCCACCATTTATATGAACCACTTTCTCGTTCCAAAAAAAAGCAATTTCTTCCTCATCTTAGATTAACCGCCTTAAGTCTTATATTGACTTATATTTTACCATCTAAAATAGTTCTTACACACACACACACACACACACACACACACACACACACACACACTAGGCCCAAGTGCATTAATTCATGCACCAGTGGGGTCCCTCGGGCTGGCCTGCAGGATGGGGCCAATACCAGCTCTCTGACATCCTCCAAGGGGTCCCAGAGTGTAAAAGGGCACAAGCCAGGCCAAGGACCCACCAGTGCACAATCGGGGCCAGGGAGGGACGATGGAGCTGGCCAGCTAGGGAAGGACCACGAGAGGGCTCCAGGGCATGCCCGGCCCATCTCACTCAGTCCCAATTAGCTGGAGCCTAGCAGCAAGCTAACCTACCAGTCGAAGCACCTACCTCCTGGTGGTCAGTGCACATCATAGTGAGCAGTTGAGCGGCCTTAGCATATCATCAGCATATTACCCTTTGATTAGTTGGAAGGATAACTAGACCATTGGACACTTAGCATATTGGGCTTTTATTATATAGGATATATATTTTATTTTTTATTTTAGAGAGGAAGGGAGGGGGGAGAGAGAAACATCAATGATGAGAATCACTGATTGGCTGTCTCCAACACGTCCTCTAGTGGGGATTGAGCCTGCAACCCAAGCCTGTGCCCTGACTGGAATTGAACCCAGGACTCTCCAGCACACAGGTTGATGCTTTATCCACTGAGCAAAACCAGCTACGGCACATAGTTCTTTTTTGACCTGCTAAAAACCTGTGAATTTAGTATACTTTCTTTCTGCATTTTACTCATTATATCTGATTCTATCCAAAAGGGAGATTCCACAACTATATTAGATTATAATAGTAGTCTAATCTAACAAATAAATGAAAATTTTATTCTTCCAAATATGCCAGGGATCTACAAAATCTCCCATGGTTCTTCATGCTATTAAGTGACATCAATCAATAAACATAAATGTGAACATTTCACTAATTCTATTAAAATTGTATTTTACACTGAAAGAATTTGGGGGACCTCATATATACAAACTGGTATTTCACACTACTTTATGAAAACATGAAGAGTTCCTGATTCTCTTAGTGCATAACTTATTTTCTAAAAATTGGTTTGATTTACCTTGCAGCTATAACAAATATTCACTGAAAAAATATTAAATTAATAACACTCAAACTATCAAACATAAAAATTCATTTAAATGTTCAAAATATTACAAAGGATTATCTTCAAAATATGATGATTTAAAAATTCCTTACAATTGTAATTATCTTTACAATGGGAAGTGGACACATATAAGCCTATGCTAACTTATTGACTGTCATACTAGAAAAATGAAGATTGCTATCTACAAGAGTGTAAACTCACTCATTTCAACTTAATGCTATAGTTTAATAAATTTGGAGGACAAGAAAAGGCAATATACAATTAATTGGAGTATATGTGGATTTCATCATTCTATTTGAGGAATAAACTCATCGGTTCATTTTATGAAAAATGTTTTGGTGGTAATATCATATTACACTAAAAATTCCAAAATTAACAAATCTAGAAATCATATCTTTTTCACCATTTGCTAAATACTTTTCTCATTATTATGTTTCTCTATTATACTTTACTTTTATTATGCTTCTTTACAAAAAAAAAATATTACTTACTTGCAAGAGATGCAAGGTGAGGCTGGATATGTATCTCTTTAAGAAGTACTGCTGCAGGAAGGTGAATGGTAAGGTCACACCAAGCCTCCTCTGGCAGGAAGATGTAGGACCAAGCAGCAGAGCGAGCTCTCCTGTGGGGCGGGGTGGCCTGCAAAAGCACCTCGGCTGGCTGGGCAGTAGGACTGCTAGACGTGATTGTACCTACAAAAGACATTTTAAGTGAAAACTTACAAAAGAAACCCAATAAAGCACCAAGAAATATCCAAATCATAATAATATTAGAAAATTGAGTTAAAAACGTGAACATTTTTGATACTATGAATATAGTTACAACATTCAGCATGATTTGCCACAATATTCTCAAAACATCACAATACCTAGTCAACTGAGAAATGACAAGTTTACTTTTAGTTCCTGCCTAATTTCTTTATACTCACCTACTGAATGAAAACTAAAGTAATAACAAATCTAGAACTATAAATCCTCATATAATTTAAGTAAAACACAATGTCCAACACAGCCTTCAACCTAAAAATAATCACTTTTTTTTATTTGTTAATCCTCACCTGAGGATATTTTCCCATTGATTTTGAAAGATAGTAGGAGGGAGTGGGAGAGACCGAAAGAAACATTGATGTGAGAGAGATACATCGATTAGTTGTGGCCACAGATCAAACCTTCATCCGACGTACATGCTATTGACCGAGAATCGAACATGAGACCCTTCAATCCACGGACCAATGCTCTATTAGAGCCAAACTGGTTAAGGCAAAATTAATCACTTTTATTCTAAGATGGCAATGTTCATGGAGTTACAAATATGAAAAATATTTCATAAACTACGTAAACTGGAAAATGAAGCAAATATTTAATCTGAAGCTTCTTCAAAGGAAAATACCTCACAAAGAAGAAACAAGTTCTTTAATACTAGCATTTACAGTGAAAACGGATATATCTGTTCTATTTAGTCTTCTACGTTACACTTTTATTTAAACTCAAAATAAAAACAAATATTACTGCAAAAGAACTATTAAAAACACTTCCCTCCTAATAAGTAGAATGTTTCATAAACCACTACTTTAAAATCAAGTGTTTTTTCATTAAAATGGTAATATAACGCTAGAGGTCTGGTGCACAAGATTCGTGTACTCGAGGGGGGGGGGAAGGTCTCTCAGCCTAGACTGCATCCTCTCGCAGTCTGAGAGCCCTGAGGGGATGTCTGGTTGATGGTTTACACCCACTTCCTATGTCGGACATCCTTACTGTTGCCTCGGAGGCAGGAGGGGACCCCACTATGGCTGCTGGGCTAGCCAGCCATGAGCCCAGCTTCTGACTGAGTGGTGCTCCCCCGAGACCACACTGACCACCAGGGAACAGCTCCTGCGTTCAGCATCTGCGCCGTGGTGGTCAGTGCATGTCATAGCAACTGGTCATTCTGCTGTTTGGTCAATTTGCATATTAGCCTTTTATTATATAGGATTATCAACTTATTTCAACAACTATTTTTGTTTCATTCCAGTTAATAAACTACATAAATTCATACCAGTAGGATTTCACAATTACTTTCTTACCTAGAGGTGCAAAGTTATGAATTCCTTCTGCATTGTCAGGCTCAGAAGCTAGTATTCTTGTTTTCAAACTGCTGTCCACAACTTTATTCGGACCAGAGTCAAGAAATTTCATAATAGTCGATACCATACTTCTTGCAGTGTTTACAATAGCTCTTGTGCTAGTTACCATATTGTTGCAAATGAGCTGAACACCACCTAAATTTACCCAAAGATATTAAATGAATCTTAGGATAGTTTGATATCAACTTAACTTTTCTAAAGACTACTCAAATGAGAACATAACATACTACCAAATGATTACATGTAAAGGACAATTAATGGAATTTTATCTTACCCATGTCATGGAATGCTTTCAGGGCATCACTAGTATCCAATACTCTCAAAATGAACCACAATAATGGTTCTGATAACTGGCAAGTAGCAAGAGAGCCCTAATATAAAAAACAAAACAAAAAACCCCACATGGACATTATAAGTTTAAAATATCAATTAATTTACAGTAAATTAGGACAACTAAATTTCCTATTAAATGTAATACTCCTTTATATTCTATTATAAAATGACACCCTTAACCTGTCACTAGATACAAAGTGTCTGCTAAAATATATAACAAGTCTCACTTGAATCAAAAAGGAACAATATCCTCTCTGAATTCAGAGCATATTTTTAAGCATCTGTCTTCAAATACTATTATCACTTTTACCTTAAGTTAATATGCATTAATTTTTGCTCCATTTCAAAAATTATTCCTTCCAAAATATATATGTATCTTCCTATCAAGAAATATGCATATGCAATAAATACTTAAGAAAATGATAATTACTGACATATAAAAATTCTTTACAAAATTTTTTAAATCTGCATTTGAAAGACTAACTTTTTTTTACAAATAAAATTTAAAAATGGAAAATATAACATTTCCCTTTAAAATTACTCTATTCTTGAATTTCAATTGAAACTAAATATGCAACATAAGCTTGAAAAAATACTCAATAAATTTTCATATGTGATATCTAAAGACAACATTTTAGTATTCAAGTATGCTATGGGGGGGGGCAAAGAACTTTTGCGACAATGGGAAAAATTCTAAAATTTAAGAATACCATAATTATATCACTATGATTGTCTTTGAAAATTAACACTTCAAAGACATCTTACTCTCCAATGTCCACTAATAATTTATTGTTCTCATCTGTTGATGGTGTTCATTTTCCAATTTGTAGTATGAATACTCGGATTCATCTCTGTCCCCTAAATAATTCTCTACTTCCATTGTCAGAAATTACTTAAATTACTACAACTGTTGTTGGATCAAACTTACTTGTCTGCCCATATATCCACAAGCCATGTAGGTTAAAATTGGCTGCAGCATCATGTGTACTGTAGATGCTTTTTTACTAAGGGTTGTCAGTATGGTAAATAATCCATCCCCAACTGATATGGCATCTAACCCACCATGAAAGTTTTCATGTTTGGTGAGATGTAATCCACTTGCGCCTAGTTTAAATAAAAAGATTACACATTTTTTTAAGAGTATATTCTTAAAGCCCAATAAAAATTAAAATATACTTAATGGTCATAATTAAAATATACTTAATGGTCATTTTTCCTGAAACCACTAAATGATGGGTACATTAATAGCTGTCTATGCTTGTGGAGGAGGGGAGGGGTACTTAGAAATTAAATTATCTAATATAATATTCAGTAGAGCATGCTTTTTGGTAACCTGAGATACATGAGTTATCTCTATTGCTGGTAACAATAAAAAAGAAGTTATGTCATATGATCAAAGAACTTAATTCCACATAGCTATATATGAAGCAGAAAGAAAATGGAGAGAAAAATGACATTTATATGTAACTACTTTCAAACAGCTAGTGATTAAAAGGTGACTGTTTCACATAACCATTCACAAAAAAATAAAAAAATTATATAAAATAAATAAAAATATTATAATATTATATTATTCACACACAAAAAAAGAAAAGAAAAAATATATCAGGAAAGAATGTGTCACAATTTACAAATTCAATTACCTTGAAAAATTAACACAACATATTAGCTTTTGAAGCGGTAGAAAACAAGCAACAATAATACATTTTTCATTGATATGTATCATAGAAACTATTACACTTTGAATAAAATTTTATACTTCACTTTTTAAGAAAATATAAATAAATCTTATTGATTCCCTAATACCAAATTTGGTGTAAAAGTTTTCATCTTTAAATTATTATAAATATGTCGCTATAAATTATGGTACCTGCCTTATGATGACATTTTTTCTTAATTTAATTGACATTATTTTGTTAGTATTTTCCAATTACTTAAAATTTTTCAGTATTTCAATTTAATTCATTGATTAAAGCTACTCCTCATAAGTTTTCACTAATGAAAACAAGACTGTTAAGAAAACAAGCATGTTAAGAAATTTACAATTACCCCTACAGCTTAAAGTGGAAAGAAAATGAGCTCATACGTTGCTAAAGAGAAGAGATATAGCACCAAAAACAAGAATAAGATTAATATTCTCAATACGTACCAATTATCATCGCCATGGCACTACTATTACACAGGCCCAGAGCAGACAAAATCTGGCTCATTATCTGCTGGTTGGCTAATACTAAGTCAGCAACATAAGCAGGTGATCCTTGAATACTACCACTGCTTCCATTACCATCTTTGCCTCCCGAGACTTTTTCTTCATCGGAAACGCTGTCTGTCGTATTGGTAGTCACAGGCACTCTTGCACTGTATTCCCTATTGCCCGAAAGAGGCAGCTGTACCAAAATGTTAACCAGTTTTAACATATCAAACATGAGTTGATCTCTTGTCATTTCTCCACAAACTGCTTTTGCATCACCTGGACGAATGAGGTTGGCAAAGAGTCCCCCAAAGCATGCTCGAGCACCCACTGAGCTATCTGATCCACTTCGAGACATGACTTTGTCAGAGCAAGTGATATAGTGGTGCACTAAAAAGGTGACAGACTCTATCACAGCAGAAATAGTACTAACTGAAACGAGTTCAAAATTCTGCTCCAGAGTAAATTCTAAGAGCTTTACTTGGGCATCAAGAGGTCCTTGGCCTGTCTGGAAGGCACCCCTGCAGACAAAGATAGAAAATTAAAAATTAATCCATTTTAAGATCTTTGGATGGGGAAGTCAACATAAAACAATAAAGCTAAAAAAAATTAAATTCGTGGTATTCACTATTTCATCTGGTAGCAAATGGTTTCCATGTCTTTCTGAGTCCTTGTTCTTATCTCTATTTTATACAAAATTAAAAAATGACTTCCCTTCAAATAGAAAACTAAAGGACAAATAAATCAAAAGGGTGACTGAAGCTACAGAATAAAATGTGTAACCATCACAAGGTACTCCTAATGAAATTAGCTGTTGTATTTTATCCTCAACCCAATTTCCTAAGGGTTTTAATTTCAAAAATTAAGATTCCATCAAATAATTCCTCTGCATCAGAACCAAATGCGCTCCAATTCTCCTATGCCTTAAATCATCCCCCACAACTTGTTAAGAAAAAGCTAAATGGACTATAAAGTCTGAACTATTCTTGAACTCATCAGATCCCTGAGGTCAAGGGGTTCCAAAAAGCCTGACATTTATAAAAAGACAGTCATCCCCAAGGGGATAGAATATGAGCATTGGCTTTCCTGTGGCAGTATACAAATGGGTAAGAAGTGTGCTAAAGTATTTAACAAACTGCTAAACACCAGGAATGCGAGAGTGATTAACATACACTGAGTGGCCAGATTATGATGATCTCTAAATGCATAATAATCTGGCCACTCAGTGTATGTCCTATATAATAAAAGGCTAATATGCAAAGTGTCCTCTCGACCAGGAGTTCAAACAGCAAGCAGGCCAGCTAACCACTCATGATCCATTCCCCGGACCAGGCTGGCCAGACCCAACCCATGCATGAATTCATGCACCGGGCCTCTAATACATATCTACACTAATAAAATAGAAAAATGTTAATCGACCGTATCTTCCCTACACCCACAGCCAATCAGAGAGAATATGCAAATCAACTCAACAAATATGCCAGTTGATTTGCATATGCTGAGGGAGGGAGGCAAGAAGACTGCAGACAGCATAGAAGGAAGAGGGAGGGAAAGGGGAAAGCACGGGTGGGGCGGGGCAGGCGGCAGTGGCTGCTTGCAGGAATCTTCCTGCAATGGGCCCCTAGAGTGTGTGTGTGTGTGTGTGTGTGTGTGTGTGTGTGTGTTTGTGTGTGTGTGTGTACAGATTATGCGTTTAGAGATGATCATAATCTGGCCACTCAGTGTAGAATCTTTGGAGTTCACATTCATTCAAAGGCAACCTCCCTCACCACCACCTCCATGCACCCTGCTCTATGCATCAATTCCATTGGGATGATCCTGAATTATATACTTTATAACAGCTAGTAAACATGAATAAAATGTTTTTCCTGAGTTCTGTAATTTGTTCTAGAGAATTAGCAAACCTGAGGAATTGAGAACTCCTCAATTTGTACCCTAATTGTACATATAACCTGGGGACCTGGCACTTGCAACTATCCTCTGAAGTGACAGCATTCTTGTAGAACTGAGCAGTTAAACCTGTGAATTTGATAACTTAGGGTAGCATCAGTATAGTACTGAATGATAAGATATCAACTGATGTCAGGTAAGAAAAATGATACTAGAAAGGCACCATGTATTTAGTGTCTGAAAAAAACAACAAATCATCAAACACCATTTGCTGTTTTCCACCACGTGGAGGGAAGGAAATGTTCTCCTTGAACAGAACAAAAGCTGACGCTCTAACCAGTGAGGAAAACTGGCCAGGCCTTTCCTCCTTAATCTTAATATCCTGTTCATCTTCTCCCAGATAGACACCTCAAAAAATGGAGTAATATATATTCACATCAGAATATATGTATACATTGAAATATACCTCTCTGTTGAAAGTATATGAATTAGCTTGAGTAAAAATTCACTGAATATCTGAGGACATGTTGAGGAAAGATGCACTTGTAATCGGGTAAGAAATTCTTGCATAGCTTGTGTAGCTGTTGGCCCAACCTGAAAAGAAATGAAGTTTCATTGAAAACTGCTTACTGGTACCAATTAAGAAATTAATATTTAAAAAGTCTCAAGTGTTAAATCAAATACTATACTGTTGTAACTTTCCTTGGAAGAACAAAAAATATTATCAGTAATAGCAGGAAACTGATTCATTTTTAGATATTCATAAATAGGAAATTTCAGATTCAGAATTTAAGCTTCAAGAAGGTAAGATTTATTCTTGGCAACTACTTATATAACTAGTACCTAGAATAGTACCTAGCCTAGCACATAGCTAAGAATTAAAAGATATCACTGTAGCTTTTAATAGCTAATATTAAAAAATAAGTAAATTACATGAATTGTCAATTCTTATAGAAGTCATTACAAATGATACGTTAATTTTAAATACTTTAATTCCAAAAATTTTTGAAATCCTTCCCTGACTTTCAGGTATTTATTCAGAATATTGCTTTATCAGTGATTCCCAAACTTTTGACATGTGTGTACCCCTTCTATAATTTTCGTAACGCTGAGTACCCCTCGTCAAAAAAAAATGGATGTATTTTAATAACAATCAAAATCTATTTATTTTTTTATTTTTGATACATACACAAAATAATAATAAACGAAAAATAAAACTATTCATAATAAAATATAAATAAAAGTTATATTATAAATAACACTTATTTGCACACTGGAACATCTCACGCCTCACAAGACTGTCTTGACTTGACTCATGAGAACGTAGAATTAGGCGCAGCTAAGCACGGTGCAGTGCATATCCCCACCAAACTCTGGTGCAACGCGCACCCCCACCACACTCTTCCCGCACCCCTGGGGGTACACATACCACACTTTGGGAAACACTGGCTTAAATGATACAAAATAAATGCCAAAAATCTAACAGAAAACACTATCCCCTATAATTCAGTTTCAATATAGCTATTACTCCTACATAATGAAGGGCTAATATGCAAATAGAACAATGGCACAACCAGTAAAACCCTCACAACAAATCACTATGACATGTGCTGACCACCAGAGGGCGTGTGCAGAACATGGTGAGCGTTGGCCTTGGCAGGATGGTGAAGCAGGTGAGCAGGGGCACCAGACCAAGGCAGGGCGGGCGCGTAGCTGGCCACTGTCATCAGAATGAGCCTCTAGTGGTTACTGAAATTCTTGGTTCTTGTGGACCATGGTCCCGCCTGACACTCACACCCGCAGCTAGTACCACAACCACCCCTCACACCTGCTGCTGGTCCTGAATGCCCCCGAGAGCTTCACCAACTCCCCCTGTTCCTGAGGGGTGATCGGAGCAGCAGCCGCCACTTGCCCCACTCACTCCCGCTGCTGGCGCCGGCCCCAATTGCTCCATACTGTCAGTGGGTGCAAGTGGAGCTGGTGCCATCAGCACATGGAAGCAGCAGCAGTGGGAGTGGGGCTGCCATCAGACAGGTGACCAAGGTCTGCAGTGGGAGGGGCTGCACAGGGGCACAGAGGATGTTCCAAGACCAGCTTCTATACCTACTGCAGCCTCACGGCCCAAAGTTCCTTTTTCAAGGTGCATGACTCATGCACTGGGCCCCTACTATTATTAATAATTCAAAACATTTTATTACACTGACACAGCAAAGGCTACCATTTAATACTGTGGCTACAAAAATATAACATATTTAGGTACATTAAAATTTCTCTTTACAAACATTTTAATTTTATTGTATGGGCCTGCTTTTCAAAATTCCTATTACCTGTGGACTATGTTGATTTGTTCCATGTGGACTGGTGCCAGAAAGAAATTTCACTAAAACATGAACCAGATTTGGATCAGAAACCAACAGATGGGCAGTACTGTCCTGAGTACCAATGGCAGTGCTGGATCCGGCTAGAAAACATTAAGAAACAATAAAAATGTAGTATCTAATATTTTTTCGTTTTAAGGAAAACTAACATATTCCTGGCTGTTAAGGTTATTAAATGGATCTGAATTAACTGAGTTAGATTCATTATTTTCATCTACGACAGAAATACTGCCTCTCTCCTACATCAATTGTGAAAAATACCCTGTTCTATGTACAATCAACTGGAAAAGAAATACCGTATTTGCCGGCATATAAGACGATTTTTTGGCCCTGAAAAATATGCCTCCAAGTGGGGGGTCGTCTTATACGCCCAGTCGTCTTATACGCCGGCAAATACGGTATATGTTTGATTACATACAGCCTTGTGACAGTTTTCCTGCATGTCATAAGCATTTGAATATAAATTAAAATGTTGAAATCAAATCTGATATTGTTTTACCTTTTATTTGGTGTGTGGAAGGTGTGCGGAAGAGGGGGTAGTCTTATACGGCGAGTATATAACAATCTCTGTATTTTGAGTGGAAATGTTAGGGAGTCATCTTATACGCCCAGTCGTCTTATACGCCGGCAAATGCGGTAACTAAATGCTTAATGTACTTTTAGTGAACCTATCTCTCTTCCAGAAATAGAGATTTACTTTTCAGGTAAATTTTAATCCATCTTTTTAAACTAAAATTGAGGGGAAAACTATTAATTTTTAATGTTGGTTATTTCAAGGTTGTATAATGTTAACTGATACACAGGCAACACAACAATTTTCTGAACTCAAGAAAATATCTTTTGCGTTAAATCTATCTTCAGCATCATATAATGCTTTTGATTCCATATTTGGAAAATATATTTCAAATTATAAAAAGGAACTTTCATGCTAAGCAATGACTTAAATCTTTATTAATGTCACAGAGTTTTCTATTTACAAAATTACGTCCAAACAGAATGGGGAAGACATCCACGCCCCTTTTGTCATAACATACAAATAAAATAAAGATTTCTCTTGATCTTTATTGTTGAAAGTATTACATATGTCCCTTGGAATAAAGATTTCAATTCACAAATGGCTAGTCCATGCCCTCTAATACAAACATTGATCCCTACCTTACAACTACCTCAAGAATGCCAAATAAAAACCTAGAATTAAACATGAAAAACCCTAAGAAAGTAAAATAGTAGGGTATTTTCATGATTTGAGAGAAACAAAAGCCACAAAAAGTACTAAAAGTTCCTTTCTGAGAAATGTTCAGAAATTATTTTACTACCTTAACTAAAATGGTTTGGGGGGGGGGATTAAAAACTTAATAGGGCATTGGAATCTGAGAAAAATTATGTTAGCATAGGTTTTGAATGTAAAAAAACAAAAACTGAAGAATCTAGTTATATATGTTAATAAATATCATAATGAATAAATCATTTTTAAATACAAAGGTACTTTAATAGAATAACCAACATAAAACACAGATAAGTATTAAATATTTTATTTTCTACTCTAAAAGTAATCAATTTGATTTTAATAACTATTACGTTTTAGAAGGTAAAAATATAACTTGAATTTATAATGGTACATATAAGAGAATATATTATCAACATGCATGGGCCCCTAATATTATTAATAATTCAAAACATCTTATTACACTGACACATCAAAGGATACCATTTAATAAAGTTGATACAAGTTGAGAGCAAAGTATACAATATAAAGCAACAAATATATATATCAACAAATTCAGAAGATACCTATTCAAATAAATTCACTAATTGTCATAACTAAATCAGTTCTTAGAAAAAGTTTTTTTTAAAGACCCTGATAGCAAGAATATTGTATATGTCAGAGATTTAAATGAATGAATAGGCTTAGAAGAATAAATTTTTACTTACAATTAAGCTGCATGTTCGTCATGATTGTTAGACTATGAAGCACAAGGCACCATGTCCGGAGCAAGGTATTTGGATACCAGGCTAACACTGTGAGGAAGCTAGTTATTGATGCTATGCAGAGAAAAGAAAAGGGAAAATTTCTATTCAGGAAAACCAAATGTTTACTCAGAATTAAAAACAAACAAAAAGAATTCAAAAATATTTATTTAAATCAACTCACTATCTAACATCCCCATACAAAAAAAAGAGTTCCCCATTTAAAAAAAAAAAAGCATTAAACATCAATAACATTTTATGGCTAAGTGTAAAGCTCAGCCCATAACATATAAATTATTATCATTATAAATTTATTTTTTTTCCAAACTACAGGCATTTCTACCGAAAACAGAATTTGTGTTTTACCAAAAATCATCACATTCTGCAAAAGTGAAAATAATAAGGATTATTAGAAATAAAGGGCCCTGACCAGTTTAGCTCAGTGGTTATAGCGTCGGCCTATGGATAGAATCGAATCCCACATTTGATTCTGGTGAAGGGCATGTACCTTGATTGCAGGCACATCCCTAGTAGCGGGTGTGTAAGAGGCAGCTGATCATTGATTCTCTCTCATAAATGTTTCTAACTCTCTCTCTCCCTCTCTTTGTTTAAAAAAAAAATCAATAAAATATATATTTTTTTAAAGGATGGGCAAAAATCAATGTAACTCCCCAACAAAGCACAAAGTAAAACCACAGGAAGGTTGCTTAAAAGGCCCAAATAAGGTAAGAAGATCCTGTACCAGCTAGAGAAGCTAAAACAGCTATTGAAAGTGCACAAACATAATAGAGTGCAGAGGGTATGCTCTTAAAACACTCTGTAAACATGTATCATTCCAACCTCAGGAAGGAAATACAGAGTCTGGGCAACTATTATACTAAAAGTTCACAGAAACCACTAAAACCGGTTTGGCTCAGTGGATAGAGCATTGATCTGCGGACTGAAAAGTCCCGGGTTCGATTCCGGTAAAGGCATGTACCTTGGTTGCGGGCACATCCCCGGTAGAGGGTGTGCAGGAGGCAGCTGGTCGATGTTTCTCTCTCATCGATGTTTCTAGCTCTCTATCCCTCTCCCTTCCTCTGTGTGGAAAATCAATAAAATATTTTTTTTAAAAAAAGTTCACAGAAACCAAATTCTTTTTTTTTTTTAATTACACCCTTCTCCCCCAAAAAAACTTACTTTGGGGAAAAAAAAAAAAAGTCTTTTACTGGCCACAACTGGCATGATATCACCATCAATAAGAATTGTAATTGTTACTTTTACAATATAAAATTTTAAAAATTTTAATGTAATTTTAAAAAATTAAGTATGTATAACCTTTTCTGTAAAAAAAAAATTAGAATTGTAAAAGAAGCATAAAAATATATGTTCATATATCTGTATGAGTTCATAACTCATACAGATATTTATTAAAGAAACGTATAGCTTACAAATATAGACTATTTGTGAACTAGGTCATTTGTTTTAAATATATATTTTATTGATTTTTTACAGAGACCAAGGAAGAGGGACAGAGAGTCAGAAACATCTATGAGAGAGAATCACCGATCAGCTGCCTCCCGCACACTCCCCAATGGGGATGTGCCCGCAATCCAGGTACATGCCCTTGACCGGAATCGAACCTGGGACCTTTCAGTCTGCAAGCCAACACTCTATCCACTGAACCAAACCGGTTTTGGCAATTTTTAAAACTAATTCTATAAAAGAAAAATTTTCCCAGCACTTTTCCTGCCTTTTATCATACAAACGACAACATCAAAAGGTGACATGATAGCATATAAAAGGAAGTTTCTCTTTATTGGAGTATTTCAGCTAATAGAGAAAGAAGGAATAATAGACTTAGACTATCTTCATTTTGAAATATCTAGTGAATTATTAATGACGCTAAGCATTAAACATCAACACTTGTTAAAAAGACAGACAACCTATAAAATGCCTTCAAAACCTCAAATCAGATCAAGCTTCAATTTACTACAAATTATAATAACTACCGATTTATAGGAAATACAGAGGATATAGTGGAGATATAATCACAAAGAAACAGGACCCAGGAATCTTGGCAAACATTCAACCATATTTCTTTGACAAATGACTTTATAAGGGGATAAAAAAAACACAGAGGGAACCTACTGAGATTAAAAGGAAGAAACATAATTAACTACATGTATAGGCCTTATATAGATACAAATTAAAATTTTAGTTTTTTATTTTTTATTTTTTATTAAATTATTATCTGTGTACATATATTACCATTGCCCCCCCAAAACATTCCCTCACAAATTAAAATTTTTAAAAAATTATAAAAATTGAGACAATTGTCAGTTTGAATACTAAAAAGATTATCTGATGATAGTAAGGAATCATTACTTTTCTATCTACTCTTTTTAAATATTTTTCCACAATAACAAAGTTTTAAAAAAATGAGAGAAACATTTATAATAATAATTACTAATGCAAGGAAAAAAAGTAAGCCAAATAAAAATAAAGTCAGGCTGGTCTTGCTGAAATAATGCAAACATATGTGGGACCATGACCGTGTGACTGTCAATAAGACTGAAAGACAGGTCGCATGAGAGCCATGCAAAATACAGGATACCCCTTCCACTGGGAGAAAACACCAGAAATAGATCCTTTTCACTTTTCGTAAAATATAACTAAAATAAATTCTTATAACCAGATCTAAAGGCTAGTTTTATTCCTGTTGAAGGTATTATTCAAGTTTCCACATTCTTGCATATGGCAAGAAAAAAATGAACACAACTTCTATGTCAAATTAATATCCTTCTCCAACCTACCAATCCCCCTAAAAGCAAATATAAAGATTCATGGAATATTGTCAATTTCAGTTGCAGAGGCATAAAGTGATACAGATAAGAGAAGATACAGGTCTTCTGTTCTTTCCTGCTATTTATTAAGTCAGTGTATAAAAATACTTTTCTTTCATTAAAACATTATAACCCTTATGACAAAGTTGAAGTAAATATTAGCCCAATGATTACCTTTTTATTTTATTATTTATGCTATCAGAATAATTTTCCTAATAATAAATATTACCTTGATTTAATGAAATGACAGGTATTCGATTAGCATTATATAAAAAAATTTCTGCTCCACTCTCTTTATTTCCAGATGAACTAGAATTCAGGCTCAATGTGAGCCACAATTGGAGAAGTGATTCCAACTGAAAAAGAATAAAAATTGACAGAAAAAAGTACGTTATATTATGAAATACTACTTAAATTCTTCTGTATGAATCCCTATGATTAAGTCTAAATAATTTTTCTATTAAATACTTTGGTTACTTCAATTTAGTTGACAAGCAATCTTAAAATTCTTGATGAATCAAAACTTAAGTGAATTAAAATATATAATGTACTAATATAATTTATAATTTAGCTAATAGAAATTCTAACTTGATTTAATTTTTACAGTTGACTATTGAATAGCACGAGTTTGAACTGCACATGCAGACTTTTTCAATAAATATGTAAATGTATTTTTCTCTTCCGTAAGATTTTCTTAATAACACTTACTTTTCTCTAGCTTATTTTAAGAATACAATTGACTGTTATCAGTAAGGCTTCTGGTCAACATAAGGCAATTAGTAGTTTAAATTGGGGAACTCTAAAGTTAAATGTGATTTTCAGTTGTGGGGGAGGTCAAAGCCGTTAACAACTCTGTTTTTTTTCCTGTTTTTTTTTTTTTTCTTAACTCAGTGATTTTCAAGCGTCAACTGTAGTGGGATCTAATCAATAAAACTTAGAATCATAAAAATTATATTTAACCTAATACTGAAGAGCTGTGGTTATCAAAGCATCTCTAATATTTTTCTAGCTAAGCATAATAAAGAAATCATCCCTGTTAGGCTGAGAATGCTCTCCCCAGTCATTTTCATCGTATATCAGGCTGTTAATAATGTCTAAAAATGCATCATTTCTCCTGAAGTCATACCTGAACATGATGGACTTGAAGCATGGAAAAAAGTTTGTTGAAACAAACATTTAACATAGGGACAGATGATAACTGTATAATAAGTTGGTTGGATTGGTTCGCTGCTTGTAAACCCCCTAGAAGTGAATCATCTGTTCCAGTGGGAGACTGTGATACTGAAAATTAAACACAATTATGATTTTATACATAAATCAGGAGAACTGCTAATTAGCTATTACTATGTATAGTAAGTGAAGGTTGTGATTTTTTTGTTGTGTTTTCTTTTAATTTAAAACTGTATTCTTTAAAATGACTCATTATTATATGAAAACTTGTTTTAATCACATTACTGAAAGTCAAAAAGGGCAATCAACAGAGAAACTTCCAAATCATAGGATTTGTCCACCAAATGAACAGAACTTTTTTTTCACTTTACTCTCTAGCTATTTTTATTTATTTTTTAAAATATATTTTATTGATTTTTTATAGAGAGGGAAGGAGAGGGATAGAGAGGTAGAAACATCGCCCACCCCCCTCCTGCACATTCCTACCAGGGATGTGCCTGCAACCAAGGTACTTGCCCTTGACCAGAATCGAACCTGGGACCTTGCAGTCCATAGGCCGAAGCTCTATTCACTGAGCCAAACCGGTTTTGGCTAGCTATTTTTATTTTTTTTAATTTCCTAATTAATAAGAGGAAAAGAAAAGAAGAATCTTGACTAATTCTTAAGAAGGTAGTTTTAGAATAATCTAGACTCGTCTACTGACCGTTTGTTTTTTGTTTTCTTTCTCTCTTTCTTCCACCCCTACCCACAAGTATCTAGAAGTTCCCCTGGCATGAGCCCACTGCAGCTGTGCTCTCTTCTCCAGATGAGGTTTCTAGGATGCTCTGATCCACAAGCGAATCCTGGCAGGCCACAAGCTCACCAGCAGGGATTAGGATGGACAATCTAGTCAATTGATTATTAACCCTGAGGCATTCAAAAATCCTAATGCCAAGCCATACATCAAACTAATTAAATAAATATACTTCATGAGCAGTGAGAAATATAGGGACTCTAAGAGCAGTTCTTCATATATTTAGAAAGTTGTTATATTAAAAAGGGGGGTGGGGGGGGGACAAAGGAAGGGCACAGTTCTGCACATGACAATAATCAAAGGACAACTGAGAAGTTGATGCAAATTACAAAAGGAACTTCTAATAAATATTTTTGTGTGTTTTTTAAATGGCTAACAAGGAAAAGCGCTATTTTGGGCAGTAATGAGCTGTGGTGATGGAAAGGCCAACAAGAGGGATCCCCATTATTACATAGGAGACAATGTACAACAGTATTAGAATATCAATACTAAGATTACAGAACATCATCTTCTCTTTTTTCTGTAACTCCTAAGAAGTAAATGAAGTTTTGCAATAAAAGAATTTAACTTAACACAGAAAGAAAACAACATGCCAGCTTTTATTAAAATGAACTGTGAGCTAACTCCCTTTGACTAAAGGAACATGATGCTCTCCCTGGGTTCTAACTGCTAGGACCAGCCAACTGTCACCATGTCACAGAGGAGGCAAAGTGATTCGTAGTCTACATGGGAGGGGGGAACCATTATCTTCTTCTCAGTACTTCTCCTTGACCTTGGCCTCTGAGAGACAGACTGCTATCTAAAATGTACTCACCTGAGAGGAGCAGGTCTACCCAAGTCTAGCATTTTACATCAAGGGTCAGCAAACCATGACCTGACAGCCAAATCTGGGAGGCCACCTGATTCTGTAACAGCCATGCCCATTCATGTTCATATTGTTATTGTCAATGGCTGCTTTATTGCTAAAAAGTCAGAGTTGTGTAGTTACAATACCCACTATATGGCTCAGAAATCCTAAAATATTTAACATCTGGTCCCTTATTATAAAAAATTTGCCTTCCTTTGCTATAGGTACTTAAGTAGCAAATCCTTTCAATTCTACAGTTCAATTAGGCCCATTTGACTATCATCCTTACCTAGGTCTTCCATTCTAGTCTAAACATGTTGCTAATACAAAAACCACTTTTATTAATGACTTATATATAAGGCAATAAACTCACAGCAAGCTAACAGCCTTCCCTAGGAATTTGCTTAACCTCACAGGACAAAACAAAAGCATGACTCAGGTTTCTGAGCTGAATTTAAGAGCACTACATGGAGACATTTTGTTCCCCTCCACTCTTCCAACTTCTTAATCCCTTGTCTTATTTCTCAACTTGCTACTAATTTAGCAAGAGAGGTGCTTTAAATTTAGCCCATTCAGACTCACATCAGACATAAAATTTTAAAATCTATCCTTGCTAGCTTCACCTGAAAATAATCAGCAGATTAATCGTTTTTGCAATACCCTAAGAACAATGATTTTTACTTACATGTAGGAGATGTATTTGTTAATGCCTGCAAAATGGAATCTGCTTCCAAGGTAGACATCATTTTCAACATTAGTTCTGCTTGCTGTTCAAGTCCAACTTCTAGACGAGCATCTAGGGCTAAAGAAAAGCAATGAAAAGATGTTTTTAAAAAGATAATTTGGTAAGACTTAGTCATGTCCTACGTCCTACAATAAAATGTTGACATCCAAACACAAAACTGGGTAGGACAGGTGTCCTCAGGTAAGAACAACTGGGCATGAAGTTATCAAAGCCATAGCATGTAATAATACCCGTACAAATAAGTCTAGTGATGGGAAGGTGAATAAGCAGAAAGAGTGAGATCAAATAAGTGAAGTAATAGTAATGAAGTGAATACATTAAGGATATTGAGAACCAGGTTTCTCACTGTCAGGAAAAAGATACAACCATATAAATGGGGACCACTAAGATGAAGCCTAAGAAGTAGGATTAGCCGGATTAAGTGTTGTATCAATGTGAACTCAGGGCACTGTAGACATAGAAATGAATATAGATATAAATGTGTATAGACACACATATACACTCTCCTACACTGGTCCACCAACAGGTCATGGCCATCAAAAGGGCAATAAGCAGCCCAGCCAATGTAGCGCAGTGGTTGAGCATCAACCTGATTCCAGCTCAGGGCACATGCCTGGGTTGCAGGCTCGAGCCCCAGTAGGGGATCTATCTATCAATCAAATTTTGTTTTTTTAAATCACAATTTCTCCTCTAAAAGGTTTTGAAATCACTTTACCTTATTAAAATGTCTGATTCTCAATCTGGGGAAGGGAAAGTAAATAGTCAGCCTAGACATTTTGCTGCACCAGAAAACAAGGAAGTGCTCAAAGAAAAATGATAACATGGCAAAAATGAAGAGACCGGCTTGGAAAAGATCCCACTCGTCAAATCTGGGACTATTTGACCATCAAAATAAATGATGACAAAACTAACAATGGACTTACTGCAACAGAATTGCACACTTAAAAAGGCTAAAATGGTAAATTTTATGTTATTTATATATTATCTCAATAAAAATGAACAAACAAGTAAATAATGATAACAGTGAATTATAATACATTGAGTAAAACAGCAAACCAATGGTCTATTTCAAACTAAATGAATAAACTAATAATTTTTTTTAAAAAAATAGTTTCCAAGAACTCCTCTGCCACCACACCCCTAAAATATTTTACTTGGAGAAAAGAATAACATTACAAAAGAGAAGATATGCAAACACCGCCTTAATGAAGTAAATAAACTTAAACTCACAGTAGTGGGACAAATTAAAATTCTGAGCCACCTAATGGGGTGCAATAAGAAAAACTGAGCATTACACTTTCGCAGTATTTCTATCAAAGATGCATGACTGCAATCTAGTCATGAGGATATAGCATACAAACCCAAACTGGAAGATATTCTATAAAGTAACTAGGCTATAATTTTCAAAAGCATCAAGATCACAAAAGTTAAACTGTAGCAGACTGAATGAAACCGAAGAGATAAATGTACTGCATGTTCTTGTACTAATTTTTTTTGTATTAAAGGACATTATTTAAACACAACTGCCGAAACTTGAATGAGGTCTGAACATCAGTTAATATTAATTTCCTGATTTTGATTAAATGTGCCTTCTGATGTTGTTTATGTATAAGAATAATCGTTGGAAAATATATAAATAAAAATAAATAACATCAGATTAGCAACTTACACCTAGTAACTCTCTGATAAATGTATGATTGATTCAAAATGTAAAAAAAAAAAAAAGAAAAATATATATTTTGTGTCAAAATAATATTCAAAATAGTTTTATTCTGTTGACCCATACAAATATAAAAGCAGACTTACCGAAAATCACTGACAAACACAATCACAAATATATAAAAGCAGTTAGCCGAAACCGGTTTAGCTCAGTGAATAGAGCGTCAGCCTGGGGACTGAAAGGTCCCAGGTTCGATTCCGGTCAAGGGCATGATTGAGGGCACATCCACAGTAAGGGGGTATGCAAGAGGCAGCTGATTGATGTTTCTAACTCTCTATCCCTCTCTCTTCCTCTCTGTATACAAAAGCAGTTAATGGCAATCAGGCAGGCAGTGTTATTTTGAGGTGGGGAAATTTGGACCATAAGTGAAAGCTCCTCAAAACTTATTGACACTGACAGAGAAACACACAGCTCTGAATGTCACTATCATGGTACACTTGTGATATTAAACCTTCGTAGAACACACTCGAGCTCAATTTCTCAAGAGGGAAAACAAATTTAGGACTTATTTCTAAAAATAGCATATGTCTTAAAATATATAAACACATACTTACCCTGAGACACTGAAACACTAACTGTCTGTGATCCATTCTTCTCTGTATTTGCAGGTGGCTTTGCTACAGGAATTCCAATACCTCCAATGTAAGGGTTGTAGTTGTAGGTGCCATAATCAGCACCCCAATAATCATACCATGTACTGCTTATTGGCTTAAAAAAAAAAAGGAAAACAACCACTGTTTATTTTTGCCTCTTCAGAAAGACTGACATATGTACATTTTCTAAACTCACATAGGGCTACAAAATAATCATTCTCTCTACCTTTTAAATTTCCCAATATAATCCTAATGATGTAGAAGAATGGTTCAATAATATTCTCTTCTTTTTATACAAAATATTTAAAATAGTTTAAACCTGAGGGATAGTTACCCTATACAATAAAGAGGTAATATGCAAATTGACCATCATTCTAACACACAAGATGGCCGCTCCCATGTGGTCAAAGATGGCTGCCCCTATGTGGACACAAGATGGCTGGCAGGAAAGGGCAGCTGTGGGTGACCAAGCCAGCAGGGCAAGGCAACTAGGGGGTGATCAGGCTGGCAGGCAGAAGCAGTTAGTGGCAATCAGGCAGACAGGCAAGCAGTTGGGAGCCAGCAGTCCTGGATTCTAATATGAATGTCTGACTGTCCTCAAGGGGTCTCAGATTAGAAAAGGTGCAGGCTCCTGGGATAAGGGACACACACACACACACGTCTCAGATTAGAAAAGGTGCAGGCTCCTGGGATAAGGGACACACACATTTCGTGCACGGGGCCTCTATCTCCTTTAGAAAATTTAAGGCTAACACAGAAGTAAAATCTACAATAAAGTCAGCTTGGATCAGATTAAATGCTGCTTAAAATGTTTATAATCCACAAATATACTTCCCCATGCTTATTAGTGGTTCTTACATGAGATAATATTAGTAAAGATATTAAGAAAATGGTGTGAGTTTTCCTTATACTATTCATTTGATATACTATAGTGCGTATAGCAAATTAATAGATTTTTAGTACATTACATCATGGGTTAATTTGGTGATAGATATGTACACTTTTCCTCTGTTGATCAATGAATGAACCAAAAGAGTAAGATGAAAGAGTTTATTTGCAAAGAATACTATTTTGTACCATACCTTAAAAACTTTGGCTGCAAGAGGATCCTTTTCCAAATCAATATCTAACGGATCAATATCAACTTCCATCAGATCTTGAAGTAACTCAAGATCAATTTCTTTATCTTTTTCCAAAGACGAAAGAGGAGGTGCACCTTCAAATAATTGAAAATGATTTTTATGGTGAAGTAAATAACCTAATTTTAACCAATATATTGTTTTTAGTTACAGTAAAAGTTATCTTAGTGTACAACATATATTTCTATTGATATAAAAATTTCTAAATTTTTAATTTTGATAATTAAGTATTAGTAGGTATGCAAATATATCACTCTATAACACACAATTTTTAAAAACCAATGCAATTCCGAAGGCAAAAGACCATGGAATTAACCCTTGTTGAATCAAGTTGCATAAAGTTTAAATGTTGTTAATTTTTTTTTTACCTCCAATAAGAAGTTTATTATGTTACATTTAATTTTTCAGGAACTAAAACCAGTGAAAATCAAAAAGATTCAAGTTATAAGACTGTTATTCTCATTTTTCTATAATTAGAAAGTATTTTGCTCTCTTAACTAGCCTTCTTTGCTTTACAAATCTTATCTTCTCATAACTTCCTACCCTCTTAGTCAACATATATTTTATAGAATGCCTAGCAAATGCCAGCCTGTATTAGGGTTAGAGTATATGAAGATTAATAAAACAAATTTCTAGCCTACAAAAAATGATAGTGGTTCAGAGGTGAGGGTACACTACAGTCATTAAACCAACTACAACATGGTAAGTGCTACCAGAGAGAATCAAGTGCAAGGTACCACTGAAGGCAATCTCCAAAACTAATGGTGGTGTTGGAAAAAGCTTCTGGGAAAGGGCATGTATTGTTTGAAAGTAAGATAAGGAGTTCTCCATGTAAACAAAAGGGGATACTGTAATCCAGATAAAGGGAATATTAGGTAGAAAGGATAGTAATGTGAGAGAATATAAGATTAAAGAAAGACAAATTGGGGCTGGGGCGGGGAAGGCCAGGGAGAGGTCAATGGGGGAAAAGGAGACATGTAATGCTTTCAACAATAAAAAATTTAAATAAAAAAAACAAACAAGTTAATGTAGCCAAAGCCAGTTTGGCTCAATGGATAGAGCACCAGTCTGCGGACTGAGGGGTCCCAGTTTCGATTCCGGTCAGGGGCATGTACATTGGTTGTGGGTACATCCCCGTGAGGGGATGTGCAGGAGGCAGCTGGTCGATGTTTCTCTCTCATTGACGTTTCTACCTCTCTGTCCATCTTCCTTCCTCTCTGTGGAAAATCAATAAAATATATATCTTTTTTTAAAAAACAAACAAAAAAAACAAGTTAATGTAAAATACATACATAAATAAAATAAATACAAATGGTCCTAGCCAGTTCACTCAGTTGGTTTGCCATCATCCCATCAACCGAAGGTTGCTGGTTCGATTCCCTTTCAAGGCATTTGACAGACTGGGTTTTGACTCAATTCCAGGAAGGAGGCCTGCAGGAGGCAACCCACTCTCACATTGATGTTTCTCTCTCACCATCTGGCATACATACGGTATTAGTCTTGAAAAGTAGGGAGTATCCCACAAACGACTGTGTAGGCTAAGCTTCAGTTACTTTTTTAAAAAGCAGGGGGGGAAAAAAAGCAGCAAATATACCCAAAAAGTGAATCTTAAAGCACCTTTAACCCTGTTTTCTTAACCACTGAACATCTTTAAGTTTTCTACCTTGTACTTTCTTCAACACAGTCAAATCAAACCGTATCAAAGTAACTAAGACATTAGGAATAGATAGCATTTTATTATGAGCATTCATTCAGAGTCAAAGAAAACCATAATCATTAGGAAAATAACTGGTACAGTTACTACGGCCAAAAAGCCCTAAGAGAAAAACCAAAAAATGAATTCTCTATTTCACTAATATTCTTAATTTTGAAACATTTTCATTTTAAAAAAAGACTAAAGGATACTTGAAATAAAACAAAATACAAAGAATGTACCAGTTATATCAGGTGTCAAAGGTTCATCTATAGTTTCCAGCAATTGCACTGAAGACTGTTGAAGGCAGTCATCAGACTCAGCAGCTGTTGCACCGACATCCTCACTCACTGTTCCTTCCTCCATGGCTTCCGCAGCTACTGGCGCCAGCAATTCTCCTGTATATAATGAAACAGTTCTAACTGCTTGAATAATTTATAAATAGACATCCAAAATATATTAAAACATATTTCTTCCTCCAGTTTACAGAATGACAGCATGAATTCTCTACCGACTATAAGGATTCAGATGCAAATGAGACCTCATGTAACTAAGGAAATACTAGGACCTATAGTATTACCTTTAATTTCTGAAAACTAAGTAAGTAGGAGAAAACACAAAATGTGTAACTCCCTCAATTCACAAAACAACTTTATAAGAAAGGTACTAATTTTACATATGAAGAGACTATTATTCTTATTTTATTTATGAAGGCACAGAGATTACCTTCCCTCAAGGCCACAGAGAACTAGTAAGCAGCCCACTGCTGGTATTAATAATAAGGCCAACAAACTCCAATATCCCAGTACATAATCTAACTCCTCCAAAAAAACTTAGAGTCATCAAAAAAGTCAATGTAATTAAACAAAAGTAATTTGAACGGTTGCTATTGCTATAACATTAAAAAAATCTTTAATACTTGGGGGCTTACAGTTCCTTATAAAGGTTACTTAATAGAGCAATGACAAACCAATTTTGACATACTCCTATGAAAAATAAATCCTGACAAACCTGCTAAAATATCTTGTAGCATACAAGTTAAGGAATACTGAGCCCAAGCACCACCCCAAGATATATCTCCTCTATTGAAGTCTGTTCCAACCAAAAGTAACAGCAGTCTTTCCAGTTGGGGTTCATTTACAATTTCACACAGATGGATAGTTGGCCTCGTGGCATTCGCAATGCGTGCAAGAACCTGCAATACATTTTATAAAACCATACACTTAATGAGCAATTACATATGCTTTTCCCCCAAAATCAAAGCATTGTGGTTTTCAACGAGATATGTTTATGATGTTAAAATAATTGACTAACACAGAATGAAAATGAAATGTAATTTCATGAATTAAATATTAAATCTTGTTTAAAAACTTGGATAAATAGTTAAAAATAATTTCTATGAACAATGAATACGCTTCAGGGAATTAAAACATCTTCATTACTGTAATTTGGCATTTATTGGTATATTTCCTATTTTAATTATTTAAAAAAGTATTTTTGATACAGACATACCCAAATTATATACATTTCAAATCTACCATTAATCTAGAGTTAACTAGAGTAAAATGTAAATCAGGTCTCCTGAGAAATCAGTGACAAAATATTTATTAAATATTTCAAGACACAAAAAAACTGCATAACAGGAAAAACCAATAAAAACACCATAACTTCTCTTAATTAAAAATCAATTAAAAACTGCATTTTTCCTAATTCTTTTCATACCCTATAAATCTATAATTATAAATTATGCCTATTAGTTTACTTACCTTGCAAACAAATAATAAAAGGTCTGCATGACATGTAAAGTCCATGGAGAGGAGAAACAGGACAAGTTTTTGGACTACTGAAATACAGCGTTCATGGGCCAAGGTAAATGGAAGTGGTTCTATCTCTGGACTTTCTTTGGTTGTTGTAACTTCTGTGTCTAAATTGGAACGAGACCATTCTGCTGTCCGACGTAACCGAATTAAATCCTTAAAGTGCTGTATGTAGAAATTTACAATATTTAAATCAATATCTACTGAATGGAAATTCTTTCAGTACAAATATGTTTATACTACATGCCCAGTGCAGGGGTTCATGCGTAGCAGGGGTCCCTCGGCCTGACCTGCGGAGATCAGTGGGTCTCCACGCCGCTGGGCCTGACTGCAGCCCGGCCTTACCTGCCAGCCTGTCCGATTCCAGCCCCCTGTCCACATCAAACCTGCACAGCACAACGCAGTGCACGAAGCAGCCGGGTGCTGGGGAGGAGCCTGAGCCAAGCTGGGGGCGCGCCACTCCCGGGAGAGGGAGAGGCTCCCTTGGCCGGGCCTGCAGGGATCGGTGGGCCTCTGCGCCTCCGTAGCCGGACCTTACCCACCCGCTCATGGGGGTTGGAAGGGAGGAGCACACAGGGGGAGTATCTCTTGGAGAGGCTTGCACCAGTGGCGAGCAGCGTCTGGCGCCTGTTGGCCAGCTGAGCAGTGCTCCTACTGTGGAAGCACACTGACCACCAGGGGGCAGCTCCTGCCGCCCTCCTGGTCAGCGCACATCATTATATACTGGCTGGTCATGCGGTCATCCAGTCGCTTAGGGTTTTATATATATAGATACTTATCCATTCAAATAATTTGAAATAATAAAAGGAGAAATAACTTTTCTAAGATAATTTCATTTAAAATTTAAAAATCATACCTTTGAAGTAGCCTGCTTTAGTTTTGCTTGCTCTACCAGAAGTTTATATGATGATCCTTTGTTACTCTGTATTTTTTCTTTTTCCATCTGTTCCACCAAAGCCTTCTGTTTTGCTTTTAGTAAGTTAAGTTGCTTTAAAAAAAAAAAAATACTGTTATAGATAGCAATGTTAAAAATAACAAAATAAATTATTATGCTCCTCACAGAATTCATACAATCAAACTAATGGAATTAGTACATATGTTAACTTGTTGCTGACCTACACTATATAGTTAGGCCCAACTACCATGGTTGCGCCTATAATGAACATATACAGAACTTAATTTTCTTGCCATTATTCCCTAAACAATATAACAACTATTTGCATAGCATTTACATTGTATTAGGTATTATACGTACTCTAGAGATAATTTAAAGTATACAGGCGAATGTAGGTTATATGAAAATACTACGCCATTTTATCTAAGTGCTGAGCATATGCAGATTGGGTATCTGCAGGGTGCTAGAACCAAAGGACGATTATAACTCCCTGAAAGACCTAATTTTAGCTCCAATACAGAAGGTATCCTGGAGTAGACACAGCTGATACTCACATCCAATTGGCCTGGAGGTCAATTCCTCCCAGTGATACCAACAACAATCAAGACTTAACTACAGCCAAAATCGGTTTGGCTCAGTGAATAGAGCAGCAACCTGCAGACTGATCAGGCTGTACGCCTACAATGATGTCAGGTCTGGCCTCTCTCTCTTTCTGGATCTGTGTGTTTTTTCCCCAGCTCCTGCTCCATCCTGGATCGCTGATATGTCTCCAGTGACTACAAGTGCAACTCGCTGAAATCTGTCCAGTGACGCCAAACACCTGCTCCATCCCTAAGGCTCCCCTTCAAGCCCAACCCCCAAACGCCTCTGCCTGATCCTAGCCTTTGACCCCACCCTCTCCGTCCAATTTTCAGCATCGAAGCAGCTAGAGATTTTGTCGCCCCCTACCACCAAAAAGGCTGGGATGTTAGGTCGAGACAGGCCCCTGCCCAGAATTTCCAAGCAATGCAAAGCCCAGACTTCAATTTTTTCTAAATATAATCAGAGTCTGGAATGAAAGGTTATCTCCCCCGCCCAAACTGATGGGCGGAGTTTAATACATGACCTGTGTAAGGTTCCAACCCCTCCCAAACTGGTAGGTGGAGCTAACAACATGACTGACACCTGCCACAGAGTCATCTCCAAGACAGTGAACCACCAATCAACTCGGGCCAGAGTGCCCATGGGGCCCATCCCTTCCTGTTCCACCCTGGGCCCAACCCCCTCCCTTTCCGTCCTTTAAGAAGGACCCCAAGCGAGACACGTGCTGCTGTTGGATGTTGACTGCCATCAGCCCGACTGGATCCGATTCCCTGTCCCCTCTCCCCGCAATTCTGATCTTTACCTCGGTGATGGGTCCCGCCCATTTCCGGGGAATAAACCTTACTTTAAAATTCCCTTTTGTTCTGTTTCCTGTTTCCTTTCAAACCTAACAGAAATATAGTCTCAAAGTGTTAGTAATTTGCCTACTTAGTTCTTAGATGCCATACCTAATGCAAGTGTATCCCATATAACTTGTAAAACAATGTTCTCAAACATTGAAATAAAAAAGTATTAAAATATACCTGTTTATGATGAACTAGCTGCTTTCTGATTTTCCTGGAATATAATCTGTCCAGGCTACTGCCGCCTTTGGAAGACCTGTGTATGTTCTGAGTGTGCATATTATTGTTAATAAAACTCCACTGGTTACCTAGAGGGCAAGGAAGTTTTATTAATAATTCTGCTCAACATAATTTTAAAGTAGTTTTAATATCCAGTAAACACAAAATTATAAGTGAGTCAATCATGACAAAGCAGTTTTAAAAACTAAGAAAATTATTGTAAAGAAATTGCTAAGATTTTTACCCTGGAAAGGTTAATCTAAACCCTAATTGACTCTAAGACCAGAGTTCTTACTGTAATCCTTCCAGATAATAGCCACTTTATCAGCAATTAAGATTAATCTCCGTAAAATACAACTGTGAAAATGTCACTCAAATCTAACAAGAACAAATACTTAATACTGCTTAAATTTCAAACTCCTATGCTTTTGTGCAGGTCCCCCAAAAATGGTACTCAATAATTTGACAGAATGACTGCAAAAATAAAGTTTAGTAATTCAAGTATCATGCTGCAGAGTTCTCCTTATTCTCTCTTTTTCCCCTATGTATCCAGGCAATTCTTTAAGTGTCATTCTTCTGCTCAACTCAGGCTTATTCTGACATTTAACTCAACCAATTATTTGATTAACCTAAAGACATCTTTTTTGATTCTCTACTATCCATTTCTTAAGTCAGTATAAATTCTGAAAATCCTAAAAAAAAAATGTCTTCCACCTATGTATTTCCATAATCTCTAAATGATATAAATAACAACTTAAGACCTCCAATACTAATATATTCCAACTTCATGTTATAACTATGTTTGTTTTACATCTAGTCCTAAAACTTAGTAAACTGACCACTAACATACACTATTTGTTTAAAAAATAAATATCTAGACAAATTCTTTGTACATGAAAAGAATCCTCCCATCTTCTTCCCAAACATAATATACACCATAATCAACTGATTCACCTATAAAACACTCCAGGGGACTTTTTTTTAATACTAGAAACCTGACATTGTTTAAAAGGTCAAAATTTATGGCACTTGTTAGCTATATGCAGCTATTTCAAATAGCTTCATTTTTATAACATTTTAACTTGGAAGAGGAGAAGAAAACAATTCATCTTGCAATTTGATTTCCCTTTATTTTTAAAAGTTGCCTCAAGACTATGAAGAACGATTACAACAAAAATCTCAAGAGTTTCTGGAAGTATAAAAGCCATTTGTAATTAATAGAACTGTACTTGATAATGGTAAATGAAATAACACTATACTAAAGTAACATAAAACAAAAGAAGTTTTCACATATTCCTTTTTTAAAACTTCGCATATATGTGTGTGTTGTTGTTATTGTAAACTGATTAAATGGGTATGGGGGAAACCTCAATGAAAGACATAATTGTATTTAGAAACTAAAGTCAGGCTCAGACAAGAGGTTTGTCCATAATGTTCTTCAAAAATGAATTCTATTCTTACAAAGATTCCTAGTAAAGATAATTCATATTTTACATAAATTACATACAGCTGGAATCTCTGAGCCAATAAATAATTCTGGAACAACTGTGAGTCTCTCAAAAACCCCACCAACAGATTATTAAAAATGTCTGATACCTGTCATAAGCCTCTCCCTGTCTTTACCATTCAACGGCTTCTTTGCAGCTGCTGCTTCATCTTCAACAGTTGCCACATAATCCAGCAACCTGGACACCAGCATAACGACCCAGCTGATCATGGGAATATCTAGTACCCCTATATAGAGATGGGAGTTTAAAACATAATTAGAGGACGCTAAAAGTCCTAATGTTGTCAAATAAAATAATGATGAGATAAAGCATCTTATAAATCTAAAACATACCATATCACTACTAATACTTAATATTTATTTATAATAAGCCTCAAAATTAGAACTTAAGACCACAAATCAAGGAACGAACTGATTGTAATGGAAAACAATGCTTCATGGCACAAAAATAGAATCTTAAATATAGGTTGCATACAAAAGATAAATTGTAAACTAGTCAACAAGGTATAAGATAATATCCTTAGACTTACAGGTGACTAAAATAAAAAAAAATCTCTCAACTTATGATTAATAAAGTTGTAAAATTGCCTCAAGACTATAAAGAAAATCAAATGTTCTCTTAAGAATTTTATTTCAATAATTTTTTTCCCTCAAATGAAACTTATTTTCAATGACACAATAGCAATGGTACTTTAAACCTTAAACTTAAGCAAGTTTGAAGTTTGATTTCAGTTATGACAGTATAGAAGAAACACATTATAATAGTTTCCAAGTTCAAACTCAAATAATAAAAGATTGAAAAAGCAGCGACTATTTGGAAGTCGATCACATGAAGGCTGGTCATTTAAAAAGGTCTACATTATAAAAATAATAACAAAATGTGCAATATTAAATATTTTTATAAGTAGTTCAGCCTATCTAATTTCTAAAGCAATAATTACAGGAATCTTATGTTTCTACTAAAGATAACTTTTTAAATAATACCGTCTGTTCTCCGATGCATGGGTAACTGTGGCTGAAGAGGTGACAATAAATTATCCAGCAGATTAAGTAAGCTTTCTAATACTCCACTATTACTAAGTGACCTTTGACCAATGCAGGAAAGTAGCATGAAGACCCTAAAAAGAAGACAGAAATAAAATAGTCACCATGATTCAATTTGTTAATTCAAAAAAATATTTACTTTGAAATTTGAGTAATGATAGAATATTTGTTTCTAAGCTAGCTCTCTCTATATATAATATTAGTTAGCTTAATCAAGCTATTGATTGTATTTTCTAACTTTAACCACAAGAAATCAGGTAGACGGAAGTGGGCCCAGATTGGAGAGGGTGCAGGCTGGGCTGAGGGACACACACCCGCATACACGAATTTCGTACACCAGGCTTCTAGTCTTGTATAATCTTCAATATACCCTTCAGTGGGCACTCTCCATCCTCTGAATATATATACATGCTTCATTTTTCCATTCAGTATCAACATACAAATTACAAAATCTGAACACAGACCATGATCATTATAAACCATTAATAACAAATCCAATATTGTCTGACCTACCTATCCTGTGGAAAGATGAGAAGCTGTTCTGAATTGTACAGTTCCTGAAGAACATTAGAGAGAAACTGACCCCACCATCTTTCACCACCACAGAGTTGAACAAGTAGGAGACCAGTATGTAACCGTATCTTTGGGGTTCCACTGATGCACAGATGTTTAAAAAGTTCTTCACAGGCCTGGGCATGAAACGTGCTCTGCAAAACTGCAGGAACTGAGTGTCCTATTATAAAAAAGAAAACAGTAAAATTTCCTATTTAAGTGTATGCTATGATATCAAGATCAGCATGCCTAGAAATGTTTTCTTCTTTACCAGCAATCAATACACGACTACATTATTTTTATAGGTAGGATTTCAATTGTTAAATACTTGAGGAAGGAAAGAGTTCACATTTAGATCCATTAAATTTCTTATAAGTAGAATGGATATACTAGATGGCTGTGTATGTGTGTTTGTATGTGCATCAGTAAAAACAAAATCTAGCTCTTGCACAGCTCTATATTAGATTAACAAATATTAAGTTTTCCCTGTTAAACATTTAAACAGTATTTATTATTTTGCCAGTAACAGAGCAATGTAGCACATCAATGGGAGAGTCAAGAAAAAAAAAGTAATTAAAAAAAAAGAAAAAAACATTAAAAAAAAAAAATACGGGGGGGGGGGGGGGGGGGAATGAATTAACCTAAAGAACAGATTTCATCTTCACATTAGAATGGATATCATAATTAACACTACCCAGGAAATATCAAGGCAACAATAAAATACTCAACTAGATCACAACAAGTATTTCCAGTCTTTAAAATACGTAAGGCAAATACAAACCATTGGAAGAGTGAAGAAGGCTGAGCAAAGTGTCCAATAAATATCTGATGATAGTACGTAACTGCTCTGTGGAAGATGTCTGAATTAAATCTCTTGGATTTGATGTTTCATTCAACATCTTCCTACTTGCACCTAGAGCTACTCTGAGCCTCTGCACTGCATTGTGAGCCAAATTAAGTTGAAGTTGTAGCTGAATACAGTCCTGATAGGAGGAGAAAACTCTGCTGTCTTCCTCGACCGCCTTATCTGGCTTCCGCAAGAAGTACTGTGCATTGTTAGCACTGTTGAGAGGAGGAAGATCTATACTTTGCAGAAGAGTTTCCAGTCGATGACAAGCTAAATTATACCTATAAATAAAAAATAATTGAACAAAATCATTCCTACAATGTTCTTTAATGTACATTTATGAATATACACTAAAATTTAAATGTCTAAAGCATGTTAACAAAATCATTAAAAAAATTAATCATTTGTTAAGTACTACATAAATAGAGCCCATTATTAAATTGCAATATATCAATGTATTAATTATTGTAACATACTAATACCCTACTTTCTTTCTGCTCTTTTCTGTACACTTATAAAAAGGCATTACTTGATAAATATATGCAAAGGATTATACAAAATATAATGGTTTGTCCTAGCCAGTTTGGCTCCATGGATAGACTGTTAGCCTGTGGACTGAAGGGTCCTGGATTCAATTCCAGTCAAGGGCACATGTCCAGGTTGCCAGCACAATCCCCAGTAGGGGGTGTGCAGGAGGCAACTAATCAATGATTCTCTGATCATTGATGTTTCTCTGTCTCTCCATCTCTTTTCCTCTCTGAAATCAATAAAAGTATTTAAAAATATATGTATATATGATTTCAATAAGATTAAAATATTCTGCAATTTCAGAACAACCTGCACTGTATATCCTCCTGTAGAGCAATCATCATTGCTAAATGCTGGTCAATTTCTGGCTGGTTTGCAGATTCTCCTTCTCCCCTTAGAGGATCATGCATTAATTTCAGTTCACTCTCCCAAGACAAGATGTAGGTATGACCGTAGTAAAATCCTAATGGTATTTTGGCTCTAGCATTTGTACTTCCATAACGTCCAATGACAGTGATCTGAAATGAAAAAGAAAGAGGAAAAAAAATGAAAAAAAAAAATATATATATATATATATATACATACACACACGCACACACACACACACTCACCTTCAACAATAGAATTTTGAGTAATGTACTTAAAATTTTGATATAGTTATACATTTTAATTATATGTCTGAGTATTTTTCATAACTTATCAGAAACATGGAAAATTTATCAATTATATCACTTTCTTGAAGTTCTTTACCTTCATGAATCTGCACACAGGAGGTGGTATCAAGTCATGAAGAATTAGTGAATGGGTGCTTATATCAGTTGCTACTACCAATCGCCTCCCATCCACCTCTTCTCCTAATGTCCAAATGTCAATTGACAAGGAGGCCAAGTCTCCACAAGTGGGAATCAATACATCAGTCAACAGTATTGGTCTGCCAAAATCCAAGGTCACAAACCTTCTTGCTCCTATGAGACAGAGAAAAAGCAACAGCAATTGATCAAAAATATCATATACCAATTAACCAAAAGATATACTAAAAGAGTTCTTAAAAAATGAAATTAACTTAAATACAAATAAGAAGTTAATAATTTCCATTCAAAAAAATACCTGAAACCTCAATCTATGTTACTTTGAACACCAAGACTTAAATTTAAAAAAAAAAATTTAATTAAAATAAATAAATAAATTATAGCTGATTTGGCTCAGTGGATAGAGTGTCAGCTGGGAACTGAAGGGTCCCAGATTCAACTCCAGTCAAGGGTACATGCTGGGGTTGCAGGCTTAATCCCCATTGGGGAACATGCAAGAGGCAACCAAGCAGTGATATTCTCTCATCATTGATGTTTCTATCTCTCCTCCTCTGTTGCTCTCTGAAATAAAAATATATTTTAAAATATATATATACAATATTAAGTTGTTACTATAGAGGCAATCAACTACACATAAAGACTTAATTTTAAAACATCAGACAAAAAAATATAGATTAATTCTATAATGTACCTATCTATTCTTCTTTCAACTAGTCAGTCTTTTTTTTAAATTTTCACAACTAGATGCATATCACATTGTAACACTTAATTTTTGTTAAGCTTTGTTTCACTTCTTGTGGAGTTACATCTTACATTGGGGATAAAATACAAGGTAAAATTAAAAGGCTGAAATAGCATGTAATTATTACAATCACTAAAAAAAATCCCTTAGCAAGGTCCTCTAATGGACAGATATAGCTTATCTCAAATATTGTCCCTCCCCCCAGTCCTGACACATCCCTGTTTTTTAGCTCTGAACCATATGAAGTAGATGGTTTACTTGAATGTTAAAGGCCACACAAAGAGGTAGTATGTGTTTTTGTGTAGCACTAGAATCACACTCAGCATGTGATGCTCAAACTAAGGAAAGGCAAGAATGATCTGAAAGGAAAGGAAGAGCAGATTTGCATCGCTCATCTCACACACACTTAAGGTTTAGGCTCAATTAGTAAAACACAAAGCAGAGTCATTAATAACACTTTAATTCTTTTTGCTTTTTATTCAGCTGGAGTGAGGGGCAGCTAGTAATCTTTACTCCTACATTTTACAGAAGAGAAACCCAAGTAAATAAACCCAACAAGAGCGATCCCCAATGGAGCTAGTTTAAAAGAAAACACGCAGGGACCAATACTTTCCTAAACAGAAAAACTATTGAACCACAAACACAAAAATTCTCCTCCTTAGGTTTAGACCCAAAATCAATTCCATAGATTAAAAAATCATAGTATAAACTACTGCTCACATTTCCCAAGACTGCACAAAAAACTACGGTTTAAATATTATATACACTAACATTGTTACCAATGAATGATTGGCAGAAAACAATTTCAACTTTTGCTATTTTAAAAACAACTCTCTTCCAAAGAGAATAAATATGCAATAGAGTAAATAAAGTTCAACTGTTAATATAATGAAAAGTTACACAGGCCCTGGCTTGTTTGGCTCAGGGGATAGAGCATCGGCCTGAGGACCAAAGGGTCCCAGGTTTGACTAGCACCTCGGTTGCAGGATCCTCCCCAGCCCAGGCCCTGGTCAGGGAGTGTGCAGGAGGCAACAAATCAATGTGTTTCTCTCACACTGATATTTCTCTGTGTCTTTCCCATTTCCTTCCACTCTCTCCAAAAATCAATGGAGCCGAAACCGGTTTGGCTCAGTGGATAGAGCGTTGATCTGCGGACCGAAAGGTCCCAGGTTCGATTCCGGTCAAGGGCATGTACATTGGTTGCGGGCACATCCCCGGTCGGGGGTGTGCAGGAGGCAGCTGGTCAATGTATCTCTCTCATCGATGTTTCTAGCTCTCTATTTCTCTCCCTTCCTCTCTGTAAAAAATCAATAAAATATTTTTTAAAAAATCAATGGAAAAGTATCGTCAGGTGAGGATTAAAATAAAGAAACCAACAAAAAAGTGACACAGTATGCAATATATTCATGTACTGCCTCCTATAAAACACACCCAGGCCAAAACCGGTTTGGCTCAGTGCATAGAGCATTGGCCTGCAGACTGAAAGGTCCCAGGTTCGATTCCGATCAAGGGCATGTACCTTGGTTGCGGGCACATCCCCGGATAGGGGGCGTGCAGGAGGCAGCTGGTCGATGTTTCTCTCTCATCGATGTTTCTAGCTATTACTCTCCCTTCCTCTCTGTAAAAAAATCAATAAAATATATATTTTTTAAAAAAAACACACACTTAAGGATTTTGTTGAATTCCACTGCTGCTCAAACCCAAAAAAGAATTGATAGGATTATAAGGTAAAAATTGCCTATATCTTATTAGTAAACATGATCTAATTGAAGCCACCTATCAGGATCACAGGTCTCTACCAAATAAAGCAGGGTATACACTTAGTTAAAATTTCAATTATCCAGAGACTATGAAGTGTTATTAATCTTACTTGGTTATTATAATCTGCAATAAATCTTTCTGCTATTCTCAAAAAATGGTACCAATAACAGAATGTTAGTCTTAGAAATATTACTTCTTTAAGTATCATTTCTACTGTAATGCTATTTGAGCAGCTACATTGAAGGCAAATAATTGTTAACTATAGTTCAACAGGCAAGATTCATTGGGGGGGAAAATCAAATCCATTGGTCAGACAGAACTAGTGAAGCTATTCTGCAGCATTGCTCCCTTCAATTTGGTAAGCACATATCTCGAGCCGTTGATAAAGGATACTTACCCAAGAACAAATGTATTTGTAAAGAAAACCCAAACTAGAGAATATTAAGTCTTCAAAAAACCAACAGATTAGGAAAGAAAAATATTTTAAGGAAAAGATTACCTGAATGCATTCGTTCTATAATAATGGACTGGTGAGGTGGAGGTTGAAGAAAATGTGAAGCATGAGAAATTGCAAGGGCTAGACCAGAACCACCAATTGGATTCTAGAAAAGAAAAAAGTATACCGCTATATTGATATTATTCTTGCTCTAGAAAAACTAGTAACCATAATATCAAAATAACAGGTTTCACTGTCTAATATACATTCTATAATATTTTATTAAAACAATCAAATTTTCTATATTAAGTTGGTAAAATAAAATTTTGCCTTCTAAAATTAGCATGTATTTCAAGTTATTTTTAAATGTCTAAGCAAATACCTATTTAAAATATAATACTTTACCACTCTGGACTTGTTGGAATTTTTGTTGTGTGCAGCAAGGTTGACTGCTGGGGGGTCAATAACCGCGCCTGGGAACAGTTGTGCAAGCTCAGCATTAATCACAACGGAAACCGCTTCGTTAGGCGGTGTGAGTGGTGGAGTCATAAAAAGCGGTGTTGTTTTTGGAGTGGGTGGAATCACATCAGATGGATGAATGAAGAATCCAGGGGCTGCCACTGGGTTGGAAGGCACAGAGTTGTGAACAGAACCACCGACTGCCGCTACTGCTGCTGCCGCTGCTGCTGACGTTGCTGCTGCTGCAGAGGCGGCCGCAGCTGCCGCAGCTGTTGTCTGATGTAACTTGGCTTCCAGTTTTGCTTTCTGTAAAAAAAGGAAAAGGCAACAAATATAGAATAACCCTACCCACCTAACATGTGGGGAATACTACATGGATATATAGGATGAAGATAAACATGAGTAACTGTATCCTAGATAAATAAAAATGAAATTAAATAAAAAGTGGACAACACACATAAAGGCTATTTCTTTGCTATGTATATTTCATTTAAAATCTGATATAAAAATTCCTGAACATTTGGGAATTAGGACTTTCTCATATCAAACATGGCAAGGAAGAAGAAAAATAAGAAAACAAAGTTCTCCTAAAAACAAAATATTAACAGGAAATAGACTCTCATATGTTACCTAACCTGGTACAATTTGTCACCTGGAATTGTATATGCTATTTTTAGACCATGATGAAATCTCCAAAACATGTCATCATTACTAAATTTTAAATCATGCTTGACTGGACTTTAAAATATTGTTTTAGAATTTTCGACCCATATAAGTAGCAAATAGTAACTACAATGTTTGACCATTAGTGGCGAAACATATGTAAGAATGGATTTTACATAAAGATTGCAAAAAAAATCATCAACTATATTACCTAAGTTGTATATCAAATAACGTGTATTTATATTATTTTTTATTTAAGCATATCACAAAAACTTTACCTCAATTTTTGTAGAAAATGCTTAGTTCAGATCAGCCAACCTACTTTCCTTTATGAAAATAATGGTCATTTTACAGTACTTTTTCAGCTTTTGAAGTTTAGAGACAGCATGAACAAAGAGCCAAATGGTCTCCAACCTGTTGCTGAAGCTTCAAAAGCTGCTGCTGTTTCTCTTGCAGCACCTGTAGCTGTTGCTCGGCTGAAGCCATTGCATGAGAGAGAGACTGCAAAGCTACCTGGGCTGCTGAACTCAGGGCTGTCGAAGCTTCCCCAACTGTCCCCGATGATAGTCCACCTACTGCCGGAGTAACCCCGAAGGAACTCACTGGCATAAGACAAGGGGGGAAAAACAGGATGAAGAAAAGGTTCACAGAGAAACACATTCAAAGTACCATACTATTATGACACTAAAACCATAGTTAATTTTCACTTTGAAAGACAGAAATCTAGAGAGTATAAATAAGGAAATCTTAATATTAAGAATCTATTTATAATAATACTACTCAAGTTTAAGTGATCCAGGAATGACTTCAAAATCAAATAAAAATTAATCCGTATACATTTAAATTTTAAAATATGTTTAGCACAGTCTATAACAAGAGAAAAAGAAGGACCCAGCAATTCCACCTCTGGGTATTTATCCAAAGAAACCCAAAACACCAAATCAAAAAGAGATATGCACCCATATGTTCACTGCAACATTATTATAATTAGCCAAGCTATGGAAGCAACCTAAGTGTCCATCAATAGATGAATATATACAATGGAATATGATTCAGCTATAAAAAACAATAAAATATTTTATTAAGTATATTTTTAATTGATTTTTACAGAGAGGAAGGGTGAGGGAGAGAGAGTTAGAAACACCGATGAGAGAGAAACATCTATCAATTGCCTCCTGCACACACCCCACTGGGGATGTGCCCAAAACCAAGGTACATGCCCATGACTGGAATCGAACCTGGGATCCTTCAGTCTGCAGGCCGACGCTCTATCCACTGAACCAAACTAAGCCAGGCAGAGAAAGATAAATATATGATCTACTCATTTGTGGAATATAATGATGAACAAAAATAGATCCAGAGACAGAGAAACATTAATCAGAATGTCAAACCTCAGGAAAGGTAGGAGACAGTTTGGGTAAGGGGGAGAGATAAACCAAAGGACTTATATGCATGCATATGAGCCTAATCAAGGGACACGGACAACAGGGGGTGGGGGCATAAATGGGAAGTGGGGGTAATGGGGGAATAAGGACATATATGTAATACCTTAATTAATAAAGAAAAAAATTTTAAAGCAAAAAAATAGAACAGCCGAAACCGGTTTGGCTCAGTGGTAGAGCGTCGATCTGCGGACTGAAAGGTCCCGGGTTCGATTCCGGTCAAGGGCATGTACATTGGTTGCAGGCACATCCCCGGTAAGGGGTGTGCAAGAGGCAGCTGGTCGATGTTTCTCTCTCATTGACATTTCTAGCTCTCTGTCTCTCTCCCCTCCTCTCTGTAAAGTATCAATAAAAATATATTTTTTAAATAGAATAAAATCTTGCCATTTGCAACTACATGGATAGACCTAGACAGTTTTATGCTAAATAAAATAGCTCAGTGAAAAACAAGATAAATGCCAGATAATTTCACTTGTATGTGGAATATATACTTTATTTTTTTAAAAATTAAAAAAACAAGCAGAACAAGAAACAGACTCATAAATACAGAGGACATTTTAACCATTGCGAGATGAAAGGTGCTTTAGGGAAATTGGTGAAAAAATGTGAAGATATTAAGAACAAATAGGTAGTTACAGAATAGTCACAGGGATGTAAAGTGCAGCATAAGAAATATAGTCAATAATATTGTAATAACCATGTCCAGTGTCAGGTAGATACTAGATTTAAACAGGGTGATCACTTCCTAAGTTATATAAATGTCTAATCACTGGGTTGTATATCTGAAATTAATATAATATTGTATGTCAACTTTAACTGATAAGTAAAAATTTTTTTAATATTTTTAGCATGAAAACTTCATTTAATATAGCCAAAATGAAAATAAAAAATGAGAGTGACCTTGTCAGACAATTTGAACGTAAGAAATAAACTGAAATTTGCTTTACAAAGGTTTCTTACAAGCAACAATACTTCCTTCTCCCTCCAGACCAAAAAAAGCTATAAAAAAAAAATCCTCAATTATAAGAACATCATTTAAAATGACCGATAACACTCATTTTAAAGCACAACCTAGATAGAATCTGGTTTGCACAGAATATGTAAACCAGTTTCCTACCATAAGCTTCCCAGAACACTAACATAGAGAGAGGCGTGTCCAATTCACAAATAGTAGGGCCCATACATCTTACTCATGAATATTACCATCACTAAAGGTTTGTAAAATCCTACAAGTTAAAAATTTTCTTTGACTTGTCCACTTCACTGTTATTCAAATATATATTATAAAACAACTCTTTTCCTATTAAATATTGATGGAAATAAATATTTTTGGAAAACTTTCAAAAAAGCTAGGATAAAAACAACTTCACAACTTAATCAAAGAAGTCATCACAAAACAAGAAATAAAGGCCAAGTCTAATCAACACCATTAATACTTATTATAACAGGCCTTTACTAGAAAGTTATTTTGGGGAAAGACAATTGCTACAATAATTGCCCATCTTTAGTGCGCATTGCCAGTGACACTCTTTTCCTTAACTACTATATTCAAAAGATGAACAATCCTGAGGGTCAGATACTATGATTCTGGATTATTTTTTTTTTAGGTGATTCAGTAAAAAATGGCTCAGAAAAGTTACTCTGAGAGCTGATGGTGGTCAAATCAGGATTCAAAGGACCTCATATACAGAACATAAGTATATATTGTAATAAGTTTATACTTTTCAATTCTTTATGTTTTGAAATTTATTTGCTATTTTTTTAACAATTGCTTAGTGATTTCTTCCTCAGTATTTAAACTGTTCTTTCATTCTTTGCTTTTTCTTTTTCATGGGTGCCATGTTCTTTGGAAGTTTGTTCAGACCAAGCTAATGGTCTTTTAGGCTTCCTCTGTGTAAATAGTTCACTTTTTAAATAAGAATTATATATCACAGAGGGGGGCATCAGGATTTTAGAGATGTTTAGGTGGGGTACAGCCAAAAAAAGGTTGGGGGAACCACTGCTTTAAACAGAGGCAACACTGCAGTTGGGGGGGGGGGGGTAGGGTTTTTTTTCCCCACACTAGTTACACAGCAAAAGAAAGAACTAGTATATTAAAATGAATTAGAAGATAATGCCCACAAAATAAGGACATATTTGAAAACTGAAAATTATACCAATTACAGTGAAGAGATGAAACATACATGAAATTGGACATGAAAGAAAACAGAAAGCAGGGCAAAAGCCATTGTTGAAGAGCTATGGGGCTCAGATCTCTCTATAGCTAATGCAAGTAAGGATTCAAGAAGCGCTATGAATCTCAAGCAAGATAGATATATTGAATGAATATGAATGAATCTCACAAACAGCTTGAGTACGAACAGTGAACTTAAAAAAGGAATAATAAGACTGACAGGTTATATCCAACAAAAGAATGTAAGGTGAAAATAAGGAAATATTACCATTAAATCACTAGAATAATAGCTGACTTAGAATACTATAATAAAAAATAAAACTATATTTCAAGAGAGAGAAACCAAGATGGCGGCATAGGTAAATGCCTAACTACAGCCTCACACAATTTCAAAAAATACAACTAAAATACAAAATGGACATTATCCAGAACTACAGGAAAGTTGACTGACAAATTCTACAACTAGAAGGAAAGAGAAAACCAGAAGGGAAATCAGAGGAGCTGTAAAAGCTTAAGATATGGAGACACGGTGCGCCCTCTGGGGGAGGACGGAGTGCCTGGCTGGCGTACTCTAGCAGGAAGGAGATAAAAGCTCCGGACTGTGCTGAATCGCAGTTGCGACAGCACTGAACCGAAGTTGGGGACCCAGGCTCTTACGGAGGGAATCTGGGCTGTAAGGCAGAAACTCAGGGGAGCGACGAAAGGCAATCCGGGAGGCGCGCACGTGGTGCCCGAGGATGGACTGTTGACTGTGCCGCTGGATTGCCCTGGCAGGAAGGAGACAAAAGCTCCAGACTGCTCTAAACCCCACTTCCAACCCCACTTCCAACTGCATTGAACCCCAGTTCGGGGCTCATTGGGGGAGAGACTAGACTGTCTGGTAGCAGGCGAAACTTGAGGGCACCTTTCTCTCAGAGGTACTTAAAGCGAGTACCACAGCAGCAAATATCAAAGGACACTGAGGAACACTCAGACTCAGGAACCTCACAGGGCAGGGCTAACGGGAAGCCAAGGCTGTAGGCTCCACCCTGAAACTGCCCCATCCAAGCTGAGCTCAGAGGCTTTTGCAATTTTTCAAGTCTAGTCAAATAAGGCTGTCCCCCAGCATAGACACAGCTGATCCTCACGGCCAATTGGCCTGGAGGTCAGTTCCTCCCAGTGATACCAACAACAATTAAGACTTAACTACAACAAGGCTGTACATACAGTCCACAAAGGGGGTCCACCAAGAGTGTCCACCTCAGGTAACTGGGAGACTGACCCACTGAACCATATAGGACACCTTAGCACACAAAGCCACCCTACCACCTCAGGGAAGCAGCGAAAATGCCGAAACAAGGAAACAGATCACAAACGAAAGAAATGGAGGACAAAAAGTGACTGGCTATAGAGTTCAAAACCACACTTATAAGGTTGTTCAAGAATCTCCTAGAAAAGGCCGATAAAATAAACGATACCTATGAGGATATGAAAAGGGATTAACAAGAAATAATAAAGAATCAACTAGAAATAAAGAATGCATTGCCTGAAATAAAAAATATTATACAGAGTCCTAAAAACAGAATGGAAGATCGCAAGAATCAAGTCAAAGATTTGGAACACAAAGAGCCAGAGGACACTCCTCCACAGAAACAAGAAGACAAGAGAATCCAGAAAGTTGAAGATAGTGTAAAAAAACCTCTGGGACAACATCAAGCAAACCAACATCAGAATTATGGGGTCCCAGAAGATGACAAAGATCAAGATACCAAAAACCTATTGAAAGAAATAGTGACAGAAAAGTTCCCCCACCTAGTGAAAGAAATAGACTTGCAAATCCAAGAAGCACACAGAACCCCAAAAAAAGGAACCCAAAGAGGACCACACCAAGACAGATCTTAATTAAAATTCCAAGAGCAAAAGACAAAGAGAGAATATTAAAAGCAGCAAGACAAAAGCAGGTAGTTACCTATAAAGGAGCACCCATATGACTGTCAACTGATTTCTCAACAGAAACCATGCGGGCCAGACCGGAATGGCAAGAAATATTCAAGGTGATGAATAACAACAACCTACAGCCAAAAATACTCTACCCAGCAAAGCTATCACTCAGAATGGAAGGCCAGATAAAGAGCTTCACAAATAAATTTAAGCTAAAGGAGTTCATTGCTGCCAAGCCAGAATTATATGAATTGCTAAAAGGGGTTCTTTAGGAAGAGGAAGAAAATAAAGATAAAAATGATGCACAACAAATACGTAACTATCAACAAGTGAATCTAAAAACCAAGGGAAGTAAAAATCATGATGAACAATATTAACTGGTGAATATAATAGAATCAGAGGTATGGAAGGGGTGGACTGATTATTCTCAGGGAAATAGGTAGTGGGGGGAAGGGGAGAGATTGAACATAAACTGCACCTATGGATGAGGACAATGGGGGATGGGTAAGGGCAGAGGGTGGGATGGAAACTTGGTGGAAGGGGCAATGGAGGAGGGGGAAATGAGGAACATTTGTAATAAAATAAACAATAAAGATTTATTTTTAAAAAAAAGAAGTGCATTTCTTTAACATTACTTACTAAACTTGAATATATGACAACCCTATGAAGCAGGAAATCTACTTTTCTGTTCATTTCCAAGAGAATACTATATCCATTAGTAATAACAATACTACAATAGGACAACACAAATGTTGACCAACAGTATACAAAACAATAGTGGATACATATATGCAATGATATAAGTGAATTTAACAATCATAACACTGAACAGAGAACAGACCAAAAAAATTAATTCAATATTTTATTTTATAGACCCTACTCAACTAGTGCTGAATGCATAATTAATTAGTTATACCAAAAAAATAATAAAAAATAAGAAACGATTTCTCAAAAAGTTAGGACAATGCTTATTTACCTTTTGAAGAGAATGAGAGAGAAATAAATGGAAGGGGACATAAAGATACCCTTTAAAGTACTAGAAATACTATTTCTTGATTTGGTGGTCACAATAACAGTTTACTAGTATGCTGAGATAAACTGCTAGCCTATATAACTGTTTTCAGAGCTTTTCTGTATGAGCATTACATTTGACAAACAACATGTTTCCCCCAAAAAAGTTAACAGAACACTGATAAGCCACAGTCACCTTCTGTGGTAACCAAATGTTAATCAACAGTATACAAAATCAATAATGGATACATGAATTTTATTTTATATAGACAATAGAATCTATTTCACAAGCAAAAAGGACTAACTACATACATGCAATAATATGGATAAATTTAATAATCATAATGGTAAACAAAAGACAGGGTTTTGCCCTAATCCTATCTAATAAAGGGATAATATGCAAATTAATCATCACTCCATCACAAATACAATAGAGCCCAGTCCTCTCAGGCCCGCCAGAATCCCCTAGTCCCAGAGCGGTTGGGGGGGTGGGGGGGGCGCAGAATGCTTGCTTTGTCACCACGGCGACAAGGCAAGCGTTCCACACCTCTGGCCAGACTAAGACACACTTGGGCCTCTGGGCAGTGAAGAGCCTCTGGGTAGTGGGCACATAACAGCCAGGCCCTGTAGAGAGCCACTGGCACACAGATACATGCGCAGGGCTACTAGTGTTTAATAAAAATCCTTCTGCTACAGGTAGTCTCAGCCTGAATACAATACAATGGTAATTGCTTGTATAGGCATGGAATACCTTTAGAAACAGAAAAACAATTCCACGGCTATCTATTATACATAATCCATGAATTTCACTTAGTATTTACTGCCACAATTGGAAGATATAAGATGATTCTGTATAAAGAGTACTCAATTAAAAAATATAAGTTTCTTTTAAACCCTTTGCTATTCTGAAGCCAAGGACAAGTTTAAATTTTTCATGACTTCTCTTGAAAATTGATTTTACTTTCTGTTCAAGTGTTAGAAGATAATAAAGATATACAAAATGAGACATCCCACTGATTATTCATTTAAAACATCAGAAAAACCACACTGTTCAACATACTCAAAATTTGGTTCATAAATCTGAAGTTGTTTTAAACTAGAAGGAAAAATGATACTCCCTCTTTACTCATCTCACACTTCTCAAATCATTGCACCAAATATACCTTTAACTTCAACTGAAAGAAATAAAATAATATGATGCCAAAACTACACAAAAGACTGACATCAACTTTTGATGATTACTGAAACTGAATAATGGAAATATAGTCTATTGTTCTCCTCCTCTTCTCTCTATTTTCATTACGTTTAATATTTTCCAAATTAAAAAAAACTTTTCAATATACATACACGTAAAAAACCGTGAAATTTAAAATAGTGCACTAGAGGGTAGAACAAAAAAATTCTATGAAGATTTAGAAAGTATAAAACTTAGTATTTCCCCAAAATGTCCCTCCTATTAATAACTTTCTACTTAAGAAACTTATTAAGTACTGGAAACAGATACTTAAATCCTTATAAGTCACTTAATATTTACACAGCTTATAATATATAAATGAATGTAAATAATAAAAGAAGGTATATACCAGTAAACGTACTTGCATCATCCCTTTCAATTCTGGTTCCATCACTAGTTGACACACAAGTAAAATGTAGGGGTTCAACTTCTAGAAGTCCAGTGAGAGATGTGAAACTGCCCTCAGCAGCTGTGCAACTACTGACCTTCCCATTTCCTAATGCAGAAAAGACACAAGTTTTATAGTATGTGAATAAATCTTTAAAAGGCAACAGTCATATGAGAATAATAGTGCTAGTCCAATTTTAATTACAAAAGGCATATAAACAAACACACAACGCTTACATTAACGCTTCACAATTGACATGGAACTAAGAAAACTCACAAGCAGAAGATACAGTCCTTGTTACAAAAGCAAAATTGCATTAAAACAACTCAGTGTCCATTCACATTAATAAGAAATAATGGGTGATATAGACTTAAAGCGAGAGAAAAATATAATAAATCAGCTACTTCCAATAGCTATTGCCCAATCTGTTAAGTATGCATAAAATCAGAATACAATATGTCAGCTGTATAAATATGACACTAAATAGATGAATAAACATTCCAAAGTATGAACAAGATCTGTAAATGTTTTATATTTTATATATAGTCAATTTTCTAAGATGAGGCACACTACTTTATAATCATACAAAGAGTTTAAATTAGCATATACACTGAGTGGCCAGATTATTATGATCTCTGAACGCATAATAATCTGGCCACTCAGTGTATATCCTATATAATAAAGGGCTAATATCAAATTGCCCCCTCGACCAGCAGGCAAGCCAGCCAACCACCCATGTCCCCTGCCCCTGTCCAAGCTGGCCGGACCCCAACCATCCACAAATTCATGCCCTGGGCCTCTATTATACACACACACATTGAATGACCAATTATGCATTCAGAGATCATAATAATCTGGCTACTCAGTGTATAGTAAAAAAAATATATATCACATGGTCACAACTATTCTATATAATAAAAGCCTAATATGATAAGTGTCTGGTCATCCATTCAACCAATAAAAGCATAATATGCTAATACTGCTCAACTACTTGCTATAACATGCACTGACCACCAGGGGGCAGACGCTCCAACCAGATTAGCTTGCTACTGGTGTATGGCCAATCGGGACTGAGCAAGATGGACCCAACACACCCTGGAGCCATCCCACAGTCCCTCCCTGGCTGGGCAACCTCCCGCATCCTTCCCTGGCCCCAATCATGAACCAGTGGGGTCCCTCAGCCTGGTCTGCATCCTCTCACAATCCAGACCCCTCATGGGATGTCAGAGAACTGATTTCGGCCCAATCCCGCAGCCCAGGCCAAGGGACCCCACTGGTGTACGAATTCATGCACCAGGCCTCTAGTGTGAACAATTAAAAGTATAGCAATTAAACTATAGCAAAAAAATGAGTGGATGAACACACACACACACACACACACACAATAAGGGTTATGTGGTAAGGGAAAGGTTATCTTTAGTCCTTTCAATTTTCTGGAGTTCATACTACTTTTAACATAAGTAACAACTATGGTGAAACAGAAGTATATGAAGGAAATCCAACCCAATACATACAGGTAGATGAAAAAGATTTCAATAGCCTTATATATTCAAAAACTTGACAAGTACCAGTTGTTGTTTTTTAAAGATTAGTTGCCAAGTTATACTGATATCTGATCAGTGAACTTCTCAAACTCAATTGCACTAATATTAACTAACGTATTTGCCGGCGTATAAGACGACCCTTTGGCCCTGAAAAATATGCCTCCAAGTGGGGGGTAGTCTTATATGGCGAGTATATAACAAACTCTGTATTTTTAGTGGAAATGTTAGGGGGTCGTCTTATACGCCCAGTCGTCTTATACGCCAGCAAATACGTATTTTTCAGGGCAAAAAAATCGTCTTATACGCCGGCAAATACGGTAGCTTATCTTGTACTTATAAAGAATCATTTAGTTGAGTGGAAAATATTGGTTCACTACAATATTGCTTAAAAGCCCTACTTTTTTTTTAAACTTAAGGTATTATATGTGTACATAGCTTACCATTGCCCCCCCCCCCCAACCTCCCATTCATGCCCTCCTTCCCCAGAGTACTGTGTTCATTGATTGTACTTATGTTCATGCATACCAGTCCTTCGGTTGTTCTATCTCCCCCCAGGTCTCCTTCCCCTCCCTGCTGTCATTTGACAATCTGCTTGTTTTATGGTGACTATCTCAGGACCACATGAATAGAATCCGCTCCTCATTTGGCAGTCTGCTTGTTTTATGGTGACTATCTCAGGACCACATGAATAGAGTCCGCTCCTCCTCTGGTTCACACCGCCCCTCCCCCCAGGTCCCACTGCTTCACTGGAGCACACGGCTCTCCCGGGGCACATTTCAGAAAAAAGTAGAATTTCTGAAAATTGTATCCTCCACAGTGAACTTGACAGCTTACCGATACTTGAAGCCTTTTTCTTTCTTTTTCTAGTGGGTTATGATGATTTTAGTGATTGATTGTCTTTTCTGATATTATATAATAAAATTTGAAGATCTGTATATTGTAGTGAACCAATATTTTCCACACAACTAAATGATTCTTTATAAGTACAACATAGGCCAGTTAATATTAGTGCAATTGAGTTTGAGAAGTTCACTGATCAGGGCACACGGCTCTCCCAGGACACACGTCTCCCCTGGGACACTCGGCTCACCCGGGGCACACAGGCCCCTGGGGCACACAGCTCTCCCGGGACACCTGGCCCCCTTGGGGCACATGGCTCACCCGGGGCACACGGCCCCCTGGGAACACACAGCTCACCCGGGGCACATGGCCCCCTGGGACACACGGCTCACCCGAGGCACACAGCCCCCTGGGACACATGGCTCATCCAGGGAACACGGCCCCCTGAGACACGCGAAAAGCCCTACTTTTAATACCAGGAACAAACACTATCAATTGGATGGATAATGACAGCCTTTTTCTATAAGTCTGTGTAAAAATACCTGCCAATAAGTTTTGTTTGTGGTTTTTTTTTCAGCCTGTGTTTTTTCCCCCCATTTTTTTAATTAAGGTATTATATGTGTACATATCTTACCATTGCCCCCCCCCCCTCACATTCATGCCCTCTCTCCCCAGAATTCTGTCTTCGTTGGTTGTATTCATGCATACCAGTCCTTCGGTTGTTCTCTTATCTCTCCCCAGGTCTCCTTCCCCTCCCTGCTGTCATTTGACAATCTGCTTGTTTTATGGTGACTATCTCAGGATCACATGAATAGAATCCGCTCCTCATTTGGCAGTCTGCTTGTTTTATGGTGGCTATCTCAGGACCACACGAACAGAGTCCGCTCCTCCTCTGTTTCTCACCACCCCTCCCCCCTGGGTCCCACTGCTTCCCTAGGGACACACGGCTCACCCGGGGCACACGGCCCCCTGGGAACACACAGCTCACCCTGGGCACACGGCCCCCTGGGACACTCGAAAAGCCCTACTTTTAATACCAGGAACAAGCACTATCAATTGGATGGATAATGACAGACTTTTTCTATAAGTCTTGTGTAAAAATATCTGCCAAATAACCAAGTTTTAATAAAGATATTTTGCAAATAAAAACGGAGTTCCATGAAATAAACATTCCCTTCATAACTCAACTGCACAGTGTGTTTCTTTGAAACAGTCATAGTTCTGCCATATACTGCAAAAGTGTTTGTTTTATGCATGCTTCCAATCTCAGCATGGAATATTTAAAAGATGAGTATTCATGGGTTCAAAATTGAATAAAATTAACAATTTTTACAACTTCATCAAGGAAATTTGTAAGTGAAAGTGAAACTGGCCTATTTTTTAGTGCAAGTACCTAGTGAGGAACATCATGCTTTTGCACAAACAGTACAAATGTCAGTGCAATGAAAAAAAAGCAATGACATCATTCTATGGTGACAGCTGTTGGCCCATGGACTCCATGAAGCAATAACATCATTCTATCATGAAAACAGCCGACCCCTGGACGACTCCATGATAGGATCTCAGGAACCGAGAGGGGATTAATGAGCCATAGTGGCAAGAAAAAGAGAGCTAGATCACACAAGACTTTGAATACTATATTACAGACTTTGGACTTCAGAGTAATGCAAAGAAATGAAAAGTTTTTTAAGGAGAGAAGTAAAATGATCAGGTATGCATTTCAAAATTATCATACTCATTGCAATATGGAGAATATGCTGAAGTGAGGCAAGAAAAAATATAAGAAAACCAATTCGAAATCTATTACTATAGCCCATGTTCAAGGTAACTGCTGTGGCTATCTGTCACCAGATGATCATGGGAGGTAAGGGAATAGGCAGATTTGAATTTACATTGGTAAAAAAAAATAGAATTTGGTGACAGTCTCAATGTGAAGGATGAGAAAGACAAAAGTATCAAGGATGATATTCAGATTTGTTTTGTGCAACTGATGCCATTAGCTGAGAAAAGATACACTGCAGAAGGACTATGGTAAGGAATGAAATGGTGAGACATTCATAAGGAGACATATTATGATTTCTAAGTCACTTCTCCTGGTTCTTCTAAATTGGGTGTGGCTACTCTGGTACATTTGACCAGAGCTCTATGGTCTTCTCTTTACATTCTCTCCATATTGGATCTCTCATTCAATTCTAAGATATAAGGGTGATATCTATATATCTAATGCTATCTAATCTGAGTTCCACTCATAAATTAATATGTTATGTGGAAAAAGCCAAATTGCCATTAAGTAGTCAGTCAGAACTTAAATCATCAAAAGGAGGCATATATTCAAGGCAGCTTAAGTCTTTAAAAAGCAAGTAATAGACCAATAAGTATAATATGATCACTTTCATTAAAGCATGAATAGAAAAAAGTCTAAAAAGTTAAACATCCTATTAACAATGGTAATCTTAAAGGGTAGAAAGAGTGGAATTGAGAAGTTTTATATTTCTACTAGAGTCCAGTGCACGAAATTCATGCACTGGCAGGTCCCTAGCAGCTGGATGTGCCAGCCAGGTACTCCTTTCCCCACCAGGGCCAAACCTCCTTCCCCCATCTGACTGCCAATGCCGGCCAGGGCCTCCCCCTTCCCCCAGCTGTTCCTGCCCCCTGGTCTAACTACTGGTCAAGGAGACAATGTACATACTATGCATTTATTATATAGGATATTTTTTGCTTTTCTCACAATTCATAGTTCATCTGCACTAACAAAAGAGAAAGATGCAAATTGGCCATACCTTTGTGTCGCCCACCAGCCAATCAGGAGTGAGTATGCAAATTAACCCAACAAAGATGATGGGTTAACTTGCATATGCAGGTACCTAATGGCCAGGGGCAAGACACTCATTCCGCACTGCCCAGCCACTTTGGGCCACTGGGCAGCGTGGGAAGGTGGAAAAGCAGCTCTGGGCCAGAGCAAAGGCAGTGCCAGCAGCCAGAGGAAGGAAGGCCCATTCTTGCATGAATCTTCATGCATCAGGCCTCTAGTATTAAAATAAAACTGAGACTAATTCAAAATTTATGTATAAAAACATTTTCTAACAGCTTGGTTTACAAGCAACACTTTCAGTTAAGTTTAGCAAGTTGGAAAGAAATGAAAAATAAAATGGCCATTGCTTTAGCTAACAAAATGGGTTAAAACACCAAATTCTATCACCTGAGAAGATTATACAAAGTACTAGAGGACCAGAGCACAGAATTCATGAATAAGTGTGGTCTATAGGCCAGGCAGGCAATTGAAGCACTAGCATCTGGCATGGAAGGGCAGGTCCCAGCTGACCTCTGGGCCCCGCACCATCTAGGCTGCCGGGCCCTTGCATGCCGCCCTCTGCCTGAATCACAGCACCCCAGTCTCCAGTAGAGATGCAGTGAATGCAGCTGGACACTGCTGGCAGGGACACAGCGTGGGCCTGTGGGCAGCCCAGTGGCACTGCATGGAAGCCAGGCAGGCATCACGCTCTCTCCCAGCCAGCCTTGCAGACTGGCTCCTGTGCAAACCCACGAGAAGCCCAACTGGCCCCTGTGGTCCTGGCAGCTGCAGGAAGGGCTCCTGGCGGTGTCAGGCATCTGAACATGGGGGCCTCCCCGGCATGCGAGCACTGGCATCCCAGGAGAGGGTTGCAGGGGAGTGAGAGCAAGCTCGGTGGACACCCAACATTCTCACCAAATCTCCATCCCCGTCACTCCCAACCCCAAGTAGCCAGGAAGAGGTCACAGTCCCCCACCCAGATTCCACAGTAGGTTGGTCACTGCCACCCACCCCCAGTTTCCCTTCCCAGCCCGGGGCCCAGCCCCAATAGGGAGATCAGGGCCTGCCGGCCTGGGGGAAGGACCGGGACGTTGGCCTGGAGGAAGGACCGAGATGTTAGCCGCCAGCACTGAGGAGAGAGCTGGCCCTCAATCCCTCTGGGAAAGGGGCCATGTCTGCCAACACCCATCCTGGTTGCCCATCCCAGCCCGGGGCCCAACCCCAATTGGACGATAGGCGCCAGGGGAGGAACCAAGAGGTTGGCCAGCAGGCCACATCTGCTGATCAGGGCCTGTGGGCCGGGGACAAATCCTGCATTGAGCATATGCCTCCTGGTGGTCAGTTGCACATCATAGCAACCAGTCGTTCCATCGTAATGATCACTTAGGCTTTTATATATATAGATGTTATAGCCAATTCAATTCTAAATGTATTTTCTTCAGAAATGTATACAATACATATAACACTGTGCACAAAGTTTTCCTCAGTAGAGTGTAATAGTAGATGCAGAGAATTATTTTTTTTCTGTATCTTTGCTTATTACAATAAGTACATATTAATTTATTTTTAGTATGAAATATCTTCTTTGATTTTAAAGACAGTAAAAGCACACCAAATATAAGTGAAAGTACCACAACAAGTAATAAATTTTTAAATACTCTCTTTTGAGTATTAAAGTCAAACTGACATGCAATGAAACATAAAAAAACAAGTTCACATCTCTTTCAAAAATAGACTTCATAACGGAGGGGTGGGAGATTAAGTAGGAAAGGCAAATAGTTTAATGATTCACATATGTTAAGTTCTATATTTTAGTTTTTAAAGGTAAAATATAGCAACTATCACCTAAGAATTCAACGGTAACTTAAATACAAGTTTTAAAATGCAAAAATTCCTTTAATAAAAGAAGTTACTACCTGAAAGGACATCCGACAAATCAATTTCATCTGATTGAACACCAATGCTGCTGTTGTATACATTTTTACAAGTAGAGCCACTCATTTCTAAATCAAAGAGGACTGGATCAAATGGTGAGCTATATAATCCATATCTGAAAAACAAAATAATGTCCTAAAAATTTTCCTGTCAACCATCTAATTAACCAATTACCTATTTACTTGGTTTTAAAAGAAGTTTGAGATGGGGCAGAAAAGAGATGCTAACCAGGTATAAACCTATATGCCAAAAGACAAAGTCCAGAGTCAACAAATGTGATTCTAATAAGCTGGCAGCTAATGAATCCACACTGAATCATCTTCTGCAGATTAAAGCACGGGAGAGATATGAGGCAACCCTTCCTCACCACAATCACTACATCACCCAGGAAAAAGTACAAAGGCTTTGAGTAAAATTCCATCAAAATCAAGATTGCCAATTTAAAAATATTACAAAACCATTGTGCAACTCTATTTCTTTATTTCATTATATTGAAGTTTTAGGTAATTAATCCAGAGATAAAGAATACTAGTTAAGGGCTATAAGTGACTTTCATAATTCTGCCTACAAAGTTTTAACAATAAACAAATTACCTTAAATCCTTCTTCCATTTAAGTAGAATTTTTAAATATTTTATTATTATTAGCCTTATGAGTAACAATCTTCAGGACTTCCAAAATTGTTAAACAAAATCATTTCAGGGGGGGGAAAAAGGAGAAAATAATGGCTAATATCATTTGGGAAAGGATTGAGTATAATTTCAATATATTTTTATGAGAAAAATGGTTTTTAAGCAAATATATATGTGACAGTACTATGTAAAGGGGGTACCATGTCCAGAAAGGCCCACTATTAGTCATTACATCTATTAAAATACCTTGTCTGAAGTAAAGCCTCCATTGGCGTTAGCCTGTCCTGTAACTGTCTGGACACAGCAGTAAGCAAAGATGCACAAGCTGTACTGCACCCAGCCAAATCTTCATCTTTAACATAATTCAGTAAGACAAAATACCAATAGACAGAACCTGAAAACAACAAAAATCAATGTTGCCTCATTTTTCTCTAACAAAAAAACTTCAGATTACATATTTATCAGTGTCTCCTTTTCCTAGACAGACTTTCTTACAGCTTGCAATTTACAAAGAAGGACCAACTTCCTAACTACACATTTAGATTTTCAATAACATGAGATGACTCTGAGGGACATTTTGGAATATTTAGAAACATATAAAGATGTTGGGGCCTTCAAGCCATCCATTCTGAAATACTCTGTAGCACTAAAATTTTAAAGAACAATGGATGGCATCATTGAGTTACAACTAACACAACTAACTGCCAGTTAAATACAGACCAACATTGCTTAAAAGATGATCGTGGTGATGTATTTTAAGACTCTTATAAAATTTGAGGTATCTAAGTACACACCAAAATTTAAGCATTTCAGAGCTAAGATTGCTGTCAACAAAATAATTTAATCAAAGAAAACTATTAAATTATCAACCAAGTCCAAAATATCCTACTCTATATAACACAGAGTTAAGAGTTTTGTCCACTATATGTTCAAGGTAACTATAAACAGACTATCTACATTAAGATAGTGCCTAGCCAAAGAGGCTAGTGGTTGAGCACTGACTTATAACCAGGAGGTCATGGTTTGATTCTGGTTGGGGCACATGGTCAGATTGCAGGCTTGATCCCCATTGATGTTTCTATCTCTCTCTCTCCCTTCCTCTCTGAAATCAATAAAAATATATTTTTAGAAATTAATAAATTAAGGTAGTTATAAATAGCCATTTACCAAATAAATTTGAGAAAGCTTTTTCCTGTTATACCCAAAGACCAAATCCTTATGAAATATATTTATCTCATTGAGATAACATGTTGAATGGGTTGGTCATTTATAAAATAAAACACAGTAAGAAATGGCTACTAAAAATACAGCATTAGGTTTAAAAGGGCATATCAATATCCTTTCACAATAACAACATAAAAGAGCAAAAGACATTTTTAAAAAATTTAATCTTCATTATCTCATGCATACGCTACCTTAGGGGATTGCTTTCTCAATTCCTACTTGATAAATACATTGATTCTTGAATGTATTACCAGTCTTCAGGTGCTAAAAAAATAAAACCTACTGGCCCCTTTTAGAGAATTTCAGTTGGTTATAGCTGCTACCAATCATACACCTCTCTGATCACTTCATAGAATTTTAGTTTATGATACCTGATCTATAGTCAGTAAAAAAAACAAAAAACACCAAACTCAATGATTTCAATGAAATTAGAAAATGTATGTATTTTAAGATTATTTTATATTTATACTTATCTATCCCACTTTTACCTAGCAATATTATTAAACTGACATACCCGCTCACCCAACCAGAACACACAACCACTTTAAAAGATAAGATACAGTAAAAAAAAGGAAAATATACAAAAAGTTACTAAATAATCCTAAGTATATTGTTAAATATTTCCCACAACTACAGTTACTAGTGATTAAACTAATTTCACATACCACCAGTTGCAGCTGCAGGCAAAAATGACATATTATCAAGTAAAGCCTTCAACAGAACAGATCCAAATCCTGGTTGACATGGGTCACATTTTCCATTACTGAAAAGTTTTAAAAGAAAAAATTTAAAGGCATTGATACTCAAGGTTCAAATTCAATATAAAGATGGTACAGTTCTTTTTAAAATATTCTAAGTGTATTCATACTGATCACAATAAAAATCTGCCTTAAAGCCCTATAAAGAGGCAAAAAGATAGTAAGGACTAATTATACCGTGTTTCCCCAAAAATAAAACATCTTCCGAAAATAAGACCTACTTACAAGGTTTCCTTCTGAGTGAAATATAAGGCATCCCCCAGGCACTGTCTCAGAATGAAAATTAATTTACTGTAAGCTGGTCGCTAGGGCCTCCCTAAAAACCTTAAATTTCCCCCTAAAAACCTTAAATTCTTTCTTAGAATCTCATCAACTTTTACAAGTTCTCTTAGGTTATACATACATTCAACAAGTTTCATATTACACTAGAGATAAGGTATCACCCGCCAAAATGCAAATGAATCTACAAAGTATACTTTCAAATTAAAAAAACACCAACCTAATGCACAAGGCTAGAAATCGGGCACACTTATGGGCTATACTTCGGCCTGCTTCAAAGAAGCAAACACGTACAATATCCGAGAGACATTTTCGTGTTTTTGAAAGCAGGCTCTCATTTCCTTCCTTTGAGCTGCAAAACAATAGCACACATTTGAACTTGCAATCAAAACATGCAAAAAGCAATCATCAATGATAATAAAATCTTAATTATTAACCTTCCGGGTCCATTGGAATGTACTCCTGCTAACCAACAAAGAGTATCCAACACGAGGCTCTGGGCATGTTCTGTGATTTGGCCATCATCATCTGCTTTTCTACAAAGGGTGTTAAGAAGCTTCTCATGAAATTCTGAAAACTGTAACATGGCACATCGTTGTACTCTACAAAAAAGAAAATATAAATACATTAACAACCAAAATAAAACAGACAAAAATTATCACAAGCTGTTTGGTCATATGTTTCATTTTAAATCATTAATATTACAGTTTTTTTAATAAGTTTCAATGAATTTTATAATTTTTAGAGAGAGGCAGTGAGAGAGACAAAAAGCAACATTGTTGAGACACGGAAACTTTCATCAGCTCTCTCCTACACACCTCCTACTGGGTATGAAGCCTGCAACTCAGACATATGCCCTGACCAGGAATTCAGCCAGTGACATCTCAGTACACAGGATGATGCTCAACCAACTAAGCCACACCACCAGGGCAAAATCATGAATATCACAATTTTAAAAAAAGAACTTTGAAAATAAATATTACAGTGGAATGTCAGCCGCAGAACTTAATGTTATGGTATTAAAAGATTTAAAATAGTATGTAAGTTATACTTGGCTTGTAGACAGTTTTAAAAGAAATAAAGTTTATGACAATGTATTCAAGCAGTATATGGACACTATGGTTAAACCAATGAAGTAGAAAGACAATTCATACTCTGACTGGAATTACAAGCTTTTAATAAATGAAAATTTTAAAAGATTTGTCAAGTTAGATTTTAAAATACTGTGTGTTAGTATATTTATTCTTCTGTTGCATGTTACTTTTATTACTATAAGAATAATAGGGAAAGGGAAGGAGGTTACCTTTCCTTAGAAATTGACGTTTTCTTAAATCTTCGAATTGTAACTGAGACCTCTTGAAGTAAGTCACAACCCCGAAGATTTTCAGCCTTACGAGTGCCACTTGCATTTTCATTCTTAACATTAGATGATTTTTCCTAAATATACAAAAATAATTGAATGAACAAATGATACTAAAAAGTATTTATTATTAAAGTTTTCAAATTAAGGACAATAACTGAATTAGGACTCTGATAACATAAATCTCAAATTAAAATGAGTTTTTACCTTATATTCAGTAAGGGACTAATTTCCCTCAGAATTATAATAGAAGAGAAGAAGACACAGTTATTAAAGTTAATACCCAATAGTTAAGATTACAATACCAACATCCTGAATCCAAGTCCCACAACACTTGGAAGCTACCTGATATATGATAGCTCCCAATCTCTAATGTTCACTCAAAAAAAAAGTTTTTTTAATCCTCACTGGAAGATTTTTTACATTGATTTTAGAGAGAGGAAGGGGAGAAAGAGAGAAACATTTACATGGGAAAGAAACATCGATCCGTTGCTTCCCGGAGGTGCTCCCCCTGAGGATCAAACCCACAACCCAGGGATGTGCCTTGACTGAGAACTGAACCTGCAAAAAATTGACTGCGCATCTAACCTGCACGGGTAGATGCTCCTACCAACTGACCTATCTGGCCCCGACAGTTCATTAAAAATAAAAATAATACTTGCACCTGCTCTGCCTATCTCAGTTATTTTAAGTATTAAGTCAGATAAAGTGCACAGAGTCAGATAAAGTGCACAGAATTACCTGAAAAATGAGAAAACCTATATAAGCATAAGGTGATTGGTATTGCTAATATAGCTACTGTTGCCTATGAATAATGATAATACACAAAATCTCTATAAATTTCAGGAAAATCCAAGATCAGACAATTAGAAGAGGCTAGTTGCAGAAAATCAACCATAAATACTACAATTTATCTCTAAAATCACTCCCAACTTCTCTTTCTACATACTAAAAAAAAAAAAAGTGGTGAGTTACCAGTAACAGTCATTAAATCAAACTCTCTCACCTAAAGAAATAAATATTATGACCTAAAATAAGGTAAAGGGAGGTACTAATAATTACTCCTTACTAAATATACCTTATACAATTTATGTTGTTTGCTTAAAGTTAATTCAAAGTATTTTCTTTTCAATATTTGTAAGTCACTATAAAATATATATATATACAAACCAATGATCTCCTGAAAAAAAACACACACACAATGGTCATACTACTTCCAACAGTGTGTCAAATCTCATTGTCTAAAACTGGACTGTTATAGTTCAAAATAACTGTTTCATACCTTGACTGCAGCAACTTTAGCCAAGAGAGAAGCGAGTGAATAACCCTTGTTACTCTGGTGTTTCAGGGACGGAAGTCTCACTACAGGACGCATACCGCCGCTACAGATCTCATCTGTTCCTCGTTCGTTCACTGCCTTGACATGGATTAAAAAGGAACGATATTTTCCTCCTGCCATACCTACAGGAGCAGCGTAGATTGGGATAAATAACTGAATCACCAAAAGGGCAAATTGTTTATCTTCACAATGAAAGTTAAAAAAAATAACTTAAAAAAAAGAAAAAACACAGTTCAGATTTGTTTTAAATTACACTGCTATTTTAGCATAATTCAATACCTTCCTAAATTCAATTGGTAGCCAAAGAATAAGAAGCATAGGAGTTACATGAGTGCATAAGACAAAATTTTTTTACTGTTGGGTATATTTTCTCCAAAAAATTATTGATTCTAATAACAAATTTTTATGAATCACAGAAAAACACAAAGAAAAAAACCGCCATTAAGGCACCACCCACATGTGTATCCACACAATCCTTTTATACACCCATGCACACCCAAACAAATAAGCATTATAGTATTAATAGTTGAAAAAGCAAAGGCTTTGGGGTCATTACCTGGGTTTGAAAAATGACCGCCATTTATAAGGTATACGACAAATTAACTCTCTGTGGTTTAGTTTCTTCAAACGTAAAATGAAAATAATAGTACCAATCTCAAAGGTGGTTGAAACATATGGATCAAATTAATACACTCATCAGCAAACTATCAGCCAATTGCTGCACCAACAGCATTAACTTTTCCTATGATTATAGCCTTTGTTGTTTTCCACAGATCTGCCTGCCTACCATACTAGCACCACACTATTACCCTCTTCTTTTTTTGTTTTGTTTTTTGTTAATCCTCACTCAAGGAAATTTTTCCACTGATCTTCAGAGAGAGTGAAGAGAGGGGGGGGGGAGACAGAGAAACATCGATGTGAGAGAGACACATCAATTGGTTCCCACCCACACCTGGGCCAGAGATCGAGCCTGCAAACCAGGTACATGACCTTGACCAGAACTAAAGGTAAATGTGTGAATGTAGATAAACATTATAAAGGAAGCATATATAAAAGTTATTTAGATGATCAAATATTTCTTAGTTTGGGAAATATCTCCACAACAACCCACCCCACCTCCAAATTTACTTTAATAATAAGGGGGTATTTTGTTTGTTGGCTTCCCCCCCCCCCCCCCATGCTTGCAAGACTGGGAGAAGCTGAAATAAGAGTCCTACTGCAGCCAAAACCGGTTTGGCTCAGTGGATAGAGCGCCGGTCTGCAGACTGAAGGATTCCAGGTTCGATTCCGGTCAAGGGCATGTACCTTGGTTGCCAGCACATCCCCGGTGGGGGGTGTGCAGGAGGCAGCAGGTCAATGTTTCTCTCTCATCGATGTTTCTAGCTCTCTATCCCTCTCCCTTCCTCTCTGTAAGAAATCAATAAAATATATTTTTTTTAAAAAAGAGGCCTACTGGAATATCTAATATCTATATAATTGACAATTATTTTTAAATATACATTAATTATAATTTGTGTTTATTTGAGACACTCAAATTGTTACATCTGATATTTATCAAGAACACTCTTCTATAAAAACCCTCTTCAGAAACTTTATTATAACAATATACAATAAACATGCCAAAGACACAGAATTCTCCAATTGATGGGAAAGGCATACATGTCAGGGCATAGATGGCAACTTTAAAGAGCTTTGTTATATCACACTAAAGTCCCTGTGATCACTTTATGCTTTTTCAAAAAGCACTAAGACCTCTGAGACAAAGAAAGTAGGTTCAGAAAATTTCATATAAAAGTAGTCATTTATGCCCTAGTTGGTTTGGCTCAGTGGATAAGAGCGTCAGCCTATAGACTGGAGTATCCTGGGTTCAATTCCGGACAAGGGCATATGCCTTTGCAGGCTAGATTCCCAGTAGGGGGCATTTAGGGGACTGTCAATCAATGATTCCCTCTCATCATTTATGTTTCTCTCTTCTTCTCCCTTCCTCTCTGAAATCAATAAAAAAAAAATTTTAAGTAATTTATGACAGGAAATTATGTCAGCTACCAGGAAATTGATGGAATTGCTAATAAAAACCCAAACAAAACAGTATCTTACTTTTTAGTAGGGCAGGGTTTTGTGGGTTTTTTTCCTATTTTTAAAATTGGTTCATTATTTATTTTGCTTTGGTAAAATATGTTACTTTACCTTTAACAAGTTTGGGACTTGTTAATGTCAACATCCCAGCATGTCCTGACAGATCAAGGCCACTAGCAAGCCATACTGGCCCACATAGAATGTCTTCTTTATGATCTTCTAAAAATGGACATAATCTAAGACCTATAAAGAAAAATACACATTTTCTTTTAAAGTAGTTGATAATTTAAAATGTAACATTAAAAAAACAAACAAACACCAATATCCGTCCCATTTACATGTATTACCACCACACAAAATACCATACTTAGATAGAATGTGTTCAAGTATGAATCCACTATCATGATAAGGAACTATAATAATCAATTACCTGTCATTTTATGGTTTTTTTCCATTCCCATTTTATTTACATTCACTTTGATTTTCAATAGTAATAATAAAATCATAACATAATTTCAAATCCCAAGATATTAAAAAATAATAATGCAAGTAATAGCACAGCTGTGTTAAAAAAGATGAGCTGAAAGTTAAAGCATTTGGCCAAAAGAGAATTACAGGTTACTATTTAATCATGATCTTAAAACCAAGTTTTTCAAGCCATGAGGACATCTGTGCCCAGCATGATGCATTTGGCCATTGCTCCTTTTACTGTCGTGGACAAGAGCTCTACAGTTTAACTCACACTGTGATTCCTCTACATCCATGTGCTGCGTCTCTTCATTCAGATCAACCAGGGACGGTTTTCCATTTTGTTCCACTTCGATGTTAAGAGCTGGAGACAAAGGAAAGGTGATCTGCCTATCTACTGCTGTTTCTAGAGGACAAAAATATTAGTAAACTTAATTTTACTTAATATCAATGATTTTAGTGCCTGAAATTCTAAAGTTTTCTATAAAACTGGGAACTGTTGTGATTTTCGTCACAGATGCTACAAAATTGAGGTCAGGAAGAAGAAAAAATGGATTCCATTAACTGTTCATACACTCATCTCTTTTTTAGTCATGGTAAAATATTCACCTGAAGAAATAATTTGCTGGCAACTGAACTAAAAATTCTTACCCTAGGCTGCAGAGTACAAGCACCAGAAGAATTTTTAAAAAGATCAATGTCTAAGTCTTAAACCAAATTAAATCAGAATCTGTCATATTTCAAAAGGATGTACACATACAAGATATCTCTCTCTCTCTCTCTTCCTCTCTCTCTCTCTCTCTCTCTCTCTCACACACACACACACACACACACACACACACACACACACATTTTTTTAAATAGGAAAATTTTCAAGTTTCGTTGTCTTTAACCCCCTGGGTAAAGTAGCCATTTTACTCTAAAATTATCCCCTGCCTTTTCAACTAACCTATTAAGAAGAAATGAATGACAAGTAAAATCTATATGCTAAATGTGTAAAAAATTTTTATAATTCAATATATCAAATTCTAAATTTGTGATAAAGATAAATAGAAATGGGTATATATTTCTGGCATGACATGAAAGGTTGGGTTTCACTAGTAATCTTACAAGAATATGACTTTCATAACAAAGTCCTTTTCCCAATCAATTCTCCTCTTAAAAAGAGTAATATATTAAGTTTAATAAAGCTAAAAGGGAAACTAATTCACTAAGGAACTAACTGCATTTCCCCAAAATGCATAATTAAATTATTTAAAAGTTTATGCAATTCTGAAAAATACTGGGTAACTGCAAAGCTCTAAAGTAGTCCCAGAATTAACTTTTATAAATAAAATCACCGAAAGTAGAGCAAAATATATTGGGGATAAGAGCAGGAAAGGGAACTGGCAATCCTAAACAACAAATTAGTTTTTTAAAGAAACCAACTACAAGACAAAATCTTCAAGTATAAATTTTTATTCATTCTTACCATTGACTTTCCCTAAGCCCGGAGCTTTATTTTTCAGCAGTGTCACTTGTATCTGTGGAATATTGGTGATGTTTGAGTTCAAAACGAATTTGAAGTCCACATGTCCAACCATACAAGCCTTCGGTAGAACCAATTCAAATACATGCTCATCCCAACTGTTGCTGTTAAAAAGAAAGAATATGCTAAATAAAGCAAAAATCTTCCTTCAGCCATAACCATATTACAATTAATACCACATTTTACACTCTGATTTTTAGCCCCCAACAAAATGTAATGCTTCTCCATATCAGGAGAGAAGACAAGCAGCTCCAACACAAAGGTTACTTAGGGCCAAGAATCATCTTAACGTAGGAATCCATAGCTGCCTTGGGAACTGTACATTATATAAACACTTTTTACTTACAGTATGCATCAAAATTATCTGTAGATTCCTGGGCCCGACCCTAAATCTATGAGTAGGGTCCCAGGAATCTACATTTTAAAACAAGAACTTCTTGTATTTCTTATTTATTCATTCTGATTTAAATTCTATATACATATATGCTAAAAAACAAAAACAATCTCCAAAGCATTCTCCTCCACTAAATTCTAGATTCATATCCAAATGTCTACCAGACAGCTCAAATTTATAAATCCAAACTTCATGATTGTCCATTCCAATATCAGTAAACAAAATTCCACTTTTCAACTAGTTCAACTCAAAACCTTGAAGTCATCCCTGACTCTTCTCTCACATCAGATGATCATTACATCAGCATATATTGTTCCTTCTATCTCCAAGTTATATCCATATCCAGAAGCTGATCACTCTTTTCACTACTTCCATCAACTATCACCATGCTCAACCTACCCTCCCCATTCCATATGGATTATCACAACAGCATCCCAACTAGAATCCTTGCTTCTATCACTGCTGCCTAACACACACACACCAACCATTCCATCTATAGTCAACACATCAGTCTTACAGCATTCTTCTAATGTGTAAATTATATCACATCACCCCTTAAAACCCTCTAACATCTTCCCATCTCACTCAGAATAAATTCTCACTGTGGCCTATAAATACATTCATGATCTGATTACTAGCTACTTGTTTTAGACCTGGCCTTCTACCAATCCCACTACATTCACTGAACTCCAACAAATGGTCTTGCTCTTTCTAGAATTCATAAAACATACTCATTATCTTTGCATTCCTACTATCTCTGAAATAATGTCTTCATGGAGGCCTTTCTTTGGCCCCTTATATTAAAAATATTAGGCAAAATTGCTCTCTCTACATCTCATTCTTACACACATATACACACATAACTATTCTATTACCCATATTGTTTTAACAAATTTCAATATTTTTATGACTATAAGGAATAGTCATTATCTGCTTACTGTCTATCTATTACAATATAAACCTCATCATTCATCAACTGTTAAATTTGTGGACTGAGTGGCCAAACTAATGACAATGGTATATTATTTTCACTATTTTATTCTACAAGTACAAATATAGCAACTTCCAAAATTAAGGTAAGGAATAAAATAAACAAAAGCTATTAATATAAAAAGAGAAACAGTATATATCTAATAATTCTGTTGCCTCTAAAAAATATATAATATGGATTTCCAGCTCAATACCCTGGAAGAATGTTTTACCTGTCAGTCTGTAGTTTCCAAGTTCTAGTATGCTGAGCAGCATCTCCATGGTGTTGCTGATGCAAATGTTGAGGATGCCTCCTTTGCTGCTGTTCTTGTTGAACTTCTACCCAGCATGGAGGAACAGTAGCTGAAAACCGTGGAGTCAAAGTCTCAAAGCGGGTTAGCTCCACTAAAGATGTCAAGATGTCAAGGGTGAATGGCTGGTCCACCAATAAATCAACTCCTTAATAATAGTGAATGAAGAATTTGAAGTCAGTTTTATTTAAAAAATAATTTTAATTAATGTTATTATCTACTCAAATTGCAACATTTACTAAATATCCTTAAAGTTAATAATGTTGGTTCAGACACCTACATGCAACTGGCCCAGGCCCTGGTATGTGTGTGCAGAAAGCAACCAATCAATGTGTTTCTCTCACATCGAGTTTCTCTCTTGTCTTTCCCTCTCTCTTCCACTCTCCCTTAACAATCAATGAGAAAATATCCTCAGGTGAGGATAACAACAAAATAAAAAATAAAAAATAGACTCAGAAAACCCTGAGCATCACAGGAATCTGCATTTTTAAAAATCATTTAAAAACTTAATACCATTAAAAAATAAAAAACTTAATACCATACCTGAAATGCCAGGACTTGAAGGATTCGATAAAGGTTTGGAGCCTTCTGAAGATGGTTCTATTCCTTTAGAAAGAGATCCATCCACTAATATATCAGCTTCATCAATATCATCACAGGTTCCTCCAATTTGGAGAAAATGAAGCTCACCACCTACAGTGTAGTAATATTTCATCAACATACATACATGGGTGGGTACACATATAAGAGCACTTTACTTAGTTAAGAAAATTTTTTTACTATCGCTTGATAGTCAGATAAAGAAGGGTAACAGCCCAGCCTGTGTGGCTCAGTGGTTGAGCATTGACTATGAGAAGACCAGTTCAATTCAACAAAATGATATATTTCCAAGAACTTAGAAGTTAAACTGCCAAGTAATTGCCCACTGAAAGTTAAATTAGGAAAATGTCAAATACCAAACATGTTTAAAAACAATAATTATTCAACTAGTATTTACTTGCTATGAGTAAGGTATTATTTTAAATACTTAAATTAATTCATTTAGTCTTCACAAAAACCTTAAGATAGGGACAATTATTGTAGCCACTTAATAGATCAGGAAACTAATACACTGGCTATTTTGGGATCAAGGGCCAATCCCAATCCCAGCAGTAACAAACCTGGCCAGTGTGGCTCGGTTAGTTAGAACACTGTTCCATGCACCAAAGGGCCAGCGGTTCGATTCCCAGTCAGGCACATACCCAGGATGTGGGTTTGATCCCCGAGTCAGGGCTGGTATGGGAGGCAATCAATCAATGTTTTTCTCTCCTCTCCCCTCCCCCCCCCCACCTTTAAAATCAGTGAAGGGGTTGGGGAAGAAGTAAAAAAGTCTTAATTTCACAGTGAAATTGAATCCCTATTTTTTATATTTCTATCACAGAAAAATACTGAAAATACTGAAAACAAACTTAGCAAAATTTTAAGACAAAAATAAATGAATAAAACCATATTCTAGCAAGAGTATTTGGATATTCGCTTCCAGAATTAGGAGTACAATAAAATCTCTTCTTGAAAAGCAACTTTATATAAACCTGGACAAAATTGTCATTCAACCAGGTGGGGCAAGTTGTGAAAAATAGTTGATTCACTTCTATTGCCAGAGGAAGCTCACTGATTTGGAGAGCTGTCAGTTTAAAGTAGCTCAGTGGCAACTAAAATGAGGCCCATCAACTCTGCTACCTGCAGTCAGGATCCTGGGGCAAGCAAAACACTGGAAATAATCAGGAATTTTAACTTAAAAGACATGATAGAAGCATAGGGGCTTGGTAAACTCTCTATAAATCCTACATTGATTAGAGGTTTACACATCTGTAGCCAAGACCATACTGGGCCTAAGCCATGCACACATTCCCAAACAAGCCCCCGGTGCCCATGCAGGAAGAACTGAGAGGGCTCAACAGAAAACAAAATAAAGAAAATAAAAGTCAGGGCACACGTGAACACAGCCTTAGTGGTTAATGTATCTGGTATTTATCAAAATCTTTAGCTGAATACTAAGGTATGTGGACACAGAGTTAACAATAAAAAAGAAACAAGGCTTAAAGTTAAAACAAACAAAAAATAGAGAGTCATCAGCAGCTACACACTGCAAAAGAAACATACTTCACAGATTTGATCCAAGTGGGTTATCAAACAAACAACAACCAGCAAGGGGGGGGGGGGGGGGAAGAGGGGGATAAGTAGTGGAGTGAGGATCAGAATTCAGAGTTTCTCCGATGTCTTTTAAAATTCCCAATATTAAATTAAATTAAAAACTATAAAACATGCAAAGGAAGAGCAATCCATGCTTAAGAAAAAAAAAATCAATGAGAAATATCTGAGTGCCCAAAATTAGATTTGGGGAACAAAAACTTCAAGTAAGTAATTGTAAATATTTTCATAAAATAAGAAACCAGATAAGGAGAATTAAGGGAAGAAATGGAAAAAATGACTCAACAAATTAAGAATCTCAACAACAACAAAAAATAAATACTCTAAAAGAACAAAGGAAAATTCTGGAATTGAAAGGTAAAATAACTAAAATTAAAAGTTCATTTGAGAGGCACAAAGTGTATTTGCAGTGGCAGTAGAAGAAATCGGTGAAATAAAAATGGACCAGCAGAAATCAAAGAAGCTAAATAAAAGAAAGAAAAAAATTTATAAATGAAAAAAGCATCTCATTGACCTATGGGACAGATGAAATGTAAGTGCATACTACATTGTAATGGGAATTTCAAAAAAAGAAAGACATAGAAAAAATTTTTATAAAATGGACAAAAACTGCCAATATTTGATGAAAAACATTATACAAATATAATCAATTCAGTAAAACTCAAGAAGGCTGACTACAAAAAGATCCACAGATATACATACATTATAGTCAAAGTCAAAGAGAAAATCTTCAAAGCACCAAGTTAAAAATAACTCATCAGACATGGAAATTAACAGCTGACATCAGAAACAATGGAGACCAGAACCAATAGAATGACATGTACAGGAAGTCAACAACTAATTCTACATATATAGCACTATTCTTCAAAAAGAAGGTGAAATAGATACTTCCAGACATTTCCAGATAAACAAAGACTGAGAGAATTTTTTGCTAACAAACCTGCCTATTAACACTTTTTGGTTGGATTTATAACATCTAAATATTATACTTAAGACAAAAGTAGCACAAAGGTAGCATAAAAAAAGATTACAGAAAAATTTCCATATATCACTAGAATTAAGTCACCATTATTCTGAAGTAGTTTGTGGCAACTTAAACCACTAGGACTGCAACTCCAGAAATAAAAACAATGCACCTCATCTTATGATGGGTGTTACTTCACAATAAACCCATCCTAAAGTGAATGTATTAAGATTGCATTTAATACATGTAACCTACTGAACATATTAGCCTAACTGGTTTCTACTGAATGCATATGCTTTTGCACCATTTTAAAGTCAAAACATCCTAAATCAAACCATCTTAAGTTGGGGATCATCTTATATATTTTCAAAAATATCAAGACACTAGTGATGTCATGTCAAATGGCAAATTAAATTATTTTCATTTTTTAAATCTTTTAGATTAAGATTCCAAAAGTCACCAAATGAGTCTTCTGATTTGGATACATTCTGACAGTATAACTTAATCACTCTGATGACAGACTGCCAGGTCTGAATGCTGACTCGGTCACTGATTAGCTTTCTATAGACAAGTTACTTAATCTCTCTTTCCCTCAGTTTCCTTATCTATAAATTGAGACAATAGCACATACCTCATTAGTTGGTATGATGACTAAACAAATTACCGTATTTGCCGGCGTATAAGACGATTTTTTGGCCCTGAAAAATACGCATTTGCCGGCGTATAAGATGACTGGGTGTATAAGACGACCCCCTAAAATTTCCACTAAAAATACAGAGTTTGTTATATAATCGCTGTATAAGACTACCCCCCACTTGGAGGCATATTTTTCAGGGCCAAAAAGTCGTCTTATACGCCGGCAAATACGGTAATAGAGAAGATCTAACAACAATGAACTGGCTGTAGATGAACAATAAATTCATATTTTAATGTGTTTTCTAAACTTTATTATCTAATGCAAAGTATTATTAGTCTAAAATTATTATGCCTTGCCATTTGTCAAGTTATCCCTGGTTAGGTTTTTATGTTATTTGAAGATGTTTGTCCCTTTGTTATTTCACTTAAAGTATTGCAAAGAAGGCATCCTGAACAACTATATTCACCATTAATATTTTTAATGTCATCTCTTGCTTTATTTTTTATTTAATTTATTGTTGAAAGTAACAATTATTATTTTTAGCTAAAGTATTGATATTTTATATATATATATATTTTATTGATTTTTTACAGAGAGGAAGGTAGAGGGGCAGAGAGTTAGAAACATCGATGAGAGAGACATCATTGATCAGCGGCCTCTTGCACACCCCCTACTGGGGATGTGCCCGCAACCAAGGTACATGCCCTTGACCGGAACCGAACCCGGGACCTTTCAGTCGGCAGGCCGATGCTCTATTCACTGAGCCAAACCGGTTTCGGCTTGATATATTTTTAAAGAGAGGAAAAACAGGCCAATTCTTACCATAACTATGTGAGATATATCACTCTTCTCAAACCTAATTCCTCTGCCCAAGTAGTAGCTATAGTTACCTAGGCTTCAGTATCTCCTGACCCTAACTTCCTACTAAACTATCAACAGGACTATTCGTGTTGTCTGATATTGTTAGAAATCCTTTTCAAAAATAACTTTTTCTTTCTGAACTAAAATACATATTAAGTAAAAAAATTTGCAGACATATGATAATTTATACAGAGCCTCAGATGTTACAAAACTGATTTCACTATCAGAGGAAGGAATAAATCAAACAAAAAAAAGCCTGGCAAAATACTAATTACTTGCTAAATATTTTTATTTTGAGGGAAATGAGGATCAATACCTATGCGAGAAACTTCACATATATGATTTTATATCATTCTAACAAGCCTGAAAATAGGCCTTCTTATCCTAGTTTATGAATAAAGAAACAAAGGTTTACTGAGTTTAAAGTAACTTGCCCAAAACACAAATTTAAGCAAATACAGAGTCAGGACTCACAGAAAGAAGAGCAGGTTATTTTCTTGAGGTTAAAGCAGAGAAAATACTTTCTGAGATATTTATTAACCTATTTACAGTTAGAATTCTCACTTAGGGCAATAGAAAAAAGTTTTTCAAACGGTTTAAATAGTTGAGAGGTTTACCACTTCATTATAAAAGAATAAATGTCTCTACATGGATCTAAAATTCGCACATCAACAAATGCCACATACAGTAACTTCCTAAGTTTTGTAGAGAAACCCAACAAAGCGACCCCTTACCTTTGGTGCACGCACACAGCCGGTCTGTGCCGGAGCAGTAAATGACAGAAACAAACGCGTCCTGTTCCTCCGTGCCCTCCTTTTTGGGAGGTTCCACTTTTGCCAAGATTTCAAAGTTTGAAAGATCTAATATTTTTACATATCCTCCCTGAGTGGTTATTACCAGGTGTCCTAGAGTAGAAATATCAGACTTTTTTTCTCTCTCAATGCCATTCTTTGAGGTTAATTGCATTTCCTCAATAGGTTCCTCACAGTCATCCTCTCGATTATCCAATATATCTGGTGGAAGCAAAATGAGCGAGGTAATTGCATCCTGGGGATCTTTGATATGTTGGATTTTTATTGGCTCCTCTTCTAAAGTCACTATCCGAGTGGCATAATTCATTTTATAAAGTATTAAATATCCACCGCTAACACTCCTCTGCTCAGGCTGAATTATCAAAGGGGTCTGTACATCTGCTGGTGATTCATGTTGGATTACACTAATATTTGCACCATTCACCACAGCAAGATTGGACTCCAGCTCGCCTTTCCGTCTACTACACAGTGCAGAGTTTAATTTATTTAAATTATTCAAGGCCTCTACTTGATTTATTGCACTCAAGGATTCAACAGGGCATGTCCGCAGTCCTACCAACAAATGAATTCCATCAGCACAAGGAGTTATAGAGTCTATACAAAGATTCTCCTCCTCTGCAAACTTTGGCAGTCTCAAGCACTGAACCAAAGTCCCAGGCTTGGGAAACACAGAGTTCCACTTCTCAGAATCTGGGGAGGTAAGGTTGGCCGCTGCATCCGCAAATTGCTGAATGTAAGTCACAGGAGGATCCTGCAACAACATCTGTTCCTGATTATCCAGTTCCATTTCAATAATCTGCGGAACTGTAAAACCATCCTCATGCAAGCTTTTACTCATTATACTGTTCATCTGTGAGAAGATTTTTCCTGCTTTCTCATCAGATTCCTTGATGCTATAAAGAAGCAAAATAGGTAAAGTCCTCCTTACCAGAGGAGAATTTAATTCTGAATTAGTGCAGGACTCATTGTCAGTTGACCCTTGTTCTGATATACTTTCACCCTGAGTTCTGCTTAAACCATCCAGTGACCTGTGAGAATTACTACTAATGGGTGAGGTAGCAGGAGATTTGTATGTTAATAAACCTCCGGCCAATAAACATGGAAAGGGAATGTTGTGTTGTTCCGGGTGCTTTTCCTTTGTCTTTTCACTCTTAGAGTTTGTTAAGCAAGGATTTGCCCCAAGTTCTTCAAGATCCTTAACAGTATCTTCAAGCACATTTGCAACGATTTCCCACTGAAGTTTTTCTGGCTGCTGGAGAATGCTGAGTGCTGTTATGTCCAGGCTCACTTCCATGGCTTCCTTCTGTGATACATGCCCTGTGAAAAGAAACAATAGGCATTAGCATGGCCTTCTGAATGGAAATCAAAATCTCTAGTGCGATGTTTCTGTTAATTTTCATTTTTACTCAACTAGTCAACGCATTATCTATATAAAGCCTAAGCAACCAAACAATAGAACAAGTCAACCAGTCATTATGATGCACACTGACCGCCAGGGGGCAGACGCTCAACATTTTTCTACATTTTTGTTGATTTTTCTTTTTCTTTTTTCATTTTTAAGAATTACCTCAAAATACAACTAAGGGTTAACCCAAAACCAGGCCAGTATTGTTTGGTGTCTTTAAAAAGGATTTCATGACAAATTGAATTTTAAAAAGCACTTGCTATTCTAAACTAACTATAACTTTTAACAACTATACTATATAAAACCATGTCTTATATAGAGGTTAAACAAGTTATACATTCCTTAATTCATGAGACTTGCTATCAGAGAAGAGCCACAATGTATAACAGTCCCTTTTGAAAAAACACTGGCTATTTCCAGAGACTATGCTTCATATTTTTTTTAAATATATTTTTATTGATTTTTTACAGAGGAAAGGAGAAGGATAGAGAGCTAGAAACATAGATGAAAGAAAAACATGGACCAGCCACCTCCTGCACACCCCCCACTGGGGATGTGCCCACAACCAATGTACATGCCCTTGACTGGAATCGAACCCGGGACCCTTCAGTCCGCAGACCAACGCTCTCTCCACTGAGCCAAACTGGTTTCAGATCGCATCTTTTTATCTCAATCCCAAAAATGCTAATTAACAGATGTTAGCATCACTATTTTATATATTAGAAAATGCTATCAGACTATAATTAAATGACAAGATTTTAATTCTGACACAGTAAAACTATTTTGAAATGCACTGTTAGCCTTACCCAATCTATAACTATATTAAATATGAAAAATACTGTTTAGTATTTCAAAAGATAATGAATAAGGCAGCATGTAGGTGAAGCCTTAATATCTACGATTTTATACCTAAAAGTGTATTTCCTATTCATCTTTTACCTTAATTTAAGTATTACTTTTATTTAAAAAGAGAAAACATTAAGCAAATAAATTGTACACATTCTTAAGAGCTCAATGTCAACTCCCTGACATTTGTAACAAAAATTTTATAAAGCTGTCCCTTTACTTCATTTGGCTCAAATAGGTACCATTTAAAGTTAAGCAGGAAACAGGAGGTGCTCCTAATGGAAGATCTCTGCCAGAAACAGATCATCTAATATTCTTTACTTACCTGTCACAGAATCCGATCTGGAATGCTCTTCACTATCTGAATCCTCCAGTAAATCATCACTTCAAAGACAAAATAAAAATATAATTTGAATTTCAAAAAAATGTATACATGTGAGACAGAAAAAAAGTACAATGTTACAACAACCACTGCTTTACATCTGGAATATCAGCATCATTACAACTAACTTAAATTATTTGTAAATTAGTTGAGACCATAACTGATTAAACAATGCTGATACGGGGAGGGGAGGGAGATATGGAGGAGATGAGAGATCAACCGGACTTGTAAGTGCGCATATAAGCATAACCAATGGACAAAAAACTCTGGGGAGGGACGGCATGTATGGGAGTGAGGGTGGTATGGGGATTGGTAAGATATGTATACATATAATACCTTAATTTTAAAAAATGAAGAAAAAAAAACAATGCTGATAAACTATGGAACTCGATCCCCAGTGCAGGGTATGCAGGAGGCAGCTGATCAATGATTATCTCTCATCATTGATGTTTCTGTCTCTGCCCCTCTTCCTTCCTCTCTGAAGTCAATAAAAATATTTTTAAAGGGGGTCTTCTTTAGGAAGAAAAATACATTAATAGTATGAATAAAATAGCAATAGATACTATCAATAATAACTTTAATTGTAAATAGATTAAATGTTCCAATCAAAGACATAGAATGGTTGAATGGATAACAAAACAAGACCCTACACATGCTCTCTTATAGATAAGACAGTGATCTATCTATAAGAGAGTGAAGGGATAGAAAAGGATATTTCATAAAAAGGAAACAACAAAAAGCTGGGGTGGCCGGAACAGGTTTAGCTCAGTGGATAGAGCACTGGCCTGCGGACTGAAGGCTCCTAGGTTCGATTCCGGTCAAGGGCATGTATCTTGGTTGTGGGCACATCCCCAGTAACCCACTACGGGCAGCTGATCGATGTTTCTAACTCTCTATCCCTCCCCTTCCCCTTCTTCTCTGTAAAAAAAAAAATCAATAAAATATATTATTTTTTTAAAAAGCTGTGGTAGTAATATTTATACCACACAAAATAGATTTTAAAACCAAGACACAGCCCTAGTCGGCTTAGCTCAGTGGATAGAGCATCAGCCTGTGGACTGAAGGGTCCAAGGTTCAATTCCAGCCACGGGCACATGCCTGGGTTGTGGGCTCAGTCCCTAGTAGGGGGTGTGCAGGAGGCAACCTCTCTCTCATCATTGATGTTTCTATCTCTTATTCCTCCTCTCTTCCTCTCTGAAATCAATAAAGAAATAAATTTTTTAAAACAACACACACAAATAAAAAGGACCCAGCAATTCCACTTCTGGGAATTTATCCAAAAAACCCAGAATACGAAATAGAAAAGCTATATGCATCCATATGTTCCCTGCAACATTATTTACAACTAGAGGCCCATTGCATCATGCACTGGAGGAGGGGGGACTGTCCCCTCTGCAGTCCGGGAGCCCTCAGGGGCGGAAGGCAATGCCCCATCACACCTCTGCTGCTGCTGCTGCTGCTACTGACAGCAACACAGCCTTGACCAGCCCTGGTTACCTGAGCCTTGGGTGGCCGGGCGGCCGCCAGCCCTGGGCAGCTGCCCTCTGAGGCTGCCTTAGGTGGCTGGGGGGCTGAGGGAACAGGAGACTCCAGAGGCAGGAGCAAAGCGGGGGCAGGGCTGAGAGGACTGGGCGCCACCATCTTTGAGGGTGTGACAGTCAATTAGCATATTCCCTCTCCATTAGATAGGATAGCCAACATATGGAAGCAATACAACTGTCTATCAATAGATTAATGGTTAAATGGATCAAGATTTAAAAAAAAAAAACTTGCCATCTACAACAAAATGGATGGATCAAGAGGATATTGTGCTGAATCAAGTAAGTCAGACAAGAGAAAAGGCAAATAGTATATGATTTCACTTATATGTAGAATCTAAACAGAAAAAGAAAACAAAAAAAAATAAGCAAGCAGAAGAGAAGCAGACTCATAGATGCAGAGAACATTTTGACAATTGCTAGATTGGAAGGTAGCAGGGGAAATGAAAAGGTGAACGGATTAGTAAGTACAAATCAGTACTTACAGAATACTTCTGGGGATGTAAAATACAGCATAGGATATAGTCAATAATATTGTAATAATTATGTAAATTGCTAGATGGGTACTAAACTTATGACTTTGTAGGTAATATATTAGTATTTGTCTAAATCACTGGGTTTTGCATCCACAAGTAATATAATATTGTACATCAACTGTAATTAAAAACAACAAATATTTAAAATTTAAAAATAAAATTGAAGAAAAAGGGCGAGGAAAGCTGTTAAAACTTAGGACAAGTTGAAGTGACTTGTGAAACCCTTCATTCTGCCTGCTTCAGAATATTGCAGGGGTTGCTCTGTAATCCTAGCCCACTTCAGAGTTACAATTGCAGTTTCTTGGGAACAAATGAGTGAAATGGGGTTGTACTTTTACTCTCCTTCCCCACATGGATCAAATAAACCTATAGAAATCAGCAATCTGCCAGAAAAGCTCAATGAAAGAGAATCCAGCACACAGTTTTTAACAAAATGTTTCTATAGCAATAATTTTATCTCAAATCTTTGTTGGCTACTAATAAATTGGTTTAAATAATTAGCCTCTCTAGCCACAGTTATGTCATTATTCATGAAGATGTCTAAAATTTAAAATGCTAATTTAAAAAACGGAAAAACTAAAATCATTTAACCATTTGGTTCTACTGCATTATGAAAAAATTTAGTAGAAGGGTAAATTACAAGCCTAAACGAAGGTATTTTGATTTGTTTTCATTATCTACACTATTTTCCAATGCAGCAATTATGTCCAATTAGGTGTTAATGTACAAAATAAAGTATATTTTACAGACTATGGCATTTCTAAAAGAATTATACAGCTATTTCAGGTTCTAAACCAAACATTTATTATCTGATTTGTTAATATAATTTTTCTGCTTTTTAATTAGAACTAAGAGAATATGCAATTTAGGAAAGAAAATACTTAATGTCCATAAATACCTATAAAACAAATTCACATACCTATCTCCTTCCAATTTTGGTATGTCTGAGCAACTAGAGGAGTCTTCTAGCCACGCCAGAGTCGGTCTCCTTGATTCGACCGCTGAGCTTGGCTCTCCTGACAGAATAAGCTGCTGCACAATCGCTGGGTCGTAGGCATTAATGTCAAACTTTAAGTGCACCTGAACAATGAGAAGGCCGAGTTCACAACTGCTTTTTTATCAATTACTAACCTGTTACTTCAAAATGAAAACATACCTTCATAAGTTTGGAAACATCCCATATGCAGATCTTTCCTCGTTTCGTCGCAGCAGCTAGAAAATGGGGGCAGCTTCCAGAACCAAAGCAAGATATTCTGTCAGTTCCATCCGTACAAGGAAACTGGGCAGGACTTGTTGCGAGAGTGACTGACAATGGCACATTCTGCGTGTGCTCACCTTTCACAAAGGGGCAGTTTGGGGAATGTCTCTCGTGCTCAGACCTTTACAATATTAAGAAAGGAAGAAGTTTAATGCATAACAAAGCAGGTAAAATTTCACATTAAAACAGAACTTCGGGATCATCTTTTCTTTTTGCAAAAACACGTATTACTTATTAAAAAGACTCAATTACCAAGTCATTCAACATCATCTAACATGTCGAACCAGAACTTCATAATAGCAGTTATTATACACTTTAACTCAATACAGTCTCAGATGAAACTCAGAAATGAGTTTCATGCTGTTTAAATTGCTTAATGTCCTGCTATTTCCACATAATGGTTTCCTACATCTTTAAATGAGTAACTACTTTGTTTAGACTTAAAATTTTCCATATATGCAGAGTATAGTGACAACAGTTAATACTGCATTGTATTTTTAAAATTTGTAAAAGCTGCCAAAACCTGTTTGGCTCAGTGGATAGAGCATCAGCCAGCGGACTGAAAGGTCCCAGGTTCGATTCGGGTCAAGGGCATGTACCTTGGTTGTGGGCACATCCCCCCAGTAGGGGGTGTGCAAGAGGCAGCTGATTGATGATTCTCTCTCATTGATGTTTCTCTCTCATTGATGTTTCTAACTCTCTCCCTCTCCCTTCCTCTCTCTACAGAATCAATAAAAAATATATCCTTGGGTGAAGATTAAAAATATAAATTAATATAAAATTTATTAATATAAATAATAATACACTCATCTCTGGATTCCCCACTGACAGCCTGCCCGCAACAGATCACTATTAAACAGCTGAAGTTAATCATGCTCTTTTCATTTATTTTATCATAGTCTCCTGGTTTTCAGAGTGATTCTATTCCTTGGAACTTCCAACTACAGATTTTAGGAAGTGAAAGATCTTAGCAATACTGTATGCCAAGTGATGTGACAGAGCACAGACAGTGCTACCTCATCCTCTTGGGACAAGGGAAAAAATACTATTGGCAGAAAGACATGAATATAATTCTATCTAGATCAGAAAGTGCTCAGACAGGTTCAAGCCTCGGACTGACGTGTGGCAAAGCCACATACAAATCCCAGGGAGGAGGGCAAAGCCCTCCCAGCACAATTATAGCCAAAAAGCTATGATTGTAAGCTTGACCTTATAGTCCAGCCCTGCAGTCCTAGGTAGTAGCTAAGGGATGTGGGCTGCTGGTGGGGAACAGCAAGTGCTGCCTAAGCAAAGTTGATCGAGTTCAGAGAATGACAACGGGGGAAAAGCAGATTTGAAAATCCCAAGAACACTATAAAAATCTTGCCCTTATCTTGGTTTGTATGACCTGACTATAAAATAAAGCTTCGGCTTACAGACTGTGTCACTATTTCCTCATCTAGGCACAGTGATGCACCTGGTTCCAACTGTATTCGCTTGTCTGTTTTCTTTAATCCTTCACTGTCCCTCCTCAGGTTCACCCCTGGTCGTGCTGGACGTGGTTCAATATATAAGATTAATTTAGCTATTATGTCCAGAATAATCAAGACTCACCAAGGTTCATCAGTTGGTTCCCAACAAACGAGGCATACACTACAAGTAAAACACATGGCTCTATCATCTCCAGATGAGGCAGGCTGCAAATTTATAAAGAAGATAGACAAGGTTAATCAACATTAAAATAATTTTTAAATAAAAACTTCTAAGAAAGTTTATAAATTTAGGTAAAATTCTTTACTGAAAAAAGAAAATTAGCCTTCTCTATTAGGTTAAAGCAATATACTGAATCCCTAAATGTTTATAAACTTGCTGCTTTATTTGAAAAATTGTGTTTCATCAGAAAATGGCCACTAAATCAAACATAGCAGCACACAGATGACCTCAGATTTATTACTGACTAGAGGCCCAGTGCATGAAATTTGTGCACGGGGCGGGAAGGGTCCAGGCCTGCACCTTCTCCAATCCAGGACATCCTTCTCACAATCCGAGACTACTGGCTCCTAACTGCTCACCTGCCTGCCTGCCTGCCTGCCTAATCACCCTAACCACTCTGCCTGCTTGCCTGGTCACCCTTAATCCCTCTGCCTGCCTGCTTACCCTTAACCACCTGTCTGCTTGCCTGATTGCCCCTAACTGCCTCTGCCTGACTAATCGCCTGGCGAGCACAGAGGCAGGAGCAGGAGCCTCTCCTGCCCCCACAGCAGTGCTAAGAATGTCTGACTGATGGCTTAGGCCTGCTCCCCAATCAGACATCCCCCTAGGGCTCCCGGACTGCGAGAGGGTGCAGGCCACCCTAAGGGACCACACCCTTCCAAGTGCACAGATTTTGTGCACTGAGCCTCTAGTAAGAAGATAAAAGGTTTGGGGGAAATGGTTCATATTTAATCCTTAATTCAAGAAAATAATTAAAGTGATTCTAATATCAGCCGGTCTCCAAATGACTCTAACTAAAAATCTGAAAAACTTTAAATAAAATATTCAAATATATTTTAATTAACATTCTGAATTTTAGTTAACATATTCAGAAACACTTCAAGAGAAGTAATAATCACTTTGCAAATTCTTCGTGATAGTAACTTCAATGTATTTCAAAGTTTTGTAAAATTCTAAAATTAAATAAGCAAGTTTAATGAAAAACATATGTAAATGTTATCTTAGATTCTTTAGCAGAGGTAAAACAATGGCAAGCCAGTCTACATTGTACTCAGTATAAGTAGTATATTTCTTCCTATCTAAACCCATTTTTTCTTACCTTCCCTCTACTTTATTCAGTGAAACTCTCCATAGTGTCCCATTCTCATGTCTTTTTGTCACACTAATCCTTACAATTTACACAATGCCTCTTTTCCTGTATAAATCTATGACTATTTTCCTTGACTAATTATTCCTCTTTCTGTGCAATGTCTTAATCAATTTTTCAATACTTTATGCATTCAGGTTGTATTTTATTACACATAATGTTGCTACTATAGTTATCTAGTATATGGGTAATTTTTATCCTAAATAAAACTAGAATTCCAGTAATAATGTATTGCTTTTATTGAATTACCCTAAGTAATTTCTTTCTGTTATGCATGCAGAAGTCAAAAAGTGAAAATACACATCCAAAGAGAACAGTTTTAAAAAGCATATCTGAAGAATATTGCCTACTTTTAAAAGAAAATAGTTATGTAAGATTAACTCAGTTGTTAGTTACTTTTAACACATTTTTTTTCTTTTCATGCCCAATAGATGATAGAGTAGCCAGTCAATATTATGATCGAGGGTATAAGAAGAAAAAAACTCACACAAAGGCATACACATAAGCACATAGGGTACACAAAGTAGGATTTTGAAAAAAAATTTTTAAACAAAAAAAAACTGAGTTTTTTAATAGTATTTTTACCTGATGATAGAATCCAGCTTGAGCCATGGGATCTGGTTGTGCCCATCTATAGCCTACATGAGGCCATGATGTAAATGTCTCCCGTCTGTTAGCTTCACTATACATTAATGATCTAAAAGTAAATATACTTTATGTAATCAAAGTTAACCATCGAATGATAGTGACACTATTTCATATTAATAAAAAACTTTACTAGATTATGAACAAAAACTGTAATAACCACTTTAAAATTTATATTTTAAACTAAAAATAATCACTTTAAGGAATTTCTCTTAAATATGGTAGGAAACAATAAACCTGATTAATAGCCACAAATTATAAACAATACCAGAGATAGATTTAATTAACCGATGTTATATAACTACCAAGCCAAGAACACAAAATCTGAAAATGTAGAGGCAAAGAGTAGTATGCCTTCATCATTTGCCAAGTTTTGAATAAGGGGGTAAAATCATAACCAAAGAAACAGTGGTTTTATCTCATACATATTGAGAAAATATTTTCTAGTTTAATATTTTTTAAGTAGAGGGCAATTTTTTGTTCTTTCAGAGAAATCCTTTTCCAGGAAACTTGTACCGTCCATGGAATTATAAAAAAGGTAAATCTTCGTATGTTTTCATATTTAAATATGTGAGCTCATTGTGTGCGAATCTGTAACACACAGAGCATTAAAGTATTTATTTAAAGAATCATATCAAATTAGAAAAAGTCTAAATAGCTTCAAGTAAGAAAGAACTGGTAAGCAAAGCTTACTCTTTATAACATTAATGATAACTGATAACAGGGGGGGGGGTGTAAGAGGGGGTAAGAGAAAGTGGTCAAGGTCATCACAATGAGATCAGAAAAATAATTTTTCCTTAAATTAGTACACAATCCTATAAAAGGGTAGTATGCACATTGACCCTAATATTGGACCAAATGGGAATGGTCAGTTGCTATGATGTGTACTACCACCAAGGGGCAGATACTCAACAAAGGAGTTGCCCCCTGGTGGTCAGTGTGCTCCCACAGGGGTTGCTCTGCTCAGCCAGGCTGCTGGCTGTGAGCACAGCAGCGACTGCCAGCTTAGGCCTGCTTCTGGGCTGTAAGAGGACGCAAGCCGGACTGAGGGACCCCTCCGGCGTGCACAAATTTTGTGCACCGGGCCTCTAGTCTACTGTAATATTGCTAGTGATTTTAGGCTAAGTCCAGCAGGTCATAATAGATGTGAGAAGTACTCAAAAGGTTGAATGGACATATTAAGCAGGGCTGAAAATCTGCATGTTAATACCTGCTGCTGGAACAGCTGAAGGCAATTACCCCAACATGATGGTCCTTTACTGCTTACCAAACCTTACCGTTGATATGTATATCTGCTTTGCTAAAGGGCAAAATGTGTGAATAAAAAGCCCTGGGTCCTGAGATTTGGAGAGCCCACTTCACTAGTAAGTGGAGCCTCCCCTGGCTCCCCCATGACTCCCAAATTTATATTTCATGTCTAGTCTCAATCCATTTACACATAGCCCTTCTCCATGATCTGAACCCTAGCTGCAAAAGACTGCAGCATTCTGGTTTGAAAAGAAAACACACCACTGGGTTAGAAAAGCCTTATCCTTTATAGACCTTATAAGTCTTCAAGACCTGTGTCAGTCTTGGAAAGCTGTCTCCTTAGTTATAGTACCAAACAGAACAGCAATAACATCTACTTGAGCCTAATTCAAACCTCCAACAGATTTAAATTCATCAAGATACTAATAAGGTTTTCATTATTTTCAATAAAAAATATATAGCTTTTATAGTCATATTCCGGCATGGTTTTTTATCAAAATTTATTTCAAAGGCCTGGCAAGATAGTTGATTTGGTTAGAACATTGTGTCAAACTCCAAGGTTTCGGGCTCCATCCCAGTCCGGGAACATACAAGAATCAACTAATGAATGCACAAATAAGTGACACACCAATCCCATGTCTCTCTGTCTCTGTCTCTCTCTCCCCCCCCCCCAACCCCACTCCTTTCCTCTCTCTCTCTCTCTCTCTAAAATCTATTTTTAAAAATTTATCTCAAAGGTCACAAAATTTCAACAAGAAAAATAATTCTTATATAGTAAATAATTATATGTTTAAGTGTCAAAATATAGTTTTACAAGTCCTTTAAATACTTTCCAGGTATAAAAACAAATAACAATCAAGTAGTAGTTTACTTCACTTCAGTATTTTTTTTTCCCAGAGAGGAAGGGAAAGGAAGAGAGAGATGGAAACATCAATGATGAGAATCATTGATTTGCTGTGTCCTGCAGGCCCACACTATGGATCGAGCCCAAAACCTGGTCATGTGCCCTTGGCCCAGAATTGAACCTGGGACCCTTCAGTATGCAGGCCAACACTCTATCCACTGAGCGAAACCAGCTAGGGCCACTTCAGTATTTTGATAGAAATGACCTCTAAATGGTTTCCAAAAACTTGTGAAAATTTTAAAATTGTAATCAAATTTACAGTTGCTCTTGGTTAATTCAAAAATGAATCAATTTAATCTCAGAGTCATATATCTTTATAAGCAAAGTTATACCTGTCCACAGAACGGCCTGGCCCCACTCCAAGCTCTGGACGTGCACTAGGTAAGAGGTAAGACAATCTGTCCATCACTGAAGACGCCACAGGTAAGGCAGCAACATTTTGATTTATTTTCTTGAGTTCATTCACAATGGCACTGGCAATGGACTTTAACACATGATGAGGAAGATGAAATGTAACTGTGGCCCACTGAAAGAAAATGGGGAGTGTAAGCAAAGGAAAATGTAATCAACAGTTTTAACCAAAACCATAATGTATACATTATTAAATAAAGAACTCCTTATCAGTCTCAAGTCAGTTTATTCCATTACTTCATCAGTTAAAGCAGAAACTTGCAATTACATATAAAGTGAAATCTCAATCAGTCACCCTCAAAAGACAGTTAAGAACCAGATGGCAATACACCTTCTCACATATCCCATCCACAATTTTTAAAAAATTATCTGTAATTTTTTTATATCCCTCCAGCACATACACAATGTTAAGCACGAACTAGGCATTCAAATATCTCCCTTCACCTCAATTCATAAGAATATGGTTGTAGCCCTGGCCGGTTTGGCTCAGAGAATAGAGCATTGGCCTGCCAATTGAAGAATCCCAGGTTCTATTCTGGTCAAGGGCACATATGGAGGTTGCAGGCTCCTCCCTGGCCTGGGCTCATGCAAGAGGCAACTAATCTTTGTGTGTCTTTCACATCAATATTTCTGTCTTTCTCTCACTGTTCCACTCTCTCTAAAAACAATGGAAAAATATCCTCAGGTAAGGATTAAAAAATAAAAATAATAATATCTGTACAATTTATTATTACTAAGATAATTGAGAAATTATGTTGGCTTAGCATATTCTTATGCATTTGTTGTTGTTGTCATCATAATCCAGCAAAAGTAACTAAAAAAATAGATCTATAGTCAGAGTAGGATGCCAAGCCCATCTTCACCAGCAACAATGGTACCCTGGTCAAATTAACTTCTCATTCCTGCTTATGTAAAATGGGGGGAAATAAATACTTATTCATATAATGTGATTATGAGAATTCAAGTGAGAATTGGTAGTGTTTAACAAAGTAGGTATTCAATAAATATTAACCGTAATAATTTAATATTAAAATGATTACTTAAAAAGTTAAGACTTTTATGATAAGCATTATTCTCCCAGAAATCTATACAGTAATTTCATCTTTATATCCTGTCCCTGCTCACCTATGGTTTCCGCTCTCTAATATACTCTAGGCATGCTACTTAAAGTATTACTTATTTAGATAACTAGAAAACTTGTGTCCAGAAATATAATTTGAATGGCTAAACAATTAAAAAAAAAAAATAGAGAGGCCCTGATTGGGTAGCTCAGTTGATTAGAGCATCGTTTGCAGGTTTAATCTCCACAACCAATTAATGCATAAACAAGTGGAAAAACAAATTGATGTTTCTCTTTCTACAACCAATCTAAAATTTTTTTAATTAAATATAATAAAAATGTAAAATAGAGTGAATGAAAACCTCTTACTTTGTTTCTAGACCTAAACTGTTCATAGACCCAGAGCCTCTTGGTTGAAAGGGAGGCTGAATCCCCTAGAGCAGTGTTTCCCAAAGTGTGGTAGGCGTACCCCCAGGGGTACGGTAAGAGTTTGGTGGAGGTACACATTGCACCGGAGTTTGGTGGGGATATGCACTGCACCGTGCTTAGCTGCGCCTAATTCTACGTTCTCATGAGTCAAGTCAAGACAGTCTGTGAGGCGTGAGATGGTCCGGTGTGCAAATAAATGTTATTTATAATATAACTTTTATTTATATTTTATTATGAATAATTTTATTTTTCATTTATTATTATTTTGTGTATGTACCAAAAAAATAAAAAATAAATATATTTTGATTATTAAAATACATCCTTTTACTTCTTTTTTTTTTTTGATGAGGGGTACCCAGTGTTACGAAAATATAGAAGGGGTACACATATGTCAAAAGTTTGGGAAACACTGCCCTAGAAAAAGAATCCTACAACAATGCTTCAACTCTACACTGTAAATCCTATTCCAACTCTTCTCCAAAGGGATCTGTGTATTCACTACAATCACTGTGCACTGGGAGACATGCTTGAAAGGCTGGAGCTGCACCTTACAGGATACAGTTTCTCCTGAGCAGGGTCAGTATTATACTTAACCAGTTCTCAAACTTTTAAGATTTATGCTCTGGAAATCTTATGTCCCTAGGGAAGAAGGTTCTACCAGAACACAATATTTGTTCCACTGAGTTACATGATGACACTGTTACCAAACATTGGGCAAAAAAAGGAGCTTATTCTACTAGTTGGTATGATTACTAGTCAGACTGACAAACAAGGGAAATTGAATTGTTACTAAATAACAGAGACAAGAACTTAGTTAAAATTCAGGAGATTATCTAGGATGCCCATAAGTCCTATGTCCACTAGTAAATGTGAATGGATGATTACAACTTAAACACAGCACCACTGAGGATTTCAATCCTGCAAGAGTTAAGATTTGTGTCACTGCACCATGTAAAGACATCTGACCAAATGAGGTACTCAGGACAAAAAGAATATGGCACAGGTTCTTGAAGAAGGAGGTTATAAATGTCCTCTTCACCATTATAAAATTGAGGGATAGAGCAGCTATACATATTTACTTCCCTTATTACATAATTGATGGATAAATGGATGGATGATTTTCAAGGGTGAGAAACACCTGGCCCGCTGTATAAGGCACAAGAAATCATTTGGTCTGGCCTTGCCAAGGCATTACGGGTGAATTAATTAAATGTTTGACCAAATATAGCAGGCTAATTTTTAAGTTGATAATTCTGAATGGCCTGAGAATGACATTACAATTATCCAAATGGCCCTTGGCAAAACAAGGAAGGTTCCCTATCCGACATTTAGATACAGACACACAGACAAACATATATAGACTTATTATTTTATGTAAGAACTTTTAGTTATAGCTAATTTAGTTTTAGGTAGCAGAGTTCTGTTACCTAAACATTTGAGACTGTAACTAAATTTTAGATGTAGTTAATATTATCTAGGGATGAATAAAATTTTGTTGAAAGCTTGTTTCTCTCCTTTCTGGATAATGGGGAAATAGTTCCCATTGTTAAGTAAAAGCATAATATTTTTGTTCAAATACATATAGATTGTATGTATGGAGATGCTGAGTACACAAAAGGGTAGACTGTGCCTGTTATTAAACTACTGTCTCTAAGCACCAAACCCACCCTTTAGTTCTCTTCTCTGTCATGTTGGATCTGGGACTCTACAAACTATATTTCTACTCTGCCAACCAGTTTTCTGGCTGATGGGTTCTGACAAAGGAACACGGGATGGAAATTGGAAAGAGAAGGAAAAACTTGATAAGGGAGAAAAACCTGCACCTTGCTATTTCCTGTCATTGCTGTCAGGGCTGTTTCAACAAAAGACCTGGCAGCAGCAGGTTTCGGTTTTGTTTTCTTAGGATTCCCAGAACTAGTCTCATAGAGGTCCCTCAGAGATCCAAGAGGTACTAGTATCAGCCAAGCAGCTCCTCTCTTCAGAGATAGGTCTCAATTTCACAAGCTTCAAGCTCCACAGTCTCAGCTGGGCAGCAGCTCCTCCTCACAAACCTGGGTCCCAGAGCCACAAGGCCCTTTCTCTAAGTTTGTGGAGTGCGGCAAACCTAACCTCCTGTTTCTCCAGATTACGTGAGAGCTGCTTCCTGTAGGTATCATATATGTGTCCATTCAGCGTTTCCTGTTCATTTTCTGAGTTTTCAAACACGTTAAATCAACTCTTTACAATACATTTTCTGTTTGTATAGAATGGTTTTTGTTTTACTAAATAAAATGTCCTATCACTGGAATAAGGGTTAATAAAATCATTGTAAATCTGGAAAATAAAATTCAATGTAAACATAAACAACATAAAAATATGGGAATTTATAAGAAAAAATATTAAAGATACATTCTTAAGTTAAAAAACACACATAGCCCTAACCGGTTTGGCTCAGTAGATAGAGCGTCAGCCTGTGGACTGAAGGGTCCCAGGTTCGATTCCAGTCAAGGGCATGTACCTTGTTGTGGGCTCTCCTCCAGTGGGAGCTGTGCAGGAGGCAACTGATCAATGTTTCTAACTCTCTATCCCTCTCCCTTCCCCTCTGTAAAAAAATCATTAAAATATATATTTTTAAAAATAAATAATAAATAACAATAAAAAACACACACAGCTATATGCTACAGTTAGAATATTTGTATCCCCCATACTCCCAAAATTCATCTGTTAAAATCCTAACCTCCAAAAATAATAGTATTAGTAGGTAGGGCCTTTGATCCCTCCCTCATGAATAGAATTAGTGTCTTTACAAAAAAGGCTCCAGATCGCTTGCCCTTTCCGCTGCATGAGGACACAGTGAGAAGGCGCCGCTATGCACCAGGTAGGACTGACTTCTTCACCTTGGCCTTCCCCGCCTCCACTACTGTGAGCAATAAGCTTGTTGGTTATAAGCTACCCAGTCAGTGGTATTCTGGCATAACAGCCCAAATAGACTAAAAGAGTGTATCACAGTATTTTCAAATAATTACAATTGTACATGAGAGAAAAAATTTATAAATGTAAAAGTTATTTTTAGGAAAATGGCTTTTATCTTCTGTTATATTCTTCATTATAACAAAATCTCTGTTATATAGATATTTTACATGTATTACAATTATAACTTATAAAGATCTTTAAAAAAAAAAAAAAAAACACTAAAAGAATAAAATATACCCACGAATTTAAGTCAAAGTACCATCTCCCACAGACATCCTAATCATGCAAAAAAAAATTTTTTTTTCTTAATTTTTTTAATTACAAAGAAAACCCGAAATGGTCGTCCAACTTCCTAAGACATATTCCATTTCTCATCGAAGCCGACAACCTGACAAGGTCCCTTTCATCAGCCTCTTGACCAATAGAAGTTCATCAAGCACAGAAGCATTCGTAACAAAGCCACCAAAACAGTTCCCACAAACTGAAGTTAAACTTAAGTAAAAATAGCCTCAATTTTAAGATGACTTATAAGCACATTGTATTTTTGTTTGTTTTTAATATACTTTATTGATTTTTACAGAGGAAGGGAGAGGGATAGAGAGTTAGAAACATCAATGAGAGAGAAACATCAACCAGCTGCCTCCTGCATACCCCCCCACTGGAGATGTGCCCGCAACCAAGGTACATGCCCCTGACCGGAATCGAACCTGGGACCCTTAAGTCTGAAGGCCGATGCTCTATCCACTGAGCCAAACTGGTTTCAACAGCACATTGTTTTAAAAAGAGCAAAATCTAGAATCTATGATGGTTGGGATAAAGGTAGGACAGAAAAGTAAAAGTATAGAAAAAAGTAAACGTATGAAGTTTTTTTTTTTCTATTATAACTCCAAAGTATTATTTTTATTTTCTTACCTTAGCAACTTTGTGGTTTGCTGCAGTCTCGTGAGATGTATTTTTTAAACCATCTTTAAGCTGCGTGATGAACAAATCATAACCCTCCGTGCTAGAAATATCTATCTTTTCTAAACATGCTGACAAGAGCTGCTGTGCCTAAATGAAAAAGATAAACACAGAAAATAAAACAAAAAATGTTAAGTAATTTAATTTGTAATGATTCTAACAGTTACTATACCAAAGCTTGCCTACTTTTACTTTTCTTAACAAACTTAAATGATTTGATTTGAAAGGGCAACTGCAAAGTTAAATTATATGAATTCAGTGTATTACCACACAGGAAAAGTTTCAATACACAGAAGCTATCATAAACTAAAGCAAGTTAAAACAAAAAAACTTGGCAAACTAAAACTATGAACAAAAATAATAGAGGTACAAATTTTGAAGACATCAATGTCTAGTCCTTCAAAGAATTTTAAGTATTCAGACTATGCAAAACCATCAGAGAAGGCATTCATTCACTAAGTTACCATGATATGTTTTAAAAAGCCCTTTGAATTGGTATGCATATATTCACTATGAACTACCTTAAAAGAAATATACAGTTAATATATGGAAAAGAATACATCCAATCTGATCCAAACAAACATAGGACCCCATACTTTGGTCAAGAGAGCAACAAACTAATGTGGTGCAGTAAAGGATGCCTGGAGTGTTGGATGGTCTACAAATAATATATCATGTGAATAACAGAGTTATAATAATGTAGGTAAAAAGAGAGAAATCCAAAAATAAATGTTAAGAGCCAGCAAGGTCCAGGAGGTGATAAAAAGGCCTACCTATACACCTAGCATTTCAGTCAGTGTAGTTGGAAAAAGACTGACTAGTGGGTCTATTTCATATAAATATTCAAATATTCTACTGTGATTCTGCAATGTGTTTTTTTTAAAACTTGAACAGTATAATGCCATTTTCCATTGTAAATATACTACAAATCCTTTACTAAAAGCATCAGCTGGATTAAGATATTATTTGATACCAAAACCGGTTTGGCTCAGTGGACAGAGCGTCAGCCTGCAGACTGAGGGGTCCTAGGTTCGATTCTGGTTAAGGGCATGTACCTTGGTTGCGGGCACATCCCCGATGGTGGGTGTGCAGGAGGCAGCTGGTCAATGTTTCTCTCTCATCAATGTTTCTAACTCTCTGTCCCTCTCCCTTCCTCTCTGTAAAAACTCAATAAAATATATTTTTTTTAAAAAGACATCACTTGATCTAAATCCCTTAAATTAGAAGGGGAAAAAAACGTTCAAAACAAGTAGAACTAATTAACTCTCTGTTCAAATATTTTAGACATGCCCCTATATCCAGATATTCTAATAAAAGATGGCTATTCTGTTTTCAGAATTCTAACTTTCAGCCACCACATGATTTCAGTATTAAAATATAACAGAAGGAAAAAAACATATAATAGAAGACTGTGCTATGACACTAAGTGAGAAATCTAAATTGATATATGTTGTTCTTGTTTTTAAATGCCACCTAGTAAGAATAAAAACACCTAACACATTGACATTTCTCATGTCCTAAATAGATAGTATACTATACTGCCTGGCGGGTGTGGCTAAGTGGTTGAGCCTCGACCTTTGAAACAGGAGGTCACAGTTCAATTCCTGGTGACGGAACATCCCTGAGTTACAGGATCAATCCACAGAAAAGGGCATTCAGGAGGCAGCTAATCAATGATTCTTTCTCATCATTGATGTCTCTATCTCTTCCTCTCCCTCTCTCAAATCAATTTAAAAAAAAACAAAAACAGAAATAACATCTCACTTTTTTTAGGGCGAACAGCATTATAATCTTTTATATTCTATTTAAGATCATTTAAATTACAAAAAAATTTTAAAGTTATTTTTAAATTACATGACATGAACATCAATGCACACAAACAAGTTTAAGCCCTAGCTGGTTTGGCTCAGTGGATAGAGCATTGGCCTGCGGACTGAAGGGTCCCAGGTTCAATTCCTGTCAAGGTCACATGCACAGTTACAGGCTAGAGGCAACCAATCCATGAATCTCTCCTATCATTGATGTTTCTAGTTCTCTCCTTTTCTCTCTGAAATCAATAAAAATATATAAATAAAATAAAGTTTTTAAAGTTTAAGTTGGATATATTTACAAATTAAGTAATTAATATAACACTATAGAAAAATGCAGGTAGCTAAAATTCTATATTGGAATTGTTAAGCGATATGATACATAGCATATGCCTTACTGGCTGTCCATAAATATTTAAGCCTCCCCTTTTTTACTTCTTAAAAAAAAAAAAAAATAGAGAAACCAAGATGGTGGCATAGGTAAACACCTGAAATTACTGCCCCCCACAACCACTTCAAAACTATAACTAAAAGACAAAACAGACATAATCCAGAACCACTGGAAGGCTGGCTGAGTGGAAATCCTACAACTAGAAGAAAAGAGAAAAGCATACCGAGACTCTGAAGAGGAGAGGAGGTGTGGAAGTACAGAGGTATGAAGGAGCACTCGGAGAGGGCTGGCAACTGAATACACGGCTGTCATTCTCAATTAAGAGGGAGATAGAAGCTCCTAACTTCTCTGAACTGCAGTTCCGGACAAGACTCTGGGGACCCAGACTCATATTGGGAGAAACTGGCATCAGGTGGAACTCTCTCAGAGGTGCTTGCAGAGATTTCGAGAGACACTGAGACCCAGGGGCCTCTTAATGAAGGGCTGAAGGGACGTCATTGCTATTTGCTCTGCCCCAGACCCCGATCCACCCAAGCTGTGTGCAGAGTACTTGCACATGAATGGCCTGGTCCTGTGAAATCTAAAATAACCAAACAAACTTCAGCTTAGTCAGAGAATCTCAGAACATCCAAAAGAAGGCCCAAGGCCCTGCAGCAGCTTGCATTGCTTCACAACTTGGCCTCATCTGGGCACCTCCAAAACCCAAACAAAGAAGAGTCTGTAGATCTCTCCATAGCTCTTGCTGGATGACCTCAGGCAGAGGCTAAATTAACACCTCCTTGGAGATCCAAGAGCCAGTGTACCCAGTGTTCAGAGTGGGACCATCCAGATTACAACTCCTCAGATCCATAAGGGACACACTCAGGGGGCAGACTCAGTGAGCACCAAAGCCCCACTGAAGCAATTCTTGCCTCATAAGGGTGTCTCCAGCACAGAAGTTCTCCCAGCGTAGACACAGCTGATCCTCACAGCCAATTGGTATCAATTCCTGCCAGTGATACCAACAATCAAGGCTTAACTACAAGACTGTGCACACAACCCACAAAGGGGTGCACCAAGAGTGTCTACCTCAGGTAACTAGAAAGGCTGAGCCACTGGGCCCTATATGACACCTCGCACACAAAGCCAATCTATCAACAAAAGGAAACAGCCAAAATGCAGAGACAAAGAAACAGGTCACAAATGACAGAAATGGAGGATATAAAGTTCAAAACCACAGTTATAAGGTTTTTCAAGAATTTTCTAGAAACCGCCAATAAATTTACTGAGACCGTCAAGGATATGAAAAGGACCAACTAGAAATTAAGCATACACTGACTGAAATAAAGAATAATATACACAGATCCAACAGCAGACTAAAGGATGGTAAGAATCAAGTCAAAGATTTGAAATACAAAGAAGCAAAAAACACCCAACCAGAAAAGAAAAAAAGAAAAAAGAATCCAAAAAATATGAAGATAGTGTAAGGAGCCTTTGAGACAATGTCAAGGATTCCAACATCAGAATTATGGGGGTGCCAGAAGAAGAGAGAAAGCAAGATATTGAAAACTTATTTGAAGAAATAATGACCGAAAACTTCCCCCACCTGGTGAAAGAAATAGACTTACAAGTCCAAGAAGCTCACAGAACCCCAAACAAAAGGAATCCAAAGAGAAACACACCAAGACACATCATAATTAAAATGCCAAAAGCAAAAGACAAAGAGAATATTAAAAGCAGCAAGAGAAAAACAGTTTATTACCTACAAGGCAACACCCATACGATTGTCAGCTGATTTCTCAATAGAAACTATGCAGGCCAGATGGGAGTGGCAAGAAATATTCAAAATGATGAATAGCAAGAAACTATAACCAAGATTACTCTACCCAGCAAGGCTATCATTCAGAATTGAAGGGCAGATAAAGAGCTTCACCGATAAGAAAAAGCTAAAGGATTTCATCACCGCCAAACCAGTATTATATGAAATGCTGAAAGGTATTCTTCAAGAAGAGGAAGAAGAAGAAAATGTTAAAGATAAAAATTATGAACAACAAATACATATTTATCAACAAGTGAATCTAAAAATCAAGTGAATAAAAAATCTAATGAACAGAATAAACTGGTGAATATAATAGAATCAGGGGCATAAAAAGGGAGTGGACTGACAATCCTTGGAGGGAAACTGCTGTGGGGGTGGGGGAAGAGACTGGACAAAAATCACACCTATGGATGAGGACAGTGGGGGAGGGGTAAGGACATGAAGTGGGGTGGGAACTGGGTGGAGGGGAGCTAAGAGAGGGGGAAGAGGAACAAATGTAATAATCTGAACAATAAAGGTTTAATTTAAAAATTTTTAAAGTAGAAAGAAATAAAATTTTAAAAAATAAACATCTTTCCCTAACTTCTTAGCCTGATATGGTCATGTGACTAAATTCTGTCCAAAGGAGTAAATATGAAAAAGGCATATGTAAGAGACTTTGTGAAAGAGCTCAAGAAGAAAGGAGAAGGAGACAGGGTGTGAGGAGGGAGAGAAACACAGGAAAGGTGGAAGGAAAGCAAGGTTGGAAAGTCGCGTCACACTGTGCTCTCCTGGCCTCTGTCCTCCTTGTCACTAGTCTAGGAAATAATGACACTTAGAGCAATTGTCTTACACTTACAAGATGAAAGCTACAAGAACTGAGGTAAGCAAAGATATCTCTACACTTAGCCCTGTACTGTTACTGTAAAGAAATTATCCTGTTTAAGGCACTGTATTTTGAGGTCCCTCTTACAATGTTTTAATCTGTATAGTTCACACTTTAAATACCACTTCAACAAACATTAATTATACACAGGAAAAACAAATATTTAAATAAAGTTGTAATCAGTATGTTAATTCTTTGTTCTTATTAGACAACCCAATTTCATTTAACAGCTAATAGGTCTGAGGTTACATTAAGCAGAAAAATACATTGATACTTATTTTAACTTACCTCTGTAACAGGTAATTCAAGCTGAACAACATCATCCTGCTTTGAAACTGGAGTTTGCAGAGCGGTGTCTAACAACAAGATTCCATTAAGGTCCTTCCTACATCCTACTGCATAGTCATCCACAAATACAACTTTATCCACCGCAGAAATATACTGACATTTCACCTGTCCACCTGGTTTAGCTGTGAAAAGAACAAAAATTCAACACTTAAGATTTCAAGATCAATAGTCCACTCAAGACAAATGTTTACATGGCAATTAAATACAATATAGAATCCTGGACTGGAAAAAAGGTTGCTCTGAAGAACATTATAAGAACAACTGGTTATACTGAAATATATACTGTAGATTAGATATAAGCATCAATGTGAAATTATCAACTTGGTAACTATCATTGCTGTTATAAAACAGAGTCATCACTGTTCCTAGAAATAAACAAAAAATAGTAAGAGGTAGAAGGGTCCAATATATGCAACTTACATTCAATGGAACTAAAGTTATATATATATATATATATATATATATATATATATATGAATATATTAGCCCCTGAATGAATGACCATATGACTAGGCCTATGGTCAAAATAGACTCACAGTGAACAAAGTGGGTTTGAGCCATTGGCTGCTGTGACACAGGAAATCATAGTAGTCTATCCCCCCCCCCCCGCAACCCCCACAATTCCCACACACACCCCCATCCCCTACACTACCCCCACACACCACCACAAAGGAGTGCATCATGCCCCTTGCAAGACAGATTCTCAGCAGCTGAGAAGTAGGGAATGATTAGAACTGAATTTTGACCTCCCCTGCAGACAACACAGAACTTATCATGCTCTGCATCCCTTTTCACTTCAGGCCTCAGAAGAAGCGTTAAGGCCTCTAGGTCACCCTCACCACTGACCTGAAATCCCTAAAGGGCTTTTTCCATTCCCACCCACTCCTTGCTCAAAATGGCAACCGCAGCCTTCTCGGGGTGGCTGCTTTCCACTCACACAGCACCTATTTCAGTTTTGGAAATGGATTGGGTATCGCTTGCTCTTTATTGACGTTATACCTCCCTTCTATCTAACTCCCCGCTTTTTTGAAGCTGTTAATGAGCTCTAAAATGTGTTACTTCACTTTTTGTTGCAGTGTTCTGAAGATTATAATTTTGTGTAGATTTTAGCACTGGAATCACTGTTTTACAACCATGTTGTTAATTTCAATGTGCACAAAGAAGATCCTCCTAAGGTACTGGTCTCTGTTCCTCCATTGATCCTGTCTTCAGCACCTTCTTCCCATGGTCACACCTAATCTCTGTCTAGAGCACTGCTCACCTGGCCATTCCAATCCCCAAACTCCAACCATTCTGACCCCCAATTCATTGACCACCATTGTTTTATGTCCTTACCTGACTCTAGCTTTCCTCCATATCCAGCTCTGATCATTATCATAATAAACTTTCTTTCCCTCACTTTCTCAGCTACATTCAACTGACAAAACATTAAGCCTGATCTCAATATTCTTTTTTTGTTTTTATTTTTTAATTTTATTTTCCCCCCACAGGGGGCCTCAGCGTAATTCTATCGTGCAGGATTTTGTGTTTTTGTTTTTAAATAGCTATTTATTTATTTGTTTGTTTGTTTGTTTGTTTATTTATTGCCATCACCATTTATCCCCTCCTCCACTTCCACCACCTCCTTCTCCCCCAATTACCACTGCGGTCCCTGTCCATGAGTTGTTTTTTGCTCAATCCCTCCACCCAGCCCCCCCAGTGTCAGCCTGCTCTCTATCTGTGAGTCTATCTCTATTCAGTTCTAGTTTCTTATGGTATTTACCACCACCGAACATTGTGTGTGTTAGGTAGGGGAGAGGGTATAATACATCTCTTCCCACTTAACCATGAGCTGTAGGAAAGCAAAGACTTTAACTGCTGTATCACCAGTACTTGATTCAAAATAAGTGTTTTTGAATAAATGACTATTTTCTATATATGGGGGGGTAGAATATTGTGGATGTCCCCCATTTACCCCCTTCCCCACTCAACCTAGTTCCCACCCCACCACAGGCTTTCACCGCACTACTGTCTGTGTTCATGGGCTATGCATATATTCATATAAATTATTTGCTTAATCTCTCCCCTTCCCTCTAAGACAGCCGTGGGCAAATTATGGCCCGCGGGCCGCCCGTTCGGCTGTTCTATCCAGGCCCGCAGAGCCAAAAGAGCAGAGGGTTCTCTTGCTCTCCCCTCCGCTCCTTCACCAGCAGCCCAAGAGGAGAGTGCCAGCATGGTCAGGCTGCTTTTGTGCCGGCCCTCCGGTCCAGTTTAAGAACCCATGGTGGCCCTCGGAGTCAAAAAGTTTGCCCACCCCTGCCCTAAGATCTGCTGGTCTGTTCCATACTTCCATGTCTCTGGACCTATTTTTGTTCCTCAGTTTATTTTGCTCATTAGATTATACATATAAGTGATATTTGAAGTCACATGGTATTTGTCTTTCTCTGACTGGCTTACTTCACTAACCGTATTTGCCGGCATATAAGACGACCCTTTGGCCCTGAAAAATATGCCTCCAAGTGGGGGGTAGTCTTATACAGCGAGTATATAACAAACTCTGTATTTTTTAGTGGAAATGTTAGGGGGTCGTCTTATTCGCCCAGTCGTCTTATACGCCGGCAAATACATATTTTTCAGGGCCAAAAAATCGTCTTATACGCCGGCAAATACGGTAGTATAATAATCTCCAGGTCAATTTTTGCTGTCGCAAAGGTATTTTCTAGTTTTGGATAAATTTTTAATATATTAAAACTAAACTAAAACATCGATGAGTCATCGATCAGCTGCCTCTTGCACTGGGGATGTGCCCGCAACCAAAGTACATGCCCTTGACCGGAATCGAACCCGGAACCCTTCAGTCCACAGGCTGACACTCTATCCACTGAGCCAAACTGGTTTTGGCTGAAATGCAGTATTCTTACAATTATTTTAGTACACATGTAACTTAGATATTTTATGTCTGAAACTAGTGATCTGGAACAGATCATCCCGGCCATCTCTACCCTCCCTGCCCCTTTTTACCTCCTCTTCTCCTGCCCATATACAGTCACTGTCCTGAGCTGTAGTGGCATTTTGGTGAAAAAGTACCCGAGTGCTCCGTAGCTCAAAATAAGAAAGGGGAAAAAATCAACCAAAACTGAGTTAGAAAAGGGAAAAAATACAAAATAACAGAAATTGAAAGTAATTGGAATATCCCTGCTCTTTCATGCACTATTTCATTATATATGAACTAAATGCCATTTAAAATATGAGATGGGTTTTATTAGCAGACAAACTAATTTGGGAGGTTTTTCTTACCAAAAAAATTAAGACAAAATAGTTATTATTCAGTTCAGATGAAACCTGTTTCTCGTTTATCCCAGACATATCAAATAAACGTGCTTGCTGAGTGAGGTCCTAGTTAGCTCGAACCTCTAAACTTAGCTGCACATTAGCATCTCACCTGGCATGCTTTAAAAAAATAAAAGTATGCCTGGGCTGCACTCCAGACCACTTCAGCCAGACTGCTGGGCCCAGAGCACTTTTTAAAAGCTCCCTTGGCGATTCTAATGAGCAACCGCGGCTGAGAACCACTCCCCCATCCTACTTCTCTCTTTCCTGCTTCATAAATCAAAGTAAAAGTAGAGAAACAAATCACAAAGCTTTAAATTCCTGGGGCCCATAACTAATCTCAAAGAAGGGATTCCTATCTGCCTCACTAAAACATTTCTATCATTTCCTCTAAAAAGCAAAATATTTATATCCTCTAAAACAGTGTTTCCCAAAGTGTGGTACGTGTACCCCCAGGGGTACGGGAAGAGTTTGGTGGGGGTACACATTGCACCGGAGTTTGGTGGGGATATGCACTGCACCATGCTTAGCTGCACCTAATTCTACATTCTCATGAGTCAACACAGTCTTGTGAGGCATGAGATGGTCTGGTGTGCAAATAAATGTTATTTATAATATAACATCTTAAAATATATATATATATATATATATATATATATATATATATATTATTGACTTTTTACAGAGAGGAAGAGAGAGGGAGAGTTAGAAACATCGATAAGAGAGAATCATCAATCAGCTAGCTAGCTGCCTCTTGCACCCCTTAACTGGGGGTGTGCCCGAAACCAAGGCACATGCCCTCGACCGGAATCGAACCTGGGACCTTTCAGTCCGCAGGCCGACGCTTTATCCACTGAGCCAAACCAGTTTCAACAATATAACTTTTATTTACATTTTATTATGAATAATTTTATTTTTCGTTTATTATTATTTTGTGTATGTACCAAAAAAGAAAAAATAAATAAATTTTGATTGTTATAAAAATACATCCTTTTTTTTTTTTGATGAGGGGTACTCAGCGTTACAAAAATTATAGAAGGGGTACACATATGTCAAAAGTTTGAGAAACACTACTCTAAAATACAGCCCTTACTTAACACACTCAAACTAGACCACACTACTTTTAAAATATACATATATATTTTATTGATTTTTACTGAGAGGAAGGAAGAGGGATAGAGAGTTAGAAACATCGATGAGAGAGAATCATCGACCAGCCGCCTCCTGCACATCCACCACCAGGGATGTGCCCGCAACCAAGGTACATGCCTGGGACCCTTCAGTCCGCAGACCGATGCTCTATCTACCGAGCCAAACCCATTTCGGCCAAACCACACTATTTTTTAGGAGCCCTGCCTTGTCACAAACTCTTATATAGCAATTATTTTATTCTTTGTTATTTGTACATCCATCTTCTCTCTATAATTCCTTCTTTTTATAATTTGTACCTCTCTTATCTCCTCTTTTATACCCAAAGAGTTTATCTTAAAACTCTGTTGTATACCTCACATTTTTAAAGTTCTACAGGTTAAAAAGAATTTCGCCATTCATTATCTTATCGAGTAATAAAGTAATCTGGGCAAGAATTAAATGATTTAAGCCCACTTAAAGGTAAGTAAATCAGGCCCAACTGGTGTGGCTCTGGTTGAGCAATGACCCATACACCAAGAGATCACTTGTTCAATCCCAGTCAGGCCACATGCCCAGATTGTGAACTCAATCCCCCATTGAGGGGTAAGGGAGTGTGCAGGAGGCAGCCAATCGATGTTGATGTTTCACTCTGATCGATATTTCTAGCTCTTTCCCTCTCCCTTCCTCTCTCTAAAATCAATGAAAACTTTTTTAATGAAAAAATAAAGAAAAAAAGATACTAAGTCAAAGAAGTGTCTTGCCAAAGGCATCAAGAGGCATAAGGTCATGAATAGTATAATGCACATATGAGAGAGGTACTTCCCACCCATCTCCCCACTGTTCTTACATACTACATTACAGAAATCTATTATTGTTTACATTCTAGCTACAGTTATAGCCAACATTACTACCCTGTTTCCCGGAAAATAAGACAGTGTCTTATATTAATTTTTGCTCCCAAAGATGCGCTAGGTCTTATTTTCAGGGGATGTCTTATTTTTCCATGAAGAAGAATACAGTACACATTTATTGTTAAATGAAAAATAAAGGAAATTTATTACCTGTATACGGTACAGTAGTACGGTAGTTGTCAACACAAACCAGACAAATTGTGAATCCTACAGTATCAAGAATTTATTCATTTATTCAATGACAATCATGTCATCATATCTGGAACATCATCATAACAATCCAATTCCTGAATTTCCTGGTGAATTTCTTGCGACTCCATTTCTTTCAGAATCAGTGGACCAAATCTCTCATGTTTAGCAATAGCACTGTTTTTATTTTTTTAATATTTTTTTATATTTTTTATTGATATTTTACAGAGAGGAAGGGAGAGAGAGAGAGAGCTAGAATCGTTGATGAGAGAGAAACATCGACCAGCTGCCTCTTGCACACCCCCCACCGGAGATGTGCCCGCAGCCAAGGTACATGCCCTTGACCGGAATCGAACCTGGGACCTTTCAGTCCGCAGACTGATGCTCTACCACTGAGCCAAACCAGTTTCGGCAATAGCACTGTCTTTAAATGAGTACTTCTTGTCAAGGTAGCCTGCTCGCAGTGCATTTGCAATACAACTGTCAGTGATTTTCTCCCATGAATTCTTCACCCAAGTCACAACTTCTTGCAGTTTAAGTTTCACAAAGTTTCCAAGCTGATTTCTCTCCATTCACACAGCAGTGACGTCAGGACTCCGCGTAATGTCACTGGTTGCTAGACGCCAGTCGGGGCAGCCCTAAACGACCAGTTTACGGTAAATTAATTTTCATTCTGAGACAGAGCCTGGGGGCCTTATTTTCGGGGGGGATGACTTATATTTCACTCAGAAGGAAACATATAAGTAGGTCTTATTTTCGGAGGATGTCTTATTTTCGGAGAAACAAGGTAAGTAGAGAGTAACAAGCACACAACCTAAGTACAATTACTACAAATTGCCAGTTAAACAATAAGGATTAGTAAGATACTCACATTTATCTATGTTCCCTCCCAAGCTCCCACTGCAAAGACAGTGAAGAAATAAAGAGGGCCTTACCAAGCCCACAAAGAAAAAGGGAACAAGTGAGACTATGATAGCAAAAAAAAATTGTTGAAATTGGAGGACAGATAGAAGAGTATTAACTGACTTGTTCCCATAAAAATCTAAAAGCTAAACCAGCCAGAAGGGAACTGAGTGTTAACTGATACTAAACACGTAGCTCCTAATCATAAGGCCCTGACGTTTCTGTACGTCACACTGGGCGTTCTTGTACTACGTAAACATAGGGGAAGTATAGCCCAGGGAGGGACAAGTCTAAGCTGCTCGGGCTCTCTGATCAGTCCTTTCCGTATGCTTTGTACTCCAATGCCAAACTGCTTGTAACAAATATTACCAACTTCCTACCTGTTCCCTCTATCTGACTAATTTTCTTTCAAGTCTCAACTGATCTGTCATCTCTTATAGAAAGCTTTTTTAATTTGGCATTCATCTTATTACCTCAAATGACACTTGTTGGACTGAACTATCTATACTCTATACTAATAAAAGGGTAATATGCTAATCAGACCAGACATCTTCCGGTTGTCCTCCCAGCCAAAGCCACAGCTATGAGAGCCCAGCAGTGCAGGCCCGTCCAGGGCACAGCCCCTTTCACAGAGGGAGCCGGGAGACCGGAGCCTCTGCAGAGGGTGCCTCAACCTCCCACTGCCCCTCCCCCAGCTGGCCTGGCCCCAGATCGCGCCCCCACCCCAACAGTGGGCCAGGGGCGGGGTCAGCATTAAGAAGCAATGGCGGAGACTGAGGGCCAGCAGTGGCAGCAGGAGCAGGGTGATGGAGGAGGCATCTTGCCCTAATTGGCCAGGTCACCTCCTGCAGAGGCGCTCACCAGCCACAGGGAGCAGGCCTAAGCCATCAGTAGGACATCCCGATGGCTCCCAGACAATGAGAGGGGACAGGATGGGCTCCAGTGCATGAATTTTCATGCACTGGGCCTCTAAGACTAAATATAGAAAAGCCTAAGCTAGTGGCCAACCAGTAGCTATGATGAGTACTGACCACCAGGGGGGAGACACTAAACGAAGGAGCAGGAAACCACAGGCATGGAAACATGAAACAAACTGATGAACTGCAGAGGAAAGGGGAGAGAGGAGAAAGTGGGGAAAGATTAACCAAAGTTCTTATATACATACTAGAGGCCTGGTACACGAGATTCCTGCACTCGAGGGGGTCCCTCGGCCTGACCTGCATACCTCTTACAGTCCAGGAGCCCTTGGGGGATGTCCTACTGATCCCTTGGGGAGAGGGCGTAAGCCAGCAGTCAGACATCCATACCGCTGCCGCATAGGCGGGAGTGGCTCCTGCCACTACTGCTGAGCTCACCAGCCATGAGTCCGGCTTTTGACTGAGCAGCACTCCCCCTGTGGGAGCTCCTGTGTTGAGTGTATGCCCCCTGGTGGTCAGTGCATGATATAGTGACCTATCATTCCGCCATTTGGCCAATTTGCATATTAACCTTTTATTATATAGTACTAGAGGCTCGGAACATGGATGTGTGCATCAGTGGGGTCCCTTAACCTGGCCTGCACCCTCTCACAATCCAAGGCCCCTCAGGGGATGTCCGAGAGCTGGTTTCGGCCTAATCCCCGCAGGCCAGGCCAAGGGACTACATTGGTACACAAAACTGTGCAGAGCCTCTATTCCTAATCCTAATATATAAAAAACCAGGGGCCATCACAACCAAAACCACCAGACGTGGGACGAAAAGGCCAGCAGAGGGTTTAGTGAGGGACAACCAAACAACTTAACAGCAGGCTGCATGGGATGACTGAGCCAGAAGGGGCAGTTGAGGGTGACCAGGCTGGCAGGGTGGGGGGCAGATGGGGTTGGCCAGGTCAGCAGGAGGGGACAACCAGGCTGGCAGAGGGGGTAGTTAGGGGCAACCAGGCCATCAGGGAGAAGCAGTTGGGGCGACCATGCTGGCAGGGGGTGGGGGGGAGGCAGTAAGGGGTGAACATGCAGGCATAGTGGGGCAGTTGGGGGCAACCAGGCTGGTGTGGGTGGGTGCAGTTAGGGGCAATCAGGCAGGCAGGCAGGCAAGTGGTTAGGAGCCAATGGTTCCAGATTGTGAGAGGGTTGTCTGACTGCAGTTAGGGGACATCTCCCCTAACATACCCCCCCCCCCCAGCCAGGCACAAATTTCATGCACCCAGGCCTCTAGTATAAATATAAAGCACCAAGATTGTCCTAGCTGGTTTGGCCATTGATAGAGCATGAGTCTGTGGTTGAAGGGTCCTGAGTTTGATTCCAGTCAAGAACACAAGCCCAGGTTTTGGGTTTGATCCACAGAAGGGGGCGTGCAGGAGGCAGCCAATCAATAATGTTTCTAGCTCTCTCTCCCTCTCTGAAATCATTAAAAATATATTCAAAAGTGAAATCTGTTAAAAAAAAAAAAAAAAAAGTACCAAGCCCCAGCTCGTTTGTTTCAGTGGATAGAGCATTGCCCTACGGACTAAAGGGTTTCGGGTTCCATTTTGGTCAAGGCACATGCCTGAGTTGTGGACTCAATCCCCAGTAAGGGGCATGCAGGATGCAGCCAATCTATGATTCTCTCATCACTGATGTTTCTCTCTCTCTCCCTTCCTCGCAGAAATAAATTTATTTATATATATATATAAAAGTACCATTTATTGAGTGCTTTGGTAGATGGTTCGAGCAGTGTCTACAGATATCAGTTTACTTAATCTTTCCAATAACCCACTGAGTTAGGTATTATGAAGTACAGAGAGAGGTTAAGCATCTTGCCTATGGGCACAGCTACTAAGTGGTGAGTCACAGACTGGAACGCACTCTGGCTCCAGAGCCAATAATTTTTAACCATCAGACAAAGCTTTCTCTATAAACACCAATGCCTTCCAAATCTGTATTCCCAATTTTTCAAACCTCAACCCTGAATTTCCAAATACCTTCTGGATGTCTCTACTTAATGCCCTTCAAAATTAACACAACTGAAATCATTATCTCCCTCTTGCTTTTTTCCAACAAACGCTACTCACCACACTTTCCTGTACAGTAGACCCGCCCCCCCCCCTTATGTATGGGAATACATCCCAAGATCCCTAGTGGATGCCTGAAAGCATAGATAGTACCTAACCCTATATATACTATATTTTCCTAAGCATACATACCTATAATAAAGTGTAATTTGTAAATTAGGCACAGAAAGAAATTAGCAACAATAACTAATAAAACAGAACAATTATAGCAAAATAGTGTAATAAAAGTTATGTGAATGGCCGAAACCGGTTTGGCTCAATGGATAGAGTGTCGACCTGCGGACTGAAAGGTCCCAGGTTCGATTCCGGTCAAGTGCATGTACCATAGTTGCGGGCACATCCCCAGTAGGAGATGTGCAAGAGGCAGCTGGTCGATCATTCTCTCTCATCTATGTTTCTAACTCTCGTATCCCTCTTCCTTCCTCTCTGTAAAAAATCAAAAAAATATATTTTTTAAAAAGCATGTATTAGGTGTTAATGTGTGAATAGCTAAGCAATTTAAAAAAAAGTTATGTGGAATGTGCCCGCAACCAAGTTACATGTACCCGACCGGAATCGAACCTGGGACCTCTCAGTCCGCAGGCCGACGCTCTATCCACTGAGCCAAACCGGTTTCGGCAATTTTCACCTTTTCAATCTCATCCCCACATTCACCAAATTATGTTGTTCTCAACTCTCAAACTAACTTAATGATATTCTCATCACTTCTCACAACTGGGCATTAGCTTCAATGCTTTCTAAAAATGAATCTGACCATGCCATCATCTACAATGGTTCCTACCACTGACTTCTTAGAAAAACACGTTACGGCCATGGCTGGTGTGTCTCAGTGAGCTGGAGCATTCTTCTGTATACCAGATGGTGGTGAGTTCAGTATCGGGTCAGGAACATGCCAGGTTGCAGGCTCGATTCCCAGTAGTGGGCGTGCAGCAGACAGTCAATTGATGTTTCACTCTCACACAGATGTATTTCTCTCTCTTACTCTCTCTAAAAATCAATTTAAAGGTGTGGTTCAGTGGTTGAGCAATGACCTGTGAACCAGGAGTTCATGATTTGATTTCCAAGAAGGGTATATGTCCAATTGAAGGCATGATCCCCACTGTAGGGCATGCAGAAGGCAGCTGATCAGTAATTCTCTCTCATCACTGATGTCTATCTCTTTCTCCCTCTTCCTTCCTCTCTGAAATCAATAAAAATGTGTTTTATTTACTATAAAAATCAATTTTTAAAAATACAATAAAGTCTTATATAAATCCACTCATTAAATATAAAATATTTTTTGCTAAAGCAAATCTTTGACATGAGATAGAGTATCATATAGCATTACTAAAGTCAATTGAAATAGAACCAACGTATGTACTCATAGCCCACAATGAAATTTGCTGAATTTACTTTTTATAAATAATTCATATAAAGGTAATTATCTTCTGGGGTTATTAAAATTCCAACTTATACTGTGTTTATTATCTTTCATAGGAGAATAATTGAGACTAGGAAGGCTGCATGTACCAAGGTTAATCAGGGAACAGTAAGTGGTTTAAATCATAATTTACAAAGCAGAAATACAGAAAATTTTACATTTTATCCAAATTAATGCATGAATACATGCCAATTCAGTAGTAGTAAGAAAAATATTTTCTGCCCTATCCAGTTTGGCTCAGTGGGTAGGGTCCCAAGTTCGATTCCAGTCAAGTGCATGTAACTTGGTTGCGGGCACATACCCAGTGGGAGGGGTTCAGGAGGCAGCTGATCGATGTTTCTAACTCACTATCACTCTCCCTTCCTCTCTGTAAAAAATTAATAAAGTATATATTTTAAAGTACTTTCTAACACTAACACAGTGATAAGTATGAGTTTTATCCATAAAATTTATTTCTTTAGTACTATGCAGTTTAACCTGGTTAATTTTCTATATTCTATGACTTCTGGAGCAGGCAGCTCTGGGCTTTAAGTCTAAACAAGAAGTTGCGTTACCTCAATCAATCAATCAATCAATCAATAAGAATTCTTTAATCTGAACTTTGCTTCAACTAGAATATAATGATCTTTTTCTCATTATGATCACCTACAAACTTTTCAAACCAAATCAAAGTCAACGCCTATCTAGGACAAGGGTGGGAGCGCCTGGCCTGCGGGCCACCCGGGAAATCATTTGGTCTGGCCCTGCCAACGCAACCGCAGGCGGGACTTGAAATTCAATAAGTCTAATAGCTTTTTTCATAGCAACATAAATTTATATTAAGTGAATTATAATAAGTGAGTGATGTATAAATATCCAAATGGCCCCTGGCAGAAAAAGAGGTTCCCCACCCCTGATCTAGGAAAAAGATAAAGGGAGAGATTCATAAAGAAATGTAAAACCAAAGTGTTATCTGAAAACAATAAGCAGCTTTGGAGTTCTGCGTTTTCACTGTGACAAAGATCTGGAACCCCCCTAAAAAACTGAAGAGACATGAATTTCTTTTACACGTATACTGTATTACAATATCTATCCACTAGCACACACATATCTTCATTTACTTATATATGTATACTACACGAACATCCACATGTTACAACAGACTAAACTTCATTCTGACATTTAGCCACATCAATATAGTGAAAAATGTTACCAACATTTATATTTCCATATACATTTAAATATCTATTTATCTTCTGTATATAAACACTAAGTCAGTGAACATTTTTAAAGTAATAAATAATAAGGAGCATGTTAATATTAAGCTCCTATGAAACAAGAGAATTAGCATTCATTGTACACCTACTATACCAAGTAGGTATAAGAATTATTAGATACTTTATGCCAAAAACTGTAGACATTTTAAATATGTTTACCACTTAATCTTCACAGCCACCATATAAAATATTAATCTTAATTTACAAATGAGAAAGCAGAAGTTCATGAAGTTTAGATAGTGAGTTAGTGAGCTGAAGTTCAAAATTCAGGACTACCTAAAACATAAAAGCCCATTCTCTCACCACATGCTCTCAAAAAACAAACAAACAAAAAAACAGCACTAATTGGTTTGGCTCAGCCTGAGGACTAAAGGATCCCGGGTTCAATTATGGTCAAGGGCACATGCCCAGGTTGCAGGCTCGATCCCAATGTGGGGCATGCAGAAGGCAGCAGATCAATGATTCTCTTTCATCGTGAATGTTTCTATCTCTCTCTTCCTCTCCCTCCCTCTTTGAAACCAATAAAAATATTTTTAAGTATATAAACAGAAAACACCACCAGCAATAATAAAATGAATAAGAAAATACTGAATAAATGAACAATACTTGATTCACCTTTTTAAGATTTGTATTGATTTTTAGAAAGGAAAGGGGCAAGGAGAAATATAAACATGGATGTGAGAGCAGAACATCAATCAACTGCCTCCTGCTTGTTCCCCACCAATGATCAAGCCGCAGGCATCCCAGGAGAATCATCAGAACTGGCAACCTTTAGGTGCATGGGATTACAGCCAATCAAGCCACAATGGCCAGGGCAACAACACTTTATTCTTTTTAATATATATATACACACACACACATATATATACACACGTATATACACACATATGTATATGTGTGTGTATATACATGTATATGTATGTATATGTATATATCTAAATATGTTTTCATTGATTTTTTTTAAGATGAAGGGAGAGGGAGGGAGGGAGGAAAGGAAGGAGGGAGGGAGGGAGGGGAGAGAGAGGAGAGAGGGGAGAGAGGGGAGAGAGAGAGAGAGAGAGAGAGAGAGAGAGAGAGAAATATCAATGATAAGAGAAACATTGATCAGCTGCCTCCTGCAGGCCCCACAATGGGGCACGTGCCCTTGATCAGAATCAAGCCCAGGACCCTTCAGTCCGCAGGCCAAAGCTCTATCCACTGAGCCAAACCAATTAGGGCAATACTTTATTCTTATATAAAAGTAAAAACTAGATGAATTCTGTGGGGTAGCAAAAGCTGGTAAATCAGAAAAAAAAACCTAAGAAGTTTAAGTTTGGAGTTAAGTTGAAAAAATTTAGCAGATTTTAAGTAAAAAAAAGAACCAAAATTTACAGAGATTTACAAGTAAATAATAGAAACATTTTAGAACATTAAACAGTGTCCTGAGTACTTTATAAACACTGAGTCCTCAAAATTAGTACAATTATTTTCCCCATTTGGCAAAAGGGAAAACTGAACAGAAATGTTAAGTTATTTAGTCAAGGCTACAGAATTTTGTTGCTGTAACTTTTTAAAAAAATATATTTTTATTGATTTCAGAGAGGAAGGAAAAGGGAGATAGAAACATCAATGATGAGAATCATTGATTGGTTGCCTCCTGCATGCCCCCCCCCCCCAACTGGGGATAGAGCGTGCTACCCAGTCATGTGCCCTTGACTCAAATGGAACCTGGGACCTTTCATTCTACAGGCCAACACACTATCAGCCGAGCCAAACTAGCTGGGGCTGCCATAACTCTTTTATGTATACTAGAGGTCTGGTGCACAAATTCATACACAGGTGGTATCCGGCTGGCCTTCCCTGATCTGGGCCCAGCGGGCCAGGCCAGCCAGTTGGTCTGCAGGCCCCACCCCCTGGTCAAACTCCCAATCAAGGAGACAATTTTCATATTAGCCTTTTATTATATAGGATATTTTTCTAAACCCTCACCTAAAGACATGCTTATTGACGGTAAACAGAGGGGAGGGAAAGACAGAAACATTGATGAGTTACCTTCCCATGTGCCCCAAACAGGATCACACGGTATGTGCCCTGACAGTAAATAGAACCCTACAAGCTTTCAGTATACAGGATGATGCTCCAACCAATTGAGTAACACCAGCCAGGGCCTGTATATTTTTATTTATACATATTCAATTCTCAATGTATAGGCATCTGCAATTGCCCAATCCCATTCCTTTCTAATTAACAAATGCCCCAACAAAGTCATCCCAAATCAGTTCTATGCATCTAACCTCTACACTTATATTATGCACCTAAAACCCTCCCCTTTAATAAGCTACCATAAGAGTGACTATTTTTTTCCCTTTCATTAACAGGTACATACATAGATGTCCAATTTCCCCAACCACTTATAACAAATTCTAGCACATATTTTTCTCAAACATGACCTCCAGATATTATAAAATTTTGTGAGACTACTCTTTTTATGGAAAACACTTTTAAGAGTTGTTAATATGGCTTTTTATAGAAATCCAAATACATACACTATAATACCATTTAGTCAAAGTTCAAAATCATGAAAAACATTTCTAGATATTATTTAAAGTTACAAGCATATACTAAAAAGCATGAAGATATGTATGAAAATGATAAAACCAAAGTACAGATAATTTTCATGGAAGAAGGAAGGTTGTAGGAATACATTCCAGAATGGACACAGAGGAGGCTTCAACTCTCTTTATAAAAAAGTTTTATTTCTTAAACCGGGTGGGGGATACATCATAATTCTTTATTCCCTCTCGAATTTGAAATATTTTTCAGTGAATTTAAGAGGATATCCAATTACTAATGCTTGGCAATATAAACTGTCATGTCCAAGTTGCAGTAACTGCGCATTGCTCTATCTAGGGCACCCCTCCTGCTCCTTAAGCCAAGAGAAGAAACATTACGAGCAAAAACTGTAGACACATCTTAGATGTGGTTCCAGGTTTATGTTCTCTAGAGCCACACACAGCCATTCCTTTCACAACTCTGACATCAACAAAAATCAAACCCCTACCTTTACCTCTTCCTCCCTAAATCGCCGTTTACTGAAGTGCCTTGTTTCCTCCCACAAGAAACTAGAAGAACGGTCTTCCCTTAATCTGTCTACGTTAAAACACATGGGAGCCGGCAGCACCCACTTGGCTTAATGGCACCGGGTCTGGGTTAGAAATCTGTGCATGAATCTGAACGCGCTCAACGCAAGCTCGCTCCTCAAACGCCACTGACAAACCTAACTTACTTACGTCGCTCATGAAACCTCCCGGGAAGTGTCACCTCCACCCAACGTCCCCTGACCCGGGCGGGTCCACACACCGCACTCCGGCGCCCCGAGCGTCCGCCCGCCCCTCCGCCCACCCCGCAGGCTAAGAGGTCCGGCCCCCGGACCGGCGTGTACTCCGCCCGGGACTGCTCCCTCCTGGGTGACACACACACTCACATACACACACACACACACACACACACACACACAAACACACACATACATACACACATACACACACACACATACACACAAACACACACACACACACACACACACACACACGCCCCTCCGAATCCCAACTTTCGCTCACTGCGGCCAAACAGAAAGGGCCTGAAGTTTCACCTCGAACTGGGAACCCAAGGGGATCCACACGTTCACGCCCCGGGGTTCCGAGTTTCTCGCCACCGAGGAGGGGACACGGTCTGGTCTCCCTGGGCGTCCGCCGGAGTCCTGAAGCCGGGCAGCTAGCCCGCCACTTCCCTCCCAGCCCCCTCTCCAGGGCAGCCTACCCCACCCCCACCCCCACCCCCAATCCCAATCCCACTCCCATTCCCACTCCCATTCTCACTCCCAATCCCACTGCCAATCCCACTCCCAATCCCACTCCCAATCCCATTCTCACTCCCAATCCCAATCCCATTCCCACCCCCATTCCCATTCCCATTCTCACTCCCATTCCCAATCCCAATCCCATTCTCATTCCCAATCCCACTGCCAATCCCACTCCCATTCCCACTCCCAATCCCATCCCCACTCCCCCTCCCGGCGCCAAGACCGCCAGCACCTGCGGGCCTCGCACAGCCGGGACGGCTCCGGGGCCCCCGCGGGGAGAGCCAGGATGCTGCTGGCAAGGACGCTGCTCGCCTCCGGCCGCCAGCCCCCCCCCCCCCCTCTCTCTCTCTCTCTCTCTCTCTTCGGGACCCACCCTGGGAACCTGCCTCTCCCATCGGGCTGAAGGCACCGGACCATCTCCCCAGGACCTCCTGCGGGGCCCAGACCGAGGCCTCCTCGCCTCCCCCGGAGGACCCACCTAAGCCCGGACGCCCGGGGCCCGAGAGCCAACTCCCCCCCGCCGCTCCCCCCCTGCCGGCCGGGCTCTCCGGGCGGGCGGGCGGCGGCGCCGGGAGGCCAAGCCCCGCGGTCCCCTCCACCAGCTTCCGGGCCCCCCGCCCGGCCCGGCCAGGCCTGAGCCCCCGGCCCGGCCCGGCCGCCAGCCGCTCCCGTTACGCCGCTTCCCCTCCTCCTCCGCCTCCTCCCCCGGAGGCCGAGCCGCGGCGGCGGGCCGGGCGGCTTCCTCCCCGGCCTCCTGCGGGGCCCGGCCCCTCCCGCGGCGGACGCGCACTCACCGCTCAGCGCCGAGGCCTGCAGGGTGGCGCCTGAGGTGCCGTCGATGACTTTGATGGTCCCGCGGCCGGTGACGGCCAGGATGGCGTTGAGCGCCGGGTGGTAGGAGAGGCTGTGCAGCCCGTCGGGGTCGCAGCGCATGCAGCCGTCCCGCAGCACCAGCCACTCCGAGGCCCCGGCCCCGGCCGCGGCCGCCCCCGCCGCCCCCGCCGCCGCCGCCGCCGAGGAGGAGCAGCCCGGGCCCGAGGCCGCCGCAGCCGCAGCCGCCATCTTCCGGCCTGCGCTCCGCACAATCACACTGGGAAGCGGCTCCGTGACAGTCCCGGGAGGTGCTCCGCCGCCGCCAGTCACCATCCGGGGCCAGGGGGCAGGCGAGCGCGTTAGCCGGAAGTGAAGTCAGGCGCCGGCACGCACGCCGGACGTCGGCCGTGCTCCCCCACCGCCAGGGGCCCGGCCTTTAGGGGCCCGGCGAGGCGGAGGCGGGCGGGGGAGGGGGCGAGGGGGGGCGGGGCGGGCGCGGCGGCGGCGGCGGGCGCATGCGCCGGAGCGCTCTCGCGTGCCACGCGCCGCGGCGCTCCGGCCAGCGCGGCGTCCTCAACGTCCCAGAGGCTCGGAGCGCCCGGGGCGTGGCCGGCCCCGCCCCGCGCCTGGGCCCCGCCCCGCGTCGGGGCGAGGGGGGTGGGGCGCCCGAGGATTTCCGCTGGGCGGGGGGGGGGGGGGGGGGCGGAGGGCCCCGCCCGGTCTACCTGCCTCCGACGCCCGAGGACCTTTGCTCGGTTCCAGCCGCGCCCGAACGGCTCCCCGGAAGGGAACCTCAGGGCCTGGGCCCCGGCTCCAATCAGAGTAAACAGTGAGCCGAGGTTTGGCTCAGTGGGTGGAGCGTCGGTCTGCGAACTGGAGGGTCCCGGGTTCGATTCTGGCCAAGGGCATGTACCTTGGTTATACATCTCATTGATGTTTCTGGCTCTCTATCTCTCTCCCTTCCTCTCCGATAAAATATCAATAAAATATATATTTTAAAAAAAAAAGAATAAACAGTGGAAAACCTCTGGTCTGGATTTGGAGGAACGGAGCCGTCTCCCCAAACCCGGGCCTGCTACGGCGCCCCACCCACCCCAACTTCCGAATCTTTTTGTGGAGTCAACCTGCCAGGTGGGAGGTGCTGGGGCTCAGAGTTCAGCCTCGTGTCTCCACCACCTTGCACACAACCCGCGTTATGCGAATGGTTAATAAGTGTGCGTGGGTGTGGTGAGGACGCTAGTCAAGTAAATAGACTGTCTTAACAAACAAAACGGTAAAACACTTCGCACTCTTTAGGATGACGACAAGTTTTTTAAAAAAGGAAAATAAATGTTGGCAACAACGTGAAGAAATTGGAACCCTTGCGCACTGTTGGTGGGAGTAGATGGTGCAGCTGCTATAGAAAACAGTATACATGTAGCCGAAACCGGTTTGGCTCAGTGGGTTTGACTGAAGGGTCCCGGGTTCGATTCCGGCCAAGGGCATGTACATTGGTTGCGGGCACATCTCCAATACGGGGTGTGCAAGAGGCAGCTGGTCGATGTTTCTCTCTCTCTATCCTTCTCCCTTCCTCTCTGTAAAAATTCAATAAAATATATTAGAAAAGAAAAGAAAACAGTATACATGTAAAGTAGAATTACTATACGACCCAGCAATTCCACTTCTGGGTATAGACTGAAAAGAATGGAAAGCAGAGTCTCAAACATATCTGCACACCGATGTTCAGAACAGTATTTATTCACAACAGCTGAGGTGTAGGAACCCAAGTGTCTATCAATAACAATGTGGATGTACGCGAGGACAGTAGGCTAAGTTAAGCCAGACACAAAGGAAAAAAATAGTGTATGATTCACTTATTTGAAGACTTGAGTAGTCAGATTCATGGAGACAGAAGCTAGAATGGTGTTTGGAAAGGCTAGGGAGGTAAGGGAATGAAGAGTCATTGTGTATTTTGCTGGATAAAAGAATCCTGTGGATGGATGGGAATGTATTTAATGCCACTAAACTGTGCCCTTAAAAATAGCTAATATGGCCGAAACCGGTTTGGCTCAGCGGTAGAGCGTCGGTCTGCGGACTGAAGGGTCCCGGGTTTGATTCCGGTCAAGGGCATGTACCTTGGTTGTGGGCACATTCCCCGGTGGGGGGTGTGCAAGAGGCAGCTGGTCGATGTTTCTCTCTCATCGACGTTTCTAGCTCTCTATCTCTCTCCCTTCCTCTCTGTAAAATATCAATAAAATATATATTTTTTTTAAAATAGCTAATATGGCTGAAACCGGTTTGGCTCAGTGGTAGAGCATCCGTCTGCGAACTGAAAGGTCCTGGGTTCGATTCCGGTCAAGGGCATGTGCATTGGTTGCGGGCACATCCCCGGTAGAGGCTGTGTGGGAGGCAGCTGGTCGATGTTTCTCTCTCATCGACATTTCTAGCTCTCTATCTCTCTCCCTTCCTCTCTGTAAAATATCAATAAAATATATTTTTTTTTTAAATAGCTAATATGGACCTAACCGGTTTGGCTCAGGGGCTAGAGCGTTGGCCTGTGGACTCAGGGGTCCCAGGTTCGATTCAGGTCAGGGGCCCACTGGGGATATGCCCGCAACCAAGGTACATGCCCTTGATCGGAATCGAACCCAGGACCTTTCAGTCGCAGGCTGACGCTCTATCCACTGAGCCAAACCTGTCTCGGCAAAATGGTTTATTTTTTAAAGGTTTTAAATTTTTACTGTCAAAATAAAAGAGGAACAAGATCCACATTTTTTATCTCATCATTAAGAAGGGATTAGGGTTCCCCATCCCAAATTTTTCCAGGTAGTTTTGTTTCATCTCAGTGATATCCTGGTGTTTTGGAGAGGCCAAAGCTAGGGCTGTTACAGGATGTGTATATTTGGGATATGAATCTGGTGATTTATAGGAGGAAAATGCTGTCAGGGGAAACAATAGCATGTTAGCTCCAAATATTGCATCTGGTGCAAAAAAGCAGGCTTATGAAGTTAATACAGATTTAGGAGGTACTGTTTTTTTTAACTGACTCTCCATAGATTGAAGTCATTGCCTCCTATTTCACTGCAGCCCGGCCGGTGTACTCAGTGGTTGAGTGTCGACCTAGGAACCAGGAGGTCACGGATTGATTCCAGGGCATTCCCAGATTGCGGGCTCGATCCCCAGTGGGGAGCGTGCACGAGGCTGCCAATCGATGATTCTCTCTCATCATTGGATGTAGGAATCCCTTTCACATCCCTCATGGAAAGGGTTCCAGTTCAGGGTTCGGGGTCTGGAGAAGGGCCGCCCACAAATGAAAAGAGACTTGAAGAAATTCAATTTGGCGATATGGGGGGCCAGGTGGTAGTCCAACTCTAGTGGGAGAACCACTCCCTGCTCTGGCCCTGCCATCCCTTTTATTGAAGCTTTGGGGAAAACATCTTAGGCAACATGAACAGACATTTACATGTAGCCCTTAGGAAATAACAGAAACTTACACGGGACAAACAAGGTGGAGGCTGCTTCAGCTAACAGTATCTCCACTAAAGGGTGAGTGGTTAGAGCAATTCAGGTTGTTGACCAGCCTTCCTGGCTTCCTGTCAACATCTCTCTTCTAATGAAACTGATTTGTTTCCGGCATCTGAAATCAATTAAAAAAAATTTTTTTAATAATAAATAAAATAAAAAATTTTAAAGAATTATAAAATTGCATACCCTCCATCTAATCATGAGAAAAAACATCAAGCAGATTTAAACTAAGAGACATTCTACAGAATAACTACTTTTCACAAGTTTCAAGGTCACAGGGACAAGGAAAGACAGGAACTATCACAGATTGGAGAAGACTTCAAGAGACAGGATGACTAAATGCAATGCTGGATCCTGGAACAGAAAAAGGACAGTAATTAAAATCTGATGAAATCCAAACAAAGTCTGTCATGTAGTTAATAATGTGTTACTGGTGCTAATTTCCTGATTTTGATAAATGCACCATAGTTACACAAGATGTTAACATTAGTGAAAAAGGGGTGATAGATATTCATGGACTTTAGGGATTATTTTTGCAACTGTAGTATCAGTATAAAATCGTTTCAAAATAAAAAGTTCACACACACACACACACACACACACACACACACCCTTAATCCCTTAATGGTTGGTTAAGGCACTCTGGAATGGACTGAGAGGCAAAAGGAGAGCCAAAATTCATTGCCTAAGAAATTCAGAATAATTTTGGAATGACACCAAAGGACAGGGAGAAGGTCAAAGAGGAGACAAGTACCCAGCTCCAAGGCTCTTTGTGGAGAGGCAATCATAAGGAAAGAGGAACTGAGGAACTTTTAAAGAAAAGGATCCAAGTTGAGGTTGTTTGTTGTAGGAATCTCTTCCACGTCCCACATGGAAAGGGTTCCAATTCAGGGTTCGGGATCTGGAGAAGGGCCGCACACAAATGAAAAGAGACTTGAAGAAATTCAATTTGGCGATACGGGGGCCAGGCGGTAGTCCAACTCTAGTTGGAGAACTACCCCCTGCTCTGGCCCTGCCATCCCTTTTATGGAGTCTTTGGGGGGGAAAAAATCTTAGGCAAGATAAACAAATTTACATGTAGGCAGGAAATAACAGAAACTTACATGGGACAAGCAAGGTGGAGGCTGCTTCAGCTAACAGTATCTCCACTAAAGGGAGAGTGGTTAGAGCAATTAAGGTTGTTGACCAGCCTTCCAGCCTTCCTGTCCATATCTCTCTTTTAGTGAGACTGATTTGTTTCCGACAGTTTGTTGGGCCATAATGCGCCCCCTTTAGTAAAGGTGTGCTACAGACAGCCTGTGGTCCTGCTTTGGAAATTGAAGACAACACCATGATGTGCAGCTGTGACATAAGACTGCAAAGGGAGCCCAGCTGGTTTTGCTCAGTGGGTAGAACATTAACCTGCAGACTGAAGCGTCCTGGGTTCAATTCTCCTCAAGGGCTCACGCCCAGGTTGTGGCTCAACCCCCATTAGGGGATGTGCAGGAGGCAGCCAATCAATGATTCTCTCTCATAATTGATGTTTCTAGCTCTCTCTCCCTCTCCCTTTCTCTCTGAAATCAATAAAAATATATTTTAAAAAAAAAAAAGACTGCAAAGGGGCACCACCACTGGGAGGTAAAAAAATAAAAATAAAAAGCAGAGAAGAGCCTAACCATGTGTCAAAAACAACAGGGAGTGGGGGCATGAATAGGGAGGGGTGAGGGATGGGAATGGGGGGATGAGGACAAAATATGTGACACCTTAATCAATAAATAATTTTTTTAAAATCAGAGAAAAAGAGAAAAATCAGCAGAAGCAAGAACTCCAAGAAAGAGGCAACTAGGAGATATGTGGGCACCATAAAAATTTCCAGAGGTTTTTGGAATAATGTTGGGTTTCTCAGTATACTGTCCTCTGTATTATTTTACTTAAAGTCTATTTTATACTTCTTCTTTTAAAAAATCAATTCTCCCCCTCCTTCCTTCCCTCCCTTCATCCTTTTCTTCACTCTTCCATTAACAGTTAACCACTGTTGTTAGTTTTGTATATATCGTTTCTAGATATTTTAAATATTCATTTACAATCAAATTTGATGATATATGTCCTCTTTATTATCACACAATTAGAAGCATATTATGCATAATTATCTCCAGCTTGTTTCTTTCCTTAATGATGCTTCTTGACCTTTCCATATCAATTTATGAAAAGCTGTTTCATTCTTTTATACAACTAACATTAAGCCACTGACTATATGAACCATAATGCTTTTTAACCAGGCCCTATTGCTAGATATTATGGTGATTCTAGTGGAATTGCTGGGTGAAGGGTACATGCAATATTTATTTATTTATTATTTTATTTTTTATTTTTTATAGAGAGGGACGGAGAGTTAGAAACATCGATGAGAGAGAACACATTGATCAGCTGCCTCCTGCACACTCCCCACTGGGTACGTGCCCGCAACCAAGGTACATGCCCCTGACCAGAATTGAACCTGGGATCCTTGAGTCCACAGACCAAGCTCTATCCACTGAGCCAAACTGGGTAGGGTGCAATATTTATTTTTATACATATCGTTAAAGTATCCTACAAAAGGAAATTTGACTTTAATTTTAAAGGGGAAGTTTATCATAGTAAACTGGATGGAAGCTTAAGGGACAAGCAAGCAAGGCAAACCCGGTTTTCACAAGTCCTAGAGGATCCACTACAGAGTGACTCATATCTAAACACAGGAAGGTGACCTTACTCTGCAGAAGTGTCTGAATTCCTCTGGGCTTTCCTCATCATTTCTAGTCCATGTTCTTGTTTTGTTGTTGTTGTTGTTGTTGTTGTTGTTTTTGTTTTTTAATGTGTTTTTATTCATTTCAGAGAGGAAGAGAGAGGGAGAGGGAGGATAGAAACATCAATGATGACAGACAATCACTGATTGATTGCCTCCTACACACCTCTACTGGGGATGGAGCCAACAACCAGGGCATGCGCTCTGCCAGGGAATGGAACCATGACCTCCTGGTTTATAGGTCAGTGCTCAGTCATTGAACCACAATGGCCGGGCAGTGTGCTTTTTTTACGTACCAGCAATTCCACATCTGGAGATATCCTATGGATATGCCCGAAGACGTGTGACATGGCATGTGCACAAGATTAGGAATGCATTACCTATCCACAAAAGCAGGTTTCTGAAAAGAGAAACATTGGAATAATAAGGCATTAACAGTTAAAAGTAAAGCAAGACCGCAGTGATGGTAAACCCCATAGAAAAGTGTTTGCTCTTGAATTCAGTACCCCTGCACACCATCTGGCGACTAGCTGACATTAGGAGCAGGTACAGAAGGTCACCAGGGTTTTTTAGGACAGTTGTAGGTTGGGACCTCACCCCCAGGGTGACCCTTCCTCCTCTACATATTACTGGTCATGTGACCTTTCCTTCATAGAGATAACATCAAAGTTTCAGTTGTATTTCAGCTCCATGTCCAGAAAAGCAGCAAAACCAGACAAGTAACACCAAGGCTGACCTCAGGACCAGCTGCATTGAACAGTGACTCCATGCCATGGAGCTGACCAACCAATCAATGGAGACCTAGACCCAGAAAGAACACACCTGGAAAACTGCTGAATATTATAATGAGGTCCTGCCTTGGGACCTCCCCTAAAATCTCTACCCTTAAAACCCTTAGCAGGAGGACCCAGTACACTCTCCCTCCAAGCACACCCATGATTTTCCCTTTCCCCTTCCCTTCCCCTTCTCCATCCTCCAAACCCCTCAAGAACATTACCCTTACCTTCCTCACTCCCAAGCTCTTGTGGCCTTTCCTCTGCCTCTATTACTTGCTTCCTAAGCCCATCTTTTTTACATATTACTTCTTCCACCTCTATGATTTTCCAGACAAATGTTCTCTTAGTTTTGAGTCTTGGCTCTGAATTCTTTCCTAGGCAGAACTCATGTACCGAGATTGCTGAAGCTGGGTTCAGTTTACCACTCCACCTCCACAACCCCCCCACCCCCAGCCTAACCCCTAGGTGCTGTTCCTGCTGCCTATAACAGATACTGTGGCAAGGAACCATGTTCGATTCTTGAACCCTAAGGAAGAAGCATCCTGGTGTTAGGGGCAAAAATAGAATATTGGGAGCTAGCTATGGTTATTGGAAATATAATACTCTGTGTGATTGCCTTGTTCTGGTTAAAGAAAGACCATTCTAGCCAAAACCGGTTTGGCTCAGCGGACTGAAAGGTCACAGGTTCGATTCCGGTCAAGGGCATGTACCTTGGTTGCGGGCACATCCCTAGTGGGAGGTGTGCAAGAGGCAGCTGATTGATGACTCTCTCTCATCAATGTTTCTAACTCTATCTCTCTCCCTTCCTCGCTGTAAAAAATCAATAAAATATATTTAATTAAAAAAAAAAGAAAGAAAGACCATTCTAATCTGGCTGGGAGTTGGATGCCCCCTGGGACCTGGGAGTCAACCTGGAATGTGGTCCGTTCTCATTCAAGGACTGATTATTATCATGGAAAGATTGATAACCTTGTAGCCCCAAAAGTCCCACCCCAGCCTCCTACTCCCCCATGCCTGTAATCCCTTCTTCTCTATATAATCTTTGTTCCACCCTGTATAAGCAGCTGGTATAAGTGGGGACTGCAGAGCAGATCTTTGTGGATGACCTGCTGCTCTCCAATGCTGCCTGCAGTACTGGAATAAACGCTCACATATGATTCAACCCCGTCTCTGCTTAATTGGCTCAAGCAGTGACAGGCAGCCGGACTCATTGACTGTCCAGTTCAATGACACTGTGGTCTTGCTCTCGGTCACTCCTGGTAGTGGTCTCAGATGGCAGTCTCCGGGCGAGTCAATTCTGTATTGTTCTAGGACTCACTCCTGAAGTCCCAGCCTAGAACCTGATCCTCCAGCCCTTTCAAAAGATTTTCTAAGCACATAAATCTGTACAACAAATCCCTTCAGGCTCACAACACTACCAAGGGTATCTGTTTCCTGCACGGAACCCTGGCTGATGCAATCAATAGACTTTTCCTCCCTGCCCCCTTTGCTCCCGGGCACCTACCCTTTCATTGAGATTCCAGCCCTAACCCCAGGCTAATAAGATGTGCAGAGTAGCCCAAACTGGTTTGGCTCAGTGGATAGAGCGTGGGCCGGTGGACTGAAAGGTCCCAGGTTTGATTCTGGTCAAGGGCATGTACCTTGGTTGTAGGCACATCCCCAGTAGGGGGTGTGCAAGGTATGCAAGAGGCAGCTGATAGATGATTCTCTCTCATTGATGTTTCTAACTCTCTGTCCCTTCCTCTCTGTAAAAAATCAATACAATATATTATTAAAGAGAGAGAGAGAGAGAGAGAGAGAGAGAGAGAGAGAGAGAGAGAGAGAAAAGCAGTTAGTGAAGCACGGTGGCAATTATCTTGGGTAGAAACTGCAGTTTAACTTTAACTCTAACCCTGCTATTTTGGCTTCTGTGCGTATTAGCTTGCTAAAACAATAGAAAAGTTATTTTGATTTTCTGAACTTTTGCATGCTAGCCCAATCGATTGTACACTCCATTGTTGGTGGTTTGAATATCCCATTGATTGTGATCTCATTGGTTATAGAAGCACATTCTTCTGCACCTGGAGACCAGGAGAGCACAATTACCCTAAATTGCCTCAGTGGCTCCAGATAATGTGTTTCGGTTGACTCAGTGGTCCCAAGATACAAACTATAATTAATCTTTATAGATAACTAACTTGTTCAATTTTGCTTCTGTAACTGCTGCTTTGTGCAAACCAGCTTCCTCATTCCAAACCCAAAGATGTAACCAATACCTTTTTAAAAATATATACTTTATTGATTTTACACAGAGAGGAATTGAGAGCTAGAAACGTCGATGAGAGAGAAACATCAACCAGCTGCCTCTTGCACATCCCCTACTGGGGATGTGCCCGCAACCAAGGTACATGCCCTTGATCGGAATCGAACCTGGGACCTTTCAGTCCGCAGACCAATGCTCTACCACTGAGCCAAACCGGTTTCGGCTGTAACCAATACCTTTGTGATATTCTGCCTATATAAGCCTGATGTAAGCAGCATTTCGGAGTTGCCAGATTTGGAGTGCTTTTGCCCCCTCGAAACTGCCTGCTTTTGAATAAAGGACTCCATAATTCGACTTATGGACGGAGTCATCCTTTGTGAGATTCGTGGTTACACTGCAACATTAGTTACCTACAAGGCAGCTCCCATAAAACGGTCAGTTGATTTCTCTACAGAAAGTTGGCAGGCCAGAAAGGATATATGACAAGAAATATTCAAAGAGATATAAAGCAAGGACCTACAACCAAGAGTACTTGACTCAGTAAAACTCTCATTTAGATAAAGAACTTTCCAGAAAAGCAAAAACTAAAGGAGTTCATTGCCACTAAACCAGTATTACAAGAAATGTTGAAGTGTCTCCTTGAGAAAGAAGAAGAGATAAAAATATGAACAATAAAATGGCAATAAATATACCTCTGAATACTGAATCTAAAAACAAACAAGCATGGGGGGGGGTTGGTAAGATATGTACACATATAATACCTTAATAAAAAATAAAATAAAATAAATAAAAACAAACAAGCAGAACAGAAACAGAAAAATAAAGAAGAGCCCTCGCTGCTTTGGGTGAGTGGGTAAAGTGTAGGCCTGTGTACTGAAGGGTTCCAGCTTAGATTCCAGTCAAGGGCACATGCCAAGGTCACAGGCTTGATCCCCAGTTGGAGTCGTGCAGGAGGCATCCAATCAATGATTCTCTCTCATCATTGATGTTTCTATCTCTCTCTCCCTCTCCCTTCCTCTATAAAATCAATTAAAAAATATTTTTTAAACAGACTCCTGGGATTATAGATGCCTTTGAAAAGCCACAAACTTTATATGCCTTTAATCCCAGGCTCCCAAATCAAGCCTATTCTAGTTACATTTATTTTTAAAAGTCAATATTCTAAGAAACAGTTTTTTTGTTTGTTTTTGTTAATCCTCACACAAGGATAGTTTTCCCTTGATTTTTAGGGAGAGGGAAAGACAGAGAAACCTCAATGTCAGAGAAAAACATCAACTGGTTGCCTTCTGCACAATCCCTGACCAGGATGGGGGCTGGGCCGGGGAGGAGGCTGGAAGCAAAGTATGTGCCTTTGACTGGAATCGCACCTGGGACCCTTCCGTCTGCAGGCCTACCAATGCTCTAGCCACTGAGCCAAATCAACTGGGCCGGAAACAGTATTTTTAAAACATTTGTAACAGCCAAAACCAGTTTGGCTCAGTGGATAGAACGTCAGTCTGCGGACTGAAAGGTCCCAGGTTCGATTCCGGTCAAGGGCATGAACTTGGTTGTGGGCACATCCCTAGTAGGGGGTGTGCAGGAGGCAGCTGATGGATGATTCTCTCTCATCGATGTTTCTAACTCTCTATCCCTCTCTCTTCCTCTCTGTAAAAAATCAATAAAATATAAAATAAAAAAACAAAACAAAACAAAAATCATTTGTAACAGTGTGGCTCAGTGGTTGAGTATCAACCTATGAACCAGATGTCACAATTTGATTCCCAGTCAGGGCATATTCTGGGTTGTGGGCTTGACTCCGAGTGTGGGACAGTGCAGGAGGCAGCCACCCAACTATTATCATCTTTGATGTTCCTATCTCACCCTCTCCCTTCATCTCTGAAATCAATTAAAAACAAAAACATTTGCAACATTAAAATATGCTTAAATTCTTCAGGCTAAAGAACAGTTTATCTCATGTCCATTATTTAAAAATAAAAATTTTGTTATTTTCTTTGCATAGCTACAATGTTTGTATCAACACCTTTACATTGAGTCCATCTATGCTTTTGGAAAATACTGTTAAAGGCCATTTGACAAAATCAATCAGGCTAATACTCAATCTCTATAAGAACTGGCAACTTACATGCTATAAAATACATACTAGGTTTCTCCATTTTATTTGGATTACTATTCCACCATACAGAGAACCAATGGTTGCTCTAAGTTACAGAATTAACATTACAACTACCTTCAAAAGCATATTGGTGCTTTTCTTGCATGGGCTCTAAGAAAAAAGTTGGAAGATAAGTACAAGAAATTCACTTGGGTCCAAGCTGGTTTGGCTCTAGGGATAGAGCGTCGGCCTGTGGACTGAAGGGTCCTGGGTTCGATTCCAGTCAAGGGCCCATGGATGGGTAGTGTGTTCAATCCCCAGTGGGGGATGTGCAGGAGGAAGCCAATCAATGATTTTCTCTCAAAGGAAAAAAAAAATTTTCTCTCATCGTTGATGTTTCTCTCTCTCTCCTTCTCTCTTCTTCTCTGAAATCAACAAAAATATATATTAAAAAATAAATAAATAAAAGAAATTCACTTGGGTTCATATCACTTTTTTTCCCACCAGAAAGGAAAGTCAAGAACATGATCTCAATTAGAAAACAAGGAAGTATTGTTTTGATGAAAATGTTTGGATGTATGCCAGCACAACAAGGGCAAAAAATCAAGAAAGATGACGACATGGGATACAAGAACACAGCAGTCAACCCCAGTGTAGACTAATGCCAAGATGCAGTAGAGCTGGAAGCCAACTTTCTCCACAGGACAAAGCCAGGGGGCTCCACGGAGCACGTATTCAACAATGGCAATGGACGCTGTAGATGGAGAAAGGAGGAACATATTCTTTTCTTTTTAAAAAAATATATCTGATTGAATTTTACAGAGAGGAAGGGAGAGGGATAGAGTTTTAAAAACATCAATGAGCCTAAACCGGTTTGGCTCAGTGGATAGAGCGTCAGCCTGCTGACTGAAGGGTTCCGGGTTCAATTCCTGTCAAAGGTATGTACCTTGGTTGTGGGCACATCCCCGGTAGAGGGTGTGCAGGAGGCAGCTGGTCGATGACTCTCTCTCATTGATATTTCTAACTCTCTATTTCTCTCCCTTCCTCTCTGTAAATAGTCAATAAAATATGTATTTTTTAAAAATAAAAAAAATAGAAACATCGATGAGAGAGAAACATCCATCAGCTGCCTCCTGCACAACCCCCCACTGGGGAGGTGCCCGCAGCCAAGGTACATGCCCTTGGCCGGAATCGAACCTGGGACTCTTCAGTCCATAGGCCGACGCTCTATCCACTGAGTCAAACCGGTTATGGCACATATTCTTTTCAGTAGGGAAAAGAAAAGAGAAAGGCAATTGGAATTTTTGAGAGAGAAAAAAAATCACAAGAAAGCTACAGTCCATACATGAAGCAAACTAAGACATGTCTTGATTTTAAACAACGAATGGAATTTAAGGTAAGTGGCATACTCTCTTGGATGGCTGAGGGGTCAAAAAGTGGACCCATGAAACAGGAAAGAAATGTCCTGGCGTGGCACCTGTCTCTGCACTAATATTTACACAGTGATAATAAAGCAAATGTTGCTCACTGCCATTCAAAGTTCAGAATCAATTATAGACAAAGCAGGGACTGTTTATTTATGGCAACAGAACAGAGTGCCGCTGTCACGAATATTGATGTCATCAAATTAAAAGACAGAAAGCAAAAGTGAAGCCGACAGAGGCTGGGTGGGAGGAGAGAGGGGAGGGGAGGAGGGTGTGGCAATGGCTTCACCATACTCTGAGGGGCGGAGGCAGGGGCTGCTACATAAAGCTGAAGAACAAGAAACAGGAGTATATCTCATTTTAAGTTTTGAAGACTTCCAATAAAATAACTAAAGATAATAGAACTAGCCGAAACCGGTTTGGCTCAGTGGATAGAGTGTCAGTCTGCAGACTGAAAGGTCCCGGGTTCGATTCAGGTCAAGGGCATGGACCTTGGTTGCGGGCACATCCCCAATGGGGGGTGTGCAAGAGGCAGCTGGTCGATGTTTCTCTCTCATTGGCATTTCTAGCTGTCTATCTCTCTCCCTTCCTCTCTGTAAAATATCAATAAAATATATATATTTTTAAAAAGATAATAGAACTACCAAAAATGGATAGGATCGAGAGAATATCTTAAGCAGTTAAAGCCTCACATTTCAGAGGTAGGAGTAAATGTCTATAATTGATACAGCAAGAAATATTAGCATAGAGATATTATTCCAAGTTATAAGGAGGACCACCTGAAAAACAATATAATGAGTTGCCCCTGAGAAGTAGTACTGGGATGAGGAGTGGAGAAGGCATGGCACTGGGGCTGTGCCATCTATATATATAAAAAGCTAATAATGCTAAGTGTCCATCCGACCAGTAGCTATGACATGTACTGACCACCAGAGGGCAGATACTCAAAACAGGAGCTGCTGAATTGCAGTAACTTGGCAGTAATGGATCTTGGGTGATGCACCTGAAACCAGAGGAGGGAGCCCGATTCCTCGTGGAGCCATGCAATTCCACCTTTGGCCGTGGGCTATGTTGTTGCTGGGGCACTGTCACCCCGATCTGGTTTACTGCACACTTGCATTTGTGTTCCACACCTTGTACCACAGCAACTTTGCAGAGCGCCCTCTCGCACTCTGGGACCCCTCGGGGGATGTCCGAGAGCCAGTTTCAGCCAGATACCTGCAAGCCAGGCAAAGAGACCCCCACCTGCTAGAGGGACTCCACTCACTCTGCAAATATCCTTTGAGCCACAGCGCCACCCCAGGTGCGGCTGGCCGCTGGGGAGGGACCGCTGGAGGTTGGCTCCAGGGAGTGTCCAGCCCTCTTGTCCCCCCTGCTAGCCACCTAATTTTCTTTCAATGTGCATTAATCTGTGCAGTGAGTCACTAGCTTCATTATAAGTCCTCTGGTTTGGCAATTTTCTTTTCTTTTCTTTTCTTTTTTTACTAAATATTAACTAAATTTCTTTCTTTATTTTTATTTTATTTTTAAAAATATATTTTATTGAGTTTTTACAGAGAGGAAGAGAGAGGGATAGAAAGCCAGAAACATTGATGAGAGAGAAACATCGATCAGCTGTCTCCAGCACACCCCCCACCGGGGATGTGCCCGCAACCAAGGTACATGTCCTTGACTGGAATCGAACCCAGGACCTTTCAGTCTGCAGACCGACGCTCTACCACTGAGCCAAACCGGTTTCGGCCCGAAATAATATTTTTTCTTTAGCATAGCACTATAAAAAGTATTAATATTTTTCTTCTTTTCTTTTTTTTTGTGTGTTTATTTTTGTTTTTTTCTTCAACCATTGTGTGTCCTAAGCAGTTAACACCTGTTTCTCACTTCAGGGATTTCTAGGCAGATGAGGTAGTCATTGCACATAACACATTAAGCATGATTTCCAAAGCCATCAGACAACCTGGGGTTATGCCACAGATGGACCAAAGTTTTGTGGATTATTACTTGCTGGAGAGAAACACAGCCAAGCGGTGCAGAGGAGCTCTCAGCAGTGCATATCTGCTCCGTTTTATAACAGGGACCACGAGTGCGCCTTCAAGATGACGCTCCTGGGGCATGGAGCCGGGCTGACTTCCTGCAGCGTCCTTTTCCTCAGACACAAAAGAAGCAGGGTGGGCAGAGACTGGTCATCCCCACAGTTTGCCAGGACAGGTAGTTAGGGCCCAAGCAGCTCTAAAGATTTGTGCAGTGTGCGAACCCTGGCAAGGCTGAATTCTTATTTTTTTTAAATATATTTTATTGATATTCTACAGAGAGGAAGGAAGAGAGATAGAAAGCTAGAAACGTCAATGAGAGAGAAACATCGATCAGCTGCCTCTTGCACACCCCCTACTGGGGATGTGCCCGCAGCCAAGGTACATGCCCTTGACTGGAATCGAACCTGGGACCCTTCAGTCTGCAGGCTAACGCTCTATCCACTGAGCCAAGGCTGAATTCTTATTTGTGTTTTGAAAATCATTTGAATTTTTTTGTTTTTAATGAGATTGCCTAATAAAGTCTTTATTAAATTTTTTAAAAAAATTTCATTATGCTAGAAGCCACTAAAATTGGTCCTCTTTTTTATTTAACCTCTAGTGAATATTGGCTTCATTCTGTAACCTAGTTTATCTCTAATTTTGTATATAAATTTCTCCCTTTATTTTGAGATGAGGGTGGAATACGTATGAGGCAGACGGCAATGAAGTACTAGTTCAGCTTTAGTGCACATAGAAATGACGGTAAAGCCATACAAAAACTCAGAGCAGTCCAAATTTTTGATTGATAATATATATATATATATATATATATATATATATATATATATAGAGAGAGAGAGAGAGAGAGAGAGAGTGTGCATTATGTAGAGGCACTAGGCTAATTGATAATATTCTATATCAAAACAGGACTAGAAGCCCTGGCCGGTGTGGCTCAGATGGTTGAGTGCCCTGAGCATAGAAGGGTCTGGGGTTCAATTCCCGGTCAGGGCACATGCCTGGGTTGAGGGTTTGATCTGTAGTCCGGGTGCATGAGGGAGGCAACTGATCACTGTTTCTCTCTCACATCAATGTCTCTCTTTCTAAAAAAAAAAAAAATCAATAAAACATTTTTTAAAATGACAACTGGAAGCATCATTCCATCCCTTGTAGAACTTTAACTGCTTGAAATTTTAGAAAATGTTTTCATGTAGTCCAAGATTTCTCAGCATTGACACTATTGACATTTTAGATAAGATAATCCACTGTTGTGGGGACTGCCTGTGCCTCATTCCTGGTTTCTATTACTGGATGTCAGAAACATGCCCTTCCCCAGCCCCTCCCCCCATTCCTAGTAGTGAGGAGCAAAACTGTCTCCATACTTTGCAAAATATTTTTTGGGTTCCATATTGCCCCTAGTTAAGAATCATCTATATATATAAAAGGTTAATATGCTAAGTTTCCGACTGTTTGACCATTTGACTGGTAGCTATGATGCACACTGACCACCAGGGGGCAGACGCTCAATGCAGAGGCATAGAAACATGGAACAGACTGATGAATCTCAGAGGGAAGAGATTAACCAAAGATTTTATATGCATACTAGGGTCCCAATGCATGTTCACCAGTGGGGTCCCTTGTCCTGGCCTGTGAGGATAGGGCTGAAACTGGCAGTCCCTGAGGGGTCCGAGATTGCGAGAGGGCGCAGGCCTGGCCGAGGTTACCCCACTGATGCACAAATTCGTGCACTGGGCCTCTGGTTTAAAAATAAGAACCTTATATTTAAAGAATTAAAATGTAATTTTAGAGATCCTTCTACTGTGCCAACTTTGCCTATTTCTCATGTGAAGAATTTGTCTTGCCACTGAACATTTGAACTTGAGAAATATAAACCATAATGGACTTCAATTCTTAGATGATAAATTCTTAGCACTGCAGTTGAGTGGCATTTTCAACTAACTCGTAAATAGCAGAACAAATATGATTCAATATTTTTAGCTTAGGGAGATCTATCTTAAACCATGCATGGCTGATAAAAATGTGAAATCTAAGCTCTTGGAATTTCTCTTGAGTTAACCAGATGGTGTGCTTATGATCTGCCTACAAAATCTTTCCATTCTTTTCAAATAAAATGCTATATTTTTCCTTTCCATTTAAAAATCATATGCTTTTAGATTTTTTCCAAGTTAAAAAAACACACCCAAGCTACATTAGACACTAAGGTATACTATCACGAATCCTGGGGTTCCTGGGACTTGGGTAATCTCAGGAACATGTCACTTACCTTCATGTTCTTTACCTTCGGCTTCTTATATCTTCACGTCATCAAGGCTTCTCATATATCCTTATGGTAACAGCAAACACCCATGTATTCCTTATTGTGTGGCAGGCACATTCTAAGCTCTTTTACATATGTTTAAATTTTAAAAAATTCCACCTTATTAATATAAAAAAACTCTGCACGTATCTAATGGATACAACTTGATAAATTTGCACATATGCATTCACCCATAAAACTATCACCACAATGAATGTATTCTTTGGCAAAAATAGCACAGAACTCCAGCCAGTATGACTCAGTGGACTGAGCACGGTCCCATGCACCAACAGGTCACCCGTTGGATTTCCTGTCAGGGCGTATGCCCAGGTTTTGAGCTTGATCCCTGGGAGGGGGGTGTGCAGGAGGCAGTTGATGGATTTTTTTTTCTCTTCGAAAACATCTATTTCTACCTCTCTTTCCCTCTCCCTTCTTCTCTCTTTAAAAAAATCAATTTTAAAAATACCACAGAAGTGATGCTTCAGGTGACATATCATTTTGGTTTCTCCCATTATTGTGATACTATATTTGACATTGGTTAAGGTGGTATTAGCCAGGTTTCTCTGCTAAGTTATTATTTTATTTTTTGTACTTAATAGGTATCTTGTTACTGTTATTCTTCAAACATTCACCCACTAGTTTTAGCATCCATAATTATTACTGTGATGGTTACCAAATGATTTTCTAATTCCATCGTATCTTCCACATGACTTTCTACCTTAAAAACTTTTTTAAAAAGTATTTTTTTATTGATTTCAGAAAGGAAGGGAGAGGAGACAGAAACATCAATGATGAGAGAGAAGCATTGATTGGCTGCCTCCTGAACAACCCAAACTGGGGATCAAGCCTGCAACTCAGGCATGGAATCAAATCTGGAACCCTTCAGTCTGCGGTCCACCGAGCTAAACCAGCTAGGGCTTAAAGATTCTTTATTGCTTGTTCTCTCTCTCTCTCTCTCTCTCTCTCTCTCTCTCTCTCTCTCTCTCTCTCTCTCTCCTCCCTCCTCCAACTGTCCCTCTCATTATGGTCCTGTTATTTATTCAATAGGTTATATTCCTTTGTTTTCATTATTCATTTTGATGTTCAAATTGTTCCTGTGATTCTGACACAAAAAGATGTTCAGGCTCATCTTGTCTTTTCCCTGCCCCCATCCTGGAATCAACCATTTCCTCAAGAAGTCTCTGTTCTTTTCAATAATAAATGAGATTTAGAAACCACATCCGGTGTTATTTGCACTTGTTGCTCCTGAGCTCTATGGACAGAACCTACACCCCTCTGTTCATATACACACATGCGTACATATACATATATCAGCATTTAATCATTTCAATCCTATGAAGTAGCTACTACTTTCATTTTATAGTTGAAGAAACTATATTTCTATATTTCCCAGGCTTCTGATGGGCCCACCCCCTAACCAATCTAGTTCCTGGATCTATCCTGATTGTCTCTTATCCAATCCAACCCTTTTCCAAGGTTAGACTGACATACCTCCACGGTGGCATTCTTGGTTCCTACTGCACATTTGCTTACCACCCTCTATTGGTCTCTCTTCCCCCGGTGATCTGGGAGGAACAGAATCCTGGTGCCCTGGGGTGTGTGAAGCTGCAACTTGGGAAGCAAGCCGGCTGATGGTCCCTAGGTGATTATGCCTAATAATGCGAGATTTCCTTTGCTCCCCTCCTTTATAATAGCTATCTATGCCAAGATATCCACTGGAGAACGAATAAATAACACATGATACATTCATTCAAAGAAATTCTCTACAGCAGTGGAAATGAATAAATTTACAGCTTCCTGTATGCCCACAGATGAAGCAAGATGCAGAAGAAAATATACAGGAAGATTCCCTTGACAAATTTAAAACATATAAAAAGCCCTACATCTATTGCTTAAGAATATATACATAAATAATAAAATTATAACGAAGTGCATCGAAATGAAAATCACCAAACTTAGTAAAATCAATTTTATTTGGGGGAACAATGTGATTATAAAGTACAAACTATTAGCAATGCTTTTTCTTAAGTTGTTTATTTCTTGACACAGTTTCTGAGTGCATTAATCTGCATACCTTTTTATAAGTCTGAAATGTTTCCTAGTATATTCAAAAGAAAAACTGAGTTTCCCCTTGAGTTTTCAGTTCTGGCCTCACAGGGATGGGGAGAAGCAGAGAACAGGATGCTGCCTGCCGTCCCCCTGGCCACATATTCCCCAGGCCACGAGTTCCGCATCCACCCATTTCAGAACTTGCTTACAGGACTAGTGCAGCAGGAATGCACTGAGGGGGTCATGGTGCATGTGGACAAGATGAGGGACGATGCTGAGCAGCTCACGGACTATGGAAGGCTGGGAGATGCCAAACAAGGAGACATGCGCGTGGGTGAGTTCTGGCTCACAAAGACTTGATCCCAAAACAGTTTCAAGTACTGGTACCAAGGTCAGAATGGGGACTACACGAGAATGCTGCAGATCCCAAGTCGGAAAAAGCAGGATTGGGCTAAGATGGCAGTGATCAAGTATAAAGGCAACTGACTCCCACCTGTTTTCATATAGTTCGTATTGAAATCATGTTCATGAACACCTGTAATAGGGTTTTATATCTTCCCCAGATGTTATATTCAGTTCCACAAAGTCATTAAACATAAAAGTCATTAAATTATTTTGCCCTACCTGGTTTGGCTCAGGGGATAGAGGCTGGCCTGCGGACTGCAGGGTCCCAGGTTTGATTCTGGTCTAGAGCAGTACCTTGCTTGCAGGCTCATCCCTGGCCCTGGTCAAGGTGCATGCAGGAGACAATCAACGTGGCTCTGTCGTCTCTCCCCCTCCCTTCCACCTTTTCTAAAAAAATCAATGGAAAAATATCCTCAGCAGAGGATTAACAAAACAATGTCACTAAACTTAAAATGATGACAATCATTGATGGCTACCTCCTAGATGCCCCACAATGGGGTTGGAACCCACAACCCAGGCATGTGCCCTGATTAGAATCAGTGACCTCCTAGTTCATAGGTCAAGGATCAACCACTGACCACTGAGCCACGCCAGCCGGGTAGTCATTAAGCTATTTTTTTTAAAACTGTGATACTTTGCCTTTTAAATATATTAAGACACCTTTATGGGTAACACTTGAAGCTTTGCAGTAATGACTACTTTCTTTCTTGTTTTTTTTAGATGTTTTACAAGTGAGCTTATAAATCTAAATTGCAATAAATCCATATTAATAAGTTTTATTAAATATTTCATGCCTAAAAATTCTTGACTTTAACATTAACTTTAACTAGCACAGTAGATGGTGTTGACAATGTGTTTTTTTTTTTATTCCTTACTTGAGGATATGATGCTTTTATTAATTTGAGAGAGACAGGGGGAGAGAAACACTGATGTGAGAGAGATTGATTTTACAGAGATTGAAAGGGAGAGAGCGAGGGAGTGAAACATTCATGTGAGAGAGATACATGCCCCAACCCGGGATCAAAACTCACAATGAAGAAACAGAATATACTAACATCTTAGAACCCCAATCCAAGTACCCTCCTTCTGTTACTTCATTCGCACTCAGGAGTAACCAAGATGCTGTTTTGTACTTGACATAAATAGATCCATAAAGCATATATTGTTTCATGTCTGGCCTCTGGCTCAATATTAGGTTTTTGAGATCATCCAAAATCTTACATGTACTTATATAAGTCTTGCAATCTTACTGTTTTGTCTTGTGACATAATTTGTCTATTTGGGTTGTTTCCAATTTTGGATATTACGAATGATGCTATGAATATTCACTGCATCTAAGTTAAAAAAAACAACAACTCAGCGGTAGCACCAGTAACCCACTGAACTATTCAGAAGGGGTGCTGAAGGGATTTTTTTCAAGCACTTGCAAACTATAAATTAGCCCGGCTGGTGTGGATCAGTTGGTTAAGCATCATCCCATGCATCAGCAGGTAACCAGTGACCTGCTGGTGCATGGGGTTGCACTCTCAACCCCCAGTAGGGGGCATGCAGGAGGCAGCTGGTTAAGGTTTTGCTCTAACATCAATGTTTTGTTTTCACATCAATGTTTCTATTTCTCCCTCTCCCTTTCTCTCTCTGAAATCAACAAAAACATGTTTTTTAAAAAACTATAAACTAAATATCGTAGTTTGTGGATATCTTGGTGAAAATAAAGTTGAAACCAGGATTACTACCAATACAAAATATAAGTAGGGAATTATTCTTACTAATGCTATTTTAAAAAATATATATTTTATTGATATTTTACAGAGAGGAAGGTAGAGAGATAGAGAGCTAGAAACATCGACCAGCCGCCTCCTGCACACCCCCTACCGGGGATGTGCCCGCAACCAATGCACATGCCCCTGACCAGAATCGAACCCGGGACCCCTCAGTCCGCAGACTGACACTCTACCACTGAGCCAAACCGGTTTTGGCACTAATGCCATTTTAATTATTCTGATATCTTTCCCTAAGTTAAATTCCAAATTGCAATCTCAGCTTATCAAAAGAAATTCAAGTGAGAAACCTAACCCTAAATTTTATGTTTAATTATATATGGCTGCACAGGGAATATTTTTTTAGCTATTTCTTCTCAGACCATTACACCCCATAAAGACATGCCAGGATTAAGAATTTATACCAGTTTGTTATGAGTAAATGTATTAACAAAGTGCAACTTTCTTCAGAAAATACCACGACTTCAAGTGCAAAGATATAAGAATGTCTAGCATTCACTGATGTCAAAATCATATTTCGGGATTTATTTAAAAAGTGGCAACAGATTCTCAAACACACAAACTACTGCCAAGAAATTATACACATGAGGGAAAGAGAACTTGTGATTTAGTTTCTAATGGGAAATTAGAATGTACTACAAAGTAAGATATAATACAAGAATTTAATTTAAAAAAACCACCTATGAAAGAGGATAATTAAATACCATTATTTTGTTTATGTGACTAAAATATCAGAGCAAATCTGAGGGCAATTTTTTGCTCTGTTAAGTCCTATTTCAGACTGCCATGCCATGCAATCAAAAAGAATTATATTGCCGGAACCGGTTTGGCTCAGTGGATAGAGCTTCGGTCTGTGGACTGAGGGTCCCAGGTTCAATTCCGGTCAAGGGCATGTACATTGGTTGCGGGCACATCCCCGGTGCGAGGTGTGCAGGAGGCAGCTGATCAATGTTTCTCTCTCATCGATGTTTCTAGCTCTCTATCCCTCTCCCTTCCTCTCTGTGAAAAACCAATAAAATATATATTTTTTAAAAAGAAAAAAAAAAGAATTGAATTATATTAACACAAGCCTAAAGCTAATAATAGGTAATTTTCAACACTATGAGACACCCTATGGCTCCCCATCCTGAGTGCTGTTCTCCTTTGTTGCAGAGAAAAACAATAAATGCAACTTGTTCAAATACTAAAAAAGAGAGAACTGTATGGAAGTAAGATATTTTAACAAACATGTGACACATACAAAAAGAAACAAACAAAAAGGCATGTCACAATTTCCTGAAGTATAAAAATAACTAAATATGCCTTAATAAAAATATAAAAGGTAAGTAATAATCATTTTAAAATATTCTATTGGTTTTGCTGAATATGAAAAATATTGTTTTTATTAGTTTGAAGAAGCATTATTTTATTCATTTTATTACATCAAATTTGAAGAGAAACTGACTAAATTTTAAACATTAAACAAAAATATCTGCCTTATTTTAAGTCAATGCAAATTTCACTCATAACTCTATACTAGCATATTAACATTTGGGGAATTTTTGGAAAGATACATTATTACATATAAAACTGTCTTATAAGACCTTAGGAATAAGAAAAGGTTCATAAAGCTTTACAAATCTTCCTAGACAATGTTTAATACAATGCAAATTATATAGACTTTGATTTTTAATAAAAATTTCAATTATTTTACAATCAATTTGAAACAGAAGTAAATATGCCTCATAATTATTTTGAGGACTAACATTCATCAGGATTACTATAGCTGTTAATATTAAAACATACACTAGAAGAGACTATCTGGCTAGTTTTGTTCTAGAAATACTAATGAAATAATAATTAGGTTGGAAATGATGATTTAAAATCAATTACTTAGAAAATATTATATAAAAATTTAAGGAGAGAACATTGTTATGGTCAACTTATTAATAGTTGTAACAGTACTGTATTTTGTACACATTTACAAATCATGTTTTCAAACTGACAATGTGATTTAACTGCTTTGCTCATTAACATATAAAAGATGTTGGTTGAGCTTGAAACATTAAAATTGTATTTATATATACCCTAAATAGGGCAGTTTACAAGATTAAATGATGTTATTCTTAAATACCTTTTTAGAACACAAATACCTAATTTTATCTTACATCATTATAAATAAATAAGCTTAAAAATATTAAACTTTTATTTTTTATGTACTTAGTCCTAAAGTTCCTTGACTTATTGCTTAGTGAAATTCTACCCTCTAGTGTAGTATGGATCCTCAAGCTTTCGGAAAAGATTCCAGGGCCAACAATATGGACATCAAATATAATAATTCACTGTCACAATGTATCGGTCCTCAGGAATTCCTTCAATATGACGAATATTCACTTTACAGATACTGCTTCTGTAGCTATAGATCCTTCCTCACAATATCATGTTATTTAGGTTCCAGAAGTTCCATCCCTCTGGTGCTTCCAATCTGTTTTCTTAAACTTGTTTAAAATATCCGCATATGAAATATTCCACATTATTCTGGTTCAAAGGTAGACACTTTTCCTGCAGCCTAAAGTAAGTTTTTTCTTTCTTTTTTCATGGGGGAGAGGGCAAAAAGAAGAGAGATGGGCTTGTTATCTTCAGAGTGGCTGTGTATTTCCTGATGGAAAAGATTGCTGAACGAATACATACCAAGAGGTGGCCGGGTTACCATATTGAGGGCAGCAGTTAACTCTTCCAGCTCAGAACAGAATAATACAACAATTTGCTAATAGTTAGGCATTTGCTATTTTATGAACATAAATATTTTATCTACTTTACAAGGTAATATTAATTAAAGATACATATAAAGTCTATGAACTTATTTGCAACAAAAATTTCACTAGCTAAAATTTCTTACTATTTCCCTTAGGAAATATTGTACATCTGTTAGAGTACCTGATACTTGTTAAAATATCATGTAATACAGGACAAGGTGTTATAACACAAAACAAACAGCTACGAAGCACTTTATTTTATTCTACTTCATGTAACATTGTTTAGGACCACAAGATTTCAAAGGTCTCTTTCAAGCAACTTTTATGACTTAGAAATACCACTTAAAAATATTTACTGATGCCATAAATATTACTGCTTTTCTAGATATTAATAATTTTAATGAATGTCATATCCATTATACCTTTTGCTCCTTTGGTCAGAAAGATAAACAGAAACTTTTAATGTTTAGGTACTAAAAATGCCTTTTAAAAACACCCAAACAAATCAAATCTATATCAATGTATGTTAAAATTAGTTTTGTTATTATTAAGAATTTTAACAAGGACATACTGAAATGTGTGAGATTTAAAAATTAATTAAAAAACAAATTTAAATTTATAAATAAAAAGATTAATGGCCAAATTGAAGAAAATTTAAGCATCAGATTTAAATACCTTCATTTTTCCCTATTCAGAAATATATTTTGTGAATAAGAATTATTTCATAAATATATATGTATAAATATAAATATAAATCTACAGGATCTACAGTGAAGAGAAATCCTTTAAAGAAAAAAATTGCACTTTTAGATTATCAGGATGTTGTCATATTTACCCTTTAAGTGAAGTGTAGTTATCATTCCAGGTGCTTTTGGCACAAATTTTTAGGAGAATATCAACACAATCTTAAAAACACAATGCTTTTATATTTTATTGACTGGAATATGAAGAAACAAACAGAATTCAGAATTCTGATTTAAAAAAAGTCCAGATAACTGCAATTGCTTAATTAAATCCAAAAACAAAATATTGTTTTAAAAAAGCCTTAACCTGTCTTTATATCTGGAACACATAGAATTTTATCAGCAACAGCTTTTCTTCAATCCCCTCAGCAAAAATTCCCAGCCCAGCCCTCACTCAAAGGTAACATTGTCTTTTTCTATTTACATGTGACTTAGATCACACTCCAGTATATAAGGACAAAAAATAAATGTATAATAAAAAGATTGGATAAATCAGGAGAGGCTTTTTGGTCTTGAATTCTTCACCCACTAACAATGAAGCGGCGCTGTAGGCAGCCCAAAACACACCAAACAGCTTTAGAAAACAAAAAGACAAAGGGCAGCATATTAGCAAGTCAATTAACATTTTGCATATTATAGAGTAAAAATAATATTTACAATACTGTTTAAAACAACCCTGGCAACCAGTGGTGGTAAACAGTAAAACTTATTGAGAATGTTTAAAACTTCCAATAATGACCCTAGCTTGTCTGGCTCAGTGGATAGAACACTGGCCGATGGACTGAGGGGTCCTGGGTTCAATTTTGATCAAGGGCACATGCCCAGGTTGTGGGCTTGATCCCCAGTAGAGGGCATGCAGGAGGCAGACTATCAATGATTCTCTCTCATCATTGACTTTTCAATCTCTCTCTCCCTCTCCCTTTCTCTCTGAAATCAATAAAAAAATTTTTTTTAAATAATAAAAATATATATATTTTAAAAACTAATAAGAATGTTAGTCCTTACTCTGCTCCTTGACTTCTGCAAATGAAGTGTTTTGCTATAAAACATGTCTAATCAAAAGAATCATCGAGGGTACCTATTAAAGAGAAAATCCTGAGAGTCACTCTAGTTGTGATCAATCAGAATTCCTAAGAAACAGGTCTAGTTATAAATCTTTTTAACAAGTGTCCCTCATGATTTAAGTTAAGGCAACTTCTGGAAAAACTATTATTGGGCCAAATTGCTAAAAGAAATTTACTGAAAGAGAACTGACTCTTCTTACACCGAAGAATTTACTTTCTCCTAAAAAGATAATAGATTAAAATAAAAATTTTACACAATGTTTAAATATCCCAACATTTTCTCAGGAATAGATAGAAATATAGGGTTAAATAAAAAGGAAAAAAAATAACATTTTGGTGAAGATTTTTAAAATATTGGCATACTGACTGAGAATGTATTTGAGATAGTCCAACTTTCTACTGCTTTAAACTAAAAAAACAGCAGCAGCAGCAGCACAGGGACAGGCTAGAAGAAATTAATGGGGGCAAAGGAAACATACGAAATGCTTTCAATAATAAAGATTTTTAAAATAATACTATATAATAAAAGGCTTATATGCAAATTGACCAAATGGTTGCTAAGATGTGCACTGACCACCAGGAGGCAGATGCTCAGTGCAGGAGCCTCCCCCTGGTGGTCAGTGCGTCAGAAGCCAGGCTCATGGCTGGTGAATGCAGTAGTGGTGGCGAAAGCCTCCCCCACCTTGGGGGCAGCACTAAGGATGTCCGACTGCCAGCTTAGGCCTGCTCCCAGTGGACAGTAGGCCTAAGTTGTTAATCAGAGAACCCCTGAGGGCTCCCAAACTGTGAGAGGATGCAGGCCGGGCTGACGGACCTCACCCTGAGTGCACGAATTTTGTAAAATCTAGTTAAAAAAATAAAAAACAACAGCTCTAGCTGGTTTGGCTCAGTATATAGAGTGTCGGTCTATGGACTGAAAGATCCCAGCTTTGATTCCGGTCAAAGGGCACATGCCCAGGTACAGAAAAGTACAGAAAAATATATAAAATGAAATTATGATCAAATTGTACTTGTGTATCATGTTTTATTTTTTATTGTTATATATAAATGGCTAACAATTGATAAGAATTATAAAAATTTAATTTTTAAAAGATTAGTGGTGCCAAAACCGGTTTGGCTCAGTTGTAGAGCGTCGGTCTGCGGACTGAAAGGTCCCGGGTTCGATTCCGGTCAAGGGCATGTACATTGGTTGCGGGCACATCCCTGGTAGGGGGTGTGCAAGAGGCAGCTGGTCGGTGTTTCTCTCTCATCGACGTTTCTAGCTCTCTATCTCTCTCCCTTCCTCTCTGTAAAATATCAATGAAATATATATTTTTTTAAAAAGTGGTTATAAATTAAATTGTCTTTTAATGCTATAGTTAAATAATGAGAGTTCTGCAACATATTCCTCAAAATTTGGACTAAAACAAGGAACATGTATAATAACTCATTACACACAGAAGATTAAGCCATTAAGAAAAAAAATTTGGCAAAGAAAAAAGTAAAGTTTAAAAACAATTTTATCCTAAATTTTTAATGATATTAAGATTTTCCATTTTATAATAATATATTCATATACTCCAAAAACATTATTTTAAAAAATGTATATTTTATTGATTTTTTTTTTACAGAGAGGAAGGGAGAGAAATAGTGAGCTAGAAACAACAATGAGAGAAACATCGACCAGCTGCCTCCTGCACACTCCCTACCGGGGATGTGCCCGCAACCAATGTACATGCCCTGACCAGAATCGAACCTGGGACCTTTCAATCTACAGACCGACGCTCTATCCAGTGAGCCAAACCGGTTTAGGCCAAAAACATTATTAAAGACTAATTTCAGTTAAATGTGATGATTAAAAATGACCAGAAGACATGGTTTTAGCAATTTTAGGTGTAGTCTCAGCAGTGTTAAAATAGGCTTTAACCCAAGTTAAGAAAAATGAGCAGGAAGTTATTCTGAATGATTCAGTAAAGTGGTATGTTCACTAAAGCTAGATAATTAAATGCCAGCATTGGTCTAGCTGTCTAATAATTGCTATTATTAACACTTAGTTTAAAACTCTTATAGTGTAGGTCCTATAAGAAATAGGATTTAAAAATGTTTAGGATTAGAATGTAAAGTAAAAAAAATCTCCTTGATCTATAAAATGTTCAAACATACAAAGGTGCTCTCAAAATATTCTTTTACTAGAGGCCCGGGGCACGAAATTCGTGCACTCAAGGGCTAGGGGGTCCCTCAGCCTGGCCTGCACCCTCTCGCAGTCCAGGAGCCCTTGGGGGATGTTCACCTGACAGCTTAGGCCGCTCTCCAGCAGTCGGACATACTTAGCGCTGCTATGGAGCTGGGAGACATATGGCAGTCAGACACACTTAGCGCTGCTATGGAGGTGTGCTTGCCAGCCGTAAGTCTGGCTCAGTTTCTGTGTTGAGCATCTGCTCCCTGGTGGTCAGTGTGTGTCACTGTGACTGGTCATCCCGCCATTTAATTGATTTGCTATTAGCCTTTTATTACATAGGATAATATTTGTAATAACAACAGCTACCACTTGTATGCCTACTCTGTATCAAGCACTGTACTAGGCATTACATAAACCTTTATTTTTCCTCTGTGCCATTGAGTGATAGTTGCCACTGGCACAATCCCAGGGCAAGGATGCAATCAAGGATTTTCTTTCAGCACCAGCTACCAAATCCCAGCCCCACTGCCTGGGGGAGGACCTGTGAAAGTGCTAGTACATATACTTTAAAATATTCATAACAGTAGCTGTTCACATTCCCATTCTGCAGAGGAGGGTAAGAAACAGCATCTCCTCTCCCCAAGGCAGACAGCAAGTAAGTGGCAGAACCAGGGTTTCAATTCAGAACTGGCTGGTTCCAAAGTCCACATTCTACTCAATTTCTAATGCTTATATAATGTCAGTATTAGCCTGTAGTTACCCAATTTTGAAAGAAATGCTTTCTCCTATACTAGAGTAAGTAATAAACTTTAAAACCAAATGTTATAAAAATTAAGTGGCACTACTTAAAAAAAATACTTTAGTATGGAGGCTACATTAATGGCAGTTCTGAAAGTGGTGGTCTTAAAAAGTTCTATTTTCTATAAAGAAGGTAGCTAATCCGTGATTCTCTCTCATCACTGATATTTCTATCTCTCTTTCCTTCTCTCTCCCTCTCTGAAATCAATAAAAATTATTTTTAAAAGTAAACACAAAAATTATCTGAGTATAATATCTTCAGGTCTTATTTGTTCTCTGTTCTCCCCTCAAAGACATATATTATAATTTCTGATAATTAAAAGGAAAGATAAATACCATTGGTAAAATCAGTAAGATCACTTTTCCAAAATACTATGTATTGTTTGATAAGGAGTTATGATATTCTTAGCCACAGGACTATTATACTTTCGTTACTGGAAAATTGTAAACTACTTTTTATAATACATACTACTTACCTTTATAAGTGTAGACACCACTTCAAATGATCCAACCACCAAAAGTATAGGGGCTATTACAATGAGAGGAAGTAATGAATATCCTATAACTCCAAGAACTTGGCCATATGCAACCTGTGAATTTTTAAATTTTTAAATAAATATCACAGAAATCTAGATATACAAACCAATATTGAACATTATATATTCTATTATACTTTCATAAATGTGAGAATTATACTCAATGTGACATTATACTCATCATATTTCAAATTTCATATACTGTGCTGTTTTTTTCTATGCATACATAAAGTTTAATTTGTAAACTAGGTAGAGTAAGAATAATAACAACTTGCTCAGCCAGATTGGTTCAGGGGTTGAGCATCGACTTATGAACCAGGAGATCACAGTTTGTTTCCCACTCAGGGCATATGCCCCGGTTGTGAGCTCAATCCCTAGTGTGGGGTGTGCCGAAGGCAACTGATTAATGATTCTCTCTCATCATTGATATTTCTCTCTCCCTCCCTCTCCCTTCCTCTCTGAAATCCATAAGATATATATTTTTTAAAAAGAGTAAAAACAACTAACAATAAAATAGAATAATTATTAACAATTCTATGCTGTAATAAAAGTTATGTGAATGTGGCCTCTCTCTGAAACTGATATAATAGCCTGGTATCCTACACTACATGACTACTAGGCAGGTGAATACTGCATGGAGAATGAATCTACTCTCTCTCTGCACAGGATGGCAGGAGATTTCATCATGCTACACAGAATGGGATGCAATTTAAAAGTTATGAATTATTTATATCTAGACTTTTCCATTTAATATTTTTGGATGGTAGTTGCTAACAGGTAACTGAAGCAGCAGAAAGCAAAACGCAGATATGAGGGAACTAGGGTACTTGCAAAAATATAAACCACCACCATCCTTCTCAATAACACTTTTGTTTTGTAAAATGTTATTTTTCTTTAAAACATATTCTTTATGTTAAAATGAATCGTTTAATTTTAAATTTTAAATGAATAAATATATATTTTTAAAATTTTAACATGGTAAATATGATAAATATAACCCACACTAAAAAGTCTCTTTGGGGACCTGCGATCAAAAACTTTGAGAATGCTGTAAAAGAGAATAAATTGTATGCTTCCTTAAAAAGCTGAAAATTACTTATGAGTGGGATAGGATCTTTTCTTTCCACTTCCTTTCTTTTAACATTATTGAGTATATACAATACTAATATGTCGGTCCTCTTAAAGGAAGTAGCGTAAGTTAAAAGCAATTCTGGAATAAGAAATACTTATGATGAATATAGCCACTGATGGCATCTGCAGCTCAAACATAAAGCTTACCATAAAAAACAAAAGCTATTTTCAAAATTAACCACTTACTTCTCCACCAAGAACTCTGGCCAGTAAGAAAATCGTTAGTGAACCAAATATCCAAATAGTTATAATCCATGATACCACCTGAGGAAAAAAATTCATGCAATTAATTCTTTTTTTTATCTTCTCTTTTTTAAAATTTCTTTATTGATTATGTTATCAATAATTGTCCTCGCCGAAGCCGGTTTAGCTCAGCGGTAGAGCGTCGGTCTGCGGACTGAAAGGTCCCTGGTTTGATTCCGGTCAAGGGCATGTACATTGGTTGCGGGCACATCCCCAGTAGGGGGTGTGCAAGAGGCAGCTGGTCGATGTTTCTCTCTCATTGACGTTTCTAGCTCTCTATCTCTCTCCCTTCCTCTCTGTAAAATATCAATAAAATATATATAAAAAAAAATAATTGTCCTCATCCCATTTCCATCCCAAACCCTTCCCCACACATGCCCCCACCCCCGTTGTCCATGACCACTGATTACACTCATATGTATGCACACACGTCCTTTGGTTGATCTCTCTCCCTTACCCCAACCCTCCCCTACCTTCCCTCTGAGGTTTGACAGTCTGATCATTGCTTCTCTATCTCTGCGTCTGTTTTTTAAAAAAATATATATATTTTATTGATATTTTACAGAGAGGAAGGGAGAGAGACAGAGAGCCAGAAATGTCCATGAGAGAGAAACATCGACCAGCCGCCTCCTGCACACCCCCCACCGGGGATGTGCCCGCAACCAATGTACATGCCCCTGGCCGGAATTGAACCCAGGACCCCTCAGTCCGCAGACCGACGCTCTACCACTGAGCCAAACCAACCTCGGCTCTGCGTCTGTTTTTGTTCATCAGTTTATGTTGCTCATTATTTCCCCTAGATGTGTGAGATCATGTGATTCAAGAAATACCCTTATAAGAACCAAAACTGAGACAAGCCATAACGGTTATGCTGAGAGGCAAATGAATCTGTCTGTAGTGAGTTTCTTTCTGGGTCAAGCAATTAATTCTTTGTACTAAATAAGCTGGGAAGTTCCTAGGAACTCAATCCCTGTCACATAACATCCTTTGGTATATATACCCTATCTCAGGTCATCGAGAGTTGGTTTAGGTTCCCTGGTATCTTTACAAAACTTAATAAGAATAAAGTGTGAATGTAATTTTACATTCAAATTGAAAATTTTGCCCAAATGGCACGGCTCAATTGTTTGAGCTGACCTGCAAACCAGGAGGTCACAGTTGGATTCCCCAATCAAGACACATGACCCAGCGAACCCGGTTTGGCTCAGTGGTAGAGCGTCGGCCTGTGGACTAAAAGGTCCCAGGTTCGATTCCTGTCAAGGGCATGTACCTTGGTTGCGGGCACATCCCCAGTAGGGGGTGTGTAAGAGGCAGCTGATCGATGTCTCTCATCGATGTTTCTAGCTCTCCATCCCTCTCTCTTCCTCTCTGTAAAAAAATCAATAAAATATATTAAAAAAAAAAAAAGACACATGACCCGATTGTGGCTTGAAGGAGGCAGCTACTTGCTCTCATCATTGATGCTTCTCTCTCTCTTCCTGCCTCTCTGAAATATTTAATAAAAGTATTTTTAAAAATTTAGCAATGAACAATTGCCTAAGGACACATCAGTACTTCAAGAACAATGATAAAAGATTACTGTAAAAAGAGAACCAAGAGCTTACTCTCAACCCCATGATTTTCACTATCATGCAAGGAAAATTCATCCCTGACACAGGTTACCCATCTTCTTGGGAGGTCTTAAAAGTTTATATTAATCACACATTTACCCAAATAGAATTAAAGACATTTCAGATCATTTGAACCCCTGAGACTTAGCATGATATGTGCATACATTTCCCTCTTCTGTCTACTTGTAGTCTAGAAATAATGACACTCCAGCAGCTACATAAGCATTCTTATTGCCAGGTTCAGGTTTCTAAATATCATTCCCCAATGAAAGGACCTAGGATTCCTTAGGCCTGAAGCAGGTAAAAGATAAGCCCAGAACACTTGGTAGAGTCAGAGGAAAGAAAGTACTCAAAAAAGGATGGGACGTTGAAACCGGTTTGGCTCCGTGGATAGAGCATCGGCCTGTGGACTGGAAGGGCCCGGGTTTGATTCTGGTCAAGGGCATGTACCTTGGTTGTGGGCACATCCCCAGTGGGGGGTGTGCAGGAGGCAGCTGATCGATGATTCTCTCTCATCAATGTTTCTAACTCTCTATCCCTCTCTCTTCCTCTCTATGAAAAATCAATTTTATATATATATATATATTAAAAAGGATGGGAGTATGTTGAAAGGACACTGAAGCTAATCTGAAGCAGCTCCAAATGACTAAAGCTGAAACAATCTCAGGAGGAGGGAGTGATTTGTGTATGTTGTGTTTTGATGATAAAGCCCCTGAGAGTAGGACAAAGTATTATACAAAAACAAATACTGGGGGGGGCTTGAGGGGAGGAAGATAATACTATCAATAAAATATATATATATATATATATAACACAAAAAAACCACAACAAATATTGATGGAATCCCTACCATCACTTATTGAAATGTCTGTTTTAAAAAACAGAACTACAGGGGAAAAGGTAAGCACATGACTGTGAATTCTGTGTTCTGAACTCTTCATCCCTTGGGGAAATCAGTAAGGACATAGACAGCCCTTTGGTCACTTCTGGTCAGAAGGGATTAGTTCCATCCATTTCACCCAGTTGCTATACAAATATTAATGTTTTCTTTTCTTTTTGGTTAATCCTCACCAGAGGATACTTTTACACTGATATTTAGGAGAGTAGAAGAGAGAGGGAAAGACAGTGAGAAACACTGATGTGAGAGAAACACATCAACTGGTTGCCTCCTACAGGAGCCCAGACCAAAGCCCGAGCCAGGAAGGAACCTGCAACCAAGATACGTCCCCTTGACCAGAATCGAACCCTTTGGTCCACAGTCCAACGCTCTATCCAATTAGCCAAACCAGGTAGGGCCAAATATTAATATTTTCTATGTGAATGATATGTGGAAAAGTTTGAAAAGCATTAATGTAAGGTACTTTGCACATAATTAAGAATAGTTCTATGAGCTTGGCCTTTGTGGCTCAGTTTTTGAGCACCAATCTCTGAACCAGGAGGTCATGGTTCGATTCCTGTTCAGGACACATCTCTGGGTTGTGGACTAGATGGGGGCGTGCAGGAGACAGCCGATCAATGATTTTCTCTTATCATTGTTATTTCTATCTCTCTTTCTCTCTGAAATCAATAATATATTTAAAATAATAGTTTTAGGGAATGACCAATGAGAAATAATGCATAGTGGTAAAGCATTTCTCAAATGTAATGTCCTATAATAGTTAATATTTGGCTATCTTTAATTTTTAAACTCTTGAAAAATTTAGAATTTATATAAAGTAAGATATACTTACCCTAAACTGTCCGTATAATGATATCATGGAAAAGAAAAGAACAACAGCCAAAGGTCCCCAAAAGTCAGGATTGTCTCTCACCACTTGTCTATTAAAACCAAGTGATGGCATTGGCATCAAAACACATCGGATTTTGTAGTAGATATCCTTCAGATCGATATCCAATTCTTCCCTATAATTGTAAAGTAAAATAAATTTATAAGGCACACCTGTGAATATGGAGACATTTGTAGTAGAACTTATATCTGTATATACAAAAGACTAAGCGACTGTGTGACCAGTAGCATGACCAGTAGCTATGATGTGCACTGACCACTAGGGGGCAGACACTCAATGCAGGAGCTGCTGAGCTGTGGTGACTTGGCAGAGATGGCTCTTGGGTGATGCTTCTTCTGGAACCAGAGAGGAGGGAGCCTGATTCTGGGGTGCATCACACGAGAACCGCCCTCTCACAATCCAGGACCCCCTGGGGGATGTTGGAGAGCTGGTGTCAGCCTGATCCCCACAGGTCAGGCCAAGGGACCCCACATCCTCTGCAGACAACCTTGGCGCTGCCCCAGATGCACTGCCCCTGGGGAGGGACTGCTGGAGGTTGGCTCCAGGGCGTGTCTGACCCGTCTTGCCCAGTCCCACCCCCACCAGCCACCTTCTAATTAATTCCTTTCAATGTACACGAATCTGTGCACTGGAGCACTGGTTTAAACATAATGGCACAGTCTCTGTAGGTCAACAAAGCATTTGCATTTGAAGTACCATATTTCACTGATCCCAAGGTATACATTTTCAACATTTTAACGTCTCTAAAGTTGGGATGAATCTCACATTCGCTGGTGTCTACAATTGTTGTCAGCCTGAAGGGAAGCCAAGTGTTTCCAAGATCCGCCTTTCCTTTTGCCAATTTCCTAAGGGCACTACCAATCTGGGAATTTAAATATAATTTTCTACTTGAGACTTTTTTGGACCATACAAATAACTCAGACCGCAATCCTATATGAGAACTGGTAAAGGGCTTACATTCTCAAGGGAAAGTTTTCTTCCAATACCCCACCCAGTGTCAAATTGAGACAAATAAACTCCCCAGCTGTCTCTGTTGTGTGTTGGGTTATTTCTCATTTTTATTTATACCAAGGAGATAGCCCTTTGATGTCCTCAGCTCTATGATGTCTTAAGCACTTTTTCTTTCTTGTTGATAAATAATCCCTAGTATATCATATTTGATGAAATATGGTCTATCAACATAGAAATAAGATGTTTTAGCACTCCATCTATCAACAATTATTACAGAGAATAACTTGGTAATGCCTCGATTTTATAAAGCTATGGGTTCTTTTCAAAATTGTTATATTATTCAGATTTTTTCCAAGTGATAACATAGTCATTTAAAAAAAAAAAAGTAATCTGTAATCTCTCTATAGTCCTCAGTGGTAGCTTTAGAATTTCCATGTGGGAGAAATAATCTTTTTTTTTCTCCTTTGTTTAACCCTTACCCAAAGTTATTTTACTATTGACTTTTTAGAGAGAGTGGAAGGGAGGAGGAGAGACAGATAAACATCCATATGAAAGAGACATATCGATTGGTTGTCTCCCACACGTGCCTTGATTAGGACCAGGGATCAAGCCTGCAACCAAGGCAAGTGCCTTTAACGGGAATCGAACCCAAACTCCTTCAATCCATGTGATGACATTCTATCCACTGAGCCAAACCTGCTAGGGCAATAATCTTTTTGGAAACTTAAATGGTCTTAAACTGAATTTCCACAACAAGCAACCAAGTTATCTGCTTTTTTAGACTGCACGTTAAAATTTTTTATAAAAAAAGACTGTTATGTTTACTTGAGATAGCTATAGACCAGGTAAACCCTAACAGTTTGAAGTGTGTGTGTGTGAAAGAGAGAGGGGATTACTATGATTCTTTTGCTTTTTGTAATATTTATTTATTTATATCCTCACCTGAAGTTATTGATTTCAGAGAGAAAGACATACACCAGAGAGAGAGAGAAAGGAAGGGAAGGAGGGAGGGAGGGAGGGAGGGAGAGAGAGGGAGAGGGAGAGGGAGAGAGAGAGAGAGAGAGAGAGAGAGACATGAATGTTAGAGAAACACTGATTGGCTGCCTCCTTTATGTACCAACCCGGAACCACACCCACACCTAGGTATATGCCTTGACCAGAACCAAACATGCAACCTTTAATTTCTGCAATTTAATAGGTTAAAAATATTAACCCCCTCATTTCAGTTTTAATGATTACTAATAAACTGAAAATAGCCAAAACTTTTGACCAAAAAGGTTAAGATTTTCCAAACTTATCCTTAAGTAATAATGAAAGACTATAATCATCCCACAAACTAACTCTAAACATAAAACAGTAGGTATTATTTTTACATACAAGAGTGGCTTGTTATCTTCAGGATCATCATCTTCAACTTCCAAAAGCCAGCCATATCCTCTTTGTCTCAGAAATGTAGTGGCTGTAGATTCTTTAATAAAATCTCCACCAAGGTTTAATTTGACATCTGGGGCTGCTATTGAACCACTGAGGTCTTAGGAGAAAAGAGGACAAAATTATAAACCAAGTAATAATGTGTGAATTTATAACTAACATAACTATTCAACTAACATAATTATCATTTGAAGACCTACTATTACATACAATTTCATATTTTAAAGTTACAGGTATTTAAATATCATCTTTCATTTTATAAGAAAATAAAAGATGAGAAAAGTCTCATAGCGAATTAGCTGGACTGGTACCAGAATCTACATCAAGCATGTCAAACTCATGTTTATTTGGCCTGTGTTAGTCTTTGAGTTTGACGTGGTTGATCTACACTTATAACAATAAGTTAAAACTTTTCTTTAATCAATGCTTATGTCTTATTTAATTTATTTATTATTTATTTATTTTTGGTTAATCCTCACCAATGATTACTTTTCCCATTGATTTTTAGAGTACAAGGGAGGGAGGGAGGAAGAGAGAGCATGAGAGAAAAACATCAATGTGAGAGAGAAACATTGATTGGTTGCCTCCTGTATGAACCCAAATTGGGGTGGGAATCAAACCTGCAACCAAGGTATGTGTTCTTGACCAGGAATCAAACCTGAGACCCTTCTGTACATGGGCCTATGCTCTAACCATTGAAGACACAGACCAGTTTGTTTATTTATTTAAATTAAATTTGCTGGGATGACACTGGTTAATAAAATTATATAGGTTTCAAGTGTACAATTCTATGTCGCCTGTGTATTGTAATGTGTGCCCATCGCCTAAAACCAAATCTTCCATCACCATATTTTTTATTCTCTTTACCCTCTACAATCTCCCAATCCAAGTTTCTTCTGGTAACCACCACACTGCTGCCTGTGTCTATGAGTTTTTCTTGTTTGTTCATTTGTTGCCTTCAGATCAACTTTAAATTTTAAATGGCAGATTTATACAAAATATATCACATGATATTATCTTGTATTCCCTTCATTATTATGTACTATACAGAACAAAGTGACTGTATAAATTATTTTCAAAGGCATTACATATATATATATATACACACACAAACCTTCAGACATAACTTATTGCCTAAAGGAAAACTATAGATAATTTTTCTCTACTTTTTAATGTATTTATTCATACGTTCTTTCATTTGAATCACCAAATATTCATGTTAAATGCTTCATATGTTAAAGAGTAGTTCTGGATAAATTTAACTAGTAAGAGTTCATTGCTAGTTCAGCTAACTCTTCTCTTTGTATAATTACATCTTTAGTTTTGGCAAAAAGAAAAGGTTTTTTAGGTCACCTCTAAAAAAGGTGAAGATACAGTTTCCCAGATTACAAAACAAATTCCACTCATAGTCTGCACAGTACTTAGAGGTTAAGATAATCACAGTGGTACAAATGTCACATATTCTGGTAAAAACACAAAAATAAAAAATGGGGAGAGTAAAGGACTTGCTTGAGGTCATATGGGATTTAAGAAAAAGGACGTTTGTAGGACCAGGCAACGTGCACTGGTAAACAACCATCATTGCTGTTCACTAGAAGCCACATAACTCGAGTGGCACTTTAGAAAATAATTTTGGCAACAGTAAATCAAAACATTCTTTTTAAAAAACATGTTTTTATTGATTTTTTAGAGGGAGGAAGGGGTAAGGATAGAAAGAAAGAAACATCGCTCACACCCCCTATAGGGGTTCAAACCTGCAACCCAAGCATGTGCCCAGACCAGGAATCAACCCAGGGACCTCAACCACTGAGTCACACCAGCCAGGCAACCCAAAGCATTCTTAACATAGACATGCCTTCTCTGGAGACCACAGACAGCATATATCCATATATTTTTAAAAACTAAATTTTAACCTAAATTTTAGGTTAGCTTTTGAGAAAAGCCATTATAATTTTGGCTAAAACTTCAATGAATGGATCAATTATGAGTCATAACCTGGCCTGGTGGTGAGAACTCCTGAAACCATTTATTTATTTTTTATTTTAAAAAATATTTTTTATTGATTTTTTACAGAGGAAGGGAGAGGGATAGAGTTAGAAACATCGATGAGAGAGAATCATCCATCAGCTGCCTCTTGCACACTCCCCACTGGGGATGTGCCCACAACCAAGGCACATGCCCTTGACTGGAATCAAACCTGGGACCTTTCAGTTCGAAAACCGACGCTCTACCACTGAGCCAAACCGGTTTCAGCTCCTGCAACCATTTAATTATAATAAAGTGAAGCTAAGTCCTAGCTTAGCTACTAATTAATACAGCAAATCATTAATGTCCTCTGGTCTCCAGTTTCCTATTCCTTTCCAGATTTAACATGGTATGATTCTAAAAATGGTTTTATAACACAGCTTATTCAGAGATAAAATGCAAGTACTTTTGAATTTACTGTCCTTCCCTTCTTAAAGTTTAAAATTATTTCTTGTAAGATGCCATCATAGAATCTTGGAAATTAAAAAATATCCTCTCAAAATTACTTTCTGCTCATTTGTCTTAATCTCAGTTGAAAATGAGTTAAAATTTAATTAAAATCCCATTCCATTAGGTACAAGAAATGTTTTTCTTGACCTAACAAGAGGAAGATTTAGATCAGGAAGTCATTAGCACAGCAATGACATTAAAGGTTTTGGAATTATGAGGCAGGAAGGGACCTTAACAACTGTTTCCTGCCCTGTAGAAGGGGCTACACTTAATCTAAACCAAAAAACAATCTATAAATTACAGTGTTAAGGAATGCTGTAATAAAAAATTGTATATGTTTAGCAATTTGTCATAGCATGGATGCCAGAATCTCAAAAAGGCACCTTTAGCTTATAATTCTGTAGGATTTTCCATTCCATTCAATGTGGGAAAGTATCATGGACATATATGTCGGAATACCAGCAACAGTAGTTTGATACATCCCCCAGTACCACCAAGACACAATCAGTGTGAGAACAAAACAACAGAAAAGTCCAAAAATTGGCAGTTAGCCTAACCCGTTAGCACAGTGGTCGGCAAACTCATTAGTCAACAGAGCCAAATATCAATACAACAACTGAAATTTCTTTTTAGAGCCAAATTTTTTAAACTTAAACTTCTAACTCCACTTCTTCAAAATAGACTTGCCCAGGCCGTGGTATTTTGTGGAAGAGCCACACTCAAGGGGCCAAAGAGCTGCATGTGGCTTTCGAGCCCCAGTTTGCCGACCACAGCATTAGCAAACTAAAACATTCTTGCATTAAAAAAAAAAACCTCACAAAAAACAAGGAAAATGATTCCAAATCACTTCAAGAGCACAGCTGTGTTAAATTAAACCAGAGTAAGAACCAGCTAGCTTGGTTCTTAATTCTAGGATAGGTATTCAGAATTTTAAAATTATTATTTTATTTTATTTTAATTTCAGAGAGAGGAGAGGAGAGGGATAGAAACATAAATAGATCGGCTGCCTACTGAGGATTGAGCCCACAACCAGGCTATGCGCCCTGACCAGGAATCTAACCATTACCTCCTGATTCATTGGTTGGTGAGCTCAACTGGCTGGGCCAAAACACTAATTGTAAATTAGTTCTTTCTTATTACACTTTGCAAAATATTGTTATTTTCTAAGAAATGTGTAAAGATAATAAGTATGTAGATTTAAGAGGATATAATCTTAAATCTTCTCTTTGAAAAAATCTATTACAAAAGGAAACCTTAAAAATGTTTCCACTGCTATTTGGGCTCAGAATGAGGACATCTCCAATTTTATTGAAAGTCACCTGGGAAAATGGCAAAACAAAATTTAACAGTAATGTTCTCTTCCTTTCAATTCAAGTGTATGAATGGGTGAGGGATCTTTACTCTGAATTTTCCATTCAGCCTGAGAACTTCACTTTGAAAGGTAAGGAAGAACTCGGTCAAGTGTAACACCCATAACAATAGAAGAGTAATATGCTAATTAGACCAGATGTCCTCCTGTATGACCTTCTGGACAAAGCTGGGCTATGAGGAAAGACTGGTTTTGGGTGCCAGCAGCCGGGGGAGGAAGGCCTACTCTTGCACAAATTTTGTGCATTGGGCCTCTAGTGATAGTATATTTAGGATAAGATTTACTGATTTGCCTCTAGATAAGGTCTAGATTTCTATGAAAGGAAAGTATGCTGCAATGAATAATGCACATTATGTGGCCAATTGTCAACTTTTTATTTATTTATATCTATTTTATTGATTTTTTTTACAGAGAGGGAGAGGGAGAGTTAGAAATATCAATAAGAGAGAAACATCAATCAGCTGCCTCCTACACCACCCCCACTGGGGACATGCCCGACTGGAATCGAACCCGGGACCCCTCAGTCCCCAGGCTGACTCTATCCACTGAGCCAAACCAATCAGGGCAACTTTTTATATATATGTGAATATATTCTTTAATATGCAATAAGAACAAAGACAAAAATTGTCTTATTTTTAAATAAAATCCCTATGTGCTTAAATCCAAACCAGAACTGAGTATTTGTGCAGCAAAACAAAAGAAGCACATGTTTCACAGGGAAGGAATAAATTCCCTTGTCCCATTTTAGTTATAAGACATTTTAATGCACATATAGGCCAATGAAAGATAATGATTTTATAACTGCTAGACATCCTATATCATAAAAGCCTAATATGCTAAGTGTCCGATCATCCATTCAACCAATCAAAGGGTAATATGCTAATGAAATGCTAAGGCCTCTCAACCATTTGCTATGATGTGCACTGACAACCAGAAAATAGTAGGGAGGTTACATGTACCCTTCAGCCAGTTTCCCCCAAGGTATCATCTTATGTAACTGCTAGAGGCTCAGTGCAGGAATTCGTGCACGGGTGGGGTCCCTCAGCCTAGCAGCTATTGAGGCTTCTCAGGGGACTGGCCAGTGGGAGGGACCCCAGGATGTTGGCCGGCCTGAAAGGGGGCCAGTCAGCTGGGGGGAGGGGGGACCACAGGAGGCTGCGGCCCCTCAGCCCCGCCTGCACCTCCTCACATCTGGGAGGCCCAAGGGGGCCCTTGGCACTGCCGCAGGGGTGGGAGAGGCTCCTGCCACCTCCGCTGCGCGGGCTGAGCAGGACTTCCAAAGCCTGTAAGGAGCACAGAGGAGGAGGAAAACAAGAACTTCCTGTGCTGAGGAAAACCCGCTCCGGCACAACTGCTTCGTCCAAACAGTTGTCACAAGGAAACCTGCAGAAGCCATTGTCCACACCTTGGGAGATTACAAGAAGTTTCAAATGTACCTGGGTCTATTTCTCTGAATATCAGGTCAACCACTAAAAAAAAAAAACAGGAGGAAAACTGGGGCGGTGGCAGACTATCAAATTCCATGTGTTGGCAGCCAAACGCAGCCCAAGTTCCCGACGGACAAAATAAGAGGAACGCTGCTCCTTCGTTGTCCTCACCTTGGACACCTACCCTGACCAATCGCTTTTCTGAGCAACAGCAAGTCATTTCATAAAAACAAAACAAAACAAACACTTCGACTTCCGTGGTTCATTCGAGGTAAGTCACCCAGAACCACCTGCCCCGGCGGCGTGGCGCAAGCCGGAGCGGACCGAGCGCCCACACCCTCCGCCGTCCCTCCCTCCTCCCTCCCGGGCCGCTCCGCAGGCCCCGCGGGCGCAGCCAGCTCCCCCCGGCCACGGCCGCCTGGGCTCCAGAAAGGCCCGCCGCGGAGGGCCCCCCGCTTCCTGCGGCGGATGGGGGCTTTGGGGGGCTCGGCCTCACCTTCCGCGTCGGCCGAGGAGACAAAGGTGAAGTCCCCGTTGGTGGGGGAATAGGCCGGGGGCGGGCCCGGCGGCGGCTGCATCTCGCGGCCGCTGGGGGCCGGCGGCGGCGGCGGCGGCGGAGGCTGGGCCCAGGCCCCGAGGCGGCCGCGGCGCCCACCCGCACCGGCGCCCGGCGAGGCGGGAAGGGCAGGCCGGAAGCGAGCCCGGGACCGGCGCGGCGCCCCGAGGATGCCCCACCGACGTCTCCGCCGTGGCCGCGGCCCCAGCACCTCGACGCCGGCGCCCTGACAGGACCATAACAGTGACAGCGCTGCGGGGATTGGCTCTTTGTAATCTGCCCTCCCATTGGCTCCCGGGGAAAGGTTCTGATTGGCCCGCCTGTGGTTGATCCCGGAAGTTTGCCCAGGGCCGGAAGTTCGCTGCTAATGTGTGGACCGCTCCGGCTCCCTCCTCCCTGTTGGCTGTTTTGTTTTCTTTAAGGCTCATTATTTTCTGGCTTTTCTTTTACTTAGTTTCCTTAGTTTTTAGCAACTGGGTGAGTTAGAGAATTTTATATCTAGGGAAGTTTCTAATGGTCAGTCTGGTTGAGAATACCAAGATTTTGTGGGGAAATGGGGCAAAGGCAACTGAAAATGCCATGAAATGGCCCATCGTTTTAAAGGTACCTTTTCTCCCTTGAGCATTCATATTTCTGTAGACCTTTCACCGTTTCCTAGAACTCCTATAACGTTAGTCCAACCAGTTTCTTTTTTAAAACCCTCTCTTCTATCCCCCCATTTTTGTTTTTATCTTTTCCTCTTTTTAAACAAAAGAAAGTAGATATATGATGATAAATGCTAACTGCCCATATCCCCACAGAGACAGTATAATCTGAGCCCAGTATACAGAGGAAGGAGGGGGGAAAGCTAGAATTCTATGCTCTAGGAGGGGCCTAGCACCCTCCAGCTTCCAGCAAAGCTAATGAAACAGGTTTTTCTTTTTTCCCACAGAACACGGTGATGTTGGTTCCATAAAGTTTTTGTTGAGACAGGAAAAGATTAAAAATATATATATTTGGAACAGAAAGGTGTGGAGATTCTTTTCCCACTGTATTCCGTTCAAGGTAATTCCCCTCCAAATAAGATGAGAATCATGGTAAAAAAAAAAAAAAAAAAAAAAAGAGAGAGAGAGGAGACCTTAAAAACTAGGCATCTGAGCACAAGAGGAAAAAAAAGAGAGAGAAAGAGGCCGAAACTTGCTCCCAGGGATTGGATAAAGTTTAAAAGCAGGTTGGGCCTATACCGGTTTGGCTCAGTGGATAGAGCGTCGGCCTGTGGATTGAAAGGTCCCAGGTTCGATCTGGGTAAGGACATGTACATTGGTTGTGGGCACACCCCCAGTAGGGGGTATGCAAGAGGCAGCTGATCGATGTTCCTCTCTCATTGATGTTTCTAACTTTCTATCCCTCTCTCTTCCTCTCTGTAAAAAATCAATAAAATATATTTTTTAAAAGTATTTAAAAAAATAAAAATAAATAAAAAGCAGGTTGGAATCTATCAGTGTTCCATTAGTTATTTCCTTCATTTTCTTCTTTCTCCCCCTCATCATCATCTTCATCTTCCTCCCCTTCATATCTTCCAACCCTTCCTCTTCATGATCATCATCTCATCTTCTCCTCCCTACCCCTCTCTCTCTTGTTAATCCTCACCTGACTTTTTTTTTGTTTTGTTTCCTCATTGGTTTTTAGAGAGCATGGAACACTCAGCAAACTAGCAACAGAGGAGTAGTTTTTCATTCTGGTAATGGAATTACTTGATAGGCAGAATAATGGCCCACAAGATGTCTACACTCTAAAACCCATAACCTGTGAACATGTTATGTTACATGGTAATAAAAGAATTAAGATTGCAGATGGAATCTTTGCTATCTCAGGTTAACAAAGGTCTTAAATATGATACAACAAAAGTACAAATCATAGGTGAAATAAATGAGTTGAACTTCATAAAATTTAAAAACTGTTGAAGAAAGTAAGTCAATGAAAAGACAACCCTAGCCAGTGTCGCTCAGTGGATAGAGTGTCAAGCCTGCAGACTGAAGAGTCTCAGTTTCCATTCTGGCCAAGGGTACAAGCCCAGGTTTCGGGCTCAATCCCCAGTTGGGGGCATACAAGAGGAAGCCAATCAATGATTTTTTTCATCACTAATGTTTCTATCTCTCCCTCTCCTTTCCTCTCTGAAATCAATAAAGAAATATATTTGATAAAAAGAAAAAGACAAACCACAAACTGAGAAACATTCACAATTCATCTCTAACAAACAATTGGTCCCTAAAATACTTAAAGAATTATTATATCTCATTACCATTATAACATGAACAAAAGATTTTGAATAGATATTTCAAAAAAGAAGATACTCATTTGACCAATCAGCACCTTATGGTGCCCAACATCATTAGTCACATGGAAATAGAAATTATAACTACAACGAGATACCACTACAGACTCCTTAAAATAACTACATTTTAAAAACTGATAAATATACCATATTAATAAGAAAAGTAGGTGCAAGTGAACATGATAATTCTGTATTATGACAATTTTTAAAAATCTAAACTGTCCTAAGAAAGTTTATTTAAAAAAACTGATAATATCAAGCTATTATCAAGGATGTGGACTACCTAGAATTCTAATACACAAAGACAACAATTTGATAGTTTGTTATAAAGATAAACATTTACTTATCATGTAACCCATCAATTCTGATCCCAAGTATCCTATCTAATAAAGAGGGAATATGCTAAACTAACCCTCACATCTTCAAAGATGGCGGCACCCAGTCCCCTCAGCGCCCCACAGGCGCAGCAGGTGCCAGCTAAGGTCAGGCCCATACCCAGGCAGGCCCGGCCACTTCACACACCTGCCTCCAGAGTCCCCCAACCGCCCAGGACCCGCCCAAGGCACAGATAAACTTCCAATGATAGCTGCTCAGATGCCCAGGGCTGCCGTGAGGTGCAGGCAAGCCTCAGATGGCAGCTGCCCAGCCCCCAGGGCCACTGGAGGCTCAGGTAACCAGGGATGGCCGAGGCTTGTGCTGCTGGCAGTGGCAGCAGCAGAGATGTGATGAGGCATTGCCTTCCCCTGATTGTCGGGTCGCTTCTCACCACTGAAGGCTCACGGACTATGAAAGGGGGCAAGCCGGGCTGATGTACCCCCACGAAAGTGCATGAATTTTCATGCACTGGGCCTCTAGTTTGCCTAATAAAAACCTATGTCTACAAAAATAAATGGTTATAGCAGCATTATTCATAACATCTGAAAACTAGAAACAACAGGCTTGGCTCAGTGGATAGAGCATCAACCTATGGACAGAAGGGTCCCAGGTTCGATTCTGGTCAAGGGCATGTTCTGGTTGCAGGCTCCTCCTCAGCCTGGGCCCTGGTCAGGGCATGTGCAGGAGGCAACCAATCACTGTGTTTCTCTCACATGGATATGTCTCTCTGCCTTTCCTTCTCTCTTCCACTCTCTCTCAAAACCAATGGAAAAATATCATTGGGTGAGGATTAAAATCGATAGATAGATAGATAGATAGATAGATAAAAAGTAGAAACAACCCAAACATAAAGTAACATATTAATGAATAAAAATAAATTGTGTTTTATATATATATATATGTATCACATATATCACTACTATAAAGTGATATATGTGATATTATGTGATATATAATTGGGATTATACTCAACAATAAAAAGAAATGAATTAATGACCTACACAAGAATATGGATGAATATAAAAAACCTTATGCTAAGTTATGATAGAAACAGGCACAAAGAATGTATACTCTATGATATCATTCATAAGAAATTCATAACAAGAGACATTGTGATCTACAGTGACAAAAAGCAGACTAGCGGTTGTCTCCGACCACAGTGGGTGGGCAGGGAAACTGCCTGCACATAGACTTGAGGGGATGTTTTAGGGCCATGGACGCCTTCTGTATGATGTTTGGGGTAGCCTTTATCAAAACTCATCTATGCTGAAATTGGTTTGGCTCAGTGGATAGAGCGTCGGTCTGCGGACTGAGGTTCGATTCCGGTCAAGGGCATGTACCTTGGTTGTGGGCACATCCCCAGTAGGGGGTATGCAGGAGGCAGCTGGTCAATGTTTCTCTCTCATTGATATTTCTAGCTCTCTATCCCTCTCCCTTCCTCTCTGCAAAAAAAATCAATAAAAAATATTTTTTTAAAAACTCATCTAACTGCACACTTTAAATGGTTATATTTTCATATGTATAAACTATTATTCAATAAAATTGACTTATAAGAGAAGAGACAAAAAGCTTTAACAGGCATTTTGCACAACAAAAATTCAGAATTGCCGGACACTTGTAATTGCACTTAGGGCTCACCCGGATGATCCAGAATTGTGTCCCCATCTCAAGATCCTTCATTTAATGATATCTACAAAACATGACATTTACAGGTTCTAGGGATTAAGACCTGATATATTTGGGTGGCCCACTACAAGCACATTTCCACATTTCCCCCTTTTATCCTGTATTACATCATTTGTTATTACACAAGTGATAGTTGTGCTTTCCCTTTCCCTTTCCTTTTCTTCTCCCCCCCTACCCTCCTCTTCTGTTCCTCTCCCCCTTCCCCTCCCTTTCGCCCTTCACCACAACATTACCATTGCCTTCCTCACTCCAAGCTCCTAAGGCCCTTCCTTTGCCTCCATAACTCATTTCCTCAGTCCACTTCTACAAGTTATTTCTTTTACCTCTGTAATTATACAAATAAATGTTCTCTTATTTTTTTAAAAAGTGATAGTTGTTTTTTGAAAATGAAATTAGAATATACAGATAAGCAAAAGAAGAAAACAAAATTGCCCCCAGAGATAAGCATTGTTAATATTTTAGTAACTATCTTTTTTATATACACACATATGTGCATATCTATCTATCTATCATCTATCTATCTATCTGTCTATTTATCTATCTATTCTAGAGGCCTGGTGCACAAAATCCAGTCCCTCAGCCCCGCCTGCACCCTCCTGCAGTCCAGGAGCCCTTGGGGAATGTTTGATTGACATTCAAACAGGCTTAGGCTCATTCCCTGCAGGGAGCCAGCAGTTGGACATCCTTGGTGCTGCCCTGGAGGCAGGAGAGGCGCTTGCCAACTATGAGCCCTGCTTCTGGCTGAGCGGTGCTCCCCCTGTGGGAGCGCACTGACCACCAGGGGGCAGCTCCTGCACTGAGCGCCTGCCCCCTGGTGGTCGGTGTAAGTCATAATGACTGGTAGTTCCACCCTTTGGTCAACATGCGTATTAGCCTTTTATTATATAGGATATATGATTGATTTCAGGGAGGAAGGGAGAGGAAGAGAGAGATGGAAACATCAATAATGAGAGAGAATCATCGATAGGCTGCCTTCCTCCTGCATGCCCCATACCGGGGACTGAGCCCAAAACCTGGGCATATGCCCCTACCCGGAATCAAACAATGATCTCCTGCTTCATAGGTTGAAGCTCAACCACCGAACCACACCGGCAGAGCTTCATAACTATCTTTACAATTTTTTCTCTCTGTGACTATACATTTACAGATAGGTCCTACTAAAGTTTTAAAAATCCAGCTCATAACACAGCCCTTAATTCCACTTCACAGAAGCGCACCTCCACGCTGGGAAACACTGCTGCTATTCCCATAGAAACCCTGAAATGCAGACATTTACTCGGGGTGAAAACTTAGATATTCCTCTCTGTCAGATAGGTTAATGTCAGTATGCCTTTTTTTGGAATAAGAAGTTAAGTAACATAAAAAAAAAAAAAAAAAAAAAAAAAAAAAAGCTTGCGGTCATTTGTGCAATGACAGGGGAAAGCATACACAAGAATGTCATTCTCAAGAGAAGTGCCAGGAGAATTCTCCATTTCCAGCGCTCGGGTAAACTGGCTTTCTGGAACTGGTGACCACAACCTGTGGCCGTGCGTGTGCCAGTGGGAGGCTGTGGCTCTTTGGGTTCGGGAAATGGCCTGTGCATCACCGGTGGAGCGGACCGACGGTGGTGATGCGTTTGCTCTGTGCTAACCTGGCCCAGGACGAGAGTATGCATTGGCTAGAAGTCTGCCGGGACCCATGATACACATGGTAAGCGTGGCTTTGACTGCAGTAACAATATGCTTTAACCAATCAGACCAGCTCATTCTCCTCATATTCTGTCTGTCTCTCTCTCTCTCTCTCTCTCTCTCTCTCTCTCTCCTCTCTCTCCTATAAAAACTAATGCAAATTAAATATTCAAAACACTTTCCTTCATTTGAAGCTATAGAATAAATGAGCCAACAGCAATAGGATTCACATATCATGAACAGATAGGAAACAAATGCGTAATTCCCTTCCTAATGGACATTTCTAGCTTTTGCATCTTTAAGTCTCAAGTTTCACTTCTTCGGCTACTTCTACTTACCCTCACCTTCCCCTTTTGCACGGCAGTTCTTGTTTCCAAACCATTCTTACTATGCTTTGGAAAGAACGGAAAAAAGATGACTCGTCAGTGTTTGCCTTTGCAATCCGCAGCCACAGAACACAGAGCCCTCCGATCCACAAGACACCCGGCCTCACACTGTGAAACAGGAAGCAGATAAAAGAATCTTTATTTTAGAAGCAGTTGATCCACCAAGAACGGGACAACTGGATTGTTCAGCCAGGTACCGGGCGGAGAGATAATGGGGTTTTAAATGGGTTTTGGAACCAAATCTTACAATTTGGGTTTACACTTACTTAAAGCTTGTGCCTGGGGGTATAAAAGCCTTAGCATTAATGACTGTGGTTTTGCATGGCTGGATTTGCCTGCAGTGGAACTTTTAGGGCTGGTTAGTCTGTGAGTCTGGCCTGGTGGGGTTTCATTAGGTTCTTTGGGATGGATGTGTAAATGTAGAATCAAATCAGAAGGGAGACAGAATGAGGGAAAGCACTCTGAAAATATTGGGGGGGGGGGGGTTTATACTTTTGTTGCTAAAGTTGTTAGAATCACACAGGGTGAGCTGAAAAGAAAGGAGGATGTTGGAGGGAGGATTACTCATTCCATTTAGTCCCCTGAATTCCTGGTGAGAAAGCTGACATATAGAACAGTGATTTTGGAACCAGTGCCTCAAAAAAATTTAAAACATGCACTACCTGACAAATTAGCGAGAGGCACTGACCTCTTCTCCCTAGATTGTCAAATGAAAAAATGACAACAGACATTACAACAATAGCCATCTGGTGAAAGAATGCCCTATCTTGAACATAAATATAGATCATAGAATAGAGTTGCCTTTTATTGGTCATGTCACATAATAAGGTTATGTCTGATTGATTTTTTAAAAAAAAAAAATTGATTTGCAAGAGAGAGGAAAGGAGAGAAAGAGAGAGAGAGAGAGAGAAAGAAACATCAATTTGTTGTCCCATTTACTTATATATTCCTTGATTGATTCTTGTATGTGCCCTGACTGGGGATTGAACCCCCAATCTTGGCGTATTGGGACAACACTCTACCCCACTGAGCTACCTGGGCTGGGCTAACAGGCCAGGGCTGGTCAATTCTTGGTACCAGACATCCTTATAAACAAGTATAGGTACCTGATTTTTTAAAAAGTCACCTTGGAGCCCTAGCCAGTTGGCTCAGTGGATAGTGTCGACTTGTGGACTGAGGGCCCCCGGGTTCGATTCCGATCAAGGGCACATGCTCAGGTTGCGGGCTCCCTAGTGGTGGGCATGCAGGAGGCAGCTGATCAATGATTCTCACTCATCATTGATATTTCTATCTCTCCCTCCCTCTCCCTTCCTCTTTGAAATCAATAAAACAAATATATTTTTAAAAGTCACCTTCGAGCCAAAAGGGCAACTTTTTTTTTTTAATCAATCAGAATTATACCTATTTTTTGTCAGATGGACATAACATGTGTTTTTTTGGGGGTATGTCTCAGAATTTTAGTACTATAATTAGCTTATGTGGCCATGAGATGAAAAAGGCTGAAAACCTCTGATCTAGAGAGAAGTAAAGGGACCCACTGTTACAGGGGTCTATTAAGCGTCTTTACATACTGTATCTCGGTTAGTCCTGACAACTCTGCTTTAGAGAGATACAAAATGTGTGAAGGGAGGTCAGCTGACATAATTCCGGCCTACAGAAATAGGATGCAATCTGTCTCCTGTCATTGTCCTCTTACTGGTTCAGCCCACTTCCATAATGCTAATTGTATTAGCCTGCTCAGGCTGCCAAACCAAAATGCTACAGACTGGGGAATTAACCAACAGAAAGTTACTTTATTTTGTTATTATTATTTTTTAATCCTTATCGAGGAAATTTTTCCATTGATTTTCAAGAGTAGAAGAGAGAGAGAAAGATAGAGAGAAACACATTGATTGCTTGCCTCCTGTGGGCACCCTGAGCAGGCCAGAGTTGGAGAGGAACCTGCAACGAAGGTACATGTCCTTGACCAGAATCGAACCCAGGACACTCCGTCCATAGACCGATACTCTATCCATGAGCCAAACCTGCTAGGGCCATGGTCGGCAAACTGGGGCTCGCGAGCCACATGCGGCTCTTTGGCCCCATGAGTGTGGCTCTTCCACAAAATACCATGGCCTGGGCGGGTCTATTTTGAAGAAGTGGCATTAGAACAAAGTTTAAGTTTAAAAAATTTGGATCTCAAAAGAAATTTCAATCATTGTATTGTTGATATTTGGCTCTGTTTACTAATGAGTTTGATAACCATGGGGCTAGGGTAACAGAAAGTTATTTTCTCACGGTTCTGAAGTCCAAGATCAAAGTGTCCATAGGTTAAGGTGACTAAATTTTCTTTCCAAAAGTCGGGACTTTTAAAAAATATATACCGTATTTGCCGGCGTATAAGACGACTTTTTGGCCCTGAGAAATGTGCCTCCAAGTGGGGGGTAGTCTTATACGGCGAGTATATAACAAACTCTGTATTTTTTAGTGGAAATGTTAGGGGGTCGTCTTATACGCCCAGTCTCTTATACGCCGGCAAATACGTATTTTTCAGGGCCAAAAAATCGTCTTATACGCCGGCAAATACTGTATATTTTACTGATTTTTTACACAGAGGAAGAGAGAGGGATAGAGGGAGATCACAACAAGATGGCGGCAGAGGTAAAAGCCTAACTGCAGCCGCACTCAACAATTTCAAAAAATACAACTAAAATATAGAGTGGACACTATCCAGAACTACAGGAAAGTTGACTGACTGGAAATTCTACAACTAGAAGGAAAGAGAAAACCAGAAGGAAAACCAGAGGAGCTGTAAAAGCCTGAGGTATGGAGACACGGTGCGCTTGCGGGGAGAGGACGGAGCCGGAGAGGAGGGGCGGCGGAGTGCCTGGCTGGCATTCCCTTGCGGGAAGGACATAAAAGCTCTGGACTGTGCTGAACCCCAACTCCGACTGCACTGAACCCCAGTTCTGGGCGAGACCCCGGGGGTCCCAGGCTCACACAGAGGGAAACTGGGCTGTAAGGCGGAAGCTCAGCTGAGCGGGCGAAAAGGCAGAGCTCCGGAGTCGCGCACATTGCGCGCAGAGGAGGGACTGCTCGCTGAGCTGCTGAATTGCCCCAGCGGGAAGGACTCAAAAGCTCAGGACTGTGCTGAGCCCCAGTTCTGACTGCACTGAACCCCAGTCCTGGGCAAGACCCTCGGGCCCCAGCCTCATACAGGGGGAATCTGGGCTGTAAGACAGAAGCTCAGGGGGAACGGCGAAAAGCCGAGCCCCTGAGTCGCGCACATTGCGCGCACAGAGGACAGACTGTTGTTTGGGCCGCGAGATTGCCCTGGCAGGAAGGAGACATAAACTCCGGTCTGTTCTTAACCCCACTTCCAACTGCTCTGAACCCCAGTTGTGGGCTTGTTGGGGGAGAGACTACACTGTCTGGTAGCGGGCGAAGTTCTAGGACGCCTTTCTCTCAGAGGTGCTTGCAGCGAGTACCAAAGGACACTGAGGAACACTGAGACTCAGGAACCTCCGAGGGTGGGGTAACCGGAAGCCAAGGCTGTAGGCTCCACCCAGAAACTCCGCCCCATCCAAGCTGAACTCAGAGAGGCTTTTGCAGGTTTTGCAGGTTTCCAAGTCTAGTGGAATAAGGTTGTCTGCTGGCATAGACACAGCTGATCCTCCCAACCTACCAACTCAGGGAAGCAGCGAAAATGCCGAAACGAGGAAACAGATCACAAACAAAAGAAATGGAGGACAAAAAGCGACTGGATATAGAGTTCAAAGCCACGCTTATAAGGTTGTTCAACAATCTCTTAGAAAAGGCCGATAAAATAAATGAGACCTATGAGGATATGATAAGGGATCAACAAGAAATAATGAAGGGTCAACTAGAAATAAAGAATACAATCTCTGAAATAAATAATATTATACAGAGTCCTAAAAACAGATTGGAAGATTGCAAGGATCAAGTCCAAGATTTGGAACACAGAGAGCCAGAGGACACTCCTCCACAGAAGCAAGAAGACAAGAGAATCCAGAAAGTTGAAGATAATGTAAGAAACCTCTGGGACAACTTCAAGCGAACCAACATCAGAATTATGGGCATCCCAGAAGATGACAGAGAGCAAGATACTGAAAACATATTGAAAGAAATAGTGACAGAAAACTTCCCCCACCTGGTGAAAGAAATAGACTTACACGTCCAGGAAGCACACAGAACCCCAAAAAAAAGGAATCCAAAAAGAACCACACCAAGACACATCATAATTAAAATCCCAAGAGCTAAAGACAAAGAGAGAATATTAAAAGCAGCAAGACAAAAGCAGGTAGTTACCTATAAAGGGGCACCCATACGACTGTCAGCTGATTTCTCAACAGAAACCATGCAGGCCAGACGGGAATGGCAAGAAATATTCAAGGTGATGAACAACAAGAACCTACAGCCAAAAATACTCTACCCAGCAAAGTTATCACTCAGAATCGAAGGCCAGATATAGAGCTTCACAAATAAATTTAAGCTAAAGGAATTCATCACTGCCAAGCCAGAATTATATGAATTGCTAAAAGGGGTTCTTTAGGAAGAGGAAGAAAATAAAGATGAAAATTATAAACAAACACGTAACTATCAACAAGTGAGTCTAAAAACCAAGGGAAGTAAAAATCATGATGAACAATATTAACTGGTGAATATAATAGAATCAGAGGTATGGAAGGGGAGTGGACTGATGATTCTCGGGGGAATGGGGCGGGGCGGGAAGAGATTGAACATAAACTGCACCTATGGATGAGGACAATGGGGGATGGGGAAAGGGCAGAGAATTGAATGGAAACTTGGTGTAGAGGAGCAATTGGGGGGGGGAAATGAGGAACATTTGTAATAATATGAACAATAAATATTTATTTAAAATTAAAAAAAAAAAAGAGAGAGGGATAGAGAGTTAGAAACATCGATGAGAGAGAATCATCGATTAGCTGCCTCCTGCACACCCCCTACTGGGAATGTGCCCACAACCAAGGTACATGCCCCTGATTGGAATTGAACCCAGGACCTTCCAGTCCGCAGGCTGATGCTGTATCCATTGAGCCAAACCAGTTTTGGCAGTCGGGACTTTTTTAAAAATGCCACAGGACACAGGACAAATTGTTAAAAATCAGGACTGTCCCGCCAAAAGTGGGACATCTGGTCACATTACCATAGGTGTGATTTCTCTTGAGGCCGCTCTCCTTTGGCTTGCAGGTCTGCCTTCTCACAGTCTCTCCTCTGAATGTGCATCTCTGGGTCTCTGTGTACAAATCTCATTGTCTTGTTAAGGACCCCAGTCAGATTGTATTATGGCTCACCCTAGTAGCCTAATTACCTATTTAAAGGGCCTATCTCCAAATACAGTAATGTCCCAAGGGGGTGGGTAGGGCTTCAACTTCACAACAGTCCTAATAGATGGGGATTAATCATGTCAGCATTTCAGATAAAGAAAGCAAATCTTGTCCAGCCGCTGTGGTCCAGTGCTTGAGCGTTGACCTATGAACCAGGAGGTCACAGTTCGATCCCCAGTCAGGGCACATGCCTAGGTTGCGCACTTATCCCGAGTAGGACGCAGGCAGGAGAGAGCCAATCAATGATTCTCTTTTATCATTGATATTTCTCTCTCTCTCTGAATTAAATAAAAAATATTTTTTAAAAAAACCCAAATTCTCAGTAAGGGAAGGGTACCCATTTAATAAACAGCAAAGTGAGGATTTTAATTCACTACTGCAATGTTTTTTTGTTTTTTTGTTTGTTTGTTTTTTTTAAACATATTTTATTGATATTTTACAGAGAGGAAGGGAGAGAGATAGAGAGCTAGAAACGTCGATGAGAGAGAAACATCGACCAGCCGCCTCTTGCACACCCCCTACCGGGGATGTGCCCGCAACCAATGTACATGCCCTTGGCCGGAATCGATCCCGGGACCCTTCAGTCCGCAGACCGACGCTCTACCACTGAGCCAAACCGGTTTCGGCTCACTACTGCAATGTTAAAGCTACACATACTTTCCCCTTCTGTGTGCTGCCTCTCTGTTCCCATTACATACAACTTTCCCCCCATTTCATCCATAAGTTCTGGGATGAATCCATAGATGTGGGTTATATGGTCTGTGAATTTCAATTTTCTAGGGAGCTTATGTAAACATTTGGAATAAAATATCCATTTAAAATTTTTTTAATTGATTTTAGAGAGAGGAAGGGAGAGAGAAACATCACTGTAAAAATCATTGATCGGCTGCCTCACGCACATTCCCTGACTAGAATTGAACTTGTAACTTGGTCATGTGCCCTGACTGGGAACTGAACCCACCACCTTTCAGTGTATCGGATAATGCTCCAGCCAACTGAGCCATACCGGCCAGGGCAAAAATGTCCATTTTTAGAATTACTGTAATTCTAAATATTATTTTTCGAAGTAGAAATGTAGGAAAAGACTTCCTCCATGCAATTCAATTCTTCACTGAACAGCTTGGTTAAGGAGGTGGGGAAGTGTTTAGAGCCACAGCCACGATTCAGGGCAGCAAACTTGTCTCAACCCTGTCCTTTATGCCGGAGGGTAACTGCGAGTGGACTACCTGAGCTTCAGACTATGGGTTGATTTTATTCTCAAGAGCAATGAATAATTAGTTATCTTTGAGTTAGTTCTCTGGTCTGGTCACAGACTTTCTCTCTGTGGGTAGGAAGAATACTACCAGTATCCAAACTGAATATGAGTTATTAGCATCTTCAAAATCAGCTGAGATTCCTGCCTGATGATCCATGTAGCAATTTTAATTGATTATTTAAAAAAATATATCTTATTGATTTTTTTACAGAGAGAGGAAGGAAGAGGGATAGAGAGCTAGAAACATCAATGAGAGAGAGACATCAACCAGCTGCCTCTTACACACCCCCCACCGGGGATGTGCCAGCAGCCAAGGTACATGCCCTTGACCGGAATCGAATTCGGGACCCTTCAGTCTGCAGACCGACGCTCTATCCACTGAGCCAAACTAGTTTCGGCTTAATTGATTATTTTTTCAAAGGACTGCCTGGCCAACTCTAGGATTAGTTTATTTGCTTCACAAGTGAATATAAGGAACTTCTTGGGTCCTTCCTCTATCTTCTTCCTCTTTCCCTGTTCTCTCTTAAACTTTGACCCAGTTCTGTGGTTCTCAACCTTTTTAATGCCATGACCCTTTAGTACAGTTCCTCACGTCGTGGTGACCCCCACCCATAAAATTATTTTCGTTGCTATTTCATAACTGTAATTTTGCTCCTGTTCATGAACATAATGTAAATATCTGTGTTTTCCAATGGTCTTAGGCTCTACAGCAGCGGTTCTCAACCTGGGGGTCACCACAACATGAGGATCTGTATTGAAGGGATCGTGGCATTAGAAAAGTTGAGAATCACACGCCTCTTCTGGGGGAGTGGAAACGAAGGTGAAAAAAACACACCTAGTAATTGCTATTTACTGAGTGTTTTCTGTGTATCAGTCAAAGATTCCCAACTTGTCAGTGGTAGAGCTGACATTTAGACTCATTCCTGACACCAAAACAGGCCTTGCTTACACTCAGGTGCTGTCCAATCCTGGTTTTCAGGTGCTTTGCCCAGGGCTCCTTCCCTGTGCTGCTTCCTCTGCCTAGAAATAGTCTTTCCCCTTCACTGGCTGGTGAACTTTGATTTCCTTCAAAAACAACTCAAAACTCATTTCTTCCAAGTAGAATTAAATATCCCTCCGTGAGAGAGGGGGGTACCCTAGAACGCTGACCTTCAAACTTTTAAAAAATATATATATTTTATTGATATTTTACAGAGAGGAAGGGAGAGAGATAGAGAGCTAGAAACGTCGATGAGAGAGGAACATCGACCAGCCGCCTCTTGCACATCCCCTACCAGGGATGTGCCCGCAACCAATGTACATGCCCTTGACCGGAATCGAACCTGGGACCTTTCAGTCCGCAGAGCGACGCTCTACCACTGAGCCAAACCGGTTTCGACGACCTTCAAACTTTTATTGACCTCAACTCACAATAAGAAATACACTTAGGAAAAAAACCAGACTGAAAGAGAAAGAGGAGAATTCAGGGCACAAGCGATGAAAAACTGAGGTAGCGGGGTGCGGACGTGATACAGGCTGGCAGCGGATTCCGGCTGGCGGGGGGCATTGCTTTCTTCAACCTGAAGAGAGACAAGCTCCCGATCTCTCTGAAGTCCAGTTTCTGGGGAGAAGCTGGACTGTCTGCCAAGGGGTCGGAAAGTGAGGGTGGCTTGCTTGCAGAGCTGCACCCAAGAATATTTTTTTTGCTGTGACTATGGTTGCTGCCTGATAATTTCTGGTTCTGTTAGTTTTACAGAATGAGGATCAGTTTAAAGAACGAGGAAGTGAATATTGGTACTATCTTTGAATGGTCCATTTGGAAATAATACCGTCTTTGAGCTAAGGCTGGAAAGCTTTTATTCAGAACAAGTAAGTATATTAAGAATAAAATCTGTCTGGTTATGTAGCATGCCACCGAATGATATTGAGTGAAAAATCAATTCATTCCTTCCCCTGAGGAGTTATATGTGGAATTCCCCATAAGTATTTTTTTATATATAATTTATTGATATTTTACAGAGAGAGGAAGGGAGAGAGATAGAGAGCTAGAAACATCGATGAGAGAGGAGTATCAACCAGCTGCCTCCTGCACACCCCTTACTGGGAAAGTGCCAGCAACCAATGCAAATGCCCTTGACCGGAATCGAACCTGGGACCTCTCAGTCCGCAGACCGACGCTCTATCCACTGAGCCAAACCAGTTTCGGCTCCCCATAAGTATTATTTTGTGGGTTTGAGAATTATAGACCTGGCAGCGTTATAGACCTGGCAGAGTTATAGACCTGGCAGTTATAGAACTGGCAGAGTTATAGACCTGGCAGCCCATGATAAAAGGCAGAAACACAGTTAGGGTAGGACTTACACAGAACAATCAGGTGTGTTTTTAAATAGGTCCTCTGTCATCACCTATTAGCATAACCTCCCAGCCAGATAGCAGAGATATGTACCTATCAAGTGCATTGCGAAGAAACATGGTGTTTCACATGGCAACCAAAATGTAATTCAAAGATATATATTTGAGGCCCAGTGCACAAAATTCATACACTAGGTGGGAAGTGTACCTCAGCCTCTCCATAACTCAAGATGGGTCTAAAGGGGGGAAAAGTCATGACCCTAATGCTTGTTGTATTCATACTTTATACACGTGAATAAATACGTACGTATTTCCCCATCTCCTCAGTGAATTTCATTAAGGAGAACAGTCAGGCCCTCATTCAAAGGATGGGAATGACTGTTACAAAGCAAGTTGTGGACGAGCTCTTTGTGATGAAGGTTCTGAATTTTGAAGAAGTAAACAACATTTGCTGTGAGAAGGTCGAGCAGGATGCTGCCAGAGAGATCGTCCACATGATTTTGAAGAAGGGTTCAGAAGCCTGTAACCTCTTTCTGAAATTCCTTGAAAAGTGGGACTATCCTCTGTTTCAAGACTTGAACGGACAAAGTAAGTATCAGATTGCTACAAATAGACTAAACCACGTGAGGACCCTGATCCCCATGACAGAGCCTCGGCTCTCCTCCCTCTTCACATCACTGGGTGGTGTCCATGGGAGGGAAAGCTCGGGCACTCTCAGGAAAAACTCCCATTGGGTCACTTGATGGTGAGGGCAATAGGTGACTCCAAGGTCGGGGAACAGATGATTTACAGTAGCCTCACTTCAAAACCAAATCGGACAATGGAGGCACCTAAGAAGTCCATGAAGTAGTGGTTTCCACCAGCCCATGATCCAAGCACCGGGGTAAAGAAAGCTTGACTGACTAAAGAAGCACAATTCTGCTTTTCGTGAACTATTAATTTATTTTCAATTTTTAAATGTCAATAGACTTTTCAAAAAAATAGATTTTTATTGATTTCAGAGAGGAAGAGAGAGGGAGAGAGAGATAGAAACATCAGTGATGAGAGATGTGTCCTTGACTGGAATCAAACCCGGGACCTTCCTGTCCGCAGCCTAATGCTCTATCCACTGAACCAAATCAGCCAGGGCTAGACTTTTTTTTAAAATACATTTTTATTTATTTCAGAGAGAAAGGGTGAGGGAGAGAGACATAGAAACATCAATGATGAGAGAGAATCATTAATTGGCTGCCTCCTGCATGTCCCCTACTGGGGATTGAGCCAGCAACCAGACATATGCCGTGACTGGAATCAAACCTGTGACCCTTCTGTCCGCAGGCCTACACTCTATCCACTGAGCCATGCTGGCTAGGGCTAGTTTTTATCTTATTAAACCGGTAAATTACTTCACAACAGATTTTAATCAAGGTTAAGGCCTGATCATCCATCTTCCCACTGTTCCCGGGCACTTTTCTTAACCCAGACACAGCCTCCTCCCATTTCCAATCAGCTGCTACAGGAGTTGGTGGCGGAAAGGGGGAAACAAAAGTCAAGAGGGGAGGAAGGGTGAAGGGTGACAGGGAAAAGCAGGAATAGATATTTGGAAGCCCTTGTGCCAGCTGAGAACCGGGGAAGGGAAATGAAAACCGTCCGTAGAAGATTCTCATTCTCCTGAACTCTGGGCTCTGGGGGAGACACAGAACCGGGTCCTCTTGACCGTCACCTCTTCTCCAACAGGCCTTTTCCACCAGATGTCAGAAGGAGACGTGGATGATTTGGCTCAGGATTTAAAAGATTTATACCAGTCCCCATATTTCCTGAACTTCTACCCCCTGGGCGAGGATATTGACATTATTTTTAATTTGAAGAGCACCTTCACGGAGCCCGTTCTCTGGAGGAAGGACCACCGCCACCACCGCCTGGACCAGCTGACCCTGGGCGGCCTGCTGGACACCCTCCAGAGCCCCTGCATCATCGAGGGGGAATCGGGCAAGGGGAAGACCACCCTGCTACAGCGCGTGGCCGTGCTCTGGGCCTCGGGAAAGTGCGGGGCCCTGGCCAAGTTCAAGTTGGTCTTCTTCCTCCGCCTGAGCCGGGCCCGGGGCGGGCTCTTCGAAACCTTGTGCGACCAACTCCTGGAGGTCCCCGAGGCCGTCCGAAAGCAGGCGTTCATGGCCGTGCTGCTGAGGCTCCGGCAGAGGGTCCTTTTCCTCCTGGACGGCTACAACGAGTTCGAGGCCCAGCACTGCCCGGAGCTCGAGGCCCTCGTCAAGGAAAACCACCGCTTCAAGAATATGGTCGTGGTCACCACCACCCCCGAGAGCCTGAAGCGCATCCGGCAGGCGGGGGCCCTGACCGCCGAGGTGGGGGACATGACGGAGGCGGGCGCGCGGGCCCTCATCCAGGAGGTGCTGGTCCCGGAGCACGCCGAGGCCCTGCTGCGCCACATCCGGGCGTCCCGGTGCCTGCGGAACCTGATGAGGACGCCCCTCTTCGTGGTCATCACCTGCGCCGTGCAGATGGGGGAGAGCGAGTTCCAGGCCCGCACGCAGACCTCGCTGTTCGGCGCCTTCTACGACCTGCTGGTGCAGAAGAACGGGCGCCGGCACCCGGGGGCGGCGGCGGCGGCGGCGGCGGGGGACCTGGCCCGGAGCCTGGCCCACTGCGGGGACCTGGCCCTGGAGGGCGTGTTCGCGCGCAGGTTCGACTTCGAGCCCGAGGACGTGCGGGGCGCGCACGAGGCCGTCCTGCTGACCACCGGCCTCCTCTGCAAGCACACGGCGCAGCGGCTGCGGCCCACCTACCGGTTCTTCCACCCGTCCTTCCAGGAGTACGTGGCGGGGCGCCGGCTCAGCGGCCTGCTGGCGTCCGGGGACCCCGCGGAGGCGGCCCGGGGGCGGGGGCACTTGCAGAGGATGGCCTCCATCCCGGATATCACGTCCGCGTACAGCAACCTGCTCCTGTACGCGTGCGGGTCGTCGGCCGAGGCCGCCAGGACGGTGCTGGGGCACCTGGCAGCCGTGTGCCGCCCCGGCGGCGGCCTCCCCGGCCTCCCCGGCCTCCCCGGCGGCCTCCCCGGCCTCCCCGGCGCCAGGAGGCCCCTCTGGAGGCAGGAATCCGCGCCCAGCGTGCAGAGCGCCGCCACGCGGGGCACCCTGCAAGCCACCGCCGACGCCAGCGCCCTAACGGAGTGCGGCATCGCCTTGTTCCGCGAGAGCGCGCGCCAGGCGGACCTGAGCGCGGAGTTTGAGGCTTTCTTCCGCGGCCAAAGCCTATGCATCCACTCCGGGCACATCCCCGACCACCTGTTTGACTTCTTCGAGCTCCTGCCCAACTGTGCAAGCGCGCTGGACCTGGTCCGGCTGGACTTCTACGGGGGAGAGGGCCCGAGCAGGCCCCCCGGGGGAGGGGCCCCCGGCACCTACATCCCCAGCAGGGCCGTGTCTTTGTTCTTCCACTGGAAGCAGGAGTTCAAGGCCCTGGAGGTCACCCTCCGCGATTTCAGCAGGCTGGGCGAGCAGGACGTCAAGTACCTGGGCAAGATCTTCAGCTCGGCCAGCAGCCTGCGGCTGTCGGTGAAGCGGTGCGCGGGGCTGGCCGGCGGCCTCGGCGCGGTCCTGGGCGCCTGCCTGCACCTCCGTTCCCTGGCCGTGGAAGCCAGCGCCCTCACCTCGGAGGACGAGCGGCGCATCGCCTCCGTGGCCAGCCTGGCAGCCCTGAGTGTCCGCCGCCTGCACACCCCGCGGCTGCCAGGTACCGTCAGCAGTCGATGCCGTCGTGGACCCTGGCTCAGTGCCGTGGGGATGTTACGCAGCCTGTTGTTTTCTATTAACGTCTGCAGTTTTTTTTTTTTTAATATATTTTATTGATATTTCACAGAGAGGAAGGGAGAGAGATAGAGAGCCAGAAACGTCGATGAGAGAGAAACATCGACCAGCTGCCTCTTGCACACCTCCTACCGGGGATGTGCCCGCAACCAAGGCACATGCCCTTGACCGGAATCGAACCCGGGACCTTTTAGTCCGCAGACCGACGCTCTACCACTGAGCCAAACCGGTTTTGGCTAACGTCTGCAGTTTTGTAGTGATATCTTCTCTTTTATTTCTGATATTGGTGATTCGTTTTTCTTCTTTTCCTGTCAATCTTGCCAGAAATTGCTCAATTTTATTGATTTTTTTTCAAATACATTGTTCACGGCTTTTTCCTACTGTTTATCTGTTTTCAATTTTTATTTATTTGTGCCTTGATCTTAATTTCTCCCTTCTTCTTGCATTGGGTTTGTTTTGGTCTTCTTCCTCTAGTTTCTTAAGTAGTAAGTTTAAGTTATTGACTTGAGGCCTTTCTTTATTTCTAATATAAACATTCAATACTATAGACCTCTCTCTCTTTTGTTCTATATTTTTTATTGATTTTTTATAGAGAGGAAAGGAGAGGGATAGAGAGCTAGAAATGTCGATGAGAGAGAAACATCGACCAGCTGCCTCCTGCACACCCCCCACTGGGGATGTGCCCGCAACCAAGGTACATGCCCTTGACCGGAGTCGAACCTGGGACCCTTCAGACCGCAGGCCGACGCTCTATCCACTGAGCCAAACCAGTTTCAGCTAGACCTCTCTCTTAATAGTTGGTTAATTGCAGCTTTTGATATTATATTTTTATTTTTGTGTTTTTCAAAAATATTATCTCATTTCCCCCCGAGACTTCCTATTTGATCTATGCTTAGAGGTGTGCTGTTTAATGTCCAAGTGTTTGGTAATTTTCTTGTTATCTTTATGCTACTGTTTTCCAGTCCAGTTGCGTTATATTTGGAGAACATGCTTTTAGCTAATGATGCCCATTTCTGACCGAAACCCATACATTATGGTGTCAATTTCATGATCATTTTTCTTGCCTATGGTAATAACAAAACTCTTCTCATTGGTAATAGAAATTTAATAAATGACAGTTGAGCAAAGTCCAATTTCTTTTCTTTTGGCAGGTGGTTTGACGGACAGCTTGGGGAATTTGAAGAATCTTAGGAAGCTTATGCTGGATGACATTAAGATGGATGAGGAAGATGCTATAAAACTAGGTTAGATTTTTTTCTCTTTTATTAATGTACATCTGAGAATAAGAACAGTTAACTCAGCCTACACAAGGCAAGGATGTCTTTATGCATTTGTGACGGCATCGGTTTTCCTGGACACTTTTCTCCATCTCGATAGCGCCATTTTATATAAACTATACACCGCTAGATGATAACCCTTTGGCGAACAGAAGACAGGATATGTTTTATCTTCCTGGCTGATTGACTCCGTTTGCATTTGAATAAATATATATATATATTTCTTCATTGATTTCAGAGAGAAAGGGAGAGGGAGATACGAGGAAGACAGAGAATCTTTGATTGGTTGCCTCCTGCATGCCCCCTACTGGGGATTGAGCCCACAACCCAGACATGTGCCCTTGGCCAGAATCGAAGCTGGGACCCTTCAGTCTGCAGGTCAATGCTCTATCCACTGAGCCAAACCGGCTAGGGCTCTGCTTGCATTTAAAGCATAGAAACAAGGTAAATGTTTAAACTGTGGCTTTATACCGTATTTGCCGGCGTATAAGACGATTTTTTGGCCCTGAAAAATAAGTATTTGCCGGCGTATAAGACGACTGGGCGTATAAGATGACCCCCTAACATTTCCACTAAAAATACAGAATTTGTTATATACTCGCCGTATAAGACTACCCCCCACTTGGAGGCATATTTTTCAGGGCCAAAAAATCGTCTTATACGCCGGCAAATACGGTAATTACAAAAAGCTTCAGAAATTATTGGCTATATTTGTATTTACTTATTTATTTAAAAAAAAAAAAAAATATATATATATATATATATATATATATATATATATATTTTACAGAGAGGAAGAGAGAGGGACAGAAAGTCAGAAACATCAATGAGAAAGAACCATTATATAATAGTTATATTTATAGAGAGGAAATATATATTATAAAATATATATATTTCTTTATTGATTTCAGAGAGAAAGGTAGAGGGAGATAGAAACATCAATGATGACAGAGAATCATTGATTGGCTGCCTCCTGCACACTCCCCACTGGGGATGTGCCCACAACCAACATACATGCCCTTGACCGGAATCAAACCCGGGACCTCTCAGTCCACAGGCTGACGCTCTATCCACTGAGCCAAACCGGCTTTGGCAGCTATATTTGTATTTAAAACATATAAACAATATTTAAAAGATTATACAGTGGCTTTATAATTAAATAAAACTTAAAAAGTAGGATGGAACACCAGAATGAATGTGGATCAAGGAAAAACACAAGCAGAACACATGATTTGCCTTCTAGGACAGGGAGGTTTCTGTTTGAAGCTGTTTTTAACAGCTTTGTGGAGGGTGTCATTTTTTCTTTTTTTCTTTTATTGGCTCTTCCCCCTACCCACCCACATTTGAGACCTCAGTTAAATGCTCCTCAGCCTTGTTCATTTTCATTCTGCTTGCCTAAAGACAAACCTATCCTATAATTAAAGCATAGTGACTTTTTTTTATTTTATAGCTTCCATAAGCATAATCAAATTAATTCAGTGCTCAGTGAACATTTACTGCATGCCTGTGAGTTCACAGAATATCAGCGGTTACAGGAGCCCGAGAACATCTAGTCTAATTTTTTAAATTTTTAAATGTTATTACTAGAGGCCTAGTGCACGAATTAGTGCACAGGTGGGGTTTAGCCGGCCCATTCCAATCAGGGCTGATCAGGCTGGGATGGCTGGGGGGAGGGGCTGGGGGTGGTTGGCCTGCTGCTCCCACCCCTTGGTTGAACTCCTGGTCGAACTCCAGGTTAAGGGGAAATTTCATATTAGCCTTTTATTCTATAGGATTGATTTCAGAGAGAGGAAGGGAGAGGGAGAGAGAGATAGAAACATCAATGATGAGAGAGAAAAATTGATTGGCCACCTCCTGTATACCCCTACTGGAGACCAAGCCTGCAACCCAGGCACGTGTTCTGACTGGGAATCAAACCGTGACCTCCTGGTCCATGGGTGGAAGCTCAGTCACTGAGCCACACTGGTGGGGCCAGTTTTCCTATTTTACTGCTACTGGAACCTAGAACAGTTTATTGACTTGCCCAAGTTCTCACCAATTGGTAGAAAGGGTGCAAAAACACCTACCTGAGACAATCTGGTTCTACTATTAAGGAATTAGAATAAACCAGTCTAAATTTACTATTCATCAAAGAGTTACTGTGCAATAGGTTAGACAGTAAGTACACTAGTACTTGACAAACTAATACTTCTAGTTGACTCCTCACAATAGTCCTAGTACATAGGTATAATCATCCCTAAAACCATAGCTAAAAGGTTGAATAACTTGCTTACACTCACACAATTATTAGGAACGGGATCAAGGGACCAAACTGACTGCAAACTTCATGCTTACAACCTCTGAGCTATGTGTACTCCCAAGACAACAATTACCATTCACCTTCCATGTGCCAGGACCATCCTAAATACAGTATATAGCTTATCCACAACCTTCCCAAAGCACTGCAAGGTAGCTATTATCAAAACAGTACATTTCCTGCTGGAACCGGTTTGGCTCAGTGGATAAAGCGTCAGCTTGCGGACTGAAAGGTCCCAGGTTCGATCCCAGTCAAGGGCATGTACCTTGGTTGCGGGCACATCCCCAGTAGGGGGTGTGCAGGAAGCAGCTGGTCCATGTTTCTCTATCATCGATGCTTCTAACTCTCTATCCCTCTCTCTTCCTCTTTGTAAAAAAACAATAAAATATATTTAAAAAAAACAAAACAAAAAACAACAGTACATTTCTTTCCTCTAGGTTACAGTACCATCAAGATCAACCACTATTTTAATGGCACAAAGGTATCGCCTAATCAAGCCAAGGGACATTTTAGAATGTTTTCACTTGTATCACTGATACACGATCAATCTTTCTCCTGGTTAACATGCTACATTGGATGTGGTCTTCCTTTATATATATATAGATTTTTCACAGAGAGGAAGGGAGAGGGATAGAGAGCTAGAAACATCGATGAGAGAGAAACATCGACCAGCTGCCTCCTGCACACCCCACATTGGGGATGTGCCTGCAACCAATGTACATGCCCTTGACTGGAATCGAACCTGGGACCTTTCAGTCTCCAGACCGAAGCTCTATCCACTGAGCCAAACCGGTTTCGGCTGGATGTGGTCTTCCTTGTAAAGCACCAGGAAGGCCCATATCATGCAGTCCCAGCAGGGCTCTTTGGAGGCTGTTCCTAGAAGCACACCAAGGAGCTCACGTTCCTTGCCCATGCTGCCCCTTGGAATTCAGATTCCACCCCCTCTATGATTTTTGAAGGGCTTAAAGAGACAGTGCTCACTCAGAAGACTTATTTCTATGAAAAAAAGTTGTGGTAAAGGCACACATGGATACCCATTAAAATACTGCACATTTACTACAGGTTTTCTCATGCTGTCAAGAGAATGACCTTCATAAAAGAGATTGTAGGGCCCAGGAGCCTGGAGAGTTGAAAAAAATCTGCTCTCTTTGGCTTTTTATAACTCAAGGTCTCTACAGAAAGAGCAAGGGCTTGGTGCCATTGTTGATCGCCTTCTTTTCAGCCATTCATCTGTGGTTAAATCAAATTAACTGGGCATCCTAATGCATTTCCTTTCCCTCTATTTGCAGCTGAAGGTCTGGCAAACCTGAAGAATATGTGTTTACTTCGTTTGATCCACTTGTCTGACATTGGCGAGGGAATGGATTATATAGCAAAGTCTTTGTCAGCCGAACCCTGTGACCTTGAAGAAATCCAATTGGTCTCCTGCTGCCTGACCGCCAGGGCCGTGAAAACCCTAGGTAACTGGCCTGCGTGGGCTGAGGACAGTGAGAGAAGATGTGGTGCTTTCATAGTAGTTCGGGCAAGCTAGATCTCTCAAGCAGCAATTTAATTTTTAGAGAAACCGGAAAAGATCATGAAGACATCTGGGTAATATCTAGTCTGTTTTTAATGGTTTTCTCCACAATTAGAATAAAAATGGATTATAGATGGATAATAGAGAACTTCAGACTAATTGAAGATGTTATCATTTTAAGAGAAGGCGAAGAGGAAGAAATTAAGTAGTAGGTGCTTGGTGCTTAGTAAGTATTTGGATAAATGGATAAATAAAAGATTGAGAAGCAGAGAGAGGGGTTTCCTTAAATGCTGTCAGGCCTTCTAATTCTTTTTAAAAATATATATATATTTTATTTATTTTTTTTTTTTACAGAGAGGAAGAGAGAGGGATAGAGATTTAGAAACATAGATGAGAGAGAATCATCGATCAGCTGCCTCCTGCACACCCCCCACTGGGATGTGCCCGCAACTAAGGTACATGCCCTTGACCGGAATCGAACCTGGGACCTTTCAGTCGGCAGGCCAACGCTCTATCCACTGAGCCAAACCAGTTTCGGCAAAAATGGCTAATTTTTTAAAGGAGATTTTTCTAATCAGTCTTGATTGGAAAAACTTCAACTAGATTAAGCAACCATAATAAATACAGGTGTCCCCACTATCAGAAAGGAGAGCATTCTTATGAAACCTTTCTCTTTTAAAAAAATATATTTTATTGATATTTTACAGAAAGGAAAGAAGAGGGGTAGAGAGTTAGAAACATCGATGAGAGAGAAACATCGATCAGCTGCTTCCTGCACACTTCCTGCACAATCATTGATCGGCTGCCATAAAGCTCACTCCAAAGCCAACATTGAACGCTAGTGGTGCTTTTCGCCTCTTTTGTAAAAGCAAGGCGAAAATCTCCTTTAGATTTCTTTCAGTTATCGAAGTGGGGTAACTGAACTCTGGAAAGGGGGCGAGTACCTTTATCTGTAGTGAAGAAAAGAAGCAGTTCTTAGCTCGAGTGGTGGCATTTTGTGACTAATGTTCTTTTTAAAAAATATATATATTTTATTGATATTTCACAGAGAGGAAGGGAGAGAGATAGAGAGCTAGAAACGTCGATGAGAGAGAAACATCAAACAGCCGCCTCTTGTACACCCCCTACCGGGGATGTGCCCGCAACCAATGTACATGCCCTTGACCGGAATCGAACCCGGGACCTTTCAGTCCGCAGACCGACGCTCTACCACTAAGCCAAACCGGTTTTGGCATGACTAATGTTCTTATTAAAATTTTTATTATTAACATCACAACTATAACTACCAAAACCATCTAAACAAAGAACAGCTCATCTCCTTGGTTCTTGTGCCTTCATCTCTCCTGCATGAGAAGAGCATTTTAGAATCAGAAGCAGCCTCTCATTTCCCCTAGTTCATCTTCCCCATTCTGAAGATGAAGGCACGGAGGCTTGGAGAAATGGAGTGATGGCGCTGCTTTGGGTTTTACTGGGTAACAATGGCCACTTCGCCTTTAGGCTGAAGTTTATTGCTCACAATGTAGGACCAGGAAATACCCGTCCATTTGGTCACAGCCATGGGAGTAGCCAGATACTTCTGAGAACAGCTAATCAAAGCTAATAAAGATTTGTACACTCTCAACAAAGAAGACAAGGGCTCAGAATTCTTATAATTAACCCTGATAGTATTTTTCTTTTGGTGGTTTTTTTCCCCCAGCTCAGAATCTTCACAATTTGGCCAAGCTGAGCATTCTTGATTTATCTGAGAATCACCTGGAAGAGGATGGAAATGAAGCTCTCCGTGAACTGAGTAAGAGTGACCACTTTTCCTTAGAAAGTCAGGGAGCCCTCTCTTAAACTGCCTTACGGAGCACAGGCCACGGCTTCTGAGTCACCGGCTTTCACCTGCTCACGGCACCTGAGGCTCCCAGCGGCTTGCCCTCTTCTGTGGAGCCAGTGTCTGAGAGTAGGGCATGCTTAAGACAAACTGGCTCAAGGAGTTAGTAATAAGATTTTAAAAATATATATTTCATTGATATTTTACAGAGAGGAAGGGAGAGAGATAGAGAGCTAGAAACGTCGATGAGAAAGAAACATCGATCAGCTGCCTCTTGCACACCCCCTACCGGGGATGTGCCCGCAACTAGTGTACATGCCCTTGAGTCCGCAGACCAACACTCTACCACTGAGCCAAACCGGTTTCGGCTAGTAATAAGATTTTTAAGATGTAATCAAGACATTGTGATTATGTGTTTAAAAAAACAAACAAACCTGATACTTACTGTCTGAGATTTACTTCAGAATAAGACAGGAGGGAAGGAATTTGGTGAGAATAAAGCAAACATCCATGATTTGCTGTTTGTTAAAAGTTGGTGGATTGGTACTTACAGCTTATTATACTTCCCTGCATAGTGTTTGTATATTCTTGAACACTTTCCATAGAATACTAACCAAAAAGCAAATTGACTCTCACTGCACATGGAGTAGCTGAAGAGAGAAAGACCCCTCCTCCTCCTTTATCCCTCATCAGTTTTGAGATGGATCCAACTCCTGAACTGGCTGTGGTTCCTCAAGTTGACAGGCTGCACGTGTTGGGACAGCTCTGCGTGCTGATGCTGCCCTGGAGCAGCGATGCGCGAGTCAGCCTGACCGGGCTGTTGGAACAACTGGAGCGCGCCCCACAGCTCATCAGACTTGGCCTGAAGAACTGGAGGCTCACCGACGCAGAGATTAGAATTCTAGGTAGGTACACACGCCGAGCAAGGAGAAAAGAGGTTGGTCCTAACAAAGTTCTTTTTTTTCTTTTTTTTTTTTAAATATTTTTTTATTCACTTCAGAGAGTAAAGGAGAAGGAGAGAGAGAGAAACATCAATGATGAGAGAGGATTCATTGATTGGCCTTTCCTGCATGCCCCCCACTGGGGATCGAGCCCGCAACCCAGGCATGTGCCCTTGGCTGGATTCAAATCCAGGACCCTTCAGTCCTCAGGCTGACGCTATATCCACTGAGCCAAGCTGTCCAGGGCCCTAACAAAGTTCTTAAATTGACTTTCTCTTTCTTCTTTCCTTCTCCCCCTCTTTCCCTCCTCTCTCCCCTCCTATATTTCATGTTTTTTTTTAAAAAATTTACTTGCCCCATCCCCTTTTTAAAAATATATTTTTATTGATTTTAGGGAGAGGGAGAGAGAGAGAACCATCAACGAGAGAATCATTAGTTGGCTGCTTCCTGCACGCCCCCTACTGGAGGATCGAGCCCAAAATCCAGGCATGTCCCTGACCAATGAATCAAAACGTGATTTTCTGGCTCATGGATCAATATTCAACCACTGAACCACACCAGCCCAGCTGCCTCCCTTTTTTTTATACAAATATATTTAAAGGAATAACATGATTTAAAACACTGGTCTGCCTTCAGGTTTTTAAGCATTTCAACTACAGTATTTACATTATTTGACAAGGTGTATTTTGTAGAAACAGCTCTCCTTAGCCTTAACTGTCTGACATTCAGCAATGCCATTCCGATTTTGGCTAAAGTTTTTAAGTCACCTGCTTTGAATTTAAAACATAAAGGGCTGAAACCGGTTTGGCTCAGTGGATAGGGCATCAGCCTGTGGACTGAAAGGTCCCAGGTTCGATTCCTGTCAAGGGCATGTACCTTGGTTGCGGGCACATCCCCAGTAGGAGGTGTGCAGGAGGCAGCTGATCGATGATTCTCTCTCATCGATGTTTCTAACTCTCTATCCCTCTCTCTTCCTCTGTGTAAAAAATCAGTACAATATATATATATTTTTTTAAATCTAAACGAAGTGCAACTTTAACTGGTGTCACAGAATACCTGTAAGTAGCTGTGATGTAATTCCAGAAACAAATGGAGATACAGAAATGCCTGGACAACAGCAGCCTCAGGCAGCTGGCGAAGGGTCCTCATGCTACCTGTATTAGTTGCCAAGTTCTGTGGCACAGACCACCCCCAAACGTGGGGCCTTAAAACAACTACAGACCCTCCTTCACAGCTCCTGTGCGTCAGGGGTCTGGGAGCGGCCCGGCGGGCTGGTTCTGGGTTCGGCTCAGATGTGCAGGTGCCGTCCAGATACGGGCTGGGCGGCTGGAGGATCTGCTCCCGGGGCGGCTGGCTCCCCACGTGGCTGTGGTGAGTGCTGGCTGTCACCCGAGGCCTGTTCCCACCCCTGGACTTCTCCAAAGTCTGCTGAGCGTCCTCCCCACATGGTGGTTCACTTCCCCCAGAGCAAGAGGTCCCAGAGAGAACCAGGTGGAACTGCAGTGTTCCTTATGATCTAGTCTTGGAAGGTCATGTCTGCTGCATCCTATTGTCAGCCAGGCTAGCCCTGGTCAGCGAGGAAGGAGGTGATAATACAAGGGCGTGAATTCTAGGTGGTGAGGATCATTGGATCCGCCTTGAAGGCCACTGTATCATCTAAAGGCAGTGGTCGGCAAACCTCGGCTGGAGAGCCACATGTGGCTCTTTGGCCGCTTGAGCGTGGCTCTTCCACACAACACCATGTGTGGGCGCGCACATACAGGGCGACTGACACTTCGTGGCCCATGGGCAGAAGCCGGTTTCCGGCCTGGGTGAGTCTATTTTGAAGAAGTGGTTCTAATGCCGAGCCACGCCCAAGGGGCCTAAGAGCTGAATGTGGCTCGAGAGCCGCGGTTTGCCGACCACTGATCTAAGGCAAAGGGTTAGTGAAAACAGCCTTGACTGCCTTCATTTCCCTCACAGATGGTCTAGTCTAGCAGCTGTCTGCAGGGCCTGTATTTTCAGTGTACAATTCTGTGGCATTAAGTACATTCACATTCTTGTGCAACCACCACCACCATCATTTTCATCTTGTCCGACTAAAACGCTGTGCACATTAAACACTCACTGCCCCCCTGCTCCTCTTTTTCAAACCTTCTCTCTTAGAGATGTGTGTGTCTCTAAAGTCCTTAGGCTGGCCAAGGGTTTTGCCTTCCCTAAGGTTGCTTTAAGTTATGGATTTTCCTTTAAATTTTATTCTTTCTCCCCATCCTGGCACCCTAAGTCAACTTTCTTAGCACCTTCCCTTAATTCCTAACTCCACATCCATCCGCTCTACCCACGTACTCCCATAATCCATCAAATCTGATCATCCTGGTGTCATTCCTCAGGCCCCTCCCTCCTCCGCTCGGGGTGGTATTGGAGGCAGGTGGCTTCCGTGACAGACTAATTAGTTAGCTAATAAATAACCCCGCTCAGGTAACCTCACACCTTCAGTGAGTTGGAAAGGATGTATTTTTTCAAAGAGGCCTCTGGGAAGTGTGTAGAATTAGCATTACACGTGACAGAGGCATTTTTGAGGCGGAGACCTTTTAGCATCTTCTAAATCTTTCAGTAGGTAGCTACCGAATCTGCCTACTTCTGAGCCTGGCCTGTGAGACCAGAGAGGGAGATGGTGTGTTTAATGAAATAAAAACTGAGCTAGGTGAAAAAAACAAAACCGCTGAGCTACGTGGCAATTGCCATGTGGTTTTAATTGCCTAATGCCTTATTGCCTCCATATGTAAATGAGGAAAATAGGCGCAACAGAAGACCCCGGTGTAATTATGGATCTAGCAGACTTACTGAATGCTTGTGGGGAATTGTGAAAGGCAGGATTACATAATAGTTCCGGATGGCAAGTCAATTAAATTTAATGTTGGCACTTCTACTTTAAAAAAAAGAGATATATTTTCATTGATTTCAGAGAGGGAAAGAAAGACAGAAACATCAATGATGAGAGAGAATCATTGACTGGCTGCCTCCTGCACACTTCCTAGTGGGGATTGAGCCTGCAACCCTGCATGTGCCCTTGACTGGAATCGAACTCGGGACCTTTCAGCCCCCAGATCCCACTGGTGGGTCTCTGAGACAGCTCCACTGAGACAAACCAGCTAGGGCAGCAGGTCCACTTTCTTAAAGACATGCTTGACCATTTCTGCCAACTCAGGCTCTCGCTGCCTGTTAATCGTCTTGTCCCCTTCCCTTCTCCATCTCTCTTTTTTTAAAATATATTTTATTGATATTTTACAGAGAGGAAGGGAGAGAGATAGAGAGATAGAAATGTCGATGAGAGAGAAACATCGACCAGCTGCCTCTTACACTCCCCACATCGGGGATGTGCCCGCAACCAAGATACATGCCCTTGACCGGAATCGGACCCGGGACCTTTCAGTCCGCAGACCGACGCTCTACCACTGAGCCAAACCGGTTTCAGCCCATCTCCATCTCTCACAGTCCCCATGGCACGCCCCTGGCTCACAGGAGCAGCAGTCAGTCTAGGCAATGACATTGAGCGATGGACATGTATGCGGAGGCAGTAGCATAACGAAGCAACATGTGATGAGAGATAGTCTCTCATGGAAGAAAGATGCCTAATGAGAGGCAGTGAGAACACAAGATGTGGGTATGAAATCAGAGACAGTGGTTGGCATGTGCCTTCCTGGAAACACCCCGCGCCTGGATCGGCCTTAACGTCCCCCTTTTTCCGTGCCCACACTCAGGCTCCTGGGGGGAATCACAGTTTGGCAGATAGGAACAATATAGGTCCACAGCGACAAATTCCAACGGACACATTGAGAACCAAATGGTAAGAAAGCACTGTATATCAACGTTTGTGGCAGGAGGCAAAAGCAGGGCTTGAGGAAAATTCTCATAGCCTTAAATACGTTAAAGATGGAGGGCTGAAAATGAATCTTTTTAAATTAAGAAGCCAGAAAGAAAAGAAAAAAAGAGGCCAGTAAAAATAAAGTAACCAGGAGTAAACACAGGATAACAAACGTAAACGTACAGGCGTACCTCACCGTACTGCACTTCGCTTTAGCGAGCTTCACAGATGCTGAGTTCTTTACACACGGAAGGCAACACCCTCCGCCAGCAAAAACATCCCACTGCCCTCCCTGTGGTGCTCTGGAGCGGAAGCTGGGCAACCAGGGGGTCCGGGCTGCCCGGTCCACCTGAGCCAGGTAACCACAGACGGTGTGGATCCTACGAGCGTTCACTGCAACACTGCGGGCAGGAGGAGTCAGCTGCCTGTCCGGGGAGAGGGACAAGGATTACAGCGGGAAGCAGGAATGGGAAGCACGGGGAAGCAGGCACGGTTGCGGGCAGTGCGGGCCAAGGGACCAGACTGCTTCAGCACCAAGGTCGCTCGCTCACCTTTCCGTGATGACGGGCGGCTCTTGGAAAAGGAGAATGGACTGCATTCCGATGCTGATTCCCATGTCCTGGGGCGTACAACTCTCAGCCAGGTGAGAGGCGCTTTTTCTGACCAGAACAGAGCCATCCCGGTTCACAGAGCACGGTTAATATTTCTTATCATCATAGCCAGTCTCCACGCTTCTATTCCTGCCCCTAGGAGAACCGCACCCGCAGCATCTCCAAGGTCTGCCTGTATAAATCAATGAAACAGAAAATAAAGATTGATAAAGCTTAAAATTGACCCTCTAAAAAAGAATAACAAAATAGATAAAAATCAAGCAGGACTGTTCAAGAAAGAAAGAGTGGCATGATTTCATCAGTCAATACGGAGACACAAGCACATGCTTGTAGTAGCTTTACTGAAGATTGCCCCAAACTGAAGGCGACTGGGATGTCCTTCAGTAGGTGACTGGATGAACAAACTGTGGTACAGCCACCCAGCAGTGTACCGTTCAGTGGTAAAAAGAAATGAGCTATTAGCCTGGAAGAGACAGGGAAATGTCAGGGGCTCAGGAGGAGGGGAGAGAGGGCTAAACAGAAGCAGCTCTGGTTTTTTAGGGCAGTGGAACTATTCTGCATGATACTGTAATTGTGCGTGCATGACAGCGTGCATTTGTCAAAACCCATAGACCTTTACTACACCAGGAGTGAACCTTAATGTATGCAGACTAAAAAATCACTTAGGAGGTCTGAGATCGCTGACAACAAAACGCAGGCTGCAAAAACAATCTGACTGTATTACAAACTACGAAACAATCTCACTGCAGGGAATGAGGGGCAAGGAAATGGACCTAAGAACTTTGGAAAGTATATGTTAAACTAAAGGCAAAATAGCCCGGCCGGCATGGCTCAGCGGTTGAGTGTTAACCTATGAACCAGGAGGTCACAACTCGATTCCGGGTCAGGGCACATGTGCGGGTTGTGGGCTCGATCCCCAGTGGAGGGGTATGCAGGAGGCAGCTGATAAATGATTCTCATCATTGGTATTTCTGTCTCTCTCCCTCGCCCTTCCTCTCTGAAATCAATAACCATAGCACCCATCTAATGTATAATGTATATTTTTACACTATATTGTAAGCTCAATAGGACAGGCATAGCGACTATGTCAGCCCTTTTCAGCTATCCCCAGCACCTAGCAAGCACAATCTGTGGTGCACAGTAGGCACTCAAAAATGTTTTGCCGAATGAAAAACTGGTAAGAGCTCTGGCAATGCTAGACTTTTGTTTAGGATGCAGGAACCTGTGTTGGGCCAGGGGGTGGTAGAGGATTAAGAAAAGACAGACAAGAGAAGAAAGCTGGGTCTGTGATGGAGAGACAGCGTCACGGCTTGCAAGCCGAGTCTTTGTTTTATAGCCAGATTTCCCGAGGCAAAGTAAGGGCGTGGTCAAGATGTTTACAACCTTCTCAAGGGTTTCGAATCTACTTGAAATTACATGCTCCTGATGGAGCTTTGTGTACGAGCACATCCCACAGCCTAGATCACTCAGCCACGTGAAACCACAGGTTCAGTCCATAATCTGTCCAGACACTGTAGCTGCTCTCCACAGGAACCCTTCAAGGATCAGATTCCTTCTACCCAGAGCATTTGAGATTCTGCTTGGAATTATTTCAAATACTTGTTATAAATTATATTAATTTCTAGGGGTCCAGTGCAGGAATTCGTGCACCTTGAAAGGAACTGTGGACTACTAGGCTGTGGTAGGCACAAAGGTGGGTCTAAGGCCCATCCTCTGTGCCCCCATCTGGCCCCTCCCACCGCAGCCCTAGTCCCCTGTCTGCCTGCAGACCTGCTCTGGCACAGAGCTATTGGGGCTGGCGCCATCAGTGGGTGCAAGCGGCAGCTGCTGCCCCAATTGCCCCTCAGGAGCAGGGGAAAGTGGAGAAGCCCTAGGGAATCAAGGCCAGTAGCCGCTGCTCACACCCGCTGATGGTGCCAAGCGATTGGGCCCAGCACTGGGCACTGGTAGTGGGTGTGAGCAGTGGCTCCAGCACTGGCAGTGATTGCAAGTGGGGCCATCCTGGCAGAGGGTGTGAGAGGCGGCTGCCGGCCCTCATCTCCCCTCAGGAGCAGGGGGAGGCAGAGAAGCCCTGAAGGGAGATTGGGGCCGGCAGCCACTGCTCGCACCAGCTGATGAAGCTGAGCGACTGGGGCCAGCGCCAGGAGCCAGCAGCGGGTGTGAGCACTAGGCAGGAGCAAAGAATTTTGAGTAAATCACCAGAGCCTTGTCCCGATGACAGCAACGGGTGCCCTGCCTGGGTCTGGCACATCCACTACCTGCTCCACTATCCTGTCGCAGCGGATGCCTGCCATGTTCTGTGCACACCCTCTGGTGGTCAGTGCATGTCATAGCAACTGGTTGTTCAATCTATTTGTATATTGGCCTTTTATTATTTAGCATACTTATATTCGTTAATTATACTGATTAATTAAATACTGATTAATTAAATACTAATTACTGTTTATCAGATTCCCTTACACTTTAGGAATAATTTAACTTGAACATACAATGAACTACATTCATAATAATTGCCCTACCTATAGAGAATTTCTAAAGTAAGACACTGGTCCAAACATGACCATTTCTCTTAAAATAAAAAAACAAAAACAAAACACTGTTCTGCTTCCAACTAAAATACTAATTTCTATTTTTTCCAGGTGCATTTTTTGAAAAGAACCCCCTGAAAAACTTTCAGCAGCTGGATTTGGCAGGAAATTGTGTGAGCAGCGATGGATGGCTTACCTTCATGGGTGCATTTGAAAATCTTAAGCAATTAGTGTTTTTTGACTTCAGTACTGAAATATTTTTACCCGATGCAGCATTAGTCAGAAAACTTGGCCATGCGTTATCAAAGTTAACTCTTTTGCAAGAAGCTAGGCTTGTTGGGTGGCAATTTGATGATGATGATGTCAGTGTCATTAAAGGTGCTTTTAAGCTAGTGACTGCTTAAGTAAGGGCACTGGGGAACTCCATTACTTTCAGCCTGGTGTCTTAAAAATCTTTGCTCATACAGTCCAAAGGTTGGCAAGTATATGGCAACCAATTATCCACCTAAAAATTATCCTTGTCAACAGTGTCTGCCCGTTTTTTTTGTTTTGTTTTGTTTTGTTTTTATAGAGAAGGAAGAGGGATAGAGAGTTAGAAACATCGATCAGCTGCCTCCTGCACCCCCCTACTGGGAATGTACCTGAACCAAGGTACATGCCCTTGACCAGAATCGAACCTGGGACCCTTGAGTCCACAGCCAATGCTCTATCCACTGAGCCAAAACCGGTCAGAACTCGCCCCTTCTAAACTGCCTCTTCCTTTACTGATATCAGGATATCATCACTTCTTTAGCTGGCCTCCTGCATGGAAATCTTTTTTATTTTCACCATCGGGGGGATGGGGGGGGAGAGAATGCCAGGCAAATGAGACCAAAGGAGAGGAGGAAGTGGGAGTTCACTGATGACATGTGCTATAGTTCTGTGTTTCATGATTCCTAACAGGATTATCAGATACTCAAAGGGTTCTCTTCTTCATCTCATGTTCCCTTGGTCTCAAGAATAGCTGGGCCGAAACCGGTTTGGCTCAGTGGTAGAGCATGGGTCTGCGGACTGAAAGGTCCCGGGTTCGATTCCGGTCAGGGGCATGTACATTGGTTGCGGGCACATCCCCGGTAGGGGGTGTGCAAGAGGCAGCTGGTCGATGTTTCTCTCTCATCGACGTTTCTAGCTCTCTATCTCTCTCCCTTCCTCTCTGTAAAATATCAATAAAATATATTTAAAATAAAATAAAATAAAAAGAATAGCTGGTCAGTTTGGCTCAGTGGATAGAGCGTCTGTCTGCGGACTGAAAGGTCGGCAGGTTCAATTCTGGTCAAGGGCCTGTATTTGGTTGCAGGCACATCCCCAGTAGGGGGTGTGCAGGAGCAGCTGATCAATGATTCTCTCTCATCAATGTTTCTAACTCTCTATCCCTCTTTCGTTCTCTGTAAAAAATCAATAAAATATATATTTTTAAAAGAATAGCAGGTCATATATGCATATTCATGGACACAGACAATAGTGTGGTGAAGACCTGGGGCTGGGGGCAGGCTAGAAGGGGTCAATGGGGAGGAAAGGTGGACATATGTAATACTATAAACAACAGAGATGAAAAAATAGATCACAGGAACTGGTATACTGTATGCACATTTACTTAGTACAGTGCCTAATATGTACTAGATTCTCAACAAATATTTGCTAAATATGAGAATTAAATTACCAATAAACAGCTATTGAATAAAGAAGCCAGAATTACTTAAAATCATAAAACTCCATGTCTGTTCTTTATTCATAAAGTTTAATTCAAACAATTTGGAATGTGAAAAGCAATTTTTTATATGAAAAGCAGATCAGACTCCCAAAAAAGATTGATATTCTTTAGTCAAGAAAAAAAATTGGCAGTTTATGAACAGCTAAATCAGTCTTGAAATTGAGTCCACCCCAGTTGCCGATACACATATGTAATTTCAACTGTGACTTTAAGGAAGAAATAAAAATGCACTCATTCTTTCATTACTCTATGGAAGCTAAGGCTACTTTGTCCTCATCTTTTCTTCAACCCTTTGTGACAGTAACACTATTTTCTGGTTTTTATATTAACAAAAGGAGTGTGTGTGTGAAAATTTACCTGTGATCGATGCCTAGAAGTTGAATTGAGTCATAGGCTTTTTATTTTTTTATAGATACTCCAAATTGCCCTCCTGTACCATTTAGTCAATATTTTTCTTCAGTTTGTCTTAAGTTTAACATCATGTACTTTAATTTTCATCCTAAGTAGTGATATCATGAAACCATGTGTTTTATGTGTTAATGTTTTTTTTTTTAATGTGGATTAAAAGGTATAATAAAAAATCCTTAATCAATGAACACAGAACTCTGGGGAGGGAGGGCATGAATGGGAGGTGGGGGGTGGGGGGGGCAATGGTAAGCTATGTACACATATAATACCTCAATAAAATTTTTAAAAAATGAAAAAAAAATCCTTTCCCACAAAGAAATAAGACTAAGAAAAATCTGTTTAAACAGATTTAAAAGATTTATTCCAGGCAAGTCTAAAATAAACTAATTCCTAAATGGTGTTAGCCTGCGGTTCACCTTCTATTCTCATGGCGCCTCAAATTAATGGCTTGGGTGTTGGTGTAGGGAACACTTGGCCTATATGCTGAGGTAGTCACTGGAAAGAAATTCTGGGAACAAAATTGTTTAGCAACTGGGCACATATTCTATAAATTTAGTCATAAAATTTTAGAGCTGATAGTTTACAGATCCTAATTCATTCCGCACCCTATCTTTACATATGAGAAAGCTCAGGGAGGTTAAATGACTTGCCCATGGTTACAAAACTACTTACATAGTGGCAGTTTCAGTTTTGGAATCCAATTCTTGTCTTCCAGTCCAATGTTTTTTCCATTACAGACAGGGATTTCTCAAACAGGGTTCATCATACTCCATGAAGCTTGCTCTTAAATCACAAACCATGGAGCAAATATTTAATTTGAACTTCCTCTTTCTCTCTCTCTCTCTTTTTTTAGCTTTAAGTAACTCCATGGCAAGATTTACCAGCAAGACTACTGTCTAAAAACCTGTGCTGGGCCAAATTTCTTGTTTTCATATCCGGAAGCTAGCCAGAGCTTGGCAAATGAGACATTATATAATAATGCAAGGAACAAAGTCACCTATAGCAGTTGGCAGGACTGAAGTTCAGCAAGTAGATAGAGCCAATTTCTTCAGAACCCACAGGCAACTTCTCAAATAGTGTAGGCTGCCATGAAAGCACCTTTGGTAGGACAACAACTGCAAAGATGTTGCTTCTGAGTGGGTGACGAAGAAGCAGGCATTTAACCTCACAGAGACCTGTGTTCAGCACCTGGACACTTTGAAAATCCCACAGGGATGGAGATGTGCATATGGTGGCAGCACATACATCTGAACCATCCCTCGGTACATGGCAGTTCTTCCGATTTCATGCAAGACCCAAATTCACATTTAGATTAGGTCAATGGAGGGAAAACCACCCTGTAACGGTAGACCAATAGCAGGCTATAGTAATAGTTGGAGAACTTAAGACAAAGGACAACACACAGATTGCCTTATTACATCTGACAAAGCTTCCTTTTCACCAACAGTCAAAGCGGTGTGGACTCCTTCTTCAGTAGGTAAAATGCCTGAACAGGTCGCAGATGCCAAGACAATGACCAGCTCCTCAGCAAGCAAAGGGAGTTTAGGACATGGTCACTTATTATCACAGGATTAGCTACTTGTGATAGAGATGGCTTCTTAGATGTTTGTTATTCCACAGAGAAGAGATAGGCGTTGCTCATATTTAAAAGAGGATGAGTTGATTGGAGAAACTGTTGCAAATTCTACATGAACAGAAATCTTCTCTAGATGGCTGGGCGATGGCTGGAAAAGTCACAAATATCCAGGAGTCACTGGATTCCAGAAAAGTTGAATCCACTCTTAAAATCCCTTTTTAAAACCCTACCCATAAAACTCATGATATAATGAGAAAACCTCAGGTAATTGCTGCTTGTTATATTTTTTTATATGTAATATTGGCCACATTAGAAAGTTCTTAACATTTGCACTTGGAAAGTAATCAAAACAAGTTAAAAACTGCCTGTAGCAAGTCTGAAAATACTGTACTCTACAATCTAAGATCCATTATCTTTTGGTAAAAATTTATAATATAATCTCAAACTGATTGTGCAACTTTGAAAAGATATCCAATCCCATATTATAACGTATGTTGAATTCCATGTATTTTAGTAACATATTTGATATGTTTTGTTTAAAAAATGAGAAACTAAGTCAACCAATGAAAGTTACAAAAAAGATATATTCCATCATTATGTCAGAATCTAATTATGTGTAAGAGAGAAAACTGGAATTCCTTTATTGCACATCACCTAAGGATTTGGTACTTATCAACCAAAATAAAACACTTTCAGAACCATGGACTATTTACAAATGTACTGAAATTTTTAAATGACAAAAACTAGGTAGTATGCCCTAGCCAGTCTGGCTCAGTGGATATAGAGTGTCAACCTGCAGAATGCAGGTCCCAGATTCGATTCCAGTCAGGGGCACATGCCCGGATTGTGGGCTCGATCCCTAGTGCAAGAGGCGGCCATTCGATGATTCTCTCATCACTGACTAACTCTCTCTCCCTCTCTGAAATCAATAAAAATATATTAAAACACCAAAAACTAGGTAGAATATATTCTAAAACTTCTGATAAAAATTTTTACTTTTACTTTGCAAGACATAATTCAGAGGACCTCAAAAGAAAATGTAGCAATTAAGTTTGGAAAAGCCATAAAAGGGGACTTTTTTACTTTTAGGATGGATATTTTTATCCTTTCTTAAAATGTGTATCATAATTCAATATGCAGGTTTATAAATTTCACCGAAGACAGTATAATGTGATAGATCTACTCTATCAAATGGTTCTCTTGTAAAGGTAATCTCATATCACACTGTAGTCAACTTCAAAACCAAAGATAGCAAAATTCAAATTTAGAGAAATACACTTTCTAAAGGAAGCCTAGTTAAAGCCTACAACATTTAGAAGTTTCTCACTGTTCTAACTATATCTTACAAAAATATAGTTTCATATAATGTGAACTAGCCTACTATTCTCTAACATTTACAACAAATGATTGAACAGTCAATGCAAAGTTGGATTACTAAGTAAATTGGAAGTCAAGGAATCAATATTCCTCATAAATTATTAAGTCACAGTATGTCATGGTCTTGGTTGTCCAATTCTATTGTTAGTTCCGTATCTGCTTGGTATATTTGTAAAACCAGTCCTGAATCCTTGGGTTGCTCCAATTCCTGGAACTCCAAGTCCTTGATTGACCATACTGCTATAAGGTAAGTGTCCATGATTAAGTCCCAAACCATAAGGTCTTGTTTGTGTGTTTAGAAGAATAACTGGGTTCACATTTTTCCCAGGAGTGTTGAATGAAAATTCTGGAGGTGGACTACTAGGTTTAGTTGGAGTTGATGTGACAGGGTTCGACTCATCAATGCCCTTTAAAGGAGGCATGGGTATTATGTGATGATCTGAAAAATTTAGGACATTGGCTGCAACGGGCCCCGATGGTAAAGAGGGCCTTGTCCAGTCATCCTTGAAAATTTGAACAGTCAGCGTAGACACTAGAGTGTACAGCCTGTTGGTCACATGAGCAAGAACCATTTGTTCATTTGCATCTCGGCGAATTCTTACATGCACGGACCCAGCCTAAAAGGGGCAAAAGAGAGACTGCTTAGAATTACATGACAGAAAATTCCCTTGGAAACGAGCATTTTACTTATGATTTGTTGTAACAGTACTTGGTATTTTCTTTCATTCAAGAGAAAACTTAATATCTTAATATTCCTTAAAGACTACCTAGTAATGATTAACAATGACATAATTTGTGACTCTAAATAAAACATGATCTTTTAATATATATAAAAGAGAAATCCATGTAGGATGAAGACGGGCATATTATATAAATGAGGCAGAAGATAAATGAAGTATATAAAATGCAACAGGAAGGCAGAAAAAGGAAATATTAATTCAAATTGGGAAAGACGTCAGTTTAAAAAAATGACATTTGATGATCTAGGGTTGATGGTTAAATGAAATTTCAAAAGGTGGAGATAGGCTTATGAAACAGCAATTAAAACGCATGGCATGTCTGGGCAGAATAAGCAATATAAAGAAGTACAAATATTTCAGGGGTCAGAAAAAGAATAAAACAAAGGGAGAAAGGAGGAAAGAGGAACAAAGAAAGAATGTAAAGAAGAAAGTAGGTAATGGGGTGAAAAGGAAAGAAGAGGCCTCTTAATATCATAATAAGTTTTATCAACAGCAATAGAATAGAGTTCAGAAAAATTATAGGTATGGATGACTGCCAATTATGTAGGAAATAACTGCAACCGTATAGGTTAAAAGCGAAGAGGTCTGAGAGGACACACACACACCGTGGGATCAGAGAGGAACACAGAGGGATTCTATGGGTTAGTAATGCGAGGACTTGATACCCAACTGGATGTAATGCATGAGGGAGATGAACTCTTCAAAGATAATCTCAAGGGGTCTAGCTTACCTTACATTACTAGGAACATAGGGAGCACAAGGCATTACAATGAGGGTTAGCAAAGGGATTAGCCAAAGAACATGTATGCATAACCCACAGATACAGATAAGGGTGTGGTGATAGCCAGAGAGGAGGGGGGTTGAGTGGAGTTGGGCAAAGGCAGGGAAAATGGGACATCTGTAATAGTTTCAATAATAAAATTGTTTTAAAAGTATGTTTATAAATCTGAAAAGACATTTATCACACGTTATGTTTTTAAAGTAGATAATAAAATAGTAGATACAACAATGATCCTGTTTTGACCAAAACACATACATACAGAAAAATATCAAGCATGACAGACTTATCTCGATAGTAGAATTATTATGAATTTTTATTCTCTCCTTTTTGACTTAGTTGTAAGTTCTAACTTATATAATAAAATACCCAACAGTTATTTCATGTTGATTTCTAGATAAACTCAAGACTTTAAAAAATATATATATTTTATTGATTTTTTTTTACAGAGAGGAAGAGAGAGGGATAGAGAGTTAGAAATATTGATGAGAGAGAAACATCGATCAGCTGCCTCCAGCACACCTCCTACTGGGGATGTGCCCGCAACCAAGGTACATGCCCTTGACCGGATCAAACCTGGGACCCTTCAGTCTGCAGGCCGATGCTCTGTCCACTGAGCCAAACCGGTTTTGGCAAGACTTTTTTAAAAAATATATTTTTATTGATTTCAGAAAGGAAGGGAGAGAGAGCTAGAAACATCAATGATGAAAATCATTGATTGGCTGCATCCTGCACATCTCCTACTGAGGATTAAGCCCACAACTCCAGGCATTTGCCCTTGACCGGAATCAAACCTGGGACCCTTTGGTCTGCAGGCCAACGCTCCATCCACTGAGCCAAACTAGCTAGGGCTAATCTCAGACTTAATAAAAAAATTTTTTTTAAATTTACAGACAGCATAAACTGGCCAGTTGGTTTAGTTAGAATGTGCCTGAGTCTATGACTTGAACAGTAATAGGTATTATCATTAATCACAAAACTGAGAAAATATCTATGTTGCTTAAATTTGACTTGCAGTTGATTACTTTTTTAAAATATATATTTTATTGATTTCTTACAGAGAGGAAGGGAGAGGGATAGTTAGAAACATCAATGAGAGAGAAACATCAACCAGCTAGCTGCTGGTACACCTCCTACTGGGGTTGTGCCCGCAACCAAGGTACATGCCCTTGACCGGAATCGAACCTGGGACCTTAGTCTGTAGGCCAACGCTCTATCCACTGAGCCAAACCGGTCAGGGCTAGTTGATTACTTTTAGGTAAGACAAGCCATGTCTAGAAATCAAGGCAGCTTGATTTCTCCCTTTTCTTGCCACTGCCATCTCACTGCTGTCACTATACAAAACTATAAAAGATATTGTATCCTCTTTCAATCGGATGTGGAAATCAAAGTAAAATAAGTGGAAACCTTTTTTGAGACTCAGTCTCCTATGTTTATAGTGTTTGCATTAATCTAGAGTTTTTGTGACAACTATTCTTAGCAATTCAATAGCTTGTTTTAGTAATCTCCTTGGTCTTAATTAGGCAATACATCAGTACAGTTAGATGGCCAACTTGTGAATAGCTGAGGTAACTATTCTCTTTGTTTAAAGCCACCATGCTTAATAAACACTTGTCTACTAATTTACTGATACCAGTATAATGAAAAGAATTATTAAAAATGAACTGGAGGAATGCAGATTGGTATAACCATTTTTAGAAAGCAATTTGGCAAGTGGCATCAAAAGCCATAAAGGCTATAGTATTTGTTTATTCACAAAAAACCCTTCTAAAAATTAATCTTTTTTAAAAAATAAAAGATTGATCTTTCATTTACTGAAGAGCACCGCTCTTTTGGATGACCTGGTTACCTGACCTTTCAGTGTGCTGGTAGCTTGAGCAGCCCTACCCCCCACACCGACCTGAGCTCCGCCTGGACCTCAGGCACTGCCTACTTTAGCAGAGGAACAGGTTTCACAGGGAAGAGGACAGCAACCACTCAAATGGGGGTGCTGCATGCCCCCGTCCCCTGACCACTGGGACACTACTACCGAGGCCTCCATTGACTCAGATCTGCAAGAGGTAGGCTCCCGGGCCTCGTGGCTTGACCTTGAGGCTCCCTTCGGACAGACACGAGCAGCTCAGGACGATCCCAGACAAGAAGGGATCTCTGGGTCCAGCCATTCCGGGTGAATTGTGTGGTGCAGACCCAAAGAGGTAGTGTGGCTACATCTGTTCAGGCCCACCTCGGGACTTAGCTGGTACAGGGACTACCGACCCAGATCAGAGTGGTTAAATCATCATGGCTGAATAAGATCTCTCTTGCAGTTAGTTCTCAGATTTCTAATTGTATCCTCACATGGCGTAAAGCCTAAAAATTAATATTAAGGAATAATCACGAGAATATACAAAGATTACACCAGAAAAATATGCATCCCAGCCAGTTCATATGGTAACAATGGAAATCAATATAGGAATGATTAAATAAATTATGGCATATTCATATAATGTAAAATTACAACCATGAAAAATTATGTTAGAATTCTTAGAAGATAGCGACAGTGGTGGCACTTTTTTAAAAAAAAAAATGTTTTTATTGATTTTTTACAAAGAGGAAGAGAGAGGGAGAGTATAATTAGAAACATCGATGAGAGAGAATCATTGGTTAGCTGCCTCTTGCACACCCCCTACGGGGGTTGTGTCCGCAACCAAGGTACATGCCCTTGACCGGAATCGAACCTGGGATCTTTCAGTCTGCAGGCCGACGCTCTATCCACTGAGCCAAACAAATTTTGGCTGGTGGCACTGTTTTGAAATGCTCCAAATATTCCCATAAATACAGAAACTAAGACAGCAAATACAAAAACCAATGAACACCGTCTACCAAAAACTAGCTAACCCCGTGCTAAGAAAACCCAAACGCAAGCTATAGACCTGCAGGGTATCAGCTTCTGTGGAGGAGCAAGTAGCAGTGGATCTGCCTGACCTAAAAACCTACAGCAGTGAGCCGGAGCTAGTGGCAATCCGGGACAGAGAATCTGAGAAAGGCAGCTGGGTCTGCAATAAGATATGAGGACCTGGGGCAGCCTGAACCCTAGAACTCTCAAAAGAAACCAGGCAAAGCCCCACATTAAGAAGAAACACTGGCAACAGAATCCCAACTGCGCGGCCCAGCGGAGGCTCAGGCCCAGATGGAGGGGGACAGAGCCGGGGAAGGAAACTGCCACTGCACAGACTCAGCAGAAGAGGGAACTCTAGAGCTACGAATTTAGACACACCGCCTTGAACCACCCCTTATTTTCTCAGTCCAGGAAACCTAATTTCATATAAGAAGAAGCCATAGAAAAGAACTGAATCCAAATCTCACACAAAGTAATTATAAGAAAATACAGATGAAAAGGTCACTGGAAAGATTTACCTACAAAACTGAGAACCACACCCCACTTTATCAAAACAAGCCAATAAACATGAAATCAGAACGATATAAATTAAAATTAGAAAACCTCAGAAATGAGATAATTAGAAACATAAGAAAAAATCCACTTCAGAAATGAAGACTAAATAAGGAATACAAAGGCAAACACACAAGTATACTGTAAGAGAAATAAAAGGGAAAAAGAGGGAAATTTTAAATGTTAAAAGGAAATGCAGATAAGACAAATACAAAAACCCCCACAAAAATACAAATGAGTACAACTGACATTCCCAAAGAAGAAAATCAAAGCAAGAGACCAGAATAAATATTTACAACTATAATTAAAGAGAACTTTCCTGAAAGTTTTAAAATGTTGTTTGTGAAATAACATTATTGAAAAGGTATACTGCATACTGGAAATAACTGACCCAGAATAACCAACACCAAGACACTAGTAAAATTACTATACTAAAATAATAATAACAATAATAATAATAATAATTTTAAAAATTGGGGCATCTAGATAAAATGATCAAGTCAGATATAAAGGAAAAAACACCCCAAAACAGAATATGAGTTATCAGGCTTTTGTTACAGCAACTAGAGGCCCAGTGCACAAAACTTGTACATTGGAGGGGGGTGTCCCTAAGCCCTGCAACCTCTCTAGTTTGGGACTCCACAGGGATTGGGCCTAAACCAGCAGTTGGACATCCCTCTCACAATCCGGGACTGCTGGCTCCCAACCGCTCACCTGGTTGCCTGCCTAATTGCCCCTAACCGTTTCTGCCTGCCAGCCTGATCACCCCCTAACCACTCTCCTGTCAGCCTGATGAATGCCTAACTGCTCACCTGCCAGCCTGGTCACCCCTAACTTCCCTCCTCTGCAGGTCTGGTCCCCCACAACTGCCCTCCCTCCCCTGCAGGCTCCAGCCGTCCCCAAACTGCCCCTCCCCCCCCGCCAGCCATCTTGTGACCACATGGAATGGTCATTTTGTGCAAGGGTGTGATAGTCAATTTGCATATTACCTCTTTATTATATAGGATTATTATATAAGATACTTTATGCCAGGGGTAAACAGAGTAGTATACTTAAGAAATTCAAGAAAACAAAATACCGTATTTGCCGGTGTATAAGACGACCCTCTAACATTTCCACTCAAAATACAGAGTTTGTTATATACTCGCCATATAAGACTACCCCCCACTTGGAGGCATATTTTTCAGGGCCAAAAAATCGTCTTATATGCCAGCAAATACGGTATATGCTCAGAATTTTATATCTAGCCAAAGTTTTTTCAAGTATAATGTCCACAACTGTTTTAAATAATCAAGAATTTAGGGAATGTTTTTCCCCAGGGGTTTTCCTGAAGAATTTACTAGAGGTTGAGTTTGAGATACCAAATGACTAGAGGGGAAAAGGGAGGTGAGGTAGAGACAAGGCAGCCATTTTTCCACTAAAGGAGCTTAACCCTGAAACTAAAGACTGTAGTACGGATGGCATCACTGAGCTGTTGGGCAACCCTAATCAGCCTACCTCTGGAATTTGTGTTATGTTAGAAGAACCATATCCTATGGTTAGCTTTTTTTAGTGATATGAGAACCTGTTTGTTATATGTGAAAAGAGCAAATTGTAAAACAGCATGATCTCATTTTCTAAGGAGAATAAATGTACAAGTATAAATACGAAAATATCAATAGCAATTTTCTCTACATGAGAGGATTATGGTGATTAATTTTTTCCTGGATATTTTTCTTTATTTTCCTCATCATTCTTGATACAGAAATAAAGTCTCTCTGGTAAGAGGTACAATATTGGATGAGAAAACATGGAATTTTATGCTGCAAAAGATGTGTTATTGTAACTCTTTAATATGTTCAGTGAAAACTCCAAAATTAGAACTGCAATTAAAAATAATTGCACCTTGCCCTAGCTGGTTTGGCTCAGTGGATAGAGCATCAATCAGCCTATGGACTGAAGAGTCCGAGGTTCAATTCCTGTTAAGGGCATGTGCCCAGGTTGTGGGCTCATGCAGGAGTTGGGCCAATCAATGATTCTCTCTCCTCATTGATGTTTCTATCTCTCTCTTCCTCTCCCTTCCTCTCTAAAATCAATAAAAATATATTTTAAAAAATAATTGCACTTTTTACTTTTGCAACATTTTCATATTTAGGAATGTGTGACTGAATTTGTCTTCTCTGGACAGTTCAATATTAAGATGATTTGGTTTAAAAGAAAAAAAAAGAAAAACATCCACCCATTAATCTCAATTGGGTTTCTGAATCTACCTGCATTTTAGACTCTATTGAACAAAATCAGAAATCAAAGGCTCTATGAAAATTGTAAAGAAGTAATTTTTTTCAGTTTTGGAAATTATAAAGTGTGCTTTAAATGATAACTAAAGTAATATATGGAAAACATACCAATGAGCCAAAACCTAGGGTCCAAAAATGCTCATTTCGTACTTCCAAGACTCCATCCAAGGTGGACACCTGAGAACAAACACAGAAATGGGGTTGTTTGCATTTGACAGATCCAACACGGGTCGGCCACACTCTGGCCTTGCTCTGGGCCTGGGAATGACGTGGCCACACCCTGCCCGGGGACACTCATTAGCCGAGAGAGGCCCAGCCCACTACGTGAGACGCCCTTTCTGCTCGTGTAGTAGAGCCACAAACTTATTTCCCCAGCTTCCTGTCTGCACTAGTCCTTCTAGAGTTGGGTCTTTACAGCCCCCACCCCACCTTGTTCAACAGTGTGGCTCTTTTCATTTTATCAATATGGCCTGTAGCTACAGCCGGCACTTGTGCTATTAGGGTTTTTTTTCTTTTCTTTCTTCTCTATCACTTCTTTCTCTGAACTCCCTCTCAACAAATTTCTGCAAAACAAAGATTGTTATTTGGATGTGGGTCAAAAGGGAATTCCAAGGCCAGATACATAGTGTGTGGTCCCTGAGGCAGTGGCACAGGCTCCACTGGCCGAGACATGCAACCTGCTCTCTTGATAAGGGTGGCCTTTGTGATGCTGACAACAGATATTTTAAAACACTTTTCACATCCAAATAATTCCATTTTCTTGCTCCTTCATTAGTTGGCAGGTGGAAACCTGTAACAATGCAAAAATCTAAACCCACAAATCAAGATGTTAGATGGTGAAGTAATCAACAGATTTAAAAAAAGAGCATTGAGCCGAAACCGGGTTGGCTCAGTGGATGGAGCGTCGGCCTGCGGGCTGAAGGGTCCCATGTTCAATTCCAGTCAAGAGCATGTACTTTGGTTGCAGGCACATCCCCAGTGGGGAGTGTGCAAGAGGCAGCTGATCAATGTTTCTCTCTCATCAATGTTTCTAACTATCCCTCACCCTTCCTCTCTGTAAAAAATCAATAAAATATATATATTTTTAAAAGAGCATTGATTTAACCAAGTCCTTAGGTTTTATTATAGAATCATAAAAGTTACAGCATTGATATAGGTAGGAGAGTGGTTTATAGATCATTATCTTCCACATCTATTTCAGGTGAATTTGGCTTCCAGACTGAGCAATCCTCAATCTTTCTGCTTTTGTCACTATGTTTTGTTTCCTAATGAGTTAAGGACACAAACGCCCCTAAAATTCTAAATTGGGTTTGGATGAATACAGTATTTTTTTGTACCCATTCTTTGCATTCTCTAATTATTAACTTAAATTATTTTATTATTCCATCTTACCTCTCTGAGAAGTTTGTCCAACTGACCAATAACATGGGGTGGTGTTGTCTGGGGGGGAAATAAAACATACAAGGGAGATAAAAATTGTTTTGCAACAATGGTCCAGAAACAAATACCAACCTTTGCTTTGTTTGACATGTACCCTATCATGGTTTAGGAAAGAGAGTATTCAACTGGCCCAGTAGTGGGCAACATAAAAAACTAGCGCATGCTCACTTCTGATCTTAACAAAGAAGCTGCTATCTCTAGAATAAAGTAAGCCTTAAAGAACCAGGCACTCAACAAAAAAACGTTTAAGAAAGTAACATTTGATATAGGGCATGGCACTAAACAACTATTATCTTATTGTTATTTACTGATCCTGGAGATGGAGATGCTGTAAGTTTAAGAAAAGGCATTAGGTAAAGGCAGAAGGAAAAGCAAGGCGGGAAACCACCTCTCCATTCAGGTACTTGTCTATAGGTAGCTGGACTGGTCCCATTGTTATAATAACTAATAATTTGTCACTTAAAATTTTAAGTTTGAAATTTAAAATTCTCACTGATTCAATCACAGAGAAAAAAAGAAGACAATCATAACCAGATTATACAATAAATTTATACAAATTAAAAGAAAATAAATATCTAAATACTTTTAAAAAGTAACATTGTTTTCAATTGAAACATTATTAGGGGTAAAAAAATTAATTTATAATTTTGTTTTATATTACAAATATAGGGATATTTGTGCCTTTATGGGCCCATGTGATTTCATCTAGTTTGTAGTGTACACATTTCAGAGATTATTGTCTGGCTTCATTTCTAAAAGCCAAAAGTTTCACAATCTGGTAGAAGAACGAGGCTAACATTAAGCATGCCCACTGAAAGGAGACCCTTACCTGGAGTAATACTTTCCCACTGTACACGCTCATGGGATACATGGTGCCAAATGTCATCAGGGCAATTGCTACAGCAGAGGCAGTGTCTACAGCAAAATAATTACTAAAAGAAAAAAATAATTCTGAATTGTAAATGTATGCCTCATTCAACTTCTTACAATTCAGTCTACCAAACATTAATTACCTCAAGGACCATTTTATCACAGATGAGCATTACTGGCAATTGGAACATCTTAAAGGAAAACAGAAGGTTTTCTGAATTGTTTCTTGCCAAAGTTTAGTGGGGGGAAAACTAATAATTATGTGAATTAGTGTGAAGAGATGATGCTGAAGAAGAAAATGTGAGCATTTCCTTACTATGTTCAGTCAATCCACTTGTCAACTAGGAAGATTTCATACATGTTCACTTATTGCAACATATAAAAACCCTTAAATAGTAATTTCTGATACAGAGACACTAACGACTTCATCAGTGATTCTATTAGCTTTCCTGTAAATAGTAAGTTTCTAATTTATAATTTCTAAATACTTACTTAATTTCAATTAGCATATACGTAATACAGAGAGCAAATGCTCCTGCAAGATCAATCAGAACAAATGGATTCATTCGGGGAAGGAAGACACTGCTAAGTCCTGGAATAATCCCACACACGCTAGGAGTAAAACAAATAAGAGTATTCGTTAGCTAGCAGAACTTAGGTGATACTGATGAAAATCTTATAAACGATGACTTGTCTTTTAATATCAAATATCTTTTAAAGAAAGCAGAGGATTTGGCAACAAGGCTCACTCATAAAGATCTCTCTTATATCATTAATTAAAACAAAAAAGGAAGAATAAGAATCTGATCCGTGAGATTCATATATTGACCTCAGCAATGAATCGTGCAAATTCCCGTGACATCCGCATTTCTTGTGCATTCCGTTAAAATCACGTATATCATGAAACCCCATAACATCTTACCTTCGACTAAGATCTGCAACATGCTCCTGAAGCCAACTTGTACTGGCAGCTTTAAGAAGAAAATACTAAATTATCTACATAGAAGAAATCACTACCGAAAACACTTGATTTCTTTAATGTTCAAAGTAGGTTTGGCAACAATCCACCTAACATTACAGAAGGACACGTCATTCCTCAAATATTGAACTTTTCCCCTCTTTTACACCTTTTAGATACTAAATCAAAAGCAGTTTTGACTACAATATATGGTTGACCAGCAGGAATTAATGAAGTTATACATATCTTTACTATTAATTTGAAGTTTTAAAGGCTCTTTATACTGTAAAGCATAAAGAGTTTTCTAACCAGTGTGCTGAGAATGGGTTATAAGTACACCAACTATTCCCTCAGCTCTCAGAAAGGCCAGGTGGGGGCTGACTACTTCCAAAGATACTATTAGGTAGTGTCCCTGGGCAAGCAGCCTCCAGGCTCAAGTTTCCTCTCACAGTTCCCCCAGGTGCTAAGAATATTCATTTTTAATGTATACTCTGGTAGAAAAGAAAAAAGACTGCCAAACCTTGTACAAAAGCCACTACACTGATGGTAGGACAGTTCAGAGCAGCTCCGGAAGCCAGAATACCTGACTTCAAATTCCACCTCTCCCTTCCCTAGATGTATGGCCTGCCTCAGGCTTCCGTGTAAAATGAAAAAGTTAAAATAATTTATCTCATATGGTTACAGGGAGAAATGGGTTATTTAGCACAATACCTAGCAGATACTATTTTCCACTCAAATTTTAGCTAACATCACAAGTCATGATGTTCCTGGGAACTTTCATTTCCAACTAATGAAAATACAAACTAGATAACCTTTTTGGAAATGAGTTTGGTAATATATATCAAAGCTTTTAAAAATACTGTATTTTTAATCCATTTATAATTTATCTCCAGGTATTTATTCTACATGCATATAGGAAATTTAATACAAAAAAGCTGATCAGAGCATTATTTGTAAAAAGTAAAGTTGGGAATATACAGAAATAGACTAATGTTTAATGAAAAGCAATAGGAAAAAAGTTTCTCAGGTGAGGATTAACCAAAAATAAATACATACATAAATAAATCTGGTCATCACAAGTATTATTATTTAATTTTCAAGTTCATGCAGTAAACTCTAAAACTCTCACTCATACAAATGTAACTCATACTTTATGACATTAATAAAGTCGTTTAAATCTGAATGGGCATTTCAGAAAGTTTTCTTCTTGATTTTCCTGGTGTTCAAGCCAGGGAGACCTAAAAAGACCCGTCTCTGCTTTAAAATGTAGGTCTGTGCCCATGGCCCACTTTTGTTTGTAATACCGCATCTCTTCATCAATCGCTGGTTAACCATTTACACCACTAAAGTAAAATAACCAGTCTGAATTTGTAAAGACTTAAAAATAAAAGAATATTTCAAGATAAAAAAAATTTTGTTACATGAAAATATGCCAGCCCACCGACCTCTGCCAAAGAGAGGTACCTGAGAACTTACTTAATTACTAGGGCCTGATGCAAGAACGGGCCTTCCTTCCCCTGGCTGCCGGCACAGCTTTAGCTCCAGCCCGGAGCCACCTTTCTGCCTTCCCACACTGCCCAGAGGCCCGGGGTGGTTGGGATGGTATGGAACACCTGCATCCTACACGCCTCTGCAGCTCAGTGCCTGCATATGCAAATTAATCCACAATCTTTGTTGGGTTAATTTGCATATTCACTCCTGATTGGCTGGTGGGTGTCACAAAGGTATGGGCAATTTGTATCTTACTTTTTATTAGTGTAGATTGGAATTAAATTATTTTCAATGAGTAATCAACTATTCTAAGTATCATGAACTCTTAGAATGCTTGCAATACATTTTTTGTAGGTAGGTTATATATACAAAACTTCATGCATGTTATTTGATAAATGTTAATTCTTCATCACATTTAATTGATTAAAATGTTTTTATTTATTTATTTATTTATTTATTTATTTATTTATTTTTTAGAGAGAGAGAGAGGAAGGGAGAGGATAGAAAGCTAGAAACATTGATCAGTTGCCGCCTACTGGGGATGGAGCCCCAAACTTGGGCATGTGCCTGACCAGGAAACAAATCAGTGACCTCTTGATTCATGGGTCCACATTCAACCACTGAGCCACACCAGCTGGGCACATGCCATTTAATATATGTTAATCTTACCTGTTTTTAAGTAATAAAGCTTGAAGTAATTAGATTTTGTTTTATAATTCTCTGCTTAAAGAAACCTTGAAAACATTTGCAGTAGTTCTCTCTTCTCTTCAGAATTATTTTCTCATTGACTTATAAACTAATGAAACAAACAAAAAACTTGTTTTTATGAGACTACTTAAATTTTTTATTAATGGTAAAAATCGTACCTTCTGAGACATAAGCAAAAGGTTTATTCCGAATAGAAAGCATCGTGAATAGGTTGAATGAAAGAGCCACAAAAGTACCAACTAATAATCTTCCCCTAAAAAAGAACAATAACATTCACTGTTATTTTTTCCTTGGTAATATCAATATGTAATTTCGGCATGTAGAGAGACTAGGAAAGAAATGGGAAGGCAGAGTGGCCCGCTTGTATGGTTTGGGATTAGCAGAACCAGAATCTGAACTTGGTGTCTAGCCCTGAGAACCCATGTGCTGTCTACTGTTGCTCCACCCTACACAGGACAAAAAAAGACTCTTAGCATTAGCAGTATCTTCTCACAGGTAACTGCTGTTATAAATGTATATAAATGCTAATGGCATTTGGTTTATAGTACACTGGACAGGTCAGGCTATCCTGAATTAAAATGACCAAAAATAGGTGAAATCCAAATAGTTGGCAACCATATGGGGAATAACAATTTCTACAGGTGCTACTGAAAGATTTTGAGAGTCAAATGATAGGAGACCCGATGGACAGGCTTGGTGCGTTGCCCCGGGCCTGGAAATGTGAGGGGCCTGAAGCCATGGGAGAGAGGCCTTCCTCTGCGTACAACGGCGTGGGAACAATAAGCGTGAAAAGAAGGAATCTTGGGATTTGGAGATTTTGTTTGTGAAATACCAATGAAATGAATTCTGCCATTCTCTGAACTCCAATACTGACCAAAGTAACAGCTATTTAATAATATACCAATTAAGTTAGGAAGAGTAAATTATATGTTATGTCAAAAGCAAAATCTTACGTGTGTATCTCGGGCTGCTCCAAAAAGCGTTCTACACTAAAAGAAAGAAATAATGCATTAAAAGAAGTCCTATAAATTATAATATTAAAAAGCTTTATTAAACTATTATTAACCCAATAAATCCACAAAGTCTTTAATATGAAGCCAACACTTATTAGCAATAATAAGGCAAGGAGGCTCATTATCTGCGATATGTAATGTCAATCTTTCTCTACCAGACCTGTTCCAATGGGTTTGTAGTACTAAGCATTACAGCACATCTCACTGAATCTTTCTTTCATTCAGGCCTACCTATAATTGCATTCAGTAGCCTCAAAGGTCATAAAAGAGGATGAAAAGAGGGAGAGTAGTCTAAAATATGAAGAAACTGTACTATCAACACTCCAGCACTGCTCATCTTAATTCGTATACCCTATAAACCAGATTGTCTCTCACTGGATTCTTTCTGTTCCCAAACGCAGCACAGACGGAATTTAGAAGGACAGTAACATAATACACAAGTGTACCTTTCTTTTAATATAAAGAGCGCTCCCAACTGTGCCAAGACTGTGGAGGCAAACACAGCCAGGACTTCTAATCTTTCAAATCTGAAATCAGAAAGTTCAGCACTATTAGGTCAGCACGGTTCTTTCAATTCACAAAGCGGTATCTTTAGAATACATTTACATTCATGTAGTTACTCATTCAATACACTAGTACATATGTGCTTACTATGGGCCAACCGTGGTTAGAACAGACTACGGAGTTTCTAAAATAAACATACAGATAAAAAGTGCCTATTTGTACAACATATATTCCCAGGACCCAATTAGGGCTCTTATATTTCTGGAAATAACTGTTATCTAATTAACAGCTAACATTTAATTGACTCATCTTGTATTAGATAGGGTCAAAGTGCTTAATATATTACCTCATTTTACCTCCCAACACCTTATGAGGGTTACTTTATCCACTTAAAAAAAAAAAAGAGAGAGATAAGAAACTTGAAACACAAAGAGAAAAAGTAACTGTTTGGAGTCAGATAACTAACAAGTGGAGGAGTCAGGTTTTCGAACTCTGGCACTCTGGCTCCAAAGTTCAGGATTTTAACCACTTATTCTACTTATACACATAATTACTAAATTATCAAAGTCCCTGTTTTCCCCCCAAACTAGTTTTGAGTTGGATTTCTTTCACTTAACAACAAAAAGACTTGGTCAGAGTCACAGAATTCCAAATACAGATATCTATACCTGACAATTGATCATCATTGTAATAATCCACTTCTATCAAATTTCAGTGACATATCTTCATTTTGCATTAATATCTTATATTGACTTTGCCCCGCTGTTTAAGTAGAAACAAGACAAATAAAAACAACCCTAATTTTGTTCAAAAGAACATAATCCCAATGAATGATATAGTGAAGATGAAGAGTAAGTTTGGTCCAAGAATTTTTTTAAATTTCTTTTTTCTTTTTTTAATATATTTTATTGATTGTAAAAAGAGAGGTAGGGAGAGGGATAGAGAGTTAGAAACATTGATGAGAAACATCGATCAGCTGCCTTCTGGGGATGTGCCTGAGGCCAAGGTACATGCCCTTGACTGGAATAGAATCCAGGACCCTTCAGTCCGCAGGTCTACGCTCTATCCACTGAGCCAAACCAGCTAGGACTCCTCTGTACTTTCTGTAACTAAAATGAGATTCTCCAGCCTGGCCAGTGTTGCTCAGTGGTTGAGCATCAACCTATGAACCAGGAAGTCATAGTTCTATTCCTGGTCAGGGCACATGCCCAGGTTGCAGGCTTGATTTCCAGTGCATGGAATGTAGGAGGCAGCCAATCAACGATTCCCTCTCATCATTGATGTTTCTATCCCTCTCTCTCTTCTTCCCTGAAATCAATAAAAATATATTTAATAAATTAAATAAAATGAGAACTAAAGAACTTAATCAGAAAATTCTATATTTGTTTTACAAAATAAAAAGTAACATAATGTGAACATTTTAATATGACACATTTAAATATTCATGTTACTTATCTAGAATCCACTTGCAAGATCTTTTTCTATCTACTTTCACTATTCAATTGTTCCCGTAGGCAGGCAGCACTTGTTTTCTAGAACTAGTCTAGCTAGCTCTTTGCTGCCTAACGAGAGGCCAGAGGCACAAAGTTCGTGCAAGGGGCTCAGCTCTCCCAGCCCCGCGGCCTCGGCCCCTGGAGCCACCTTAGCCCCGGCTTCGGCGGAAAGGTCGTCTGGACAGTAGTTATGCTATTCGGCAGTAGGATCGAATTAGCATATTATGCTTTTGTTATTACAGATATAACTATATTTTAATAGCAATAAGTTAGCAGAAAATAAAATAATTTGAACTTACCCAAATGAATAGACGGGGCTGGGTTTCCGCATCATTACCCAGTAACTTATTAAACATGTCATTAAACTGAATAAAAAAAATAAATTTAATGTCAGATCTACAACTAGAAGAGAATATGCAGGAAGAAATTAAGTTTTCAGAATTCCTAAATTGCTGAAAGTTATCATTATTTATACAGACTAAATTAACTTATTTAATAAGTTATAATCTATTCACAATGAACTTCCTAATACATGGCAGTTTTAACTGTGGAGAAAAATGAGAGGATGATACACGATAAAGTCAGTTAAACAGAACCTAAATCCATACCTTCTTTGCTCAAAAACTTATTCACCCTAAATAGTTTCCATAACTGAGCATGCAAAAAATGACACAATAATAATAATCATAGTAATATATTTCATTCTAGGCATAAACAATAAATCTTAACTTTCATAAACTTTACTTAATCTTTGATAAAATGTAAGCTAAATATTAACAACACCTTGACAACGTTCTGGATGGGACAAAATGATGTTCATTCTCTAAGTATAGTGGAGATTCACTCTAAAACAACTTACTACGTGTAAATTTCAGGTAATCCGATTCAGATGGTTTTAGACCAATTAAGGGGACTTAATTATGTGATTAATTAAAGACACCCTTATGACATATTTCTATGGCATGGATCTTGAAGGTATGAAGGTATTTTGCAACACTGATATGGAAATATGAAAAGCCAATAGATTGTCTCTCTAGCTCATGATTATTCACTTCTTGGCTACTAATGCCCCTCATCTGTTTCTTCATAGTCAGTTACAGTGGCACCTAATACATTTTTCTGTGACCCCGCTCCCTAGCCACAGCTGACTACCCACAGGTAGGCACTGAAGCACTTGATCTAATGCCAGGATATTACCTTTTCTGTTGCTATGTAAATGAAATATTTTCTTCCAGTATTTATGCTAATTTGTTTGTATATATGTTCTATATTGATCATTTTACTTATTTCACAGATTACTTTTCTTTAAATAAACAGTGTAACAAATTCTTTATTAGCCTCCAAATACTAGATTTTTAAAAACTTACCTAAATAGATCAAAAATGGTCAGGTAAGTATAAGCAGTTAAAGCTGCAAAACAATGAAAATGTTACTGAATCCATTGCCAAGAAATATAGCAAATCACAAAAATTGTTCATTACCTCCCACACCATAAAAATTTGAGTCATTCATTAATTGCATAATTTGCCAATTATTTAGCAAATTTGATTAATATATGTAGTCAAAGTAGGTACAAAAGCTTCCTTTCAAACTTAATTTCTCCATTGGAAAAATAAAGTAGTATGTATATGCTCAAAAGACCTGTGGCCACATTTTTTGCCTTCTTCTGTCATCTGAGTACTGTTTAAAATATATTCTTTGAGTAGCAGGAAGAAAAACCATGGTACAAAAAATATAAGAGGTCAAGACACAATTAGAAAAATTACATGTTTCGCCTTTAAAAAAAATCCAATAAGTCTCAAAATTCTACTTATAAACTGCATAGACCAAAGTACTAATATAGCACAATAGGAAGAAATCTCAATTTTTCAAATAGATTTAAAGTCTTTAAAAAATATATAGCTCATTCCAAAAGATAATGCCTAACAACTGAGCAAAACAATAGTTTTCAAACCAATTTTCATACAGATTTTCCCTTTTAAATTTTTTTAGTTATATTTCAGAATAACATATTCTAGGTAAAGGAAGCTGTACCTTTACTAAAAATCAGAATCATAAGTCCTGGCTGGGTAGCTCAATTAGTTACAGCATCATCCTGACACACCAAGGTTGTGGGTTCTATCCCCAATCAGGGAACATATAAGTGGAACAATAAATTGATGTTTCTCTATCTATTTCCCTTCCTCTCTCTCGCAAATCAATTTTAAGAATCAGAATAATAAAAGTGGCCCGGTCAGTGTTGCTCAGTGGTTGAGCGTCAATCTATGAAATAGGTCACAGTTCAATTCCTAGTTAGGGCCTGGGTTGCAGGCTTGACCCCCACGAGGGGGTTGAGGGTATGTGTGCAGGAGGCAGCTGATCAATAATTCTCTCTCATGGTTGATGTTTCTATCTTTCTCCCCCTTCCTCTCTGAAATCAATCAATCAATCAATCAATCAATCAATAAAACAAAATAATAATTAACAAAATAAAAAGTAAGATTGATGACATACCTATACTATTAGTGGAACTGCACCACATAAGCAGGAAGCCAGTACATGTTAAGTTTATTACACCAAAGAGCAATATCTTCCAGGACTGTGAAAAAGAAAATTATTCTTATTTGCATACTGCTAATAAATTTCACCGAATCTGTTCAAGTTGCTATAGTTCATACTTTTTTTTAAAAAATATATTTTATTGATATTTTACAGAAAGGAAGGGAGAGAGATAGAGAGCTAGAAACGTCAATGAGAGAGAATCATCGACCAGCTGCCTCTTGCACACCCCCTACCGGGGATGTGCCCGCAGCCGAGGTACATGCCCTTGACCGGAATCGAACCCGGGACCTTTCAGTCCGCAGACCGACGCTCTACCACTGAGCCAAACCGGTTTCGGCATATAGTTCATACTTTTAATATTCAAAGGAATAAGTGCAACTTACTTCAAATGTCAAAGTGTCACATTTTCTAGATTTATCAAAATTATCATTAACCAAGTTGCATATATTATAACATATAAATGTAAAAGAATAATTCCAAAAGTGGAACTATTCATGAAAAAAATAAATTCTAAACTCTAGCCAGTTTGACTCAGTGGATAGAGCGTAGGGCTGTGAACTAAAGGGTCCCAGATTTGACTTTGGTCATGGCATGTACCTCGGTTGCAGGCTCGATCCCTGACCCCAGTCAGGGTGAGTGGAGGAGATAGCCAATCGATGTGTCTCTCTCACATCGATGTTTCTCTCTCTCTGTCTCTCCCCCTCTCTTCTACTCTCTATAAAAAACAATGAGAAAAGCCGAAACTGGTTTGGCTCAGTGGATAGAGCGTCGGCCAGCAGACTGAAAGGACCCAGGTTCGATTCCGGTTAAGGGCATGTACCTTGGTTGGGGGCACATCCCCAGTAGGGGGTGTGCAGGAGGCAGCTGATTGATGATTCTCTCTCATCGATGTTTCTAATGCTCTATCCCTCTCTCTTCCTCTCTCAAATCAATAAAATATATATATTTTTAAAACAATGAGAAAAATATCTTCAGATGAAGATTAACCAAAATAAAATCCTATGTAATAAAAGGCTCATGTGCAAATTTTCCCCTCAGGAGTTTGACTGACAGGGAGTTCAACAGCTTGCTATGACATGTGCTGACCACCAGGGGGTGGTGTGGAATGAAGGAAGACCCCAGCCAGCAGCGGGGAAACCCTGATTGCAGGCCAGGCCTACAGACACTACCCATGCACGAATTTTATGCATTGGGCCTCTAGTAAATCCATAAATACAAACAAACATGCATACATAAATTCTGACACAAGCTCAAGTATCATTCGTTTCCATAAAAAAAAGAACCTAAAGACAGTGATAAAGCAAATGGAGCAAAAATGTAAGCAATTGTGAATCTGAGTATAGAGAATAAGGGAGTTCATTACATTAATTTTGTAATTTTGAAATTATATAAGTAAAGTTACCCATCCCTCCCCAAAGGGCAGTACTTATTTAACAAATATATTACATGCAGTAGGACCACATAAGGGGGAAAGATTATCAGAGCTTGAAAGTTCATAGAAGAGAGAGAACCTGAGATACACCTTGAAAATAGCTAGGAATTAATTAGAGAAAGAAGGAAAGACACTCTAAAAATAAAGAAAGAAGAGATCAAGTAAAGTGTTTTTTACTTTTGTCCCACTCTACTCCCTACAAAGAAAGGAGACGAATGATTATTTTAAAGTAGAGTTGTAAGAAATTAGTGAGAAGGCAGTTAATTGGAAATATTCAAATTAAGCAGATGTGCCCAGCTGGCGGGCTCAGTGAATGTTGGCCTATGAAACAGATCATGGCTCGATTCCCCATCAGGGCATATTCCCGGGTGGTGGTGGGATTAAGAGATTTCTATTTGCCTTAAAAATTACCTTTTTTTTTTTTTTCAATGTCATGTTTGTGCAAATATTAAAATTAGGTTAAGGAATAAAAATAACTTACCCTTCTGTCAGCTGCTACAAGTCCAAATTCCTGTGATAACTTTCCAAAAAAAGATCTTTGTGGTTTTCGAAAGAGATGAATTGTCCCCTTTTAAACAAACAAAAATATACAAATCAGTACTTAAAGAATCTATTCTTCAGAGTTCTGTGACAATATAGTAATAACAACTAACGTTTATTGAATGCTCAATACGGGTCACTTATTCTAGACACCTTACCTATATTTACCTACTTAACGCTCACAGTAATTCTATGAGGGGGGAAATTTTTTAGCAAGCTTTCCAAGGGCACAATGATAGTAAGCAAATGGCTGATGAGAACTTCAAAGCCACACATTTTAATCCAGCCCATACTTCACTGGGTAAGGCAATTTTGAACCAGAAAAGCAAAGAGTTTGTTAAATAGCTCTCCTGGAAAGAAAAATATTACAATTTACCTAATAAAACTTTATATATGAAAGGGCTGGTAAAACTTACTTAGCCTCTGAGGCTCTCTTAGGCGTTCAAAGTACCTTAGTCGGTGGCTCCTCTAGCACATGGTGTGGGGCCGGCGGAGAGGGGCCTGGCGGTGGGGTTACCAGTAGGAGAAGAGACTGAGTGGTGACCAGAGTGGGGATAGCGATTCAAGCCCAGGAAACCATGTGGGGAAGCCTTAGCGCGAAGGAGAGTTCCAGCACACACGGAAAATTAGCTTATGATGATGGCAGTGTCCGACATCACGGGAGAAAATATGAGTTAATCAATAAACATTGATTAGGAAAAGGTAAATCTGGATCCTTACTATACCCCCTATTCTGATTTTTTTTTTAAATTTTATTTAGATTTTAAAATTTGTATTGTTTTAAAATTTAAAATACAAAACTACGAATGTAACATTTTACAATCTTAGAGTTGAAGAAGACTTTTTTCTATTTATTTATTTATTTATTTACTTCAGAGAGGAACGGAGAGATAAATGATGACAGAATCATTGATTGGCTGCCTCCTGCACACCCCCTACTGGGGATGGATCCTGCAACCTGGGCATGTGCCCCTGTGCAGAATCGAACCCGGGACCCTTCAGTTCTTATACATGCTCTATCTACTGAGCCAAATCAGCTAAAGACTTTTCTTTTTTTAAATTTTATTTTGATTTTTTTTATTTTTTATTTTTTTTTTTTTACAGAGAAGGGAAAGGGACAGAGTTAGAAACATCGATGAGAGAGAAACATTGATCAGTTGCCTCCTGCACAACCCCCTCTGGGGATGTGCCCGCAACCAAGGCACATGCCCTTGACCGGAATCGAACCCGGGACCTTTCAGTCTGCAGACCGATGCTCTACCGTTGAGCCAAACCGGTTTCGGCCACAAGGGGCCATTTCTAATGCCAATCTGATATTGAAAATAAAATAAAAATCCTAACATTCAGGTCACTCCCAAATGCTATTGGCTCTCCGTTGCTATCAGGATAAATGTTACATTTTAACATCTGGAAATCAAAGCTGTCAATGATTTGGCCTGTTTCTTTTCAGTTTTATTTCTTGCTCCAGATAGGAATTCACAACTTTTACTAGACAGGTGTACCTCATGTATGATGACTGCACTTTCAAGTGAAAAACTTGTCTAGCCCAGTGGTCGGCAAACTGCAGCTCTTTGGCCCCTTGAGTGTGGCTCTTCCACAAAATACCATGGCCTGGGCGAGTCTGTTTTGAAGAAGTGGCATTAGAAGAAGTTTAAGTTTAAAAAACTTGGCTCTCAAAAGAAATGTCAATCGTTGTACTGTTGATATTTGGCTCTGTGGACTGATGAGTTTGCCGGCCACTAGTCTAGCCCAAGCTCTAAAAGCCCTGCAAGCACTTAGCAAGTTACGTGACCTGTTTCCTGGCCAAATGAGAGTAACAGCAGTAGGTTCAGAGTATTAGAGGAAGACAGGATGTACTCAGTTGCCATGTTTCACTCCTTCATGAAGCCTTTGTAAATTACTCTAAACTACAGGGTCTTTTTTATGCTTACTTCGAACTTAAACATGATAGCCTCATCTCGTCATCTTGCAACGTAAGTTAATTTTTTAGTAACTGCACTAATGAAAAGGGTTGTTTCCTTTACATTTTCTAAGGTAACACTGTGCTTTGCACAGACATAGCATGTTTTGTAATAATACATAATGGGGGACTGGTAAGATTCCTTCCCAAAAACTTTAAAAACAAACCTTAAATGTTCTATTTCCCTGTATTACTGTTTCAAGTATAAAAATTCATTGCCAGTTAATCAGTGTTTTATAAAACATATATTTGTTGTAAACTTCCTCTGTACAAGGCTCTGGTAGTAAGAGTGAATACAATGGTACTGCTCTTAAAGAGCTTAGTCTAACCCAGGAGTGGGCAAACTTTTTGACTCGAGGGCCACAATGGGTTCTTAAACTGGACTGGAGGGCCAGAACAAAAGCAACCTGACCATGCTGGCACTCTCATCTTGGGCTGCTGGGGAAGGAGCGGAGGGGAGAGCAAGAGAAGCCTTCGCTCTTTCAGCTCCGCGGGCCAGATAGAACAGCTGAACGGGCCTGATACGGCCCTTGGACCATAGTTTGCCCACAACTGGTCTAACCCCAACCAGTTTGGTTCAGTGGATAGAGCGTCGGCCTGCAGACTGAAGGGTCCCAGGTTCGATTCCGGTCAAGGGCATGTACCCTGGTTGCGGGTACATCCCCAGTAAGGGGTGTGCGGGAGGCAGCAGATTGATGTTTCTAGCTTTCTATCCCTCTCCCTTCCTCTCTGTAAAAAAAAAAAAAAAAAAAAAAAAAAAAAAAAAAAAAAAATTTTAAAGAGCTTACAGTCTGGAAAGCACAACAGACAAGTAAAATCCAATTTTGCCATAGCCTGGTAAGGGCTATCGATGTTCCTGGGATAAAGGCCCACATTATCATGGAAGCATAAAGGAGGCACCTCCCGGAATCTTGACACATGGCCGAAAGGCTCATGCAAGAAACTACTAAGTAACATGTAAGGGTTATACTGATAAGGATGGGCACAGGAGATGAATGATTCTGGCAGGTAGAATCGCAAGTACAATTAGGTGCAGAAGTGCAAGCAGCTCACTGTGGCCGGAACAGAGATGTATGAAAGAGTAAACAGAGGCTGTTAACAGTGAGACGCTTCACAACAGATGGCTTTGCAGGTCACGCTAAGCAGCACTCTATCTTGAGGGCTATAGAAAAAAAAAAACCTGAAGAACTTTAAGCAAGGGAGTGGCATAGTCAAATTTTATAAATTTAACCCTGGCTGCACAGTGGTGAATGTTGTGAAGAGTGGAGGTTATGTGGTCAGCCAGAAAGGTAAACGTTTACCCACTTTCTGTGTGCAAGGAGGGGTTACAGGTAATTTCCAAAAGATAAGAGGATGTAAACATATTCCCAGCCATATTCACTCAAGGAAAAAATTTAATACGAGTGACAATGGCTTAGGCACAGACATGTGGTCCTCTCACACATGCAGGCTACCCATAAGGAGTCCAATCATTTTTAAAACAAAACGTTTTGTACTTCTTTTGACCCTGAAATCACAACCAACTGCTTATCTTTGGATACCATTCAGAGTACTACATACTTGATTTCAACAGGCATGAAATGACAAATCCACCTAATGAGATTTCGCGAGGTAAGGTATTCCGGGGTTTATGATCACAGAAAAAAAAGCTGCCTGCCACTCGATGCTCTTCCAACACCTAGACATTCCGCACTGACTGGCCCTCTGAAAGCTGCTGCCTCGCGGAAACCAGTTTGGCTCAGTGGATAGAGCATGGGTCTACAAACTGAAAGGTCCCAGGTTTGGTTCCGGTCAAGGGCATGTACCTTGGTTGCGGGCACATCCCCTGTGGGAGGTGTGCAGGAGGCAGCTGGTCCATGTTTCTCTCTCATCCACGTTTCTAGCTCTCTCTCCCTCTCCCTTCCTCTCTGTGGAAAATCAATGAAAGCTGCGGCCTCATCAGGAGATCTGGAGCTCAATAGGAGGCGAGCTGCAGAGTGGGTGATCGGCCTCGCTGTGCTCCCCATCACCCTCCGCTTAGGTGCCATGGCTAGGGCCCCTGCTGTCAGTCAACATCACTAGGGCGCTCGTCTCTGCGGTGCTGTCGTCCCTCAAGACTTATGTGTATACGAAGGAAGTCTCGGCAGGAGGAAGCCGTCCACAGCCAGGAGCTGAAAGCTCGGCCGGGAGCCGCCCGGCACCCCCGGGGGCAAAGGAACGAGGGGAGGGAGCCGCGAGCGCGGAGGGATCAGAGCTCAGGGGGCAATGTTTGGGGCGCCAGCCGCTTCTCCCGGGACCGAGCACGACCCCGACGCCCCCTCCTCCGGGCAGCGGCGGCGTTTCCAGGCAGCCGCGGGGCGAGAGGAGGCGAGAGGATTACCTGCGGGAGCCCTCCTCCCCCTCGGCCAACTCACCATGGTAAGGAGCGGCACCGCTCCCGCCGGAAGACGCTCTGGGAGCTGGTGTGTCCCCGAGAACGGAAGGGGCGGGGCGTCAGATGCCGATTGGCTGCAGGCGAGGCGGGGGCGGAAGCGCGCACCCTGGCTTCCGGTTCCCACACCCCCTCTCCAGCGCCGCCCTCGCGTTCCGTAGAGGCGGCGGAGGAGCCGGCTAGAGCGACCCCTAGCCTTTCAGGGAGTGGGGAGGAGGGTTAAGATCTGAAGCAAAGAGGTCTCGGCCTCGGGTTGCTCGCAGTTGTCCTTCTGTTTAATCCCTTCAGGATGGAGTGGTGTTACTTGACTTTCATGATACTGCCGCTTTTGAAAATTCCATGCCAGTTATTTTGTAGCGTGCTCCTGGGGCACATTCAGGCTATCCTTCTTGGACAGGAATGCTACAGAGGTGATACTGCATTTTTCTCATTATTAAAGCCATTATTGAGATTTGGCTCATTGATAATTTTCACCATTAGATTAAGGTGACATCTGCCATATTTTTCCACTAAAAATATCTCTACCTTTCTAATATTTTGTGATGTACTTTTAAAAACAAAACAACTTGTGTTTTTTGTTGTTGTTAATCCTCACCTGAGGCTATATTTCCATTGATGTTTAGAGTGGAAGGGGGAGAGGAAGAGGACATGAATGTGTGAGAAACACGTTTTGGTTGTCTCCCCTATGTGCTCCGACTGGGGTTGGGGATTGAGCATCCAACCAAGGTGTATACCCTTGACCAGAATCGAACCCTGGATTCTTCAGTCCGTGGGAGGACGCTCTATCCACTGAGCCAAACTGGCTAGGGCTGGAGATGTACTTTGAAACCATGTATATACCTCATTCTTTTTTTAATTCTCACTGGAGGGTATTTTTCCATTGACTTTTAGAGAGTGAAAGACAGAAACATCAATTGCTTCCTGCACAGCCCCAACTAGGGCCCAGGCAGGAGAGAAGCCTGCAACCGAGGTGTGTCCTTGATTGGAATTGAACCTGCCCCGACCCTGGAATTGGCATTTCACCAAGGAACCTTGGTTCCTTTAGTGGATATTATGGGACAGAATGTTGGTGTTCCCCCTAAAAATTCATATATTGAAGTCCTACATCCCAGTGTTATTTTATTTGGACATGGGATCTTTGGGAGACAATCAGGGTTTGATGAAGTCACTAGGATGAGACATTCATGGTGGTAGATTAGTGAGTGCCCTCATCAGAGACATGAGAACTTGCTGACTCTCTGCCACATGAGGACACAGCAAGAAGTTGGCAATTTGCAAGCCAATGAGAGCTCTCACCAGAAACCAAATAGGTCTTTATCAGGGATTTGCCACCATTCTGAACTGTGAGAATAAATTTGTTATTTAAGCCACCCACTCTGTGATATTTTTGTCAGGGCAGCCCAAGCAGACTGAGATTTTTAAAAATATATATATATTATTGATTTTTTACAGAGAGGAAGAGAGAGAGGGATAGAGTTAGAAACATCAATGAGAGAGAATCATTGATCAGCTGCCTCTTGCACACCCCCTACTGGGGATGTGTCCGCAACCAAGGTACATGCCCTTGACCGGAATCGAACCTGGGACCTTTCAGTCCGCTGGCCGACGCTCTATCCACTGAGCCAAACTGGTTTCGGCCTAGACTAAGATTTTGATAACAAAAAAATGAGGTGCTTCTCTAAAACACATGTAAAATGCGGCAGCTTTAGCAGACTAAGACTGAAGAATTTTGAAGGCAATCCATTAGAACTCAATTAGGAGAACTAGAGAATATATGTATGTGACCATTGTACATTCTCATGTATCTATATTTATCTACTTTTAAATGTCTTCAATCATGAATTCATACTCTTTTTAAAAAAAATTTTTTTTATTGATTTCAAAGATGGAGAGGGAGAGAGAGAAACTTCATTGATGTGTGAGAATCATGGATCAGCCGCCTCCTGAAAGCCCCCTAGTGGGGATTGAACCTGCCACCCAGGCATGTGTCCTTGACTGGAATGGAATCCGGGACCCTTCAGTCTGCGGGCTGACGCTCTATCACTGAGCCAGCTAGGGCATGAACTCATACTCTCAAATGCAATTTCAACCAAACCCCCAGGTTTCATTCTAGGTTTTCCCCTTTTTGAATTCATAAGTAATAACTTTCTCTGACAGTAAGAAAATCAAGCTCACTGTATAGCCTGGATGCTGAGAAAGATTGATTTTAAAGTTTGTTAAAATGAGTTTCTTTCCGTTTTGCCCAAAGTCCTAAAGTCCAGTGCTTAGCTCTGTGTAGCTGACCTTCCTCCTAAGGTAAGGCCCTTTGGTTTCAGTGGGTCTCCCAAAGTATACACTCCTCTTAGAGGAATTTTAATTTCAAACTGTATTACCCCAGCAGTTGCTACCTCTACTCAGTTCCTCAAATTCGACTATTGCTTTCTGCTGGGTTCCTAGGAATATTACACTGCATAATTGATACCCAGAATGGCAACCTGGATTCCAGGTTTTTGTCCTACGAAGTGTGAAGAATAAACAAAAGCATGGAAACTTATTGCAGGCATATAAAATCTCCCCCTTGGGGAGCGGTCCCCGAATGGGAAAAAGACCCGACGAGTCTTCCTTGTCTAAAGATTTATAAATGCTGACAGCATCTTTGTGCATGCTTTCTAACTGGACGCTCCTCATTTTATGGCACCTCATGTTTTCCCCTAATTGGCCAATTTCCCCCTTTCCCCTTCCTACTCTGTTTCCCCAAAAATAAGACAGTGTCTTATATTAATTTTTGCTCCCAAAGATGCGCTAGGTCTTATTTTCAGAGGATGTGTTATGTTTCCATAAAGTAGGTCTTATTTTCGGGGAAACGCGGTAGGATCAGTACCCAAGTCTCAAAGCTCACCAGGTGCCCTTCCTCCATAAGATAAACACTGTGGTGGTACTGGCGCTGCCTCCGACCTTTAGGGCTTCATGTGCATTCCTTTCCCACAGACCTTTCCCTGCTGCCTCTCCTAGCTCGAATCCTTTCACAAGTACAACTTGGAAGGAATCTGTAGACAGATTTTGGGGTTTATATGTTTGAAGCTCTCTCCTTTTCAAGATTTCCTTCCTAATTTCCAGCTGTTCTAGAAGACCCTAACGATCCCTCAGCTGAGCAAGACTGTCACATCCTATTTCCAAGCACACTGCACAAACTGGAAGTCTCCCTCTGGGTAAAAGCTAGTATATTAGTTTGTGCAGTTGATGCCTGTTTGCTCTCTAGTCTTCTAATCATTCTTATAGTTTATTCAAAGTTTACAATTGCTGGCAAGAGAGTTAATTCAATACAAGCTACTCCTTCATTACTAGACTGCAACCTCTGAAATCTAAACGTTTCAAATAAAAAAATTAAAGGTAAAATAAAGTTTGTAATTTATTTCAAGTGCATTAGGATAAATGCTACTTTATGCAACCAAACCTTTTAATGTATTTCTTGTGAAGAAAAGTACAAAATACCAGATTAAACAGAAACCAGCATTTAAAGGAAAATTCTTTGACTTAATAGTCCAAGACCAAACTATAATTCATTCTACCAAAAGAACTAGTTTTTTTTGGTACAAAATATAAAGAATTTTACACTATAAAAAAGGCTACTATATATTTAGTTAATTTAGAATTCTAGCATCTGCTTTTCCTCCAATTATTTCCAAGCATAAAGCAAAATGCAAGTCAGAAATCAAGTAACTTCAATGGGCAAACTGTCTTAGAATAAGCTTTTACACTTAAGATATCTTGAAAGATAGTATTCTTTCCCTTGGCTTAGAGTCCAGTACCTCAAGAGATCCTTTTTTTTTTTTTAATGATTGATTTCTTTAAAAAAATGTTTTTATTGATTTCAAGAGTGAGGAAGGGAGGAGAGAGAAATAGAAACATTAATAATGAGAAAGAATCATCAATCAGCGCCTCCTGCACGACTCCCCCCATTGGGGATGGAGCCCACAACCCAGGCGTGTGTCCTCCTGGTTCATGGGTCAACATTCAATCACTGAGTCACACTGGCCGGGCATCAATAATTTTTAATTTAGCTTACAAAACTCTGCCTTACTAACATGAAGAGCACACTATAATTTAATGTTTAAGCATTACCTTTTAGGAAGTAATGTGACACAGAGTTCAATGCAATATCTAAAAGGTTACAATCTAAGTCTAATAATTTTAAAAATCTCAGCAAGTTCTATGTTGAAAAAGACCAAACAACCCCTTATACCTTCTACCATTATCATCATTCTATATTCACAGTCCTTCTATGAAAGAAACACAACTTAAAATAAGACATGGTCAAATTTTATCAAGAGCAAGAGTAAAACTAAGAAGAATGTTAAAAAAAGAAAAAAAGAAAAGAATGTATATCTTCATTATAAAATTCTTATCTAGCAGGGGCAAGGTTTTAATTTGTTCGCTCAAAACCAAAGATATTTTTCCTAAATAAAATAAAAAATCTTTGTTCCTACTATAAAACTATTCTTTCCACCCACGACATTTTACATAAAAGCACCAAAGAAAATTTCTGTAAACAAACTTTTATCCAGTAAACTAAGGGCAAATATCCATTTGCCTTTATTACAATATTTAAAAGGGTCAGAATACGAGTTTCTACTTCCTACAATGACATTTTTTATAATAAAATTTCAGGCATACTTATACAAACAAGAAATGGAATTACTGTACATTTGGGGGGAACAAAAGGCAGATTAACAGACTACAACTTGTTAACAGTGAGCACAACAAACCTATAAAATGTATGCAATTTATAAAAATTCAGTAACTTTAAAGTTTCATTGAAGGGATTAATAATTATAGAATAAGAGATGGTAGATCCAATGACTTATTATCCTGTAAACAGTAAGAAATAATCAATAAATTAGAAATGTCTTAGCTCCCAGTACTTCCCTTCTCTCCCACAGGAACCACTTTTTCAGCTGTTAAAATTGGCTTTCTTACGTATTAGGATACTTTCTTAAGTAGCAGGAAATAAATTCCATTAGCAATAAGTTAAATGTCTACAATAGATTTCTGGCAAATACATTAGAAAAAAAGTACTGTGGTCGTGTTGTATGACAGAGTGACTTAAAACTTGCAAATTTCTCCTCTTTTATTAGTCTTATTCTGTTGCTATCACATTGCTTTATAAATTGGTAGAAAGGTACTAGAAAAATAAAAACGTGAAAAGAACACAATTGTTTAGTGTCTGTAGATTTATGGAGAAAAAGCCTTCAAAATCCTTTTTCCTATTTCTGTTACACAGAAAAAAGTTTCATTTGGCACACAATTTGTAAAAAGAAAAGGAAAAAAAAATGTTTGGCATTCCAATCACCCATAGTAAAGACAACAGTAGGAGAGGAAAATGGGAAAAATTACTATTTTTAAAAAAGACATCAGAAGACAACCAATGGCTGTTGTGTCTTTCACCCTTTACTGTTTCTGAATACTTCCATCTGTAACACAGTATATAAATTATTATTTACATTCTGATTAAATTGGTAAAGAAGACCGGAACCAGAGTTTATTGTGCTCTAACTTACAGCACTGCCCATCGGGATAGCCATTACTATCAAGGCAAGAAGGCCTGAAACAAAATATTCCATTTGCATTGTATATTTTATTTAAATTTGTTTTATGGTTTATCTTCTGGGATGCATAAATAATTATAAGACTCTAAAAAGTCCTGTAAACTTAGGCTGAGTTTCTGTAGCTGGTAACTATTCACTGAAGATGGTGTTTTTCTCTCTTGATAACAAAACTTACAAAGGTATTTGCTTAAACAGTGGTATCTCCAAAGACCTTGTTCCAGCGTATGTATACTTCTAAGGTTTGAGGGCCCACGCTGCGTTTTATCTTTTTCAAGGATTCAGTGAAGTCAGATAGTCGAATATTTCTCATCTAGATTTTTAAAAAGCACATAAAAATACAAATGATGAAAACATACAATAGTTAGCCCCTAAATGGTTCAAATGATGCTATTTATTAATGTTAGAAACATATGTAGATCAATTCTTTTATATATATATATATATTTCAGAGAGGAAGGGAGAGGAAAGAGAGACAGAAACATCAATGATGAGAATCATTGATTGGCTGCCTCCTGCACACCCCCTACTTGGGATCGAGCCAGCAACCTGGGCATCTGCCCTTGGCTGGAATGAACCTGGGACCTTTCAGTCCGCAGGCTGACACTCTATCCACTGAGCCAAACCAGCTGGGGCAGATGAATTCTGTAAAATAATGTCAATTATCTTATTTTACATATAGGTAGGGGAAAAGTAGGTTTATAGTTGTAAGGGACACAGAGTTTATTCTTATATTATTATTTATTAACTAGAGACCTGATGCACAAAATTTGTGTAAGGGGCTCGGCCCTCACAGCCTCGGCGGCCTACCTTGGCCCTTGCAGCCCTGGCTTCATCCGGAAGGTCATTCGGCTATCTGGTCTAATTATCATATTACGCTTTTATTATTATAGACTAGAGGCCTGGGGCATGAATTTGTGCACAGGTGGGATACCTCGGTCTGGCTGCCGATTGGGGCCGTCCCACCAGGGGGTAGGCAGGCAGAAAGATCACGGGAGGTTGGCTGTGGGAGCGCACTGACCACAGTGGGCAGCTCCTGCATTGAGCATCTGTCCCCTGGTGGTCAGTGCATGTCATAGCTACCAGCCAGATGTCCAGTCATAACAGTTGCTTAGGAGCTTATATATATAGATATATAATCATATATATATGATTGTATTATTTCCAAAATGAACAACGGTAAACTTACTTTTGCCCCATCTTGTATATTAGATAAGATTGCTATATAAGAAATTTTATAAGAATGTTATACTAATATACTTTTATTGCATATGTTTCGTTTCTTAGGTATTAACATTGTAAATAATATTTTCCCATTATCAAAACAAGACCCATGCATTAGAGATAATTTGACAGAATACAGACAAGCAGAAAAGACCCACTCCCTCACAGTTCCACCCTTAGACAACACTCCTTAGCTCCTTCTCATTTTTCTGTTTATAGATTCATAGAATTTTACAATCTCAAGTCTCTCTCACTATATACTCTAGCTAACATTCATGCGAGGTTTATTAGAAAGGAAAGGGAGGTTTATAGAAGCATGTAGGATTTTTTTTTTTACTTTTAATTAATTAATTTTTCCACCATTTTTTAAATTAAGGTATTATATGTGTACATTGCTTACCATTGCCCCCCCAACCTGCCATACATGCCCTCCCTCCCCAGAGTTTTGTGTCCATTGGTTGTACTTGTATGCATGCATACCAGTCCTTCGGTTGATCTCTTATCTCCAGCATGTAGGATATTTAAAAATATATATTTTATTGATTTTTTTACAGAGAGGAAGGGAGAGGGATAGTTAGAAACATCAATGAGAAAGAAACATCGATCAGCTGCCTCCTGCACGCCCCCCACTAGGACTACATCAAAATAAAAAGCTTTTTTACAGCAAAAGAAACCATCAACAAAACAACTAGAAAATCCACTGTATGGGAGAACATATTTGCAAAGGATATCACTGATAAAGGTTTAATCTCCAACATCTACAGACAGCTTATACAACTCAATAAAAGGAAAATAAATGAGCCAATTAAAAAATGGGCAATGGACCTAAATAGAATCCTCTCAAAAGGAGACAGAAGGAAGGCTAAGAGGCACATGAAAACATGCTCAAAGTCACTAGTTATCCAAGAGATGCAAATCAAAACAACAATGCGGTACCATCTCACACCTGTCAGAATGGCCAACATCAACAAATCAACAAACGACAAATGTTGGCGAGGTTGTGGAGAAAAAGGAACCCTCGTGCACTGCTGGTGGGATTGCAGGTTGGTGCAACCACTGTGGAGAACAGTATGGAGCTTCCTCAAAAAACTGAAAATGGAACTCCTATTTGACCCAGTAATCCCACTCCTAGGAATATACCCCAAGAAAATAGAAACACCAATCAGAAAGGATATATGCACCCCTATGTTCATAGCAGCACAATTTACAATAGCTAGGATTTGGAAACAGCCTAGGTGCCCATCAGCAGATGAATGGATCAGAAAACTATGGTACATCTACACAATGGAATACTATGCTGCCATAAAAAAGAAGGAATTCTCATCATTTGCAGCAACCTGGATGGAATTGGAGAGCATCATGCTGAGTGAAATAAGCCAGTCAATGAAAGAGAAATACCACATGACCTCACTCATTTATGGATAATAAAGAACATTATAAACTAATGAACAGAAAGATATAATGTCAGTAAAACAACAAGCAGACTGTCAAATGACAGCGGGGAGGGGAGGGAGATCTGGAGGAGATAAGAGATCAACCGAAGGACTGGTATGCATGCATATAAGTACAACCAATGGACACAAAACTCTGGGGAGGGAGGGCATGAATGGGAGGGGGGGGGACGCAATGGTAAGCTATGTACACATATAATACCTTAATTAATTAAAAAAAAAAAAACCTCAAGGACCATGAATTACAGCTGTTGTAAAAGGCATCAAAAAAAAATTCCACTTTTTGTTTCCTCCTAGTATAGTCATGCCTTTCAGAGTTGTCCTACTCTGAGGCGAAGGGGCCTGGCCTTTATACCCCACATGAACTGGGCACTGGACAGGGTGCCCTCAGGTGCTGAGTATGAAATGACCCTGAGGGAAGGAAGAGTCTTTGGCCTGAGGTCACTGCCAGAAGAGTGATCCAACTGAGAGCTGTCAGCGGCCAACCTTCCCACCGGCTGAGAAGACTCCGCAGTCCTGCATGGAAATCTCGGCAGAGCATCACAGCAACCACTAAATGCCCTTAAGGGGTTAAACAAGTTCTTCTTTATTCTTAGTTTTCTTAAAAAGGTCTTGTTTTGGTAAAAGGAGAGTTACCCAGCTGTATTATGTGGGGAATTGGATCTGGTGTCTAATTGCTTCTTTAAATAGACTTTCAACTAATCCTATTTCACTCTCACCTTTACCCCAGTTTCAGAACTGTCTGTTATCCTCAAACCTGAATTTTTCTGTGGCTTGGCAGGACTGACTGACTTTTTAGATTTTGCTCACTGCCAGCAAAGAAGATGCATTTCTATACACAGAGTTTTAATATTCTTCTTCATGAAAATGACCAGGGCTTGTCCTGGCAGGATGGCTCACTTGGCTGAAGCGTCATCCATACATCGAAAGGTCCAGGTTCGATCCCTAGTTGGGATGCATACAGGAAGGCAGCTGAGCCCTCTCACATCGATGTTGCCCTCTCACATCGATGTTTCTCTCTCTCTTCCTTCCTCTCTCTCAGTAAAATCAATAAGCATGTCCTCAGGTGATGATTTAAAAAAATAAAAAAAGAACCAGGGTTCTACAGAGTTGTTGATTCCATGTCTTGGGAGAGGCAAATGTAAGATATACCTTGCCCACAGAAAGCAAAAGTGCTTTTCAAAATTCTGAAGTAGTGCTGCGAGGGTTCATCTTCATATAAAAACAGATTTCACTGGCCAAGTGTGACTCTTTAACCATAAAAATATTATAATTGGATTTACACATGTGGTGGGTATCGCCTGATGACTTCCACCTCTTATTATATGCCTTTGTGAGATCCCTTCCCTGAATGTAAACTGACCTCATAATAGAAGACTACAGCCCTAGCTGGTTTGGCTCAGTGGATAGAGTGTTGGCCTACAGACTGAAGGATCCTGTGTTCGATTTCGGTCAAGGGCCCATATCCGGATTGTGGGCTCCATCCCCATTAGGGGGCTTGCAGGAGACAGCCAATCAATGATTCCTTCTCATCATTGATGTTTTTCCCTCCCTCTCTGAAATCAGTAAAAATATATATATTTTTAAAAATAGGAGACTACAGCAAAAGTGATGGAATTTCACTTTCATGATTAAGTATAAAGACTATGACTTCCATCTTTCTGGCATTCTTTCTTGTCTTCATGGCTTGCTTACTTTGATGAAACAAACTGCTATGTTGGAGAGGCGTATGTAGCAAGGAAGTGAAGACAGCCTTCAGCCAATAGCCAGAGAAAACTGAGGCTGTCAGCCCAACAACCCATGAGGGGAAATGAATCTGGCAAAGAATCACCTGAGTGATCTTCGAAGCAGATCTTTCCCTAGTTGAGTCTTACAATGATTATATTGCCAGCCAACGTCTTGCTTCCAGCTTTGTAAGAGACTATGGGCCAACACTTTGCTCTCTGCTGAGACAGACTGAATCAGAGGACTCAGCTAAGCTGCACCCATATTCCTGACTCTGTGAAAATGAGGTAATAAATGTTTTAAGCTGCCAAGTTTTGGGGTAAATTTTTGTTATCCTATCCTATATAATAAAAGCCTAATATGCAAATTTTCCCCTCGACTGGGAGTTCAACCAGGGGGTAGGGCTGGCCAGCCAACCACCCTCGGCCCCCACCCCCAGATGGTCCTGCCCTGGCCAGAAGCCAGGGGAAGGGAGGCCCTAGCCAGCAGCTGGCAGTCGCTAGGGACCCTACCCGTGCACAAATTTTGTGCACTGGGCCTCTAGTATAGCTATAAATACCTACAGAAACAGAATTAGTACCTTGTTTTATAATCATAAGAGCATAAAAGTTACTAAAAAATAAATATAGACTCAAAATTTCTTTATTCTTCAAATAAACAGGAACTATATTTGGGTTGACTTTGTTCAGTGAAGAAGAAAGTTTGGTTTTGTGGATATTCTCAGGATGGGTAAAACATATACTACGGTTAACAGAGCCACTATCAATAGTAAACAGATCTCTTTCTCATGAAATAATGGAAAGATTCCTACGAATTTCTACTATTCTCTAAGCAGCCACCTACAAGCAGGTGTCCTTCCTCAGGGATATGCATAGAAAGTGCCATGGCCTAGCGGCTTAACTACAGCTGTGAAGAACACTTGCAAATGTCGGGCTGAGTGGATTTTGCCTGTGAAGTCAACTGAGAACTTGCATACCACTTCTTACTAAAATTTATTTGCCAGGTAGTGGTTTTAGCTCATTATTGCCTTGTTTTGTTTCTTCACTCGTATGGTCTTTCTTTATTAAAAAAATAAATTTTTCTTAATTTCAGAGAGGAAAGGAGAGGGAGAAACAGGTAGAAACACCAATGATGAGAGAGAATCACTGTTCAGCTGTGTCCTGCATGTCCCACACTGGGGACTGAGCCTGCAATCTGGGCAAATGCCCTGACCTGGAATCCAACTGTGGCCTACTGGTTCATAGGTCAACACTCAACCACTGAGCCATGCTGGCCAGTCTATATGGTCTTTTCAAGGGACAAATACAGAGGTCTAAAATGTCAGATATAAGGCCTTTCCTAACTTTAACTTAAGAGGCCAGATTATGAGATATCAAGTTTACTTCTCCTTGATCCAAGTCAGAGAGTGAGTGGTGTGTGAAGAAATAATTCATGCCTGATGCTTACTTTTTGTAGAAAAAGTACTATTAGGTTTATGCTATGAGTATAAGAACATTTAAAAAGCTATATGTTTATAGGATATTGTTAATACATTATACTTAAATTATTAAAAATCCTTAAGACACTTTGGAAACAAAAATTGTATTGTATTTGATATATTAAAAAATTAGAAAAATATGTAATAAAAATTATAAATCAGATAAAAGGAACTTGGAATTTATACTTGAAATGTGAATTTTTAAAAAATTTAATCTTCACCTGAGGATATGTTTTTATTGATTTTAGACAGAGGAAAGGAAAGAAAGAAAGAGTGATGTGAGAGAGAAACAGATTGGTTGCCTTCTGTGTGTGCCTGGACTAGGGATCGAACCTACAACCTTTTGGTGTACGGAAGGACACACACACACACACACATTCACTCAGCGAATGTCCTACTTGTGATTTTTAAGGTATAGTAGTTAAACATCAGAGTGAGTATGAGAAATTCTCTATTGTGAAGCTTTGTTCATGCTAAATACACTTTTGGCAAACTAGACTGTTAAAATGAAAGGGTGGCTTCAAGAGGTGTGAGGACTTTCTTAGTAATGTAGGTGATGAAGCACCATGCACAAATGCCCGAAGACAACATCAAATTTACTAAAAAGTTTGAAGAAACAGGACTGTCAAAATGTACTCATTCTCTATGTTAAGAGTCCAATGTCTCCTCAATAGCTGTTGAAACTTGGGCAGCAAAAAATATATCTGACAGGTAAGTTACAAATATAATGCAAGTTGATTTTAAAAGTTTGTTCACACAGTTATGATCATTCTGCATTTCCAATTTATGTTTCATAGGTTGGCAGTATTTTTCAAAATAAATTCTTTAGCATTTCATAAGAGGGTCTACCATGTTAAGAAAATATAGTAAATTGCCTTACAATGTTAATTGTATTGCTTTTATAAGGAGGAAAACATAAAATAAAACTAACAAAATGGAACATGAAAGGCTTAATCTGTTCCAAAGTTACTTTCATAATGTATAAAATCTTCATCTCCTATACTTTGCTTGTTTAGCTTTTACATAATATAAATTGTTAGAAAATGAATTAATGTGTACAATATTTTTGTCCATTACCAATGAACAACTTAAGATACTTTGTTGGGATAGGCCTCTCTCTATATATTTTAAATATGTTTTTATCGATTTCAAAGAGGGGAAGGGAGTGGGAGAGAGGAATAAGAACATCAGTGATGACAGAGAATAACTGATCAGTTGCCGCCTGCATGACCCCCACTGGGGATCAAGCCTGCAACCCGGGCATGTGTCCTAACTGGGAACTGAACTGTGATCACCTGGTTCATGGGTCAACAAACTCTGAGCCACACTGGCAGGGAAGGCTTCTATTTTTTAAAATGAAGCAAAGTTAATTTTTTCTAGTTTGTAATAAAAAAAACCATATAATCCAGAAAAAACACGTATCTAACAATATAGAGAATCAAAACCAAAAAAAGACAATTGTAATATAGTATATACCTCGTTGGCAGACATATTCTTCACTTGTTCTGGTTTCAGTTCTGAAAAATATAAAAGGCAGCCACTTTAAAGACATATATTAGAGGACATAAATATATAAAGGCTTAGAAAAATATTATTTCTTAGGAGTTACTATAAAACATTCAATTTCTTTGGATATTATAAAAAAACAAGTTTTACAAATTTGAGAGTAGAAAAGTTACTCAGAACATCTATTCTAAAGTGATACACCACAGTGAGTTTAATCTAATCCACGTGATCAGTTGTGGTATTTCAGAATCAACAAATTATCCTGAATCAAAACATAGCAACGCATGATACATTTTTCTGCAGGTTTTCAAAAGTTAACATGTAATGATGAAAGTATAAATAGTTACATAAATTCCCTTAGACACATTAATTTCAAGTGATATTAGAATACTGAAATGTAAAGCACCAAAAAAGGTTAAGAATATTTTCCCTTTAGTATTCTTTTTTGCTTGCTTGAAAAAGTTTTCTTTTTCTTTGAGTTTTCTGCTTCTTAGCCACTATCAACAAGTGAAACCAGTTGTCTAGGAACCAGGGGTCATGGTCCACTGACCCTTGGACTGTCTTTGTATGGTCTGTGAGCTAAAAATAGTTTCACATTTTTGTTTTTGTGTGTTTATTTTGGGGGAAAAACACCAAAAAACCCACAAACATGAATATGCAACATAGAGCATATATGGCCTACAAACCTAAAATATTTACCATCAGGCTCTTCACAGAAAAGTTTGCTGACCTTAAATCTAGAAAATACTTTAAGTTTTCCACTGATACAGCTTTACTCCTTTCCCACTAATAGAGATTTCTTAAACTTCTAAAATGGTCTCACGAAGAGGTATAAATGTTTCCAGCTCTTGTATACCTACCTCGGATAGGACCCAGAGCTGCATCTTTTGCCAAAGCTGTTAGATCACTTCCTGAGTAGCCATCAGTCATTCTGAGAATGAGTAGAAAGAGCAAATTATTTTCATCTTTGCAGATTTAAATTCTCCGTGTAAGAAGGTAAAAACCAACTTTACTTTGTCTTTAAGCAGACTGTTGTATGATTTAAGTGCACAGAAAGACCCACTTGCTAAAATCAAACAGAACCATCTGCTGCTGGCTCCTTACTTATGCTGCCTCAAATTTGCTCATTACAACCAATCCAGATTGAGGCACACTATACCTCCAGGAGGCTCCATTAAATTGTAAACATCGGGAAAGTAACATCTATAAGCCATTGCTGGCCAATTGAGACATAAGCAGTCACTTCTCTAAAAGTTAGTGAATCTTTGTCTTGACAAAGAGCACTGAGTTGATGTAATGAGGGCTAAAGGAGATTATGTTATTATTATTTTTTAGAATTTTTTATTTATTCGTGATTAAAATTCAAGAATGCACTAGGTATCTCCTATATTCAGTTTCTATTCGAGTGTACCACTTTTATTTATATGTTTATTTTTTCAGCTTCTTAATTGAATTTATGGGGGTGACGACATTGGTTAATAAAATCATATAGATTTCAGTTGTATAATTCTATAATACATCACAAAGTAGATTTTTCAAAATATAGGACAAACAGGTTGAGGTTAGCGAGACAGAAGTCATTGGCAAAAAATAGGCACACCGAATGGGATGCCACAGTGGAGAAAGAGTAGCCAAGAGGTTATCAAAGGGAACTAAAGACTAGGTAGGCAAAGGGAAAGAGGAAAATAAAACAGGGAAAGAAAGCATTTACTTATGGTGTACTATGTTAAATAAGTACACAGAGCAAACATTATTAGCACAGTTCTTTATTAGAATGACAAAGAAGGATCTCAACTATTCCAAAGTAATGCATTTGTTCTTTTTTCATTCTTATCTAGGAACTCAATGTATACTAAAATTACTAGCTACTTACATACTTACTGAATATTATTTCATGATGTTTTCTCCAGTGATTAAAATTCACAAATGCATCTCCTATATTGTTTCTACTAGTGTACCACTCAAAAAAAAAGTTAAAAGATGTAAAATTTAAAGAAAATTATTTGTAATGCAAAAGAAATTTATAAGAAAATGTATGTTGCTGAAACCGGTTTGGCTCAGTGGATAGAGCGTCGGCCTGCGGACTGAAAGGTCCCAGGTTCAATTCTGGTCAAGGGCATGTACATTGGTTGCGGGCACATCCCCGGTAAGAGGTGTGCAAAAAGCAGCTGATTGATGATTCTTTTTCGTCGATGTTTCTAACTCTCTATCCCTCTCTCTTCCTCTCTGTAAAAAGTCAATAAAATATATTTTTTTAAAAAAGAAAGAAAATATATGTTGGTGTGGGCAGATATGAGATATTTTACATTTTTAAAATTACTTTAATATCACTTAAAAGTTTTAATAAGTTTATAAAAGGAATACAGTACCATCATAGATGTTTAGGTCATGTCTTGTATAGAATCTAGAAATTGAAATTTATGTAACATATGTATAAGAATAAGAGATAAGAAAGAAGGTAAAGGAAGCAGAGGATGAGACACTACTCATTTATTTTTGAGCTTACTTTAAACACAACAAAAAGCCCAAACAATTACCACCTGAGCACTTGAGCCAGACCACGTGGCCCCTCCCACTTGGTGAGGCCAGCAATTCTGGTTTAAATGCTTAACCAAACTTATTTCAAAAACGCCAACTGATTGGCACTGAAATATATATGTAATCAGTATCCAACTTGCCTTTCTGATCTTTCAGCATGTTTTCCCTGTCATTAAACAATGTGATAACGATAAAATAATAATAACAAAAAAATAAACAAAACAGAAAAAGATTTCTTTAAAAAAAAAATAGAAGAGTGTAAAACAAACCAAATCAAGTTACTCACCTAGCAAGTTGTGCTAGTTCTTTTTGGGTCAATGGGCTTCCCTGTTTACATAATAGATTTTTAAGTAAAAGTAGTCGTGTCTGAAAAGAAATGTTAAAGAATTATCAGTCCTAAGAATTAGCTTAATAAAATACCAGGAACTAGGTTCCAATTCTAATTCTCATTTAGGAACTGAATGATCCTACACAAATCACTCTACCTTTTAGAGCCTCACTCGTTTCCTTTAAAACTACCCTTTTCTTGACAGTTCCTGAGAGAGGTGAAGATAATTCAAATAAAGCACTAAGGACATAGCTATTGTGACTATCAAGGATATTAAGGGTCTGAGCTGGACAATATAACTTATAAACAAAAACAAAACAGGTTTTATACAAGTATGAATTCATGAATCTCACCCATTGTAATTCAATGACTTAGTAACTTGAGTTTGGCAAGCATCACCATAATCTAGTTTAGAACATTATTATCACCCCAGAAAATATCACTCATGCCTGTTTGCAGTTAATCCTCACTCTGACCCTTAGCCTCAGCAAATCCTGGATCTGCTTTATCTTTCTAGAATTTTCTAAACATCCTATAATATACAAATTGACCAATTGGTGGAATGACGGGTCACTATGACACACACTGACCAACAAGGGGTAGATGTTCAACACAGGAGTTTCCTTCCACCTGGTGGTCAGTGCACTCTCACAGAGGGAGTGCTGCTCAGCCAGAAGCCAGGCTCGCTGGGAGCGGGCCTAAGCCAGCAGGCTAGCATTTCCCAAGCGGTCCTGGGCTCCGAGAGGGTGGAGGCCAGGCCCCGCGCGCCTCCCCCCCTGCACGAATGTTGTGCATTGGGCCTCTAGTTCTATATAATAAAAGGCTAATATGCAAATCAACCAAAAGGTAGAATGACCAGTTGCTATGATATGCACCGACCTCCAGGGAGCAGACGCTTAACAAAGGCTCTGCCCCCTGGTGGTCAGTTTGCTCCCACAGGGGGAAAGCCGCCAAGTCAGAGCCGGGCATATGGCGGGCAAGGGCAGCGGGGGTGGCAGGAATCTCTCTGGCCTCCCTGGCAGCGCTAAGGACCCTTTGGAAGATGATGGCAGGCAGACATTCCCTGAGGGGTCTTGGACTGCAAGAGGGTGCAGGCTGGGCTGAGGGAACCCCACTCCCACCCCACCCCACCCCCAGTGCACAAATGTCGTGCATCGGGCCTCTAGTTTCATATAAAGGAAATCACGATGTGTAATATTTTACATTCGGTGTCTTTCACTTAGTGTAATGTGTTTGAGGTTCATCCACATTATAGCATATAAAAGTAGCTCATTCCTACTGTTGTTAAATATTATTCCATTAAGTAGATATACTTCATTTATCTACCCATTCAACAATTGATAAATATTTTAGATTCTTTGCAGTTCTTGGTTATTATTTATATGCTGCTATAAAAATTCTTGCCTATGTCTTCTTATAGATATATGTCTTAATTTATCTTGGGTAGATTTTTGGGTCTTATGGTAAATTTATGTTTATCTTTTTAAGAAACTGCCAAACTGTTTCCCAAGTAGTTGCACCATGGATTGGAAGACTCAATATTGTCAAGGTGGTAGTTCTTGCTTCTGCTTAAAAAAAAAAAATCACAGATACATACCTCCTCATTTGGCAAAGACACATATACCCGTTTGGTGAAACGCCTAAAAGAAGGATTCAAGCAATTCAGAAACAGAATTTTGAATTTAAAGGTACCTCAGTTTAAGTAGTAAATGACAAAAACAAAACAAAAAAAAGCTTTAAGTATAAGGCTCAAGGCATGGGAAAGCATTTTAGTTATCAATGTAAAAAATTATTTTTGAGTTACTCTTTTAAAACTTCCTAGTTAATATTTTAAATATATATTTTTATATGATTTCAGAGAGGAAGAGAGAAAAATCAATGATGAGAGAGAATTATTGATTGGCCGCCTCCTGCATGCCTCACACTGGGGATTAAGCCCACAACCTGGGCATGTGCCCAGGGCATGACCAGTGTGGGGCGTGGCTACAGTGTTTGGACAGGTTCAAGCCTTGGACTGATGAGAGGGCATAGTCCTTTCGTGGCCACGTGCAAGTCCCAGCTTGGAGGGCAGAGTCCTCCCCGCACAATTACAGCTATAATTGTAAGCTTGAACCTGTGATCCGAACATGTGGCTCTATGTGCCTGAGTGATAGAGGCTGCAAGTAAACACAGCTTGATCAGGTCCATGTCATTGAGTAGGATCAAAACTCACGAGAAGGCTGTAAACATCCTGACCACGCCCTTACTTTGCCTCCAAAGACGACTTGTGGGCGTCAGCGCCGTCTCTCAGGGAGCAGCGTCCCACTGAGACCCGGCTTTCATTCTCTTGTCTGTCTTTCCTAAGCCTTTCAGCCGCCCCCTCTCAGGTTCACCCTTGGCGTGCCAGCGCGGCACAACCAGAATCAAACCCAGGACCCTTCAGTCTGCAGGCCCACTGAGCTAAACTGGCTGGGGCTCTAGTTAGTATTTTAAAGTCCTTAATTCAATACCATCAGAATTAAGTTAACCATCTAGGTATGTGCATGTCTATTTTAAATATTTTTTTATTTCAAAGAGGAAGGGAGAGGGAGAGAGATAGAGATAGAAACATCAATGATGAGAATCATTGATTCTCTGCCTCCTGCACGCCCCATACTGGGGATCAAGCCCACAACCTGGGCATGTGCCCTTGACCGGAAATGAACCCTGGACTCTTCAATCCACAGGTGACATTCTATCCACTGAGCCAAACCAACTAGAGTGGTATGTGCATGTTTTTAATAGCAATGATACTTTAGAACAGTGGTCGGCAAACTCATTAGTCAACAGCACCAAATATCAACAGTACAACGATTGAAATTTCTTTTGAGAGCCAAAAACCGACTTCTGCGTATGGGCCACAAAGTTTCAATTGCCCTGTATGAGCACGCCTGCACGTGGTATTTTGTGGAAGAGCCACACTCAAAGGACCAAAGAGCCGCATGTGGCTCGCGAGCCGCAGTTTGCTGATGACTGCTTTAGAAGAAAGTATCTAAGAATCTTAATAAAAACATATTTGCTGTCTTTATGAAAATAAAAACAACTAAAACCAAGTACAACAAAAACAGAAAAGTAAATTTCATCATAAAGAAACTAGGTAACAGCCTGGCTGGTGTGGCTCAATTGGATGAACATTGTCTCTTGCACTAGGAGGTCGCAGGTTCAATTCCCAGTCAGGGCACATGCCCAGATTGCAGGCTCCATCTCCAGTGGGCGGGTATGCAGGAGGCAGCCAATGTTTCCCTCTCATCGGTTCTCTCTCATCGTTTCTCTCTCTTTCCCTTTCTCTTCCTCTCTCTGAAATAAAAATATATAAATATTTTAAAATAGGTAACATTGCCAAAACCGGTTTGGCTCAGTGGATAGAGCGTCGGACTGAGGGGTCCCAGGTTCGATTCCAATCAGGGGCATGTACATTGGTTGTGGGCACATCCCCGGTGGGGGGGTGTGCAGGAGGCAGCTAATCGATGTTTCTCTCTCATCGACGTTTCTGGCTCTCTATCCTTCTCCCTTCCTCTCTGTGAAAAATCAATAAAATATATTTTTAAAAATAAATAAATAAATAAAATAGGTAACCTTTACATAAGTAAAGGTGTATGAAAAAGGGCTGCATAGGGCAGTGAAAATTACAGTGAGAAAGGAGGATACACACTGCAGATTACAGACAGATTTCAGAGCACAGAGTTTTCCAAAAGAAAGAGACAGAGCATACTCTGAGGGGTAATAAAGCCAAATTCTCCACATGTAAACAAGCATGTGAAGACTGGCTCCACAGATGGTGTGAACGTTGGCCTATAACAGGGCAATGGCAAGAAAGGTGAAGCCGAACAAAGAGACTCAAAGACATATCGTCTTCGTAAGAAGATATCAGTCTGTCTGGCAAGATGACAAACTGCCTTTATTAGTTGAAGAAGACTAAATCAACCGATGTCTTACTTACACACAAATACTGGTTTATCAGATATGTCTTTACTATTGAATTAGTGAGACTAATTGTTAGTCCAGGGTATTCATGGGATAACTCAAAATACTTGTTTGGTATCTTAATTTTCTAGCTCTCCTCCTATAATATTCTTCCAAAACTAGGTTTTAAAAAACTCTCTTTATTCAAATAAAAATAATAAAGCAAAACAGGCAAAAGACAATCAATTTTTTAAAAAGTAGTGTCAAAATAGGGGTAAAGAATACAATAAATAAAACATAGATAAAATGAAGAACAAGTACAACAGAATCCTGCCATAGAGCAAATTAAAATTGTAACCAAACAGCTTTCCATGAAATATAATAATTTAATGGGAAAAAGTCTATGAAACAAGGGCTCAAGAAAATGAATATACAAAGGCTCAAGGAAATGAGACAATGAGAGATAAAAAATTTTTTTTAAAATGCACCATAGAGAGAAGGGAAGCAATAAGAAAGAAAACAAAAACCCACAAACAAACAAAGGTTACAAAGTAGTAGGAGAAAGGAAATAATAAGAACAACAAACTGGAAAACAGACAAATCAAAACAAAAAGACCTGAAAGTTTAAAATGATTATAAAGGAAATCACAGAAATAGAAGAAAAAAAGATGCGACATAATGCATGAATTGTGTGTAGAGAAAAATTAGTAGGAAAATGAATTGGGGGGGGGGGGATCAAAGACAGTATTCAAAATAACTTTCCTAAAACAAAGGAGGTTCTAAACTATTTAAACAAACATCAAATCCCAGGAAAAATAAACCCATCAATCAACACGTTTTTCAAATCACTAGATTTCGATAGTTGGAAACTGTATCTAATAAGAAGAAAAAAATAAATTAAAAATGAAAGTAGGGCTGAAACCGGTTTGGCTCAGTGGATAAGAGCATCAGCCCGCGGACTGAAGGGTCCCAGGTTCGATTGGTCAAGGGCATGTACCTTGGTTGAGGGCACATCCCCAGTAGGGGGTGTGCAGGAGGCAGCTGATCGATAATCCTCTCTCATCGATGTTTCTAACTCCCTATTCCTCTCTTCCTCTCTGTAAAAAAAATCAATAAAATATATTTTTAAGAAAATGAAAGTAGGCTGGCTTCAGATTTTTATACTGCAACATCCAACTCTAGAAACAACGGGACGATGTTATAGATTCCTCGGGAAAAGAAAGGAAGGCTCAGTAAGTTCATGCTGAGTTAAACTGTCCTCGCAGCAGGAAGGGGACACATTTGTTCTAACACATAAGAACAGAGAACATGACATAACTCCCAGGAAACCTGTTTTTTTCAGCTTCTCATGAAGCCCAGTGAAAGAAGGTAAGAATCAATTTTGAAGTTGTAGAATAATTTAATCCAACCTAGAAGAAATAAACAGTTTTTATGGCCTAAAGCCATAAAATGAAGAGCAGTTTTCCTGATATCCTGTTGGCCCTGACTTCAAAAACTTTAGTTGGTAACAAGAGGCCAGAGGATGAATATAAGGTGGAAAAGACTAAATTTAGTTTTCAAATTGAGAGGGAAGGAAATAATATATGAGATGAACACATGACTAAACATAACATATCTGTAATAAATGTGTGTTTCTACATAAATCTCCCTACCTGAGAATAGCATCATCAAGCTCATGTGGTCTATTAGTTGCACCCATTACAAGAACTCTGTCGTCTCCAACAGATTGTACCTATAAGCCAAAAAGAAATTTTTCAGTACTTTTAGAGAAAGTAATAACAAAGTAAAACATAATAAAGATATCTGTATTTCTAATTTGGATCATTTAATAGGAAAATATATACATTAAAATTTTACAAAATTAAAAATATCATAACCAATACTTACACCATCAAATTCTATTAGAAATTCAGTTTTTAGGCGTCTACTAGCATCATGTTCTCCTTCTCTTCTTTCACACAAAAGGCTATCAACTTCATCTAGAGGAAATAAGACTTGAATTAAAAGCCAACCTATGTAAGTTATGAGATTAATCTAGTTTACTACTTCAGTTAATAATACAATAGGTCTTATTTAATTTATTACATAGTCTTTAACGTTGTTTTTCTTGAAAACATTTTCCTTTTAAATAAGCTTTCCTATAATTCCCTTTATATATCAAGAAGGAAATGTCACAAAGGTTCAACTAACTTAGTAAACATGTTCTTTTTTAAAATATATTTTATTGATTTTTTTACAGAGAGGAATAGGGAGTTAGAAACATTGATGAGAGAGAATCATCAATCATCAATCAGCAACCAAGGTACATGCCCTTGACCGGAATCGAACCTGGGACCTTTCAGTCCGTAGGCTAACGCTCTATCCACTGAGCCAAACCGGTTCCGGCAAACATGTTCTTACCTATAAAAATTATTGAAGGTTGAAGTTCTCGAGCCACAGCAAAAAGAGCTCTCACCAACTTCTCTCCTTCTCCCACCTAAAAGAAGGCATTACACATGATCACATTCATAAAGTGTAGTATTATTCCAGCTTTTAAATTTTCATGACTGAAAGTCTAGAACCTAGGGATTTAATTTCCTTTCTTTGCAATAACTAAGCATTTGGTTTAAGGAATTGGGAAGAGGGTACCAGAGTTTATTGAAATTTCCCTTATTTTTTTTACAAAATAGGTAATTTATTATTTAATACAGTCCATTAAGTGCTATAAAAATAAAATATATTTGTTTTGCTTAAAACTGCATTCTAAAAGTTGAGAATGAAGAAGCTATTAGTCAAAGGTAGAACAAGTGGGAAGAAAAAGAGGAGAGAGAGATGCTGTAGTTATTCCTTTAATCCTAGATTGCAGGATGGAGATATTCCTATACATATACTACATACATATGCATATATTTTATATATATATCACATATACATTTATATAGAAGCAGGTAAATTAGAAAGTGCTCTACTGAACAAAACTTGCTCTATGAAGAACATCTTGAAAACTTACTCTCACAATACCACTGTCAATTAGTATAAAAATATTTCTAGGTAGTCCAGGAGGTCTATGGATACCTCTTAAGACACCATACTAAAACCACTCTATTCACCAAAGCATCTAACAAAAGGATCATGAGATTTGGGGTGATCTGTAAAAACTATCCTGTCCTAGGTGGCATTTATTCTTTTTATTGAAAATTTCATTAAAAATAAAAAGAACAAAGATCTGGCCCCAGATTGGAATCATCAAAACAAATATTCTTGTCCTGCCCTCGATGTAGGGTCTCCAGGGTTCCCCAAGGCTCCCCGCAGGCCAGGCTTCTTCCTGGAACAGAAGCCAGAACTGTGGGGTCCAGCTGCATTCCTCTTTGCTAGCACTTGGCTGTGGGGGGTCATGTGACCCAGTTCTGGCCAATAAGACCCATGGGAAGTCTCTGGCAAAGATTCCGTCTTTCATTAGGGGAGGAGAAAGGAGAAATTCCTTCCCGCTGGGGTGCTGTGGTGGAAAGTGTGATACCAGCACCCAGCAGCCAGGCTGCCACTGAGGGGAGACAGGGCCAACTCTTGAAATATGACCACGGAGGTCTGACAGCACCGGGCTTTTCACACACTATCGAGTCACTGAGGGAAGCTTAGGAGTTCCTGTTGCGAGATCTTGTTAATGGAAGATAATGGCATTGCTTTTTTTTCTTTTGCCAAAAGTCACCTAAATGATACACAGACACTTTATTCTTTCATGCCCTAGAAGTTTTGTTCTTTGTGTTGTGTGTTTTTGTTTTATTTTTAGGGGGGGGGGGGATGTTTTTTAACAAGGCAAAAATTGACTAGTCTACTCATCCTGGTGCTTGCTTTCCAAACATCACTGTAACAAAGGGTCTGAGCACTGGGGTTCAGTGGCCGTGGGTTCCAATCCCACTGCCTCCTCCGCCAATCCCAAAGTGCACTGGAAATGACAGCTACAGTTCTGAGTGATTCCCTGTGCAGCCGAGGGCTGCCTGCTCCCACTCATTCCTCATTGTCCGGCCCCTCCATCAAGTATGTGACGTTACTGTCCCCATTTTACAGGAGAAACCGAGGCTCGGAGCAGGTAAGCAGCTTCAAAGGTGCAGGCTGGGAGATCACCTCTCATGACGTTAACACTGTATGAATAAAGTGAACTTTCTTAAGGCCTGCTCTATAAGTAAAAGCTAAATTGAAATCCCATTCTTCCAGCTTCCAAGACAGTGTTTATAAGGTGGATAAACCTACATTAAGGACAATTTTACTAACAAAATTTCACATAAGAAACAAAATGTAACCAGGAAAAGAGGTATTGTTTTATAGTTACTTTTAATTACTTTACAAAATTGAGAACCCTGCCAATATCTGATCTTGGATATCTAGCCTCCAAAACTATAAGACAATAAATTCCTGTTGTTTAAGTCAATAAATTTCTGTTATTTTAAGTGGTACTTTGTAACATAGCCCTAACAAACTAATACACTATTTAACAGAACAATTCTAATTTGAAAAAAATAATAATAAATGCACATGATTTTCTTCTATGAAGAGTGATATTCATCATCTCTGAATAACAGGTATAAAACTCACAAACAAGTATTTTGATATATGGTATTACCATTTCCACTTAACATTAACATTTAGACAGTAACTTAAAAATTGAAAATACTGGAAAACATACTCACATATTTTGAAGTTAAGCTTGCAGCACTTATATTAAAGAAGGTCGCATTAGATTCTGCAGCTACTGCTTTAGCCTTTAAAAATCACAAGGGCAAATATTACATTAGTTCCACAACTTGCTGTAAAATGATAAATGCATCTGATCAACTTAAGTACAAGAAAAGAATATCGAAAAATATAAGGCATGACAAAGTCCCCAGTATATGGCAATGTGTTCTCTTCTCAGCAACAAGCAAAAAAATCTATGTGTTTATTTCCACTCCCTTCTTTTCCTAAGGGAGAATAGACAGAGAGAGGTAAAAAAGAAGAAGAAGAAGAAAAGGGTGTTATGTCTTCCTAGTTATAGAAAGATAACTAGAGGAAGATAAACAGCTAAGAAAAGTTACTCTTTCCTTATTTACTTTTTGCCTCTAGAACATCTAGTAATGCAGGAGAAAAGTATCCAGATCCTAATAACTTTTGGCAAAAGGATATTACAGAAAAAATATCTGTTGTGTGTCAATTATACTTCAATTTAAAAATAGGAAAAAAGTCTATATCATGCTGATTATTTAAATAAAGCAGTTAAGATTAAAAAAAAAAAATTGCCCTAGCTGGTTTGGCTCAATGGATAGTGTCGGCCTGCAGACTGAAGGGTCCCAGGTTCGATTCTGGCCAAGGGCACATGTCTGGGTTGCGGGCTTGATCCCCAGGAAGAGGTGTGCAAAAGGCAGCCAATCAATGATTCTCTTTCATCATTGATGTTTCTCTCTCTTTCCCCCTCTCCCTTCCTCTCTAAAATCAATAAAATATATTTTTTAAAAATCAAGGATTAGGAAGATGCTCAATATAGTAAGCTCTTCAAAAGTAAAAATGTTATTTAAATTGGAAAAATAAAAATCACACTGTTAAATTTAATTTGCCCAAACATATTATTGCAAATAATATGTATAGTTTTCCATCTACTTTGTCACTGAAAACTAGTTTAAAAATTTAAGTATATTTTAACAAAAAACAAGTTATAACTCCAGCTGGTTTGGCTCAGTGGATAGAGAGTTGGCTTGCAGACTGAAGGGTCCCAGGTTCGATTCCGGCCAAGGGCACATGCCTGAGTTGCAGGCTCAAACCCCTGTGGGGGTGTGCAGGAGGCAGCCAATCAATGATTGCCTCTCATCATTGATGTTCCTATCTCTCTCTCCCTCTCCCTTCTCTGAAATCAATAAAAATATATTTTTTTAAAATAAGTCATAAATAATAGACTTAGGGATGACATCTATAATACTTTCAACAATAAAGATACATTTAAAAAATCATAATAGATTCAGGAACTATGTAAAATTATTTTTAATAATTTTAATAAATTAATAAAAATTATTAATATCTTGCTAGAACATTCAAAATTGAAAAGAATTCTTACCAGCATTGTTTTCCCATTTCCAGGTGGACCAAAGAGTAGCAATCCTCTGGCAGGAGTTCTAAGCCCTGTGAACAACTTAAACATATACACACAGTTATGATTCTGAATATATTTTTTCCAGACATTTTAAGAATTATTTGTCATCTAAAAAGAATCATTTTCAGTAGCATCCTCCAAAACAGAGCTGCCCAGAGCTCTAAGGAGAACACAATAAACTAGTAAAATTATTAAAAACAGAAGAAAACAAAAAACTAAATCCTCATTGATCAACATGAAAACAGACTTGTTGAACAAGCCATATTATTGAACATAGGTATGCTTCTCTACTTCCTTTACAAATCTCACCAAAATAACAGTAAATGAGTAAAAAGATAAAAATCTTCAAAAGAAAAAGAATAGGAAAGGAGACAACAGAGAACACAATAATTTTAGTAGATGGGAAATGGCTAAAGTGTGGTAAGTTATCAAGCAGAGCTGAGGGAGCTAAAACCTAAGTGGCTGCTTGTGAAGGGACAGCTAGAACAAGGAGCAAGCTGATATGAATAAAAACCCTGGAAAAGCTCAGGAAGTGAAGGCATCAGGTACCAGTAAGGTAGGCAGCCCAAAACAGAGAAACTGATTAAAAATTTGTATGAAGAACTGAAAATATGTTCCTGTAAGCCTCTCCCCAGCCCCACCAACAGCCCTTAGGCAAGTATTCCTCTTCCACAACCAAAGGTAGAAGTTTTATTCTAGAGAAATTAAACCAGTCTCCAAACTCAGGGACATCGGGATTGGCAAGTGTCAACGGTATGAACTCCCCTCACCGCCCCCCCAAAAAAGTTTTTATTTATGAGAGAGAGAGAGAGAGAGAGAGAGAGAGAGAGAGAGAGAGAGAGAGAGAGAGAGAAACATTAATGATACAGAAACAGTCAGCTGACTCCTATACACCCCCTACTGGGGATCCAGATGTCAACTGGGAAATGTGCCCTGACCAGGAATTGAACTGGCAACCTCTTTGTGCATGGAATGATGCTCAACCAATTTGAGCCATCTCAGCCGGGCAAGGTATTGAACCATTTGAAGTGGGTGATACTCAACTAATTTTTAAAATTATATATATTTTTAGAGGTTTTAGGCTTATAGAAAATTGGATGGAAAAGTACAGAGTTGCCATATAACTCCTAATATCCTATTTCTCCCATTATTAACATCATGTATTCGTGTGGTACATGAACCAAAATTGATACATTATTATTAACTAAAATCTATAATTTACATTACGGTTCACTATTTGTATTGTGTAATCCACTATTACAGTATCATACATCATCATTTCCCTCCCTAAAAATATCTGTGACATGAATTAATCATTTTAGCATAGCTCAAATATTTCTTTACTGCTCCTACAGATTCAGTAATAGATGATGTTACAGAAAAATAATAATATATAATCCTTACCTCAGGCCTCAGAGATGGAAGAATGACAATTTCTTGTAATGCTTGTTTTGCTAATCCTTGACCAGCTATATCGTCAAATTTAACAGCTATTCCACTAAGAAACAGAATTTCAATTATCTCCACAATAGAAATATGCTTCAGTTATTAAAAAAATACAGTTTATGGTCTATGAAACATGGTTATTTTTCATGTTAACTGTGAAACTATAGTTAATCAGTAAAACAATGATTTTCTCCATGTATAATAATTAAAAACCATTATAAGAATTAAATATGTAAATTAGACAAAGTAACTATTTCACTCATGATACATTTTATAAATAAAATTCAAAAATAGAAACTGTACAATAAAACACTTTAGATGGAAAAACTTACTTGTCTAGAATTTCATTCATTATAAGGTTAGCAAGGTTACTGTCCACGTTCCTAAAATTCTTCAGGTCTTTCTTTTTACGAGCAGCAGTTGTAGGGGTTGAAGGTTTATTTGTTCGATTTGTTTTTGGTGTGCTCTTAAAGGACACAATGTTAATATGAGAATACAACATAACATTTACACTTTTCACAAGTGAGTTAACTTAAAGTTCACAGAGGTTCAAAAATAGGAAAAATAACAAAATGTTTTTAAGAATGAATATTTACTCCAAGGTAAAATCGTATTCACTAAAGAAGTACATGTAGCATGCAGTGGGTTAATAGAGGATTTTATCCAGAGATTTAGTTACTAAAAGGTAAAAAGGCTCTATGACAATGTAATCGTGTAATTTTGATCTTTGTTAGAACTGTATGTTTAATGTTACAAAACATTTACATAGGTTTAAATAATGAAAATAATAATAAATTTAAAATGAACTACATAGCATTATATAAAACTGGATAAGCAAACTTACTACAAATAAAGCCTAATTAGGATCAAAGAAGGCAAAATAAGATATGTTTTTTAACAGCAAGTTGCCTTGACTTTTGTTAAAAAGAAAAGTTATATTCAATTTTATAGAAACTTACCAATCCATTAAGGCATTATAAAGTAATTGTAATAAACTGAAGCAAGCACATCACGTTGCAAATTTTCTACTTGCAATTCTATAGCCAAGTACCTTATGAGTGGCAGTTGAAGGACCAGGGCCTTGTCTCACTCCAGAAACCATGGGCAAACCACTGCAACTGGGTACTCTGTGGTGGCCTGAAAGACCTGAGGATCCAGCTTTCATAACTGTCTTTGAACGAGGCAGCGAATTACTAGGGTGTGTTAAGGGGTCTTTTCTTTTTGGAACTGCTCCACTCTCTATTAAGGAAATAGTAAAATCGCTGTTAGAAGATTGTGATTTAACATTATAAAAGTAATAAATAAGAAGCAGCTCAGTTAGTTAGAGCGTAATACCCAGATGCCAAGGTTGCGGGTTCCATCCCTGGTAAGGGCACAAAAAAGAATCAAGCAATGGGCCCAGCTGAGAGGTCACAGTTTGATTCCCAGTCAGGCCACATATGCTCAGGTTGTGGGCTCGATCTCCAGAGAGAGGCCAGCAGGAGGCAGCCAATCAATGATTCTCTATCATCATTGATGTTTCTATCTCTCTCTCTTTCCTCTCTAAAATCATTATCTCTCTCTCTCTCTCTCTCTCTCTCTCTCTCTCTCTCTCTCTCTCTCTATATATATATATATATTATATATATACACCTGTCTTACGCCTTCCCAGAGGCCCACAAGCATTGTGTCCCGCCCCATCCTGCTCTGCCCCGCCCTGGGTAGGGCTGCTCTGTGCCCACATATGAAAATTAGCCCATCTTTGGTGGGTTAATTTGCATACTCACTCCTGATTGGCTGGTGGGCATCACAAAGGTACAGTCATCTTACTCTTTTATTAGACACACATACACACACACACACTTTAAAAATAAATAAATAAAAGTTTTGCTTGGCAGAAAAATATAAGGGAATTGCGCACGTGGAACATAGTAGAAGAGAATCTAGACAACAATGAGAATGCATACAAGCTTTTCAAGGCTAGGAAATTTTTGCCGTTTATCCTGATAGGATTATTAGGATCTCAAATATGTACTTTGGAAGCTTATTTATATGTGGTGTATTCTTACATTTCTTTTCAAAAAGTTCCTTATGAACATGTTAGCGTTTCACAGTAGTGCTAAAAGAAACAGATAAAATTATTTACTCTATACTTAAAATGTTATTTTAAGTCAGGTACAGGAAGAAATGAGAAAAGAAAACATAGCTACTGGTGCAGGACTCTGAACTGAACTGGAAACCAAACCTAAATGAGAAATCTAAGGGATCACTGAAGCCACAGGGAAAGATTTCATTAATGACCAACTATCTCTTTTATCTATAGAAATCCACTTACACTAACTCTTCTCTATTGAAATCTTGAAATTTTTATATTATGTATGAATAAAGAAGGCAATGGTCTTACAGTCGGGACTAAGGGTGTTTCCTTTTTTTTATATACTGTAATTTAAACAAAGCAATATTTACTTCAATAAAATTTAAGCTCTGAACATGAAACTATTGTTGAAGAAGTCACCAACAAAACTGACCAAAATGTCAGAGAATGTAGGAAATGAAGGTTCTTCCCACCAAAACAAAATTTAAAAACTATTTAATGTTCTGTAAGAGTTCATACCTGAAAGTTCATGAAAAACAAATTTGAGCCATAATAAATAATAGTACTCAAATATTTCTCACTTTGTGAATTCAGCTTCAATTTTTTCTAACAGGTATTAAGATAAAACATTCATGTATAGCATACGTGAAAACTGATAGGTGAAAATTGATATATAAAAAAAAAATTTCTCTTAAAAAAACACCTCTTCAGCCAAAACCCGTTTGGCTCAGTGGTAGAGTGTCGGCCTGGGGACTGAAGGATCCCAGGTTCAATTCCAGTCAGGGGCATGTACCTTGGTTGCAGCACATCCCCAGTAGGGGGTGGTGGGAGGTAGCTGATTGGTGTTTCTCTCTCATTGATGTTTCTAACTCTCTATCCCTCTCTGTAAAAAATCAATAAAATATATATTCTTTTAAAAGAATAGAAATATCTTATTTGTTACATGTTTATACACTAAGACTTATAGGAATACTGTATTTTCAACGTAGCCCTGTGCAAACAAAAAACAATCAAAACTACCATTATAAAATCAAATCAACATTATCAGATTAAGTGGGACTTTACTTTGCATGCAAACTTTATTATTTTACATGTTAGTTAACCTAAACCCACCTGACTGGAGCTGTCCGTTGCGGCATGTCAAGTTAGTACTATCATTATAGACGTCTGCTTGTAATTTGGAAAATTGCAAAACTGGTTGCAGCTTCTCTATGCAACAGAGGAGGGTAAGAAAGAACAAAATAACCAAAAATACAAAATACATAATAAGCATAGTGATATGAGTGAAAATGAAAAATGAGTTAAGTTGTTACAAGACTGTTACATGATGAAGGGTTTTGCATTTTTATAACATTTTCCTAAAAATATAATTAGTAAAAACTCAGACGTTAAAATAGCAGCAGGAATTAACAAATGGGTGGCTATGTTAAAAACATGCCTTATTCAGTTTTGGTAACCTGAGGCAGTTCCACATCAATATTATCACCAGCAAATATTTTCTGAAAATCTAGTATGTCCAAGTCATTGGGTAGAAAGAGCAGTATGGAGATAAATAAATGAATATGGTTTATAGCATCCATATACCGTACTTATTAAATATAATTGGCAACTTACAACACAATTTTTTAAAAAGATTGTATGGCATAAAAGAAAGAAAACATTAAAAAGGCTTTACAGAAAAAGTGGGCTGTGAGTTGGCTAGGATTTGAAAAAGATAAAAATAAAAGACATTTCAGGAAAGAATGGTGCTTAAATTGCACTCCAGGAAGCTACCTGGAGTGTCTAAAAAATGCCATACTCAACTACCTTAATATGCGTCAAGCAAAAGATAAAGGCAATAAAACAGAATGGCTAAAGCGCACTTCAGCACTCTGTGTACAACTCCTTACCATTTATTTGAGCACACTTTTATCAGTAGTCCCCCCTTATCTGCAGGAAATATATTCCAAGACCCCCAGTGGATCCCTGAAAGCATGGATAGTACCAAGCCCTCCACATACTATGGTTTTTCCTACACAAATACACCTATAACTAAGTTTAATTTATAAATTAGGCACAGTAACAGACTAGCAGCAATAACTATCAAAATAGAACACTTATCATATATTATAATAAAAGTTACATGAATGTGGTCTTTCTCTAATAACTGATCTGATCACTGAGACGGCTATTAAGTGACTAACCGGCGAGTGGCGAGTACAGTTCGGACACGCTGGACAAAGGGACGAGTTACAAAGGGACAGAGTAAGAAGACTTGAGATTTCATCGTGCTACTCAGAACAGCCTGTAATTTAATTATACACTGTTTCTTTCTGGAATTTTCCACTTAATACTTTTGGACTGCAGTTGACTGAAACTACAGAAAACAAAGCCATAAGGGGAGAAAGGATGCAGAGAGCCCTAACCGATTTGGCTCAGACGGAAGGTCCCAGGTTCGATTCTGATCAAGGGCAAGTACCTTGGTTGTGGGCTCAATCCCCAGTAGGGGGCGTACAGGTGGCATCTGGTAGATGTTTTTCTCTCATCGATGTTTCTAGCTCTCTATCCCTCTCCCTTCCTCTCTATAAAATCAATAAAGGATGCAGAGAAACTGATGACACAGCTACCACTGGGGAAGGGAAAGGAGTGGTTGAGCATAGTATTGGATGATTGATTTTTACACTTAAACTTGTAAACTTTGTGGCATATGCCTATATCATCTATTTTTAAAATTAACCAAAAATAGAAAAGGATTTCATTCTATCCCTACGTCAAATAACAACACATTTTCTCTCATGATCTAGAGCTCCAGGCCTACCTAGCACCTGAAGCTCAAGAGGGCAGCAGTTTGAAATTCCTTGCCACCCTACATCACTGCTGCACTCCTTTTCCCACTCAAGTCAATCAATACTGCTAGCTGACAAACACCTGCTCCACCACTTATTCACTAGCATGAGCTTGCTTTAGCTTCAGTTGTCTGACAGTCTCAAGGATTAAATAAAATCCTATATAATAAAAGCCTAATATGCTAAGTGTCCGGTCGACCGGTCAGCCACTCAACCAATCGAAGTGGAATGTGCTAATGATATGCTAAGGCCACTCAACCGCTCGCTAAGACACGTACTGACCACCAGAGGGCAGATGCTCCAATCAATAGGTTAGCTTGCTGCTGTGGTCAGACTGATTAGGACTGAGTGAGATGGGCTGGACACGCCCTGGAGCCCTCCCACAATGCCTCCCTAACCCCGATCCTGCACAAATGGGGTCCCTTGGTCTGGCCTGCATCTTCTTGCCATCTGGGCTGAGGGACTCCCCCCCACACACACACAAGTGCACAAATTTCATGCACTGGGCCTCTATTATAAATATAAAGTACCTACCCTATGCCTCAGCCACAATAGGGGCTCAATTTTTACATTCATATGGTTGAAACATTCCAAGTTATCATAATTGATTATTTTCTTCAATACTAGAAAGTCAAGGAATACATGCAAAAATATACCACATATATATCAACTCTCTTAACCTTCCTTTTCTACGGTCAGACAAGCATGCGTTGTGCTTGGTTTGTGGTACACCACACGTGCTCTAGGGCAGGTTAAATAGCAGCTACCCTTCTGCACAAAGCACAAAGCACTGCACAGCTTTTGTATCCTAGAACCGACTGGTACAATATACCTCGGAGCTGGAGCTTTTTTTTGTTCTCATTAGTTAACAGGTAGGTCATCTGATTTTTCTCAATGATAATACTGTTCAAATCACCACACTGAGAAAGAAGCTTTTGTGTTGGCAAAGATATAAATTAGAGCCTGGCCAGTGTGGCTCACCAGTTGAGGGTCAACCCAGGAACCAAGAGGTCACAGGCTTGATTTCCGGTCAGGGCACATGCCCAGGTGGTGGGCGTGCAGGAGGCAGCCAACTAATGATATTCCTTTCTCATCAATGTTTCTATCTCTCTATCCCTCTCCATTACTCTCTATATAAGTCAATTAAAAAAGTGATACAAATTAGAAAAAAACACTGATTTGTAAATGTCTTCTTTATTAACACTCTCTTCAATGAAATGTAACAAAAGTTCACATAAACATTCATTATACAGTAAAAGTAATCAGAATTTAAATCCTTAGCTTTGATCTTTGATAACTAACAACTAGGAATAAAAGCCATAGGACTTTTTTTTTTTTAACGTGTAGAGTTTAGTTTTATTTTTTATTTTATTATTTGTTATTCTTCACCGGGGATATTTTTCCATTAGTTTTCAAGGAGAGGGAGAGAGAGAAAGGAAAAGACAGAGAGAAACAATGATGTGAGAGAATCACATTAATTGGTTGCCTCCTGCCTGAGCCCCAACCAGGGCCCAGGCGGGGGAGGAGCCTGCAACAAAGCTATGCGCCTTTGAATAGACCCTTTGGTCTGCAGCTGAGACTATCCACTGAGCCAAACTGGCAGGAAACACACACATACCCAGTAGCAGTACACTGCTAATGTGAACCTGTTCGTATTCATTTTTGTTCAAGAATGTAAACTCAATTTAATGCTTCTTTTTAGAATGACTAAACATTGTGCAATCAATAATTTAAAATACAAGTGTCATCTTGCTTCTTGATCCCTTCACTTGCAAACCACATACAATCATCTACTTAAAAGAAAAATTTGCCCTGGCCGGTGTGGCTTAGTTGGTTGACTTCCAGTCAGGGCATACATCTGGACTGTGTGGGATGTATAGAAGGCAGCTGATCAATGATTCTCTCTCATCATTGATGTTTCTATTTCTCTCTCTCAATCTCTAAAATCAATAAAAATATATGTATTTTTAAAAGCTCTATCTTAAATCTTTGAGAGTCATATGATCTTTGTATCAACTATTTAACTTAGTCACTGTAGCATGAAAGCAGCCAGACAGTAAAGAAATGAGAATAGCCAAAACTGGTTTGAGAAACTGGATAGAGTATCAGCTTGCAGACTGAAAGGTCCCAGGTTCAATTCCGGTCAAGGGCATGTACTTTGGTTGTGGGCATATCCCAATGGGGGATGTGCAAGAGGCAGCTAATCGATGATTCTCTCTCATTGATGCTTCTAACTCTCTATCCCTCTCTCTTCCTCTCTGTAAAAAAAATCAATAGGAAAAAAAAGAAAAAAAAAAGAATGAGAATAGCTGTGTATCAATTCATAAAAATGGGCAGTAAGTGAGCCGTGTGCCCCAGGTGAGCCGTGTGTCCCAGGGGAAGCAGTGGGACCCAGAGGGAGGGGCGGTGAGAACCAGAGGAGGAGCGGACTCTATTCGTGTGGTTCTGAGATAGTCACCATAAAACAAGCAGACTGCCAAATGGCAGCGGGGAGGGGAAGGAGACCTGGGGGAAGATAAGAGAACAACCGAAGGACTGGTATGATGAATGTAAGTACAACCAAGGAACACAGAACTCTGGGGAGGAAGGGTATGAATGGGGGGGGGGGGGGGGGGCAATGGTATGCTATGTACACATATAATACCTTAATAATAAAAAAAAGGGCAGTGAACTGGGATTAGTTCATGGGTTGTAGTTTACAAGCCTTTGGTACAGATAAATCAAGATTGACTATGAGTTGATAGTTATTAAAGCTAAGTGATGGATAATTATCATTATACTCTTCTATTTTGCAAGTTAGAACTTTTCTATAAGAAAAAAAGGCCTAGATCACATTATCAAGATCATTGATCTATTTTGATCTACATTAAAAGTTTCAATGAATGCATATTTCAGATACAATTCATTCCAATTATAAAATTCATTGATACCTAGAAGTTTTAAACGGTCCTTGGCCATAACCAAATTAGTCATCATTTTAGCTTGAAGGCGTCTAGCTCTTTCATACTGTTCACCTGAAAGAAAGAAAAAAAGAATTAAAATGCCTATGTTTCCTTACTAATATTGCTTTAAGATAAAATATTAGCCCAACTATAATCTCATGGGGAGTCATAGTCTTTATTCAAAAATTAAGAAAAGCCTGGCCAGTGTGGCTCGATGGTTGAGCATCCACCCTTGAACCAAGAGGCCACTGATTCCATTCCCAATCAGGGCACAGGCCTGGGTTTAGGGCTCAATCCCCTGTGGGGGTATGGAGGAGAAAGAAACATTGGTGATGTTTTTTTATTGTTGAAAGTATTACATATAGTAGTACATATATCTCCTTCCCTGCCCCATTGACCTTACCCCAGCCTCCCCTAACCCCTGTCGCATGCCCTCACATCACCACCCCGTGTCTTGTGTCCACTAGTGTGCTTATATGCATCCATACAAGTCCTTTGATTGATCTCTTTCCCCCCTCCCTAACACTCCCCAGTCTTCCTGCTGTGATTTGAGTCTGGTGCTTTACTGCATCTGTATTTCTCTCTCATTGATGTTTCTATCTATCTCTCTCTCTCTTTCTTTCTCTCTAAAAATCAATAAACACACACACACACACACACACACACACACACACACACACACTATTGATTTCAAAGAAGGAAGGGGGAGAGGGAGACAGAAACATCAATAATGAGAGAGAATCATTGACTGGCTGCCTCCTGCATGCCCCCTACTGGGGATTAAGCCTGCAACCCAGGCATGTGCCCTTGACCAGAATCAAACTCCAGACCCTTCAGTCCAAGTCCAATACTCTATCCACTGAGCCAAACCAGCTAGTAAAAACATATTTAAAATATTAGTAAAAGATTATTTTCAAAAAATAAGCTACAGATCTATGTGCTGGTTTCAGATCTACTGTGGTATTACATGAATTTTGAGACATATTACTTTCCTTATGTTTTAAAATCTTTGAAATTTGGATGTGTTTTATGCATACTAACTTTGTACTGCTATCAGCCAGGCTGCAGTCATAACGTAGTTTGTCACTGCCTGTGCATGCACCACTTTGGTCATAGATATTAATACTGCTGTCATATAGGATACATTGTAATTATTGGAAGTTAGGTGATATAAGTATTAGCCAGTGACACAATGAACATCCACTGGGTGGACTGATCCATAAGACTAAGATTCTTAGCCTACATGGTATTATTTTTGCTTCTGATTTTATTTTAGTTATAAGTGGAAGAACTTTACTTATTTAATAGAGGTACCCATGTATTATACAATAGTCACAGTACAGTATTTAAGAATTCAGGCTTTGAAGTCAGATCACCTAGATTCAAATCCTGATCCCACCACTTGATAGCTATGAGGCCTTAAGCAAGTTACTTCTTTGGCCCTAACCGGTTTGACTCAGTGGTAGAGCGTCGGTCTGCAGACTGAAAGGTCCCGGGTTCGATTCCGGTCAAGGGCATGTACATTGGTTGCGGGCACATCCCCGGTAGGGGGTGTGCAAGAGACAGCTGGTCGATGTTTCTCTCTCATCGATCTAGCTCTCTATCTCTCTCCCTTCCTCTCTGTAAAATATCAATAAAATATATATATATATTTTTTAAAGTTACTTCTTTGCACTTAAAAGTATTCATCTGAAAAATAATGGTAACAGCAAGCAGCCTCAGAGTGTAGGGTTGTGGTGAAAATTAAGAGATCCTATGTATAAAGCATGTTCAATGATGCTTAGGCACGCATTAAATGTGCAATAAATGTTATCTATATATTAAAAGATTGTATTAGACTCCAATTTTTTATTTTAGATGGTAGGAAAGTAAAGATAAAAATAACTGTTTGGGTTTTAAAAAGCTAAGTATGAATCAAAGTAAGACATTTATAACGCATATTCTAACATGTTGTCAAGCAATAATCACAAGTGCAAAGGGGAGTCTGTAGATTGAACACTCCCCCTGCCTCAACAATGAGGAAACGTTTCAAAATATGACAATAGATTGATATTTTTGGGTGGGAAGAAAGGTATCATTCCTGGAGGCAGGTTAGGATTAAAGACACCTAAGTATGTTATGTCAACTTTATTTTAATAAAAAGAAAAAAGAAACATATGTGTACATGCACACAGAATCCAGGTATAATTATAGTCAACCCTTTTCTTACTGTGGCAAAAGTGAAACCATTAGAGTGAAAATTGGTACAAAAATAATATGGCTAACATAAGGGGAAAGCATCACTAACAGTGGGTCCAAGGACACAAGTAATACATTGTTTTTTGCTTGATTACTACAGGCAATTAATCAACAAGTTTGCACATTTCTGGTTAGAACCTTATTTCTGCATAGGTAAAAACACATGAACTGTAAGTCTACAAACATTGACAATTATATTTTCTAAGACATTTAAATACTTCTATAAGACAAATGAATCTAAAATCAAGGCATTCGTGAATATGATATGGATGGCTCCTCAACAAATGTAAATATAACCTTACCTTGTCCTATAACTACGACAGCTATTCCTTTTTCTAGTTCTTCAATACCTTTCTTATACCACTCCACAGCTTGCTCCTTTTGTCCTGCTTTAAAAGAGAAATAATTATTTGTATATATCACGAGTATAAAGAATACACTACACATCTCCCAAAGCATGCTGTTATCAGGTATATAGGAAAAAGAGGCTGTGATAAAATAAATTTAGAAACTATTACTATAAGACTTCTTAGTATCTTTAGCATCTTAACATATATGTGAATCTCCAAGAGATGGACATAGACTTCAATGAAGGAAGTCTTATGATGAAAGGAGGCCAATGTAAATGACCTGATTTAATCTCCCCCACTTTCATCTTTAAAAAATAATAAAAAAATTTTTTTATTGATTTCAGAGAGAAAAGGAGAGAGAGATAGAAACATGAATGATGAAAGAGAATCAATCGGCTGCCTACTGGACATCCCCTACTGGAGGATCTAGCCACAAACCCAGGCATGTGCCCTGATCTGGAATCGAACCATGACCTCCTGGTTCAGAGGTCAAAGCAACCTTCTGATGCAGGGGATGACACTCAACCATCTGAGCCACACCAGTCAGCGCTCCATTGTTTGTGATCTAATTTGCTATATAAAGACCTAATTTATTCTTTTTTGACTTCTTATCATCCTATAATTTATTCAACAACCTAAATAAAAGATACGTAGGTTGTTTCCAGTGTTTCAACATCTCAAATAAGGCTGCAATAAATGTTCTTGTGCCTGTCCCCTTATGCGATGTGCCAGTGTTTCCAGGGTATATGCTTAAGTAGAACTGATGGATCAGAGCTCATCACTTATTCTCTATTCACAAGAAACCTACTGCTTTTTGAGTGCTTGTACCAATTTATACTTTTAATAGCAGTGTATGATAGTTCTCATTGGTTACATATGAATAAAATATTCTGTTTTAGTGTATTACCATAGGCAAATGAAAAGACTGATTACAAATTAATTCAAAGCTCAGAAATTATTCAATTACCTAATATTCTTTGGTAACAGGTAATTGATTTACTGCATTATTTTAATCTCATAAGTCAGCACAATATCAAATACATATAGGTATTTCTTTTTTCTTCCTTTTTTTTAAAAAATATCTATTTTATTGATTTTTTACAGAGAGGGAGGGAGAAGGACAGAGTCAGAAACATTGATGAGAGAGAATCATCGATCAGCTGCCTCCTGCACACCCCCCACCGGGGATGTGCCCGCAACCAAGGTACATGCCCCTGACCGGAATCGAACCCGGGACCTTTCAGCCAAACCGGTTTCGGCCATATAGGTATTTCTTATCTAAAAGTAGAAGACTACAGGAGAAAGGACAGGGATATAGGTCAATTGAACAGAAGAGAATGTCTGACCTACACACACATACATTATTGGCTGACTCTGACAAAGACGACTATGTAATTCAAAGGAGAAAGAACAGCCTTCTCAAAGAATGATGCTGGGCCCTGGCTGGTATGGCTAAGTCTGCTGAGTGTCATCCGTGCACCAAAAGATTGCCAGTCTGATTCCCAGTCAGGGCACATGCCCGGATTGCATGGCAGGGGATGTGCAGGAGTCAGCCAGTTGATGTTTAGTTCTCACATTGATGTTTCTCTTTTTCTCTCTTTCCCTCCCCCCTTCATCTTCCCTTTAAAAATTGATGTTTTTTTAAAAAAAAGATAATGTTGAAATAATAGATGTAGATATGAAAAAAGCCACCTTCATGTGACATGCAAAAATTTAAATAGATCACACACCTACATGTAAAACCTAAAAATATATAATGTATTTAAAAATATAGACAAAAAATAAAAAATAAAAATATAGACAAAATCCTATGTAATCTTGGCTTAGAAAGAGACTTGTTAAACCAAACATGAAAATCACAAACCTTAGGAGAAAAGAACTGGACTTCACTAAAATTAAAAGCTCCTGCTCTTCAAAACAGAGTTAAGATGATGAAAAGCCACAGATTTACTGGGAGAAAATATTTGCAAAACAACATGCCTACCAAAGGACTTATAACCAGAATATATAAAGGTCTCTTAAATACAATGATAAAAAAACACACAAGTGCAGAAACCGGTTTGGCTCAGTGGATAGAGCGTTGGCCTGCAGACTGAAGGGTCCTGGGTTCGATTCCAGTCAAGGGCATGTACCTTGGTTGTGGGGTGTGTGCAAGAGGCAGATGATCAATGATTCTCTCTCATCGATGTTTCTCTCTATCCCTCTCCCTTCCTCTCTATAAAAAAAATCAACAAAATATATTTAAAACACACACACACAAGTAACCCATTAAAAAAAATAGTGGTCAAGCCCTAACTGGTTTCACTCAGTGGATAAGAGCATCTGCCTGTGGACTGAGGGATCCCAGGTGGGGGGTGTGCAGGAGGCAGCTGATCGGTGTTTCTCTCTCATCCATGTTTCTAACTCTCTCTCTCTCTCTCTTCCTCTCTGTAAAAAGTCAATAAAATATATTAAGTAAATAAATAAATAAATCTCTACCTTTGCTATAAAAAAAGTGCTTCATTCAAAGTAATGTTCATTGCTAGCTACACATTTCCTCATCTTTCAGGTAATTTGTGGAGACCATCCCAATAGAATTTTTCTCTTTTTTTTTGAGGCAAACCATTCAAAGACTCAACTTTCCACTTCTTCGTACATTTTGAAGTGCTGCTCAGAAAGTACCTATGACATTGATCGGAACAAGTGGTAATCTGAAGGAGCAAGGTCTGGTGAATACACCAGGGGGGTGGGGGTAGATAATACTTTCCAGGCAAGATCTTTTTTTTATAATATATTTTATTATTATTTTTTTTTTTACAAGGAGGAAAGGAGAGGGATAGAGAATTAGAAACATCGATGAGAGAGAAACATCAATCAGCTGCCTCCTGCACACTCTCCACTGGTATGTGCCCATAACCGAGGTACTACATGCCCTTGACCGGAATTGAACCTGGGACCCTTGAGTCTGCAGGCCGACACTCGATCCACTCACTGAGCCAAACCGGTTAGGGCAAGGCAAGATCTTTTAACGTGTTTTGAACTGGTTTTGAAGTGTGTGATAGTGTGTCATCATGAAGCAAAATTACTTTGCTGTGTCTTCGGGCACATTGTTCACAATCAAAGTATGGTTCAAAGTGATTATTTGTTGTTGGTAGCGATCAGTTTTAATGGTTTCATCTGGTTTTAGCTCATAATACACCACACCTTCCTGATCCCACCAAAAACAGAGCATTGTCTTCTTTCCGAAGCGATTTGGCCTTGCAGTCGATGTTGATGCTTGACCTGGATCAACCCAGGATTTTGTGCATTTGGGATTCTCAAAATAAGTCCACTTTTCAGCGCCAGTCACAATTTGATTAAAAAAAACACTTGCTTTTGTGCCGTTGAAGCAACACTTTACTGATTACTTTTCAGTTTTCCATTTGCCTTTTGTTCAGTTGATGTGGCACCCATTTTCCTTCCTTTAAAATCTTTCCCATTGCTTGTAATAATCGGAAATTGTTTGCTGAGCAACATTTATTTTTCTGCAAATTGTTTTTGAGTTTGACACCCATCTTCATCCAATAATGCTTGTAATTGTTGGTCTTCAAATTTTTTCAGTTGACCTGGATGTTTTTTGTCTTTCACATTGAAATCACCATTTTTAAATATTTTAAATCAGCGTTCACAAGTATCTTGTGATAGAGTATGTTCACCATGCCAAAGTATATAACTTTCAGCAGCACTTTTCTTCAAAATAATGAATTAAAACTTCCTGCAAATGCTTATTTTTTGGCATGAAACTCAACATTTTTAAGTGTAAAAATAGCTATGATGTTTACACCTTCTGCAAATTTGACATATGAAGTTTTGAAGCTTGCTGTCAATGCAACAAAATAGGATACATATCAAATCGCATACATATCAACATATGTGTAACTCCATCTATTGAAAAAAATCCGCATTATTAACTGGTACACCTAGTTTGTGGCCAATGGAACAGCTCCATGTTTTCTAAAAGGCCTAGAGCAGTGGTCAGCAAACTGCAGCTCTTTGGCCCCTTGAGTGTGGCTCTTACACAAAATACCACGTGCGGGTGCGCACTTACAGTGTGACTGAAACTGTGGCCCATGCGCAGAAGTCAGTTTAAGGCTCTCAAAAGAAATTTCAATTGTTGTACTGTTGATATTTGGCTCTTTTGACCAATGTGTTTGCCGACCATTGACCTAGAGAACATGTAACGGGTGCCTTCCCTCTTTCCCTTTGTGTTAGTCATTTTGGTGAATTAACTGGAAGGTGGCAGTTGCTGCCAAAAGTAAAAAACCTAATATTTTAATACAAACTGAGTAGGAATAATTACCGTATTTGCCGGCGTATAAGACGATTTTTTGGCCCTGAAAAATATGTATTTGCCAGCGTATAAGACTGGGCGTATAAGAAGACCCCCTAACATTTCCACTAAAAATACAGAGTTTGTTATATACTCGCCGAATAAGACTACCCCCCACTTGGAGGCATATTTTTCAGGCCAAAAAATCGTCTTATACGCCGGCAAATACAGTAGAAAACTATTTTATTTAAACAATTTCTGTCCTTGATGTTAAATTCTTCAGTTCCACAACATCCTGAGAAACTGGAGCTCTCTCTTTGATAAAACCTTACTGTCAAGTCCTACATATTGGAACCACACCTAGACAACCTGCAGCACTGTGTTATCTGGGAAATCTCAGGCTAGTCTATGCAGGAGCCATGTTAAACATGTTAGGTCATGTTCTGATTAATCCAAAAGAACCACTGTTACAACTTCCTCTTTCCTCCCAAGTATCCAAGGGGTCCTATACTATATCTACATCTATATCTATAAAAGGCTAATATGCAATATCCTCTCGGGAGTTCAACCAGCAGTCTGATCACTCGCTATGACGTGCTTGGACCCCCAGGGGCAGCTTAAAACGAAGGAAGGCCCCAGCCAGCGGCCAGCAGCCAGGGGAGGAATGCCTTGGCCGGCAGCCAGAAGGAAGACCCCAGCCAGCAGCTGGAAGGCCCCAATCGGCCCTGATAACCAGCCAGGCCTAGGAACCCTACCCATGCATGAATTTTGTGCACCAGGCCTCTAGTTAGCATTATACTAGTAAAACAGAACCTGCTTAGTATAAAACAAAACGTATAAAATTATTAATCTGTTCAACTAAACTCTGTTCTTGGTTTTGCTATGGTGAGTTTACTCTTTAAAAAAATTTTTTTTTTTTTTTACTGATTTTAGAGAAGGGAGAGGGAGAGAGAGATAGAAACATCAATGATAAGAATCACTGATCAGCTGCTTCCTGCACCCCCCCTACTGGGGATCCAGCCTGCAACTCAGGCATGCTCCCTTGACCGGAATTGAACCTGGCACCCTTTAGTCCACAGGCCAATGCTCTATCCACTAAGCCAGTGGTCGGCAAACTCATTAGTCAACAGAGCCAAATATCAAGAGTACAACGATTGAAATTTCTTTTAAGAGCCAATTTTTTTAAACGTAAACTTCTTCTAACACTATTTCTTCAAAAGAAGTGGTATTTTGTGGAAGAACCACCTTCAAGGGGCCAAAGAGCCTCATGTGGTTCGCGAGCCGCAGTTTGCTGACCACAGCACTAAGCCAAAACAGTTAGGGCTACTCTTTAAATTTCAGTTTCTCCATGTATAGATATCATAGGTTGTCAGTTTTCCAAAGATGTTCAACAATTTTTAAAAAACCCAGTACATTTAGAAACTAAGTCAAATTGCTAAGGGGAATGGCAGTGCATGACATTACAAGCACCTTAATGGTTTACCACAGAGTCAGAAGCCTTTAAAGACTGCATATTGCACTAGCTCGTTTGGCTCAGTGGATAGAGCTTTGGCCTGTGGACTGAAGGATCCTGGGTTTGTGCAGGAGGCAACCAATCAATGTGTTTCTCTCATATGGATATTTCTCTATCTTTCCCTCTCTAAAAAACCAATGGAAATATCCTCCAGTGAGAACTAAAAATGAAAGACTGCATATCAAATTCATTTCTATTAGTTCATATATATTTTAATGCAGTGGGAAAGAGGGAGAATGAAATTCTTTGGAATTAAGTTTGGTTCTGTCTAAGGATGGCTGAGAGAACTCTTACAACTTCTGGATTATGGCTCAGATACAACAACTTCCCATATGCAAAGGAAAAACCTTAGATAGAAAAAAAAAAAAACATGACAATATAAACTCAGTTTTATTTAATTTTTAAAGGAAAATGAATATATAACTAGTTTGTCTCAGTTTTAACTAATTTATTTTAGACTACGATGCACCGGTTGTAGAATTCAAACTAAGGAGTTATCACAGACCATTCTGATGTCCTCTTTAGAAACTAAAGCATAAATAAAGCAAAAACCTTTGAACAAAGAAACATTATCAATAGAAAAAAGGTAAAATATGGGGTACATAGATTGCTGAACCCATTTATACTTGAAAAACGATTTAAAATTATTTAAATATAATGGATATAGGCATATATATAATACTCAAAGATAAGTCACCAGCGTGAGACCCAAGGTCTGAATTCTACTTCTGTCACTTGTCCCTCACACAGAACTGATTTCTCTTTAAATCTAAAAGTTCAGGTTCCTTGTTTTCATACTTAGGTTTTCCTCGACCTCTCCTCTTATCCTACCTCCAACTCCATAGCCCCGCATCAAGCTAAAATTTTCTTGTATTTTCTGCATTCTCCTCCTAAACACAACAACTAACCTACCCTTAAACATATTTCCTCTATTCTATAGTATCTTGGACCCAACTTGGTAAACTTCAGAGGACCTATAAGAATAGGCCACTACAATAAAACAGTGCTTCTCTAGGAAGGATTCATGACACCCTTCTTCATCCTCCCCAAGAGACCACTGGATGTTCCTAAGAGGTGGTAAAGAATGGAGCAGTTAACAAAACACTTCCTTCCACAAATAGCTGGCATTCTTTTCTTAAATGTCTCGCCTTTCTTGAACTCTCTTAACCTTTGCTCTGTCCAAAACCTTGAATGTCTCTGTCCCTCTCCTTATAACCTACTTCTCACTCTCAGACCCCACAAAGGAAATAGGTTTCAACAAAACAGAAATTCTAGAACAGTTTCTGAAGTTGGTAGTGGAGAGACAGACTACAAATGAAGTGCCGATTGTTATTAAAAAAAGAAAGGAAGAAAGAGAAAGAAAAGGACAGCACCCTGGTGTGGCTCAGTGGTTGTGTCAACCAACGAACCAGGAGGTCATAGGTTGCCAAGGCTCCATCCCCAGTGAGGGGCGTCTGGGGGGGGGGGGGGACAGCTGATAGATGATTCTCTCTCACCACTGATGTTTCTCTTTCCCTTCCTCTCTGAAATCAATACAATTTTTTTTTAAGACAATGCAAGTGAGTACTTAACTGAGGTGTGGTGGGAAAAGTGTTCTTTGGTAGTTAGAGGAAAAAAATCTCAGCATTTAGCCAAAACCGGTTTGGCTCAGTGGATAGAGCGTTGGCTTGCGGACTGAAAGGTCCTGGGTTCGATTCAGGTCAAGGGAATGGACCTTGGTTGCGGGCACATCCCCAAAAGGGGGTGTGCAGGAAGCAGCTGATTGATGATTCTCTCTCATCCATGTTTCTAACTAACTCTCTCTTCCTCTCTGTAAAAAATCAATAAAATATATATTTTTAAAAGATCTCAGCATTTATTTATCATCTTCCATAAAAAAAAATTGACATTACCAATTAGCAAAGGTTTGGAATCGCTGAGGCTTGAGCCTCAGTCTGCTCATCTGTGAAACGATGACACTAATAGCACCTTCACCTCCCACGGTGACTGAGAGAATTAAACAGATGACCCGTGCAAAGCTAAGAGCACAGCACCTGGTACAGAGAAAGACTAACCTACGTTACCTTAAAATCTTTATGTCTTGGCCTGACCGGTTTGGCTCAGTGGATAGAGCGTCGGCCTGCGGAATGAAGGGTCCCAGGTTCGATTCCGGTCAAGGGCATGTACCTTGGTTGCTGGCACATCCCCGGTGGGGGGTGTGCAGGAGGCAGCTGATCGATGCTTCTCTCTAATCGATGTTTCTAACTCTCTATCCCTCTCTCTTCCTCTCCGTAAAAAATCAATAAAGTGCGTATTAAAAAAAACAAAACGATAAAATCTTTTTAAAAACATCTTTACGTCTTATGGTATGTAGACACTTAGAGCTAGCTACCTTGGGATGCTGACTTAGGTAACATCCAACGAACCAGGGGCAAACGTTTTAGGCTAAAACAGAACTTCACTGGGGAAAAAAAAAAAAAATACCTAGTAGTCATCACACGGACAAAGTGACTGGCATTAAACTTTACAAAATGCAAATTCAGCGGCAATCCCAGGCAGCTGTTCCTTTTAAAATTAAGTCACTATCTGTCCTCTCCCCCCCCCTCCCCCAGAGGACTACAGTACTCCGCTTTCATTAAAAGCCTTCTTAACCAGCCACAGCTTCTTCGGTATCAAAACCTTTTGGAAACCTGGCTCAGAGGCGGCCGGCCACACACACACACACACACACACACACGCACACGGGCCGCCGCGCCAGGAAGGACCCGTGTGGTCACCCTGGGACACCTGTCACCTGTCACCGGCACGCCTGGGTGCCCCCCGGGGCCCTGGGGGGGCCGAGAGAAGCGGCAGAAAAAGGCTGGGTGTCTGAAGCAGAGTCGACAACGAGGGATGATGCCCCGGAAAGGGAGGAGAAGGTTCTAGCCGAGAAGGGCCGGGGATGAAGGCCCGACTGCGGGGGAAGGAGCAGTTCCAGGGGTGCACCGCCTGCTCCCCCCCCCCCCCGGGACAGGGCCGCTGCAGGGGTCACCCTCGCTCGGCTCCCCCCGGGGCTGTCCCCCCCCCGCCCCCCGGCCCTCCGGGTACCTTTCTCGTCCTCGTCGATGCGCAGGGCCACGGAGATGTACTCGAAGGCCTGCTTGTGGAAGGCTCGGACCAGCTCGGCCTCGGCGCCCGGGGCCGGCGGCGGCGGGGAGGCCGCGGCCGGCGCGGTCGGGGAGCTCCTCTTGGCGGCCATGAGGGCGCGGGAGAAGCGCTGGCAGAGCCACGCGACGAGCAGCCCCAGGTGGACGGCGACCGAGCGCAGCAGCGCGAGGCCGGCCCGCAGCGGGGAGGAGGAGGAGGAGACGGGGCCGCGGTCCCGCCTAGGCGGCGGCGGCGTCGCCTCCGGCCGCGGGGCCGGGCTGGGGGCGGGCCGGGCGGGGGCCGGGCCGCAGGGGGGCGGGGGCCGGGGAGGCGCCGGGCCGCAGGGGCCGCCGCTGGAGCCTTTCTTCTTCCCTCGCCGGCCCGGAGAACTCATCCACAGCTCCCACTGCCGCCGCCGCCATAACCCGCCCCCCGCGCACCGACGGCGGCCCAGCGGCGGCAGCGGCGGCCACTGGCACGGCGAGGGCCGCGGAGCCCCGCGCGCCGCCCGGTCCCGGGAGCTCGGCACCTTCGCGCCCCGCCCGCCGGCCCCGCCCCTTTCTCTGCGGGCGGCCGAGAGCTCGGCCCCCTTCGCCGCGAAGTCCCGAGGTCGGCGGCTCCGGCCCCTCCCTCTCCCCGTCCCCTCCCGGCCACCTCCGGGGGCTCAGAGCCGCGACCGCGCGTGCGCGCCCTCCGGCCTCTTTCTCCGGCGCGCGCACGCCGCCGCCGCCGCCACCTTTGTTGCCCAGAGCTCCTAGTGCGCGTGCGCGGCGTTCCCCGTTCGGCCCCCTTTCTCCGTGGAACTACGGTTCCCAGCACGCAGTTCGGCCGTGGAACTACAGTTCCCGGCGTGCAGTTCGGCGCTGCGTCGTCGTCACCGGCCGACGCCCGGCCGACTTCACTGCGCCTGGGAGCGCCTTCGGTGGCCCCTTTGTTCCCCAATTCACCGGAAGAGACACCAGTGAGGGTTGAGGCCGTTCCGCCTGCTCGCAGGGCTTGTATCTCGGAGTGTTATCGTTTTAATGATTGTCTCAAAGGACGACTAATCTGAGTCCCATCTCAGAAGCAGTGGGTACCAATCTGGGAATTGCCTGAAAGGGAAACAATTGTAGAGACCAAAACGGAAATGCTAGCTCAGTGGATCAACGATTCCAGAGGTTTAGCTAAATTAATACGCGTTTAGATGAAGAATTGATTTATTTGAGTTAAGGGAATTCTTAAATTTTGCAAATTGCTCCATTGTGTGTGTGTGTGTTTTAAATATATCTTTATTGATTTCAGAGAGGAAGGGAGAGAGAGAAACATCAATGATGAAAGAGAATCATTGATTAGCTGCCTCCTGCATGTCCCCTACTGGGGATCAAGCCTGAAACCCAGGCAATGTGCCCTTGACCGGAATTGAACCTGGGACCCTTCACTCCTCAGGTTGACACTCTATCCATTGAGCCAAACCACCTAGGACTGTTCCATAGTTTACTGAGGAATCCACACTGTTACTCCCTTCCCTCCCCCTCCCCCCACCCCTTTTTAATCTACTCTCGGAACCCTCCTTTGGGGATCCACCTACTCATCTCTGCTGCCTGTATTCTAATGAACTGCAAGTGCAGAACCCCACCTCCCAGATCACAGAGATGGAAATGCTAGGTCAATCAATTATACTCTCCTTGCCGATGTTTCTGGCTATCTCTCTCCCTTCCTCTCTGTAAAATATCAATAAAATATATATTTTTTAAAATTATACTCTCCTAGGAATCTTGGATGGAGACACACAAGAATAGAAGGTAGGAACTAAGAGATGCCAGTTTCCTAAACTGGTCATTTGATGACATAACCTAGCCAATAAGCTATTCAATCTATTTCTCTATCTCAATATATTTTTATTGATTTCAGAGAAGAAGGGAGAGGGACACAGAGAAACATCAATGATGACACAGTCCCATTGACTGGCTGCCTCCTTCACACCCCACATTGGGGATCGAGCCTATGCCCTGAATGGGAATCAAACTGTGACCACCTGGTTCACAGATCAACACTCAACTACTGAGCCATGCCAGCTGGGCATGACCATGGGTTTGGAATCCAAACACAAAGATGGTAACTGGTGTAGTTACACATTTTGCCTATTTTTCCCTGGAATTCCTGTCTTGGGTACTATTGCCTTCCCAGGGTGAAGGAGGTCAATGACCATTTGTTTCCGCTGAAGTGGTCTGCTGGTCATGGACTTCCTGTTCTGGATAGTTATTGGGTCATTCATAGTAAAAGCTGATCCTCAAGCAGCCAGAGAGGAAAAGAGACCCAGTCTTCTCTGGCCAGTCATATCAACTCAAAATGGTATTAATCTTCTTGATTAATCCTTCCCTTACCATCTCCAGCAGACACAATCTTATTTTTTCCCCTTTTTATTTAACTTATTGGGAAGAAATTTGAGGCTCTAAAAGTCTGTTACTGCTTAACATAACATTAGTTAATGACACACGCTACTTCAGGGTCTTAAGAGAAAAATCTAGACGTCCAGAGAAAAACAATTTTATGTAGTCTGTTTATATCTCATTAATTTTGACAAATATATTTTTAGCCCTTGAAGGATGAGTAATTTTTCTTTACTGGTCATACAGGTGTTGAGTTTCCAACCTCTGGTTTCCCATTTGCTAACTCTGCTAGTTGTGCTTAATATTGACTGCTTTTCTGTACGTTGGCCATTTTTTTTTTTGTATGGTAAAAGTATGGATTAGTGTCAGAAAGACTGCCCAGCCTGTGTGGCACAATGGTTGAGCACTGAGCCACGAACTAGGAGGTCATGGTTCAATTCCCAGTCATGGAATATGCCTGGGTTGTGGGCTTGATCCCCAGGGGATGGCATGCAGGAGGCAACCAACCAGAGATTCTCTGTCATCATTGATATTTCTATATTTCTCCCTCTCCCTTCCTCTCTCTTATATCAATAAAAACAATTATTTATTTTTCTTTATTAAGGTATTACATATGTGTCCTCACACCCCCCTCCCTACTCATGCCTTCGCCCCGCCTGGTGTCTGTGTCCATTGGTTAGACTTATATGTATGCATAGAAGTCCTTTGGTTGATCTCTCCCTCTTACCCCCACCTTTCCCCACCTTCCTTCTGAGGTTTGAAGGTCTGATCGATGCTTCTCTGTCTCTGGATCTGTTTTTGTTCATCCGTTTATGTTGTTCATTAAAGAAAAACATTAAAAAAGAAAAAAAAGAAAAGAAAAAAGAGTCCTTAGCTGGTTTGGCTCAGTGGATAGAGCATTGGCTTCTGGATTGAAGGGTCCGGAGTTAGATTCTGGTCAAGGGCACATGCCCCAGTTGCAGGCTCTATCCCCAGTAGGGGTGTGTAGGAGGCAGCCAATCAGTGATTCTCTCTCATCACTGATATTTCTATCTCTCTAAAATCAGTAAAAATATATTTAAATTAAATAGATAAATAAAAAATAGAGTCAGAAAGACTGGGCTTGGTATTCTGGCCCTGTCACTTACTAGTTGCGTGATATGGGACAGGTTCTTTAACTGGTTAACTCCTTTGTGAAATGGGTGCAATAAAAATTAGATTACAAAATGAAAGAATACATCTAAAACCTCCAGTATCTGCCGAAACCGGTTTGGCTCAATGGATAGAGCTTCGGCCTGTAGACTCAAGGGTCCTGGGTTCGGTTCCGGCCAAGGGCATGTACATTTCTTTCGGGCACATCCCCAGTAGGGGGTGTGCAGGAGGCAGCTGGTCAATGTTCCTCTCTCATCGATATTTCTAACTCTCTATCCCTCTCCCTTCCTCTCTGTAAAAAATCAATAAAATATGTTAAAAAAAAAAAAACACAAACATCCAGCATAATACCCATAACAGAAGAGGGCTCAATAAATTTTGGTTTTGTCTCTTAAAACTACAAAGCTGCTCCAGAATTCAGACTGTACTGGGATTTCAATTTTGAATAATTTCAGTCCACATTTTCTGCCTCTTGGAATTACATCCCAGTTAAACCCATTTTTTTAATTAGCATTTTCCTAAATTTGTCTCAAGGGAAACAGGGCCTGGATTTTACCCTGGCCTTACAATCTGCCTGGACAGAAGTTGCTAACCTTCTCAGCCATTTAACCTACAGTTTGACAGCCTCCCTGTTTTCAGATGGTGAGAACTTGGAGAACACTTAATCTTGAGCGGAATCTGGGCCAGTTTCACCAGGACAAACAGGAGGAGCAGAGCACTGTGCTAACTAATTCAGGACCTTCAGTCACTTTATCACTTTAATCCCTTAATCTAATTACAAAGGGACTAAGACCAAATCGTTTTTTGGATATTTTAGCTCTACTTCTCTCCTAAGGAACCCTTTAAACCTTCAGCTTGAAAGATTCTGGATTATTTGAAGTAGATATAAAAGACCTCTTTTAAATTAAAAGAAGAGTAAAATAAAATGGTAAACCTAGCCGAAACCGGTTTGGCTCAGTGAATAGAGCTTCGGCCTGTGGACTGAGGGGTCCCGGGTTCGACTCCGGTCAAGGGCATGCACTTTGGTTGCGGGCACGTCCCCAGTATGGGGTGTGCTGGAGGAAGCTGATTGATGTTTCTCTCTCATCGATGTTTCTAACTCTCTCTCCCTCTCTCTTCCTCTATGTGAAAAAACAATAAAATATATTATTTTAAAAAATGGCAAACCTAGAGCCAAACAGAGGAGATGACTGATCCTGAAAAAAAAGGCAGAAAACTTGAAAGAAAAACAAAAGAGTTGAAGGCAAGGGACGATAGGAGTAGAGTAATGATTAGGGGACTTTATCCTATATCTGTTAATAAGCAAAAACACAACTGTGGACAATTATTTCCCTCTATTGAATCCACATAGTGGTGCATATTACTGATTCACTTGTTCAACAAATAGGTATTATGCATAGACAACATGACTGGCAGTGAGTAAGGTGCCAGGATTGTAACAGGGAATAAGATCAAGTTTATAGTCTATTGCAGTGGCCAAAAAACTCAAACAGGAACCAGCAACAGTGGTCACACATAGCATATGCGTTCCATGTATGGGTGTGAAATTAAAAAATCCACATATGATGGGAATGATGACGCTGAAAGAGTAGCATCTCTGTATTCGATGGGACAGCTGTTACTCGGCTCCATCAGATTTTTGCCTTTCAGGAATGTGTGGTCTTCTGTTGTCAGAATTTAAAAAAAAAATAATTAAAATTTTTCAATTAGTTTACATCCAACATTATTTGCATTAGTTTCAGGTGTGTAGCCCAGTGGTGCTCCCTTCTTAAAGTGTGTTGCCAGATTTCTAAAACATTTCAAGAGAAACCAGAATTCTAATTTTTTTCATTTAAAAAAATTTATTAAGGTATTATATGTGTACATAGCTTACCATTGCCCCCCCCTCACCTCCCATACATGCCCTCCCTCCCCAGAGTTCTGTATTCGTTAGTTGTACTTATATGCATGCATACCAGTACTTCGGTTGACCTCAGAATTCTAATTTTTTATGTGGATCTATTGTTTAATTGATATTGGCTCAAAATTTAAAAACAAACAAACAAACAAAACAAACACTAGTTTGAAATTCTCTAATTACAGAGGACTTGTTACTGGTGAAAGTAGGGATGAGCTCATAGTTTTGAAATAGTAGTAGGTGTAGGAGTAGAAATTGTTACTTCACCTGCTCCACTTGATTTTGAGAGGTATGATTCTGTGGAAGCATAAGCAGAGTCAGTTGATACAGAATTATAAATGAATATCCCAAAATGGCAATCTAGATTATCAGAGGGTTCGCACTCTAAACAAAGTACATGGAAATATAAATATTATTTTTACAGTTCTATATTTATGGTGGGCATGATTACTTTAGTGCACACGAAAAGCAGAATAATGGGAATTGTTAGCACGATGAATATTGGAAACATAAAAAGAGTTGTCTGTTTCAAGCATGGTTTCTAACAGCTGCAGCAGTTTTAGAAAATTTTCTTTATCCTTGAGACCCTCCTCCACATCTTTGAAAAAAAATACATTTTATTGATAGAGAGGAAAGGCGAGGGATAGAGAGTTAGAAACATCGATGAGAGAGAGACATCGATAAGCTGCCTCCTGCACACCTCCTACTGGGGATGTGCCCGCAACCACGGTACATGCCCTTGACTGGAATCGAACCCGGGACCCCTCAGTCTGCAGGCCGACGCTCTATCCACTGAGCCAAACCAGTCTCGGCGATATTTTTTTTTTTTTAACAGAGAGGAAGGGATAGGGATAGAGAGTTAGAAACACCAATGAGAGAGAAACATCCATCAACTGGCTCCTGCACACACCCTACTGGGGATGTGTCTGCAATCAAGGTATATGGCCTTGACGGGAATTGAACCCCAGAACCCTTCAGACCGCAGGCCAACGCTCTATCCACTGAGCCAAACCGGGTTAGGGCTCTACTCCACATCTTGTTGGATAAGCTCACTTCCTATATTCTGGTAAGGAAGCCTGAGTTTCTCCATTTGTCTTCGTTAATGTGTCAGTCTATGTTATGTCCACCCTGAATCTCTTAGCTTTGCTTAAATATTTATTCGTTGTTCAACACCACTCCAAAGATACCTATTTACATTTTTCTCAATCTCATCTGAACTCCTCCAGAATTTATGCTTCAGCATTCCTCTTAACCTTTAAAATTTTTAAAAAATATATTGTTATTGACTTCAGAGAGTAAAGGAGAGGGAGAGTAGAAACATCAATGATGAGAGAGCATCATTGACTGGGTACCTCCTGCACATCCCCCACTTGGGATCAAGCCCACAACCAGGGCTCGAGTCCTGACCAGGAATCAAACTGCAACCTCCTGGTTCATGGGAGCCACACCATCTGAACCTTTAATCCATCACTATCTACTATTGTCATTTATATGTATCACTTATATGTCTGATCTTTGCTGAACAAGAGAATACAAATTTGAGGGTAGACACTGTAATTTTTATATATCTTAAACTCCCTGAGATTTTAAGATCCCCAAGATCACGTCCGGGTTTGATTTGCTAGGAGGACTTACAGGATTCAGAATATAGTCATACTCACAGCTTGATTTGTTATAGCAAAAAAATATAAAGCAAAATTAGCCAAGGGAAAAAGCACACGGGGCAAAATCTGGAGGAAATAAAACACCAGCTTCTGAGTCTCCCCTCATTGGCCCACACAGGACACACTTAATTCCTCCACAGTAAGTTCTGACAACACATGTGAAAGGTTGTCAGCCAGGGACACTCATCAGAAACTCAGAGCTTGGGTTTTTGCTGTGGTTGATCATGTAGGTCACCTCTGCCTAAGACACACCGAAATTCCAGAGTCCTAGGAGAAATACTCAGGTGCTTGACATAAATCATATTGTTTGCAGAAACAGTTTAGGCACAGCCAGCCAGCCACTCATCATTTAGGGAAAGTTTATATCAGTGTAGGGAACTGTTTATTATTCAAATATGAGTTCAGGAGAGCTAAACAGTTTGCTTAATGTCACATGGCAAACAAGTGAAGGAACTAGGTTTTAATATTTATCCCCACATCAGTGTTTCTCTACTACACATATTGCATTTCTCCTAAATAGCTGTTGCCTGTCTAATAGGTTAATGGGTTTATAAATGGAATTTGCACCAAGTATGCAAAAAGGAGGTCCAGCACGGCAGATTTTCTTTGATTCTAGATTCTAGAATTCTAGTTCTAGAATTTCTAATCACTGTCTTCTTAAGACTCCAAGAAAGACTGGAAGGAAGTCCTAGAGGGTAGAACTTTGGTGCCAGTGCTTGCTTCCCGTTTATGTTGACTCCTTTTGAAAGTGTATTTTGTCGAACATAACAAACAAACGGATATAAAGACGACTAAGACGTTTGCCTCTGAGGAGCTCACAGTCTAACTCTGTTTGAAGAAAACGTAAGGCAGAATGAGGTAAATACCATAGTATAAGTACCTAACGGAAGCAGATTGAGAAGAGCCCAGAACGGTTTGATACAAGTCAAAATAAGAGTTAAGTGTCCTTCTTTTCATCTATAGCTCTCTGCACAGCACGCATTTAAAGATGCACATTGCCAATCCTGGTACAGACTTAAGGCGGCATTAACGGGGCATACTCCCAGACTTAAGGACTCGAGGAAAAGCTTACTCCGCTGCAGCTTCGTCTGGCTTTAGAGTAAAAAAAACGCTGGCATTCTGAGCTTGGGTCTGAGCTTTCCTTAGGAACCACCCAGCAACTGGTTTCGGTTCCGGGAGGAAAAGCTGGGGCAGAAAGAAGCTTTCAGGCTGCACCAAGGGGGCTGGGTGGAGAGCCTGCAGGTGGGGTGGTGCTCCCCACGGCCCTGCAGGTAGCGCCCAGGAGGCCAGCACCCACCCCGGACGCTCAGCGCCGCGGAGAGCGCGGCGGACGCGGCGGCGGCGAGGCAGCTTCCCGGGCCCGGGCCGCCGGGGAGTTCTGCGCAGGCGCGGCAGCCGTGCGACAGCCGCCGTCACTTACGGCCGAGACGGTTTGTGCGGGGAGTCGGCGGCGCGCTGCGGCGGCTCGCAGGCTCGGACGGCTGGCTCGGGCGCGGGTAATGAGCTCCCTTCCCTCCCCCCGCTCTCCCCACTCCCCGTAGGACCCGGGGACCATGGAGCTTCCGGACCTGACGCGGGCGGGCGGGCGGGCGCCCGGCCGCGGACCGCCTCTCCCCGCTCGGCCGCCGCCGCTCGCTCGGGCCGACCCCGCGCCCAGGTGGGGGTGAGGGGCGGGGCCGGGGGTCTGCCCGGACTCCATCCCGGCGCCGCGGGGACCGCCCGGGTCACTCCCGCCGCGCTCTCCTCCTCCAGGACTGGTTTCCGGGGACGGTGACTCGCCGCGGCGGCCGCCATGGAGCCGGAGCAGATGCTGGAGGGACAGACGCAGGTACCCGGAGGCCCCGGCGGCTCGCGGTGGCGGTGTGCGGGGGGACCCGGGGCGGCCGAGGGCTCTGACCGGTGTTCTGTTTCCTAGGTTGCAGAAAACCCGCACTCCGAGTACGGCCTCACCGACAACGTCGAGGTAACCCGCCCCGTCCCTAGGCCGTTTGTGCACGTCTCTTGTAAGAGCTGGGGAGGGGGGAAAAACACACACCATGGGGTCTGTTTTGCTTTGCACGAGGGAAACTTGAATCATCACGAAGCGGATACTAGCACATTGTGGGCAGCTTGTTTTAGTGGTGGTACCCACACTTGGTGGCATGCAGACGTGCAAGTTAATTTTTAGGGGAGAGGTGGAACTTGTGAAAGTGATGTAAAAGAAACATGCATACATTCATCGCTAGCGGAGACAGAATCGTTTGGCTGTCGGATATTGGGACATTGCTTTGGAAAAAACGGCACATTAAAATGAAGAAGCCCAGCCGAGGCCGGTTTGGCTCGGGGGAGGTGGAGAGAGCGTCGGCCTGGGGACTGGAGGGTCCCGGGTTCGGTTCCGGTCGAGGGCATGTGCCTTGGTTGCCGGCGCGTCCCCGGTGGGGGGTGTGCAGGAGGCAGCTGGTCGATGATGTTTCTCTCTCATCGATGTTTCTGGCTCTCTGTCCCTCTCTCTCTTCCTCCCTGTGGAAAATCAATAAAATGTACTTTTTTTAAAAAAAAAGTTAAGAAGCCCATTGTCTTTGTAGCTGGATTGTGTTGGTGTAGTCAGCATTTAATACATGGTGATTTCTTTGCAGACTTCAGTAGGCAGGTGCCATTGGAAACTATAATGTACACAGTAGATACTGTTTTTGCCTTACATGGTGAAGTCTGAATTCAGAGAATAAATCCGGGGGGTGGAAAAAAAAAAAACTATGGAAAAGAAGGTAACTTTTATAGAGTTTTTAAAATATGTAAGTCCTAAGAGGTTATTGTCTAAAAGAAGAAGTTACTTTGTAAATGAATAAGTCAGAGCTGGAACAAATGAATTACTAGGAGGTGGGTGGAGTTGGTTAGGAAAACGGGCTTCCTGTAGGTCTAGGAGATGTTTACTAGGGGAGGAAAGACATTATTGGTGATTAAGTTTGGATAAATGAGGGCAGAAGCATTTTTGAGGAGAATAATTATAATTTAACAGCTGCTAATATTTCTTTAGCCCTTTCACTGTGTGTCAGGCACACTCTAAACAATTGGCATGTATCTTCAGCCCTGTAAGACCCAGAAGTTGAGTAACTTTAGTTAAAGGTTTCCAAGAGGTAAGTGGAGTTAAACCTAGGCAGGTTGACATTTTAAAAGTACAATTAAATTGTGTTGCTGATCTTGACCAGCTCCTAGAGTTTGCTGGCATGTGGAATGACTACTCTGTGCCTATAAAACTGCTGGGCAATTTTATTGCTTTGATATCTATACTGATAGAGAATCTTTTCTTTCTAATGAGTTTTTTGTTGAACTTCTGCTGAATCAGGTGAAGATACTTCACACCACTTTGTTTTCTAGTTATTTAAGAGATCTTTTTAAGGCATTAGTGGTCTTTTCTTTCTCTTTTTTTAAAAAATATATTTTATTTATTTATTTATTTAATTTATTAAGGTATTATATGTACATAGCTTATTTTATTGATTTTTTACAGAGAGGAAGAGAGAGGGATAGAGAGTTAGAAACATCGATGAGAGAGAATCATTGATCAGCTGCCTCTTGCACACCTCCTACTGGGGATGTGCCCGGAGCCAGGGTACATGCACTTGACCGGAAGCTATAGTACTGCATACTATATAAACTAGCAGTCTTTCATTCATTTACTCTTTCCTGGCCTTTGTACTATTGCTATTATGTATTTTACTTCTACATGTGTTATAAATTCTACACTTCATTATTTTTATTTTTTCTTTAAAAATTCAATTATCTTTAGAGAGATTTAAGCAGTAAGAAAAAGGAGTATTTCACGTTTACCTACACATTTACCATTTCTGGGCTCTTCATTCTTTAAAAAATATATATATTTGTATTGATTTCAGAAAGAATAGGAGAGGGCGAGAGACACAGAAAACATCAATGATGAGAGAACCATGGATTCCTCCCTCTAGGATTTCCCCCACTGGGGATGAGCCCCCAACCCAACTGGGATGGAACTGTGACCTGGTTCAGAGATTGAAGCTCAACCTCTGAACCATACCATTCAGGCAGTTCTTCATTCTTTAAAAAAAAAAATATATATTTTTTTATTTTTTACAGAGTGGAAGGGAGAGGGATGGAGAGCTAGAAACATCAATGAGAGAGAATCATTGATCAGCTGCCTCTTGAACACCCCCTACTGGGGATGTGCGCGCAACCAAGGTACATGCCCTTGACTGGAATCGAACCTGGGACCTTTCAGTGTTAACTCTATCCACTGAGCCAAACTGGTTTTGGCAGCTCTTCATTCTTTAGTGTAGATCCAGACTTCTGTCTGTTACCATTTTTCTTCCACTTGAAGTTTTTCCTTTAACATTTCTTGTAGTTCAGGTCTGCTGGTAAGGAATGCTTTAAGTTTCTGTATGTGTGAAAATGTCATTTTCTTTGCCTTCATTTTTTGAGATATCTTTGCTGGGAGCAGATTTATTCCACTGTCTTTTGGCTGATGTTGTTTCTGACAAAAAGTCTGCTGTCATTCCTATCTTTGCTCCTTCATACTTAATGCCTTTTTTCTTGGGTCTTTTAAAATTTTATTAACAGGTTTAAAATAATTTTTTAAAAATATATTTTATTGATATTTTACAGAGAGGAAGGGAGAGAGATAGAGAGCTAGAAACGTCGATGAGAGAGAAACATCGACCAGCTGCCTCCTGCACACCCCCTACCGGGGATGTGCCCGCAACCAATGTACATGCCCTTGACCGGAATCGAACCCGGGACCTTTCAGTCCGCAGACCGATGCTCTACCACTGAGCCAAACCGGTCAGGGCGAGGTAGGGGGTGTGCAGGAGGCAGCTGGTCGTTGTCTCTCTCTCATCGACGTTTCTAGCTCTCTATCTCTCTCCTTTCCTCTCTGTAAAATATCAATAAAATATATAATAAAAAATAATTTGATTATGTTGTTTCTTGGTTTACTTAAAATTTTTTTCTTCTTAAATTTTTGTTTCTTGTGCTTAGGATTTACTGAGTTTTTTGGATCTGCAAATTTAGTTTTCATGAAATTTTAAAACAATTTCAGCTATTCAAATTATTTTCAAGTATTTTAACTTGTGCTTTCTTCTATACTCTTGAACATATGGAAGGAATATCTTATAATAACTTGTTTAATGACATTGCCTATTTTATCATTTGTATCATTTCTGGGTTTCTGTGAGTTGATTTTTCTCCTCATTATGGGTAATATTTTCCTGCTTCTTTGCTGCCTTACAATTTGTTTTTATTCTCATATAAGGATATATTTATTGATTTTAGAGAGAGGAAGGGAAAGAGAGAGTGAGATAAAGAGAGAAAAAAAACATCTATCGGCTGCCCCCTGCATGTCCCCTGACCAGGGATTGAGCTTGCAAACTGGGCATGTCCAATTTAAAAAAATATATATATTTTATTGATTTTTTTACAGAGAGAAAGGGAGAGGGATAGAGAGTTAGAAACATCAATGAGAGAGAAACATCGATTAGGTGCCCCCTGCACACCCCCCACCAGGGATGTGCCCGCAACCAAGGTACACGCCCTTGACCGGAATGGAACCTGGGACCTTGCAGTCCGCAGGTTGATGCTCTATCCACTGAGCCAAACCGTTTCCTGCCAGGACTTTATCTTAACTAAAGTTAAGCATAACAATTTGGTACGTAGTGAAAATTCAGTAAATATTTGTATGAAACAAATGAGAGGACTTGGTTAAGGAGTTTATTATAGTATTTATAGGAATTGGTTAGGCATTGCTGCTTCTTACTGAAGGCATTGGGATATCATGTAACTGATTTTGTCATATATAGGTATTATCTGTTGAAAATTACCGACGGGCACTAAGTAATCTATTTACAAATAAATAGCTCTATTACTAGGTATAGGAAAATTTCTTATTAAGTCCTAAAATTACATTGAAAAATCATAAGCAAAATTAGAATTGCTGCCTTACAAATTTGTCAGAACTATCTTTGGAAACAATGGTATATATTATGTTAGATATGTGATTAAAGTTTTTTCTCACTTTTTACAAAATAAAAGTAAATTTAAAAATATTAAATATAGAAAAGTGTTTTGTTGTTAATTCATTTATATTCACTTTGAGTATGTTTGGAGCAAAAGTTCATTTAAATGGAAGTGCTCTTAATAGTGTTCTGTATTTTAGATAGCCACTTATTTCTAAATTTCTAAAATGGTAAGTTTTCAAAAGAAGGGAAAATTTTTCACTAGAGTAGTATTTTTTAAAATATATTTTTATTGATTTCAGAGAGGAAGGGAGAGAGATAGAAACATCAATGATGAGAGAGAATCATTGGTCATTTGCCTCCTGCAGGCCCTCTATTGGGGATGGAGCGAGCCACCCAGGCATCTGCCCTTGATTGGAATCGAACCTGAGACCCTTCTGTCTGCAGGCCAACGCTCTATCCACTGAGCCAATCAGCGAGGGCTGTAGTTTTTTGTTTTTTTAAATATATTTTATTGATTTTTTCACAGAGAGGAAGGGAGAGGAATAGAGAGTCAGAAACATTGATGAGAGAGAAACATCGACCAGCTGCCTCCTGCACACCCCCCACCAGGGATGTGCCTGCAACCAAAGTACATGCTCTTGACCAGAATCGAACCTGGGACCCTTCAGTCCGCAGGCCGATGCTCTATCCACTGATCCAAACCGGTTTTGGCTGTAAAATAGTTTTTGATGCTCTGGATGTCAGATGAATCTATGTGAAAGGCCCCAGATTTGGGGGTTCTAAGGAGTAGAAAGTCTAAATCATTGTTTCCTAAACATCATTTGAATATCACAGTCATCTTTTCCATATTATTCTTTTTCCCTGTTTTTTTTATTGTTACTTTTTACTTTTTTTTATTCATTTAAAAAAATCATAGACATATAAAAAAATAAATAAATGGAAAAGCATTCTCATTGGATAGTGGTAATTTTAGCTGCATTTTGTTTCCAGTGGAAGGCTCTGAGCCTGAAGCCTGCTCCTGTGTGAACAGAGTTAAGCAAGTGTTACAGAAGTGTTAGACATTAGCACCAAACTGAAACTTTGTCCTTGATATTATCTGTGATGAAAGAATTGAAATAGGACTAGCTTTCTCACTGTGATTCAGTGCTACTTAGTTTCATGTCCAGATTTTTTGAAGCACACTGTAGAAGGCAGCCTCATGAAAAAAGGAGGACTTGTATTTACTTCTAAAAAGGCAGAGGAAAGTGACAAAGAGGTAGGATCTGGAGATCTGGCATTAAAAGAAAGATGTTATGGTGCTCTCCGAAGACACTTGAATGAAATTTAGAGATGGGTCTGATTTTATTTTGGCAAAGCGATTTGCAGTTCAATACCAGTTTTTAGTCAATGGCTTGCCTTTTCTATTAGCGTCATGTTTCCATTATTTTTTGTTTAGCACTCACAACAATCTGAGTATTTGTAATATTATGCATATTTTTTTTGGATTCACTAGAGGATAGTAGAAAATGAGAAGATTAATGCAGAAAAGTCATCAAAACAGAAAGTGGATCTACAGTCTTTGCCAACTCGTGCCTACCTGGATCAGACAGTTGTGCCTATCTTATTACAGGGACTCGCTGTGCTTGCAAAGGAAAGGTAAGACAATAGGGTCTGCAGAAGGAGTTACCAGAGAATGACTTTTTCTAAATGAAATATCACAAGTTATGTATAATTTTTTTCCTATAAAAAGAACTTAGGCATGTTAAAAACATTTTATTTTATTTTTTATTTTTAAATATATATTTTATTGATTTCTTACAGAGAGGAAGGGAGAGGGATGGAGAGCTAGAAACATCAATGAGAGAGAAACATCGACCAGCTGCCTCTTGCACACCCCCTACCAGGGATGTGCCTGCAACCAATGTACATGCCCTTGACCGGAATCGAACCTGAGACCTTTCAATCCGCAGACTGACGCTCTACCACTGAGCCAAACCGGTTTCGGCTGTTAAAAACATTTTAAAAGTCAGCCATAATCTCATTTCAGACACTTCAAGTTCTTTCTACAAGTCTTTTATCATATGCATATTTACAAAAACTTGTAATCATGGTATACATGCAGTTTTATATCTCCTTTTTTACTGAATATTATAACAACATTTTTCCATCTCTCTTCATAGATTTCATGATTATAATTTAAATTATAATAGTACAATTAACTTAGGGCAATTAAATAGTACAATTAATTTCCTCATTGTTGAAAATTTAAGTTCAATTTCCATTGTTGTTATAGATCACCAGGCAGTTTACCTGTTTTCATGCCTCTTGTTTTCATGTAATTACTTTCACATGCTAAATTTCTAAGAGTTGGTTTGCTAGTTCAAGGATATAATTTTTTATGGTGTTTGATAGTATCATATTTATGTCCAAAATTTTATTGATTTTTTTAGAGAGAGTAGAAGGGAGGCGAGAGACAGAGAGAGAAACATTGATGTGAGATAGACACATTTATTGGTTGCCTCCAACATGGGCCCCAACCAGGGACAGGGATTGAGCCTGCAACTGAGTTATGTGCCCTTGACTGGAATTGAACCTGGGATTCTTTAGTCCAGTGGTCGGCAAACTCATTAGTCAACAGAGTGGCAAACCACAGCTTGCAGAAAGGAAGGGAGAAGGAGAGAGAGTTAGAAACAATTTAGAGAGAGAAATATAGGTCAGCTGCCTTCTGCACACCTCCTACTTGGGATGTGCCTGCAACCAAGGTTCATGCCCTTGACCAGAATTGATCCTAGGACCTTTCAGTCCACAGGACGACGCTCTATCCACTGAGCTAAATCGGTTAGGGCCAAAAGTTTATTCTTAAAATTCTTTCACTGTTACAGCCTCAACAACATGAGTATTATAAACATTTTTTGCCAATTTAAAAAAAACTGATTTTAGAGAGGGAGAGGAAGTGAAAGAGGAGAGAAAGAGAGAGAGAAACAGAACATTGATTTGTTGTTCCACTTATGTGTTCATTGGTTGATTTTTTTTTTAAATATGTTTTACTGATATTTTACAGAGAGGAAGGGAGAGAGATAGAGAGCTAGAAACGTCAATGAGAGAGAAACATTGATCGGCTGCCTCTTGCACACCCCCCCACCGGGGATGTGCCTGCAACCAATGTATATGCTCTTGACTGGAATCGAACCCAGCACCTTTCAGTCCGCAGGCCGACACTCTATCCACTGAGCCAAACCAGTTTTGGCCATTGGTTGATTTTTATATGTACCCTGACTGGGGATCAAACCAGCAACCGTGGTGTACCAGGACGATACTATAACCAGCTGAGCTACCTGGCCAGGGCTTGCCAAATTGTTTCAATTTCTTTATTAACAAGATTATAATTTCTCTCTCTCTCTTTTTTTTTTTTTGTATAGGTTTTACCCCAGAAATTCTACCTAAATTATTTTTCTGTAAGCAAATCCTATAAAAAACTTTTTGTAAGTTACATTAGTAGTCATTTATTTGGTGCATATTATGTTTTATTCACAGAATAATAATGAATACTAGCCCTAGCTGGCCTCACATTGATATTTCTCTCTTTGTCTCTGCCCCTCCCTTTCACACTCTCTACAAATCAATGGAGCCCAGCCCGTGTGGCTCAGTGGTTGAGTGTCGACCTGTGAACCAGGAGGTCAGGGTTCGATTTTCAGTCAGGGTGTATGCCCAGGTTGCGGGCTCCATCCCCAGTAGTGGGGCATGCAGGAGGCAGCTGATCCATGATTCTCCTCGTGAGTGTTTCTCTCTCTCCCTCTCTTTTCCTCTCTGAAATCAATAAAAATATTAAAAATAAATAAACATCAGTGGAAAAAATATCTTTGGATGACTAATACCAATCAAAATGAATACTAGCAAACATATAATTTGATAAGGAACTTGATGTTTTCTTATCAAGAGAGCTCATTGATGTTTCTGTCCCTTTCTCTCTCTCCCCCTCCCTTCCTCTCTGAATCAATAACAATATATTGAAAAAAAAAAGATGAGAGAGACTTATTGATCAGCTGCCTCATGCACACCCATGCAATCTGGGTATGTACCCTGCCTGAGTGGGAATTAAACTGTGACCTTCTGGTTCATAGGTTGTTGCTCAACCACTGAGCCACTCCAGCCGGGCATGTTTATATAAATTATATGGTAAACATTAAATATTTGCTTCAGATTATTACATTTATAAAATGATTTTTTATTTTTATTGATTTCTGAGAGGAAGGGAGAGGGAAAGAGACAGAGACATCAATGATGAGAGTCATTGATGGGCTGCCTCCTGCACACCCCCCACTGGGCATCAAGCCTGAAACCCAGGCATGTGTCCTTGACCAGATTCAAGCCTGGGACCCTTCAGTCTGCAGGCTGATGCTCTGTCCACTGAGCCAAACTGGCTAGGATAAATATGATTTATTTTTGGCTCTATACTGACAGTTGAAGAATGGACATCTTTTATTTTTTTCTTTCTCTAAAAAATAATTAGAAATTCTAAATATTTATGAGCTAGAAGAAAAAATTTCAAGCAGTCCTAAGTTTATGCTGTTAGTAAATACAATTTTTAAGAAGTTTGGCAAATTGATTTATCAAATTAATCTTGAAAAATGTTGTCTATGTCTAGCTAGTTAAAAGATAGTTTAAAGTGCCAAGGGAATATTTTGAGATCATTATTAAATATTCTCAGTATGCCTTTTCCTAGTAGGGTTTAAATAGGTTTTCCCCGCATTTTCATCTTTGCACTTGTTTTCTCAGCAAGGTTTATTTATATAAAAGTGATAAATATGAAGTTATACCCCTGAACTTTAAAATAGGTTTAACTTTCCAGGTGTGTTGTATAGTGGCAGTATTAGAACTATTATTGATTTAAATTATTTAAAGAAAAATAGAAATGACTTTTTAAAAAGAAGCAAAACAAAAGTGTTCAAATGAATACTACTTCCTTTGATTAATCACTTAGATAGTTCCTCTTGGGGGTGCTACAGCCATTTTCCTATGTAGTTTTTGTATTCTTATTAAAGGATGATATTCATACAGAAAATGAAGAATAAGTGTACTGCTTGCTGAGTTTTCTGACACTAAGTTATGTAACCTGCATTCAGATCAAGAAATGCAACACTGCCGGCACTCCAGAAGTCTCTCTTGTGGTCCCTCAAGTCATTATTCCTCTGGGATAATTATCATCCCATTGTTAGTACATTAAAACTTGTGTTTTAGAATTGAGTTCATACGCAGATTTCAGCCATACAAAAATTTCAATTTCTTTAACTACATTGTTGGCTAACCTACTTACCTGTCTCATTTACTATACAGGATGTCCCCCAAAAATGTAATTATTAATTCCTAAGGGTTAAATCAGAAAAGGGAGAAACATCAATTGAGCTATCAGAAAAAAAGTATATATACATTTTTGGGGGACACCCTGTATTGACTACAAATGGCCTTTGAGTGTAAAAAGAAAGCTAAAATTTAAAAGACTTATTTTTATTATGGAACAATTTATTTAAATGAACACATCTAGAATACAAATTTCTAAATTTTGGATTTCTTTTCCTTTACAGACCACCAAACCCCATTGAATTTCTAGCATCATATCTTTTAAAAAACAAGGCACAGTTTGAAGATCGAAACTGATTGGGAAGAACAGAAAAATTTGGTTTCTACTATAGATTTACACGATTAAGAGGCAGCTTTAATTGCCATGATTTTCCCCTCCCCCTTTTGGAAGTATGAGAACCTTCAGGACAACAGCTTGTTCTTGGAGATGCAGAAGAAAACATATTCCCTTATTTTGATTTAATCACCATACTTATTTAAAGAGTGTATTATGTGCAATTTTTTCTCAGATTGTCTTTAACTTTGTTTTTAAAATGACCTTCAAAATAAACTGTTAAATGTCGTTATTGTAAAGTAGTTTTTGTTCTATATGCTAAGTAATTTATGTGGCTCAATTACTTTTATGACTTTTGTATCTTAGAATGCTGCAGAGTTTTACAACAGCATGAAAATACATCAGGATCTAATATTAAAAAACCCAATTTTTTTCAGCGCTGTTCCTGTACCTCTACAGTTTTCAACAACTATAATAGATGATTCTAATGCACAAATAAAGTTGAATTACTGGTATAAGTGCAGAGGGTGTATAATATCCTCCTGTGCTATCAGCCTTTATGGTAATAATATAAGAGCTATCCTTGCAGTTCTACGTGCCAGTTGCAGTGCTATTTTACTTAAATTATTTCTAATATAGCAACTCTGCGAAGTAGATATTGTTATTCCCATTTTGCAGATGAGGAAACAGATTTGGAGCGGATAAGTGACTTGCTGAAGACCACACTGGTAAGTGAATGGGCACTGAAACCCACTTTTACCAATATGTTGCTTATATCAAGTGAGAAGTATTTGTGAAACTTAACTTCATTGCTTCTTTTTACAATAAAAAACCAGTCCATTTTTGGGGGTGTCTGCTCACTTTGACCTGTGAGAGAGTAAGGGAGAGGGAGAGAGAAAGATCTATGTGAGATTGGAACATCAGTAGGCCTTCTGCACACCCCCAATTGGGGGATTGAGCCAGCAATCCAGGCGTGTGCACTGAGCAGGAATTGAACCGGGATGACACTCAACCAACTGAGCCACAGGGTTTAAATTTTTTAAAAATGTATCAGCCAGTTGTCTGCTTTAAACCATATCAAAGATCTGTTCACTGGGAAATTCTGATGTAACAATTTTATGGTCTTTAACCACAAATCTTTCACTGAATATACTCAATTGCTCTGTCTTACCAATTTTGTAATGGTTTACTTCCTAACAACACTTATTGGGAAGACCAAGATAACTTATTTTGCTGTGATTCTTCTATAATTTTAAAGGAATTTTTTTGCCCTTGACCCTTACATGAAATACTAGGGCTGATAAAAGTATAGAGGGTTGGAAATAATGTTTGCTGTTTGCCTACTATGCCGTGCTCTGTTTATTAACTCATAATCCTAGGGACATCCGAATATTATTCCCATTTTATAGATGAGAATAACTGAGGCTAACTATACCACATTTTAGCTAGTTAGAGAGTTAAGACATGTACCTACATAAATATAACATGAAACAAGCCAATGTCTACAGTGTCAAAGCCAAGACTGGCTGGTAAGGGCGGCCTTGTGAAGCCAAAGCCAGCGTGGCCGGACCTCAGGTGCGCTCCCGTGGACCGGCGCTAACGGACGCCCAGCGTGGCTCCGGACTTGCGGCTCTAGTAGCGAACCTTGGGGAGCGGGTGCCCCGAGGCTTCCCGTGTGGGAAGCCGGGAGGGGGTGCGAGCCGGACTTGCAGGTGGAAGGCACCATCCGGCGGACCCCGGTGCCGCTCGTTTAAGGAACTGGCCGGGGGAGGGGGCTCGCCCTGCGGCTGCGTCCGCTGCCAGCCCGCCCCTCCCAGCCGCCGCCTCAGCCCCGGCGAGCGAGCGGAGCGCGCACGTTGCGAGCCCGGGGCCCGGCCGCGGCGCTGGGCATGCTCAGTGGGCAGCGCCGTTAGCGCGGCGAGTCCGGAGCGCCGCTCCCGCGGGCCCGCCCGCCCGCCCGGTGCAGGCCCGGCCCGGGCTTTGTGCGCGCGCAGCGGCCGCCTCCGCCGCCGCCTCGCGGGGCCGCCGACCCCAGATGCCGTCCGGCCCGCCCGGCTTCCGCCCGTAACCTCGCCGCGGCCGGGGGAGGGGGGGGGCGGGGCCGGGGAGGGCCGGCCCGGGTGCGGGTGGGGGTGGGGTGGGGAGGGTGAGGGTGGGGGTAGGGGTGGGTGCGGGAGTCCCGCGGGGCGGGGGCGGGGCGGGGGCGGTGCGGAGTCGCGGGGGTGGGGTCACCGCGGAGGCTCCGCGAGGCCGGCCGGCGGAGGTGAGGGGCCGCGGGGGCGGCGCGGCGAGCAGCAGCCCGGGCCGGGGAGCGGCGGCGACTGCGGGGCCGGCCCTGGGCTCTCCTGAGGCCGCCGCGGGCCCCGTCTTCCGGCGGCCGCCGCCCGAGCTCGTGCGGACCGTGGCCGCCGCCACCGCCGCCGCCGCCCGGCTGCCATCTCCTCCCCGCGGGCCGCCTCCTCCTCTTCCTCCTCTTCCTCCTCCTCCTGGGCCGGGCCGTCCCCTCCCCGCCGCCGCCCGCCGCCGCCGCCTCCTCCTGGGCTGGGCCCGGCGCCTCGTCCGTCCCCGCGCGGAGCGCCGCCGCCGCCGCCGCCGCCGCCTCATTCATCCTCGTGCACCATAGGCGGCTCCGGCTCCAAGATGTCCAGCCGAGGGGTCTGCCGGGAGGCCAGCCACGCCGGGAGCTGGTACACGGCCTCAGGTACGGCCCGCCGCCCCGCGCCGCCGCCGGCCCCGCCGCGGCCCAGGAGGCGGCCCGGCCCCGCGCCCGCGGCGGGAGGACCGGGCGCGGCGGCCTCGGCGGACCGACCGCGTGGGCCGAGCGGACCGCGGCCGCCTCCCCCGCCGCCTCCCCCGCCGGGCGCACCCGCCGCGGGCCCGCCGCCGCCGCGCGCTCACCCGGAGTTCGGCGACGGGGAGAGTTGCCCGGGGACCGGGGGCCGGGGGCCGGGCTCGGGGAAGGAGCGTGCTCCGGGGGCGCCCGCGCCCCAGCTTCCCCGGAGCGGGCGGCCGGGCGCTGCCACCCGGGAGCCCGGCGTGCCCGGCGCCCCAGCCCCGCTTCCTGCCCCCGGAGCCGGCGCCCTCGCCCGGGCTGCCCCCGGAGCCTCGGTGCCCACGGGGTGCTGGCCGCCGCGGGGGGAGGTGTCCCGCCCCGGGGCCCGGGAGAGGCGCGCTTCCCCGGCGCCGGGCGCTCGCCGCGGGGCGGGCGGGGCGGGCGGGGCGGGAGCGGAGGGTGCACTTGCCCACGTTGCCAACCCGGAGGCGAGGTCCCGGCGCGGGAGCTCCGGCCGGGCCGGGCCGGGGTCGGAGCCGTCGGTGGGGTGGTGGTGCCGGCGGAGGCTCCTTTGTCGGTGTCTGCATTGTTCCTGTCACCCAGGAAGGGCCACTGGCCACGGCCTCGGCACTTTCCCCGAGCTGCCCCCGGCCGCCCGCCCGCCCGCCGCACTCCACCGCGAGCAGGTGCTGGCACCGCCTAACGCACTGGGTTCGGTTCGAGCGAACTGAGTCTGACGGCCACCCGGTCTGAAAACACGTTCCGGCTCTTTCCAAAAGGGTAGGGACTTTCCCTGCAATAACGCTCCTCTTGGGGTGGCTGCTTTCTGGGTTACTTTCAGGGTTAGCATGGCTGGTAAGTTAACAAAGTTCCACTGTGATTTCTAATACATTTCAGCCCTTTGGTAGCGCCTTGTCAATCACTAGACCTAACTTTTTTTTTAAAAACTTTATTGTTGAAAGTATTGCATATGTCCCCTTTTTTGCCCCCACTGACCCCCTCCAGCCCATTCCCACCCCCCCCTCGCCCCAGGCCCCCTGACCCCCACCCCACTGTCTGCGTCCATGGATTATGCATCCCAGGTCCTTGATTGATTACCTCCCTTCTTCCCCCCCTTCCCTCCGAGATAGACCTGGCATTGAATCGGATCCTGGGTTGGATAGTGACAGAGTTTGTGAGAAAACAAAGATTTGGAAGAAAATTCATTCCTCTGAGGTTGCTCAACCAGCTCATTAAATACACACACTTAACTGACTCATTGAAGATTTGCCGTGTTAAGAAGACACAAAAGAATTTTATGATTGGATTTGCAAGCCTCACTTAGCTACAGTTTTAACTAAATTACATCTAATGGATACAGTGGCTTTCTTCCTTCATGGTCCCAGAGTATTTCATAAACATTTAATTCTTACAACCTTAGAGTGGCAGCTCAGCTTTTCTTGTTCACCATGGGCCCCAAACTCCAATAAGCCAGGGGCAGAGCAGAATTGATGAATGGGCGTCCCCGGTTCCTGGGTTTGTTGTCCAATTAGAGCATTATTAATATTAAATTTATCAGTGGCTAATAGTCTTTGCAGGGTTGTAAATTTAGAAGCTTGCTTCAATGTGTTTTGAAGAGTAAAGAGTCTCAGTATTCACTTTCATAGCCATCTTTTGGTTAATTTCTTTTGCTTTCGTTTTTTATACTTTCTGTAAATGTTTTAAACTTTTTCTGTAGTTGGCATTGAAATGTGGGCAAATGATTCCGGAGGAATTTTTATAGCTTCTTGGACATTCTTTGTGTAGTAAAATAAGGCACAGTTCACACTTTGAACTTGAAAAAGACTTATTTAGTAAACTCAAGTACAAGAATCCGTTAATCCAGTTCAAAACAGCCTGTGATTATAACTATCAATAGTAATCCAAAATGTACTATTTTCTTAAAAATTTAAACTATATGATTTTTCCTAAATTCTGAATGAAATAAAAAATGCCATTTTGGTAAACGTGAATTGTCACAGAGAACTTTATTTAAAAAAAATTCAGACTCTATGTGGCTTTTGTGTATGTGTATGTATACATGTATATGTGACTTTAAATTTGAGTAATAATTTAGGGGGAATTTAAAGCAATTTAGTTGCTTTAAATGAAAATGTAGGTAAGTAAATTTGACTTGATTTAGTGAGTTCTATATTTAATATTATTCCAGTATATCTATAATAATATTGACCATTGGAAAAATACTACTTGTATTATTCTTGTTTCCCTAATAAACTAGCCCTAAAAATGTGTAATAGGAGAGCAATGTACTTGTGGATTGTCAATTCTTTGGTACCTATGGCATTCACATTGCATCTGTGGAGTTAAAAGTGTACAATTACTGATGTAAGGGTGAAATCACATTTGCTTCAGTTAAAACCTGTTTCCCCGAAAATAAGACATCCCCCGAAAATAAGACCTACTTCATGGAAACATAATACACCCCCTGAAAATAAGACCTAGCGCATCTTTGGGAGCAAAAATTAATATGAGACACTGTCTGATTTTTGGGGAAACAGGGTAGGCAGTTTATTTATTTTAAATATTTTTATTGATTTCAGAGAGGAAGGGAGTGGGAGAAAGAGAGAAACCTGAATGATGAGAGGGAATCATTGATTGGCTGCCTTTTGCACGCCCCCTACTGGGGAGAGAGCCTGCAACCAAGCATGTGCCCTTGATTGGAATGGAACCTGGGACTCTAGTCCGCAGGCAGATTCTCTATCCACTGAGCCAAACCAGCCACTTTAGAAAAAAAAGTGCATGTATGTATACATATGCATACTACATACATATACACATATGCCTTCATTTTTATTTAACCCTTGTTATATGCTAGATCCATTGGTAGAGAGAAGTATAAACTATTCCCTGCCTCTAGGAATATGCAGTTTATTTGAAGTAAGCAATAGCACAGGGCAGCAAGTAAAAATCAGGATAATTGAGACAGTGCTCTTGGGAGTTCTGAGGAGGGTGGAATCACTTCACTGTAGGATTTGAACTGTGCTCTGAAGAAAGGGTGTTTGGGCAGGTTTGGAAAGGAGGGAAGAACATGGAACACTACAAAGGTACAGAGGCAGGTGAATTTAATAAGAATGGAAGATTCAGCCAGGGGAATAGAGTTGGCACTAGAGTCTAGATGACTGTGAATGCTATGCATCAGAGGGATTTGACGAGGTCGGGACCTACGGAGAAGTTTCTGAGTAGGGGACTAATAATAGCGTAGCATTTTAGGGAAACTAATCTGTAGGCAGGTTAATCCTCACTTCTTTACGGGTTTACAGCAGGGGTCAGCAAACTTACTGCACTCACAAATCCAGCCTGCTGCCTTAAAAAAGGAATCAAGTCCACTAGCTAAGAATGGTTTTTAATTTTTAAAAGGTTTAAAAACACAAACCAAGAAGTGCAATAGAGACCATATGTGGCCCCAAAAGCCTAAAATCCTTTTTATTTGGTCCTTCACAGAAAAAAAAATTGCCATCCCTTACTGTAGGTTAGTGGTGTTCAAAGGGTGATCTGTAGACCAGCAGCATAATGTGTCTGTACTCTGTATTTTCTCCAGATTTGTTACAGCTTGCGGTTCATTATTTCAGGCCCTTTTATCTCCTGCAGGACAGATCTAACTGCCTCCTAACCGGCCTTCTTTCTGCCAACCTTATCCCCCTTAACTACATCTCCTGCATTGCTCCCTGAATAATCTATCTGCCCACATAATTTAAAAAAATATATTTTATTGATTTTTTTACAGAGCGGAAGGGAGAGGGATAGAGAGTTAGAAACATGGATGAGAGAGAAACATTGACCAGCTGCCTCCTGCACACCTTGCACCGGGGATGTGCCCGCAACCAATGTACATGCCCTTGACCGGAATCAAACCCGGGACCTTTCAGTCCCTAGGCCGATGCTCTATCCACTGAGCCAAACCAGTTTCGGCCAGTGTACATTTTTTTTTTATCACTGTCTTTTACCAAGCTGTTTCCTCTGTTGGAATGCACTTTGTCAGGATAACTCCTATTCACATTTTATTTATTTTTTAAATTTTTTATTTATTGATTTTAGAGAGGGGAAAAGAAGGGAGGGAGAGGAAGAGGGAAAGAAACATTGACTTGTTCCATCTATCCATCCATTCATTGGTTGGTTCCTGTATTTTTCCTAACTGGCTGTGGAACCTGCAACCTCGACATGCTCCAATCAATTGAGCTACCTGGCCAGGGCACTCCTGTTCATCTTTTAAAGATCCAGGTGCTAACACCTCCAAGCAACTTACTCTAATGCCTTATCTCTCCTAGTTTATCTTTAAAAAAAATTTTTTTTTTAAGCCCAGCTGGCATGACTCAGTGGTTGAGCATTGACCCATGAATCAGGAGGTTATGGTCGGATTCCTGGTCAGGGCACATGCCTGGTTTGTGGGCTCAATCCCTGGTGTGGGATGTGCATGAGGCAGTCAATTGATGATGTTTCTTTCTCTCTCTCTCCATTCTTCTCTCTGAAATCAATAAAAATGCGCTCTTTACTTTTTCATATTGATTTGTAGTTCTTTCTAGATTCTGAGTGCAATCTTGTTAGGTACGTCTGTTACAAGTATCTTCTACTCTGTAGTTAGCTTTTTTGGCATTCCAGAGGGATCCCTTACAACTTAGTATTTTTTTGAAGTTGGTAGGTTTTATGTATATATATATATAAATTTATATATATATAAATTTATATATATATATAATTAAAAAATTATTTTTTACAGAGAGGAAGGGAGAGGGATAGAGAGCTAGAAACATTGATGAGAGAGAAACATCGATCAGTTGCCTCCTGCACACTCCCTACTGGGTATGTGCCCACAACCAAGGTACATGCCCTTGACTGGAATCGAGCCCGGGACCCTTGAGTCCGCAGGCTGATGCTCTATTCACTAAGCCAAACTGGTCAGGGCAATATGTTTTATATCTTTAAGTGAGTATTTAATGTGGGAGGGGATTTTTCTTCCCTTGGAAAATGGTTTTTATATTGATGGTGTCATAGGATTGAGAAAATATATCAAAGTCTGATTTCAAAGCATGCTGGTTTTCCTTTGTATCTTATCCCCTTTGTATCTTATCCTATTATTTTATTGTTGAGAAAGGCAAGAACCAAAGGACAAATTGAATCGGAAAATTATTGAAATTATTGTTTGACTAATTCTACCTCTTTCTCACTTCCCTTCTTGTCCTTTCACATGAAATCTCCAAGTCAGAGTTAACTTTTATCTTGGTGTAGGTTTTTATTATCTGCCTTTGGGTTTTTCTCCATATGAAAGCAGAACAAGATGCAACAAATAAAAATGTTGTATTCCATAGGTACATTCTATATGTGTGTACATAATCTTTCATCTTCAAAAGGATGCTACAAAGTTAGTTTTATGTCCATTTATGGATGTGGAAACAATGACTCAGAGTGGTTGAGTAACTTGTTTAAAGTATAACAAGTAAGTGGAAGAGCCAGTCTGATTCCAAAATTAGAGTCTAGCGTTAGGGGCAGGGAGGTATGGTGAGGTATGCTCCCCAAACACTGAACTCGACTCTTCCATTTCAGGTTTTTCCAGAATATAGTCTGGGCGTTTAAGTCACACTTGTGTATCATTTGTAGTTTATAATGCATTTTCTCATACATTTTTGATTTTCACAATAATACTATGATTAGGTGTAGGGTAAAGTAAGGCAGGCTGGTCTTTATCCACCCCCGACCTTGGTATTTTATTGATGAAAAACTAAGAGGAGGCTAAATTACCTGAGATATACTAATACTACTACCACCGAGGATTTGAACCTAGGCCTTCTATTCTTTCTTTTTATTACAATGCCATTGTAAGAGGTTGAACTATTTTGGAAATAGTAAGCAATCTATAATTGTCAGGTAAGTACATACTTAGATTATAAAATAAAAGCATAACTAAAAACATTGGTGAATTTTGAATATTATTCATATACTATAAATACTGACAAAAAGGAGTTGGTATATTTGAATTAGATTAGTCCTCGAATTGGAATCGGGCCTGATAAACTCAGCACTTGTAGAGAGGCTTTGTTTCAGTATTGCACCTAGAGTTCTCTGCCCTGGGGACTAGGTGTGGATGTGGCAGGAGATGAAACAAACACAACGTCTGGCGTTTACCTTCTGGTTGGAGGAGCATCAGTGATGAAAGAGCATCTGATCGGCCGCCTCCTGCAGGCCCTGCTCCCGGGATTGAGCCTGCCACCCAGGCCTGAGCCCTTGGCCGGAATCAACCCTGGGACCCTTCAGTCCACTGGCCAGCACTTTCTCTACTGAGCCCAACCAGCTAGGGCCATTTCATGTATTTTGAATGTCTATTATTTGATATGCATGCTTTGGATTACATTGTTTTTTAAAAAAATATTGATTTTTTTACAGAGAGGAAGGGAGAGAGACAGAGAGTTAGAAACATGGATGAGAGAGAAACATCGACCAGCTGCCTCCTGCACCCCCCTACTGGGGATGTGTCCGCAACCAAGGTACATGCCGTTGACCGGAATCGAACCCGAGACCCTTCAGTCCGAAGGCTGACGCTCTATCCACTGAGCCAAACCGGTTTCGGCCATATAATAATCTTTGTTTAACTTTGTGAGGAACCACCAAACTGATTGCCACAGCAGCTGGGCCATTTTACATTTCTACCAGCAATCCGTGCGGGTTCCACTTTCTTCACATCATTTTAGTATTTACATTTAGGTTGTTGACCATTCTGGGTTAATTTTGTATGTGGGGTGGGTTGGGGTCCAACTTGATTCTTTTGCATGTGGAAATCCAATTGTCTCAGCACCATTTGTTGAAAAGACTGTTCTTTCTCATTGAATGTTCAAATCAATTGGACATAAATGTTTGGGTTTATTTCTGGACTCTCAGTTCTATTCCTACCGTCTGTTTATTCTATACCTATAAACAAAGTTTGATTGCTGTACTTTTTTTGTATTTTTACCCCATTTTTGAAAGGTAGTTTGGTAGGCATTAAATTCAGTTGGGTATGTTGACATTCCTGTGTTTGTTTTTTAGCACTTTCTAAATGTTCTATTGTATTTTGGCTTGCACAGCTTTTGAAAATTCTGTGGTTTTTAAAGTATTTGTTCTCCTGAATACAGTCTGTCTTTTTTCCTCTGGTTGTTTTATGCTGTTTAAAAAGCTTATTACCATTTTCCTGTTATTTTACTATCATGTGCCTTTGAATAATTTTCTTTGAGTTTATCCTGTTTTGGGTTTACCAAGTTTCTTGGATTTGCAGGTTATAGTTTGTGGCAAGTTTGGAAAAATATTCTGTATTACTACCTCAAATATTTTTTTCTTTCCACCCTCTTTGTTTTCTAGATTCCAGTTGAAAGTATGCTAGATAGCTTAATGTTGTCTCATATTTCACTGGGAGTTATTTTTTAAAAATATATTTTTATTGATTTCAGATAGGAAGGGTGAGGGAGAGAGAGAGAGAAAGAGAATGAGAGAGAGAGAAACATCAATGATGAGCCCTAGCTGGTTTTGCTCAGTGGACAGAGCATCGGCCTGCAGACCGAGGAGTCCCAGGTTCGATTCCCGATAAGGGCACATGCCTGGGTTGTGGGCTCAGTCCCTAGTAGGGGCATGCAGGAGACAGCTGGTCAATGATTCTCTCGTATTTCTTGGTGAAATTCAGTTACATTTGTTTTTTTATTTTGTTACCCATGCTTTGGTATTATATCTAAACAAACAAACAAACACACAAACCATTGTCAAATCCAAGGTAATGGAAATTTGCTTCTCTATTTTCTTTTGAGAGTTTTATCATTTTAGTATTTACATTTAGGTTGTTGACCATTCTGGGTTAAGTTTTGTATGTGGGGTGGGGTGGGGTCCAATTTGATTCTTTTGCAACTTCACTCCACTCCACCTGCTCATCCCCGCAGCCTTATGCTCTGCACAAAGTCTCAGTAAAGAGATGGAGCAGAAGGAAAAGTAATGCCTCATGGCACTGAAAGTTATCAGTTTCTTCAACAAATATTTATAAAAGTTGTATTAACTTTGTGCCTGTATTATAGAAACACAATACAGCTCTGTTCCTATCTTCAAAGGGCTAAAGTCTCTGAGTTCCCGGGAAGGTAAAACTGTAAATAACCAAAGCAGGAGCAGGTTCCAATTCAATTCTTATTACAAAAGTTACTGAGTTAAAAACTGTCCTCACTCTCCCTCTAGAACAAGAATTAAAAGGAGCAAATAAATATAATGAATGAGTCTGAACTCCTTTGGAGACCTCAACCCTCAGGGACTAACAAAGGTTTTGGGAGGCCTAAGGTTTACTGGACCTGAAGGACTAATTTTAGGGGGTGGTGGTGGTGGTGGTGGTGGTGGTGGTGGAGGAAGGGGCCAGATTTTTTAAAAATATATATTTTATTGATTTTTCACAGAGAGGAAGAGAGAGGGATAGAAAGCTAGAAACATCGATGAGAGAGAAACATCGATCAGCTGCCTTCTTGCACACCCCCTACTGGAGATGTGCCCGCAACCAAGGTACATGCCCTTGACCGGAATCGAACCCGGGACCTTTCAGTCCGCAGACCGACGCTCTACCACTGAGCCAAACCGGTCCCGGCACGGATTTTTTTTTTTTTTTAATAAGGTTCAAAAATGACTTTAGGATAAAAAAATAAATTACAAATAGCTGTCGGCTTGGGAATCTGTCCGGTCATTTCAGGCAGGTCATTCAAAATGCTGCTGGCTGCACCTTGCTTGCTCTCTTGCCCAGGACAAATCCAGCCCTCAAATCCAGGCCTCTAGTCCGATATAATAAATAAAGATTGGCTTCTACCTATCAGCTTATCAGGAAGTATTTATTAAGTACAAGTATGTTTAAGAATTTTGGAAAGTAGAAAATAACATATGAATCTACCAAAACTCGGAGGCTCTGAAGCCTCCTGAGGAGAGGAGGCTGCCCCCCCCCTCCTCCTCTGCTGGGCGAGATGGTGCAGGGAGGGCCTGGGTCCCGAGGCCAGACCCCCTCCCCCCTCCCGGGGCAGGCGGTGGGCTCAGAGCTGCTGAGGCCACCAGACTCTTGGGGCGGGAGGAGCGCCTGGCCCTTCATGCAGCCAGTCTCTGGCTCGGGTGTCTGAGTGGTGGGTGGACAGCAGGCGGCAAGAATAGACAGAGAAACTGGCCCTGTGCCAGGTAGGTGAGGCGGGCAAAACTTCTGCCCGGGCAGTGCTGGGGCGCGGAGTTGTGGCGGATAACAAAGCGCTGGCATCCGATCTCTTGATGGTGGGGTGGGGGGTCTGAGAACCTGGCGGGGTGCGGGACGCGCCTCTCCTGCCTCTGCATGGCACGGGCTCTGCTGCACTGCCAGCGGGGGAGGTGGCGGCTGGCCCAGCGTGAGCCACTCGCTGCCTGCTACCGCCACAGCTCGCCATTTCCCTATGGCTGATGGGATCTGATTCTTCTGAATTTGTGCTGTTGGCTAACTTAACCTGTGAGAAAGGAGGAAACTGACTATTTAGGTGAACACAGACTGAGTAGTTTATCTAGTTTCTGCTTTGCGTAGAGGTCTTTGACTCCTGCCTAACTGGTGTGGCTCAATGGTTGAGCATGAACCCATGAATCAAGAGGTCACTGGTTCAATTCCTGGTCAGGGCACATGCTGGGGTTACGGGTTAATCCAGAAGCAAGCCAATCAATGATGTTTCTATCTCTCTATGCCTCTTCCTTCTTCTAAATCAATAAAAAATATTTTTTGTCCTGGGAGAGCCTTGTGCCCCGGGGGAGTGGTGGCACCAGGGGGAGCCGTGTGCCCCGGGAGAGCCTTGTGCCCCAGGGAAGCCGTGGGACCAGAGGGAGCCATGTTACTGGGGGGGGGGGCGCTGCGGTGGGACCAGGGGGAGCCGTGTGCCTTGGGAGAACCTTGTCCCCAGGGGAGTGGTGGGATCAGCGGGAGCCGTGTGCCCCAGGGGAGCGACCAGGGGGAGCCGTGTGACCAGGGGGAGCGGTGGGACCCGGGGGAGCTGTGTGACGGGGGGTGGGGTGGGGTGGGACCCGGGGGAGCCCCTATGTTCATAGCTGCACAATTTACAATAGCTAGGATTAGGAAACAGGCTAGGTGCCCGTCAGCAGATGATTGGAGCAGAAAACTTTGGTACATCGACACAATGGAATACTATGCTGCCATAAAAAAGGAATTCTCATCATTAGCAGCAACCTGGATGGAATTGAAGAACATCATGCTGAATGAAATAAGCCAGTCAATGAAAGAAAAATACCACATGTCCTCACTCATTTATGGATAATAAAGAATATTATAAACTAATGAACAGAAAGATATAGTGACAATAAAGCAACAAGCAGATTGTCAAATGACAGTGGGGAGGGTAGGGTGATCTAGGGGAGATAAGAGATCAACCGAAGGACTGGTATGCATGCATATAAGTACAACCAATGGACACAAAACTCTGGGGAGGGAGGGCATGTATGGCAGGTGGGGGGGGGGCAAAGGTAAGCAATGTACACATATAATACCTTAATAAAAAAAAAATTTAAAAAAATATTTTTTAAAAACCAAAAAAGTTCTTATAGTATTTGAAAATTCTATTGCTAATTTGAAATTTAACACTAATGTAACTTAATATGTTTTCAGTTTAAAAATAATTTTATTTTTAAATAACTGAGTTGAGACATTTTGTGTTTTGGACTTAGATACAATCTACCTATCATTTTGTTCATTATCATATGTATATATATATACATGATAATGTATGCTAAGTGTTTGACTGTCTGAACAGTCGCTATACACACACAGACCACCAGGGGGCAGACGCTTCGTCTGGTATATTAGCTTGCTGCTGGGGTCTGACCAGTGAGGACTGGGCGAGATGGGCCGACATGCCTTGGAGCCCTCCATGGTCCCTCCCCAGCCCCTATTGTGCACCAGTGGGGTCCCTGGGATGCGTCATCTCCTCTGGGGATGTCGGAGAGCTGGTTTCAGCCCAATCCTCGTAGGCCAGGCCTAGTGACCTCACCAGTGCGTGGATTCATGCACTGGGCCTCTAGTCTGATATAATAAAGATTGGCTTCTCCATATCAGCTTATCAGGAAAAATTTATTAAATACAAGTATGTTTAAGAATTTTGGAAAGTAGAAAATAACATGTGAATCTACCAAAACTCAGATGAGCCAACAACTAGTGGTAGGGCATCTGGATTCTATTTAATGATTATTGCCAACATTTATTGAGTCCTTACTACATGTTAGGCATTTGCCCTTACATTTCTCTTTTAGTACAACAGCCATGTAAAAAAGCTTAGGTTGTTCAAGGTCACAAAGTTTGTGTTGCTGTTCCAACAAGCTGGCTCCACAATTGAAACTAGAAACCACCATTTTATATTGCTTCCCAGACAAGGCTTTGCATAAATTGTCATTCTAGATTATTAGACACTTAACGGTTATTTGAAAATAAATGTTAGGGAATCATGTGACTCGTAAAACATTTTGTGAAGTTTCATAGTGTCAAATCAGTAAAAGAAGGTAATCTTAAAAATCCAAAATATGTAAAATTAAACTTTTTAGTGAACATTTTCAATATGTTGGTCTTGTAATTAAAACACCTTTAATTAAAAACTTTCTGAGGTTCCCCATTATCTACTTGGAAAAGCAAGCAAATTCCTTAACATAGGCTTTAAGGGGTCACTTATTCTAAGCTCTCCCCTTTGAACTGTTGTTTCTTGCAACTGGGATTGTTATTTCTACTTCTGTGCTTACGTTCATAGCTTCCTTCTGTTTGGAAATACCCTGCCATTTTCTGCCTCTCTAGCTCTACTTTAAGACGTAAAGGAAGTTCATGTTTGTGCTGTTTCTGAGTGCTTGTCTACTTTCAACTCTGTTTAAAATGTTTAGCCTGAGCCGGTTTGGTTCAGTGGACTGAGTGTTGGCCTGCGGACCAAAGGGTCCTGGATTCGATTTCGTTCCAGGGGACGTAAGTTGGTTGCAGACTCCTCCCCGGCCCAGGCTCATACAGGAGGCAACCAGTTGATGTGTTTCTCTCACATCACTGTTTCACTCTGCCTTTCCCTCTCGTTTCTACTCTCTAAAAATCAATGAAAATATATCCTTAGGTGAGCATTAACAGCAACAACAACAATAAAGAAAAACTTTTAAATGGAGAATTTGCTTCCTCATTTGCCACCTTATTTCCCCCTATACAGTTTAGTTGAGGAGCACTACTTTTAGTAAATTTTAGTAAATGAGTGCTCCTCAACTACATTTGAAATTAGCGATGTGAAGAGCCTGGAAATTAAATACCTTGTTCACAGTTTATGGGCCCTTGAAGAGAAAGAGGGTTGTATCTGCACTCCAACTTCTGGACATTGTGGGGTCTTTTAAATTGTCTGCATTTTTTAATATATGAGTATATATTTTAGTAATTTTTTAGAAATGTGACTTGTTAGTGACCACTAATGCTAGGTCATTATAATGTATACTAGAGGCCCGGTGCTTGAAATTCGTGCAAGGGGCTTGGCCCTCGCAGCTGTGGCTGCCTCGGCCCCTCGCCGTCCCCACTTCCTCCTCTGGAAGGTCACCGGACAGTCGTCTGGAAGGTGGTCCAGACAGTCTGTTTGGACTAATTAGCATATTAGCTAATTATATAGGATATCCTTATTATATACGATATATATAAAGTATATTATATATATTATTAATATATATATTAAGGATATCCTTATATAGGATATTTTGACATTATTTTCGGCATTTTAATTTCTGCCACGTTTAAATGTGTTTGAGAGTGTAGACTCCTTTCTCTGCTCACCATTGCAGTGAATTTGCTTATTTCTCTCTTTTCCTTTCCATCTTTCTAGAGATAGTTTGTTTCTAGACACTTTGTTTTTTAGTACTCGTGGGGGGTAGGGAAGAAATGAAATAGGATGCTTCTGCCTTTTCCTAGATACCCACCACAGGATGTAAGCTAAGTACTCCTGAGATCTGGGTGGCATCTCCCAGGTGTCTCGGTGGTGGGGCAAGGGTTTAGGGGTGTAGACTTTCACTTATCTGGGTTCAGGAGGACCCTATTGTATATACATTGTCTGCTGGGTCCTGTTATCAGTCACACAGACCTGGAGATGAGAGTTTTCTTCAAACCTCAGCTTTGTCTAATTAAAGGAACTGTATAACTTAGGTGTCATACTTGCCAAACTGGTCTTTATTTTTAACATTTTATTTTTTTACATTAGTTTTACTTTCCAGTTGCAGACTGTTTAAATGGGAGAAACATTTTTTATGGCATTCCTATTCTGGCTTAAGACAAATCAGTGTGCTCCTAGAACTGCTATGACTTCACCTCCTATTTCTGTTGCCCGGGCCATTGCTTCATTTTTCCGTGTGGCCTCCAGTTAGAAACACAGGAGTGAGTTAAGTTAGATTTTGGTGCTCTACATCTCTCCACAGACGCTTCGGGAGTTTCTCAGGGTTTTGTAGTTTGAAAAGCTGGGTCTTCAGTTATTGAAGCCTTGACGAAACAAACTGTGTGCATGTGCACATTTTAACTTCTTACTGGGCAGCCAATTTGAGTCTTTAGAAGAGTACATAACGTCTTAAGTATCCATAAGTCATTGTTAAAAGCATGGAGTTTGGAATGCAAGGGCATGAAGTGGAGGGTAGTTTTGTAATCAAGAAAATGAAAAGTGAAAAAGGAGACCTTTTTTGCAATTAATCAGAGACACTTAGAGGATTTATCTACAACTGTGATTTTCAACCTTTTTCATCTCAAAAATCTGTTGGCACACCAAAGAAATATATTTTTTGCTGATCTGATAAAAATGTGTGCTTCTGATTTATTCATACGGGACAACTATTGTTGTTTTGACTGTTGTCATCTTTTAACTTGACAATCTAAGGGAAAAGGGGTCAGGTATTGCCTGTTTTAAAACTTGTGGCGCTCAGTTTGGTCACTAACAGAACAGAGGCTGTCTAGTCTTAGAAGGTTTGCTGTTAGGGGATGGGAATCTGCTAATTCTGTTAGGGTAATACTTAGGCATTGCAGATCAGTCTTCCAGGTCAGGAGATCAGCCGAGTTGCTGCTGTAAGGGTAGAAACCGTTTGCAGCCAACCCACCTGGGTGTCGGCAGCCTTGGGCCCTTAGTGTTAGTTGAAGCCACATGGCGCTCAAGTCTGCAGGTGCGTTCTGTTGCCAAGTGAAGCAGAATCAGATAACTAGGATTACTTCACAAGTCGAGATACCTGGAACTGTTTAAATGATGTGTGATGTTTTCATGGTTTGGCTGGGGGAAGATAGGTGTTTAGTGTTTACAGGAAAAAATTACAAATCTTTAATAGAATAAAAATATTTAGTGTGGTTCTTTTTCTAAAATTTTCTAGATGACAGTTACTGAAGTTTACATTGAGTAGATTTTACTTTTCATTCTAAAATATGTGATCTAAAGTAGCTTGTTTATACCCATTTATTGTAATTACTGAATATTAATCACAGATGTTTGAAATTATATTTTATGTGTCATCAGGGAAAAATGCAGTCATGTTCATGCTTGTATTCTGTTGCAGCAAACAGAGTAGTTAGAAAAGGCCATAATTAATAGGTGTTTAAAAGTTGCTTTGATGTCCTAAGATGAAAGTTGTACTACCAATACCAAATGCTAGTATTTTTAACTATCACCTTTGTTTATAACGTGAAATACTGGCTTGATTTTTATAGAGATAGCTATAGGATTGTTAACCTGTAATACATGTTTACTGTGGCCCAAACCGGTTTGACTCAGTGGATAGAGTATTGGCTTGTGGACTCAAGGGTCCCGGGTTTGATTCCGGTCAAGGGCATGTACCTTGGTTGCAGGCACATCCCTGGTAGAAGGTATGCAAGAGGCAGCTGATCGATGATTCTCTCTTATTGATGTTTCTGACTCTCTATCCCTCTCTCTTCCTCTCTGTATAAAACCAATAAAATATATTTTTAAAAAAATACATGTTTACTGTGAATGTGTAGAGAAAAATCTTAGAAACTGTTTATCTTCCAAAAAATTCACTTTCATATTCAAGTTGTTTGGTACCTGTTAGGATAAAATTCCAAAAAATGCCTAAATGTTGACTTTATCATGACATTAATTGATAGCTTTCTTTGTTGTGAGATATAAAAATACTAGAGATCTGGTACAGGAATTCGTGTGCCAGTGGGGTCCCTTGGCTGGCCTGTGGGATGCAGGTTGGCCAGCTGGGGAGGGACCGCCCGTCTCTTTCACTCAGTCCCAATCAGCCAGACCCCAGCAGCAAGCTCACTTACAGGTCAGAGCGTCTGCCTCTGGTGGGCAGTGCATGTCATAGTGAGTGATTCAGTGGGCTTAGCATATCATTAGCATATTATACTTTGATTGGTTGAGTGACTGGATGACAAAAATTAGCATATTAGGCTTTTATTATATAGTATTATTGCTGATGCCTAAGATTATATTTTATAAAGTGAGTGAATTGATGTGTTTGAGGTTTTGGAGATTTCAAATTAAAAGACTTAGAAATGATGAAAAGGAGGCAATGCTAGCTGCTTTTAGTTCTTGGACTAGTTTTATTTGTTTTCTTCATTTTCTTATAACTCATCTTGTCTGCAACTACTTGTAAACTAAATTATTAGCATTAATCACTAAAAACTAATCACCCTAGGGTTAATGATTTCTCATACTCACCAAATATGGATTGGCATTTTCATTAATTGCAGAGCATCAGATTCTGTTAATCTCAAAGATTTCATCTCTTTACCTCTCTGTGCTATATTTCCCCCTTTTATCTTGTGCTGTACCCCTTTTCTTCCTTATTGGTTCAATTTGTTACCATGCCAAGTGTCTGTATCCTAAAGACTCAATTTTTTAACATTTGTTAAACACACACGGTTCTTATCCATCATCTTGTCTTTAACCACCTTAAATGACTCCAAAATCTACATTTCTGTCCTTGATTCCTTTTTTCTGCAATTATCGGTAAGGCTCTGTACTAACTGCACATCTTTAATTGGTTTCCTTATTGTCTCCTAAAACTTTCAGTGTGTCCACGTCAAAGTTTTCATCTTAAAACAAACGTTATGGTCTTTCTTAGTTCCATCGTTGACACTATTGTTCATCTCCCCCAAGTTTAGTCATCCTTGACTCTTTCACTCACTCCCCTCCATTAATTTAGGAACAAAGTTCTATTCTAATTCTGCTTAACACCATTTGGGAAATGCTGGCTTATAAAATTAAGGTTGTTTGAGTGGTTGTCTGTCTGTCTGTCTGTTATCTATCAAATTGGCCTAAGTGTAGATGGGCTTGGGAGTGAGTTTTTATGATTTTAATTGAATTTTTGTGGCTGTTGTGGTTCAAAAGAAGGTGCAGTGCCAGTTGTCTAAGGCCTCCTAACGGTGCTAGTGCCTGAGCAGAGCTGTGGTTCTCAACGTTGTGGAACTTTTCTTGTATGATCTTCTGGGAATGAGAAAATCCAAGAGCTTTTCAATTTGGGCAGCTTTTACATTGACATGTTTGCTTCAGGGGTAGGCAGTTCAGTGAAAACAGTCCAGAGGGATAAGAAGAGGGTTCAGCAGAGTAGGTACACATCTATTGCTTAATAACTACCATATTAATTGTAACTCTCAGTCTCCCAACTTAGTCTCCCCCCTAAATCATCAGTCTCAGAACTCCATGGAAAACCTTTTGTGTTGATGTTCGCTATGCCTGACTATTATTTCTTTTCTGCATATCTGATACCTGGCATGGCCATCTTTCAGTCTACGTTAGACATGTTTTCTTGGTTAGTAATCAAGGAAGAACTTGCCGAGATTCTTTTTGTTTACATTTTATGGTTGCACAATTAGAAACAATTCTTTAGATGGATGAACTGGCACATCAGTGTTCAGTGAAAGAAGAAAGCAGGCCTCGGACATGCCACAACAAAAGTACAAAAACAAAAATTCGTATAATTGTTAATTGCTTCAAAAAGCAGTTCACTTCTCTAGATTGTCTGGTAAATGATTGCCGGAGAGTCAGTGAAGAGTAACTGGAGTCCTTGTTAGGTCCAAGGCAAATGAAACAAGAAACAAAAAACCCTGAGAAACACAAACTGTTCAAACTTACATTTTGTTCATTGGAGAATTATAAAGAAAGATATTAATAAGGTTTTTAATGTCCTCTTTTCTAGATCATTCTTTTCTAGACGGTTTCTATAGTCTCTGATTCTATCAGAAATTTGGTGATGGACATCACTTTTAGGGGGGTGCGGTAAAAAAGGGAAATTGCTCCTTGCTAATAGGGAAATCTTGTCACATTGGTCCACATAGTTCTTATTACTCCAAGGTATATATTATTGGTCAAATAATAGTTCTCATCAGTTGGGTTTTACTTATTATAACCTAGATTATTAAACATAGGTACTGGCTTAGGTATAGCAATGATTTGTTGTTAGTTGGATTTAGCATTTACTGGTATTTTTCCATGTCTCTGTAGCAGAATTGTTTATGACTTCATGGAATGATGTTATGTGACTGCACCACTTTTTTTATACTTAATATTTGATAAATAGTACATGTACATAGTGCAAAATGCAAAGGATACAGAAGAGTATACAGTGAAAAGTCAAGTTTTTCTCTCCTCTTAGTTTCCTTGTCAGGATGCAGTCACTGGTAGCCTTTTCTTTTGTGTTCGTCTAGAGCTATGCTATGGAAATACCAACTAGTACATAATCATATATCTATACTAATAAAAGGGTAATGTGCACATTGGTCACGATGCCCTCAGAGTAAAAACCAAACAGCAGGCTGCGTGGGGTGACAAGGGCAGCAGGGGGGTTAATGAGGGGTGACCAAACCACTGAGCAGCAGGCTGCATGGGGCAACCAGGCTGGAAGGGGGGGGGCAGTGAGGGGTGGTCAGGTCGGCAGAGGGGAGCTGTGAGGGGTGACCAGGCTGGAAGAGGGGGGTGGTAAGGGGCAACCAGGCCACGACAAGGGAGGCATAAGGGGCAACCAGTCTGGCAGGGGGGGCAGTTAGGGGCTACCAGGCCAGCGGGGGGGGGGGGGCAGTTGGGCAGCCAGGTTGGTGTGTGTGGGGGTGTCAGTTAGGGGCAACCAGGCTCGCAGGCAAGCAGGCAGGTGAGAGGGTAGGAGCCAGTGGTCCCAGATTGTGAGAAGGACATCCAACTGCTGGTTTAAGCCCTATCCTCCACGATTAGGCCGAAACCAGCAGTCGGATATCCCCCAAGGGGTCTCGGATTGGAGAGGGTGCAGGCTGGGCTGAGGGGACCCCTCCCCCCATGCATGACTTTCGTGCTCCTGACCTCTAGTGCACACACAAAATTAAGATATTTTGTACCTTCTGTTTAGTACCATGTTTTCCTTTTTCCTTAATGAAGACATCTTCCATAGAGGGTCATAAAATTTTGTTTTGTTGTTTTCCAGTTGCTGAATATTCTACTCTATGGATCTAGCAAAATTTATTTAACCAGTTTTTGTTTTGTTTTTATGGATGCTTAGATTGTCAGTGGTTCTCTCTTGCTAATGCCTTGACCCTTTAATACAGTTCCTCATGTGGTGGTTACCCCCAGCCATAAAATTATTTTCATTGCTACTTCATAACTGTAATTTTGCTCCTGTTAATGAATCATAATGTAATTATCTGTGTTTTCTGATGGTCTTAAGAGACCCTGCTAGCGGTTCTTAACCTGTGGATTCTCAACTGCTAGCAGGGTCGCCTAAGACCATTGGAAAACACAGATATTTGCATTTCTGATGTTCTTTGGCTCTACAGCAGCGGTTCTCAACCTGTAAGCTTTGTAAATAGGATATCAATACATTTTAATTTTAAGTATGTGGTCACAGAGGGCATCAATGAAAGGATTTTAGGAGAACTGCTAAAATGTTATTTATTTTTTTATAAATCTTTATTGTTGAAAATATTACATATGTTCCCCCTTTTCCTCCCATTACCCTCCCCTATCCCTTTTCCCCATGTTATTTATTTTTAAAATTAAATGAGATTGTTGTAATTGATAAGTCTTCTCAGAAACGCTTTTTACTAGTATTGTAGTGAGAAGACGTGGTTTTCAAATGCTGGTCTTTGATGAGGTTTTCATCTGTTCTGTGTTGAAATAAATATGAGAACATTGTAGTGCATGTGGTTTTCATAGCTCATTGATTTTAAGATGTACATTTTCCCACATTTTAGCACTTCTGAAAATGAGGTGTTTTATAGTCAACAGTATCTTAAAATCTTTGTTGTCAAATAGTCGTCACTGCCTACACATCTATGAACCTAATTATTAATCCTGCTGTTATGACTAGATAACTGCAATCCACTGAAGTTTCAACGAACATGCCATTTATGGGAGAGATTGCCTATTCTGGGTTGTCTTATGAAACCTCCTGTTAATTACATCTTCTGGAGATAACTTTTGGTAAGATCAAAAAAGGTATGGCATTGAGTTGCTTAAATAACAGTCCCAGAGGCAATAGCGGAACACTTTTATTTAAAAAAAAATATTTTATTGATTCTTTACAGAGAGGAAGGGAGAGGGATAAAGAGCCAGAAACATCAATGAGAGAGAGACATCAATCAGCTGCCTCCTGCACACCCCCCACCGGGGACGTGCCCGCAACCAATGTACATGCCCCTGACTGGAATCAAACCTGGGACCCTTCAGTCTGCAGACCGACGCTCCATCCACTGAGCCAAACCGGTCTGGGCTAGAGGAACACTTTTAGAAGAAATATTGCATCACTAATTCTTTAAATGGTACAGAGGTATGATAATATAGAAAAACAAGGATTACTGATGACTCTGACTTAAAAAAATTAAACACAAGAGTGCTATATGAAAAATCATGTCTAAATAAGCTTAAAAGACCTTTTCGAATAATCTATATTAATAAAAGGGTAATATGCTAATTAGATTGGAAGTCTTCCGGATGTCCTTCCAAACGTCCTTTCGAACAAAGCTTCAGTGGTTTCCTGAGCCTCGGCTGCGAGGGCTGTGCCGAGGTCAGGCAAGCCACGGATGGCAGCTGCTGCTGTAAGGATTGGGCTGAAGCTCAGGCAGCTGTGGCAGCCAGTAGTGGCAGCAGCAGCAGCGGCATGAGGGGGCACTGCCTTCCCCTGATGGGCTCGCCCAGTTGCCTCCCATGGGGAGCGGGCCTAAGCCATCAGTAGGACATCCCCCGAGGGCTCTCTAACTGTGAGAGGGGGCAGGCCAGGCTGAAACCTTCCCATCTCCCCCCACCCCATCCCATGTGTGATTTTTCATGCATTGGGCCTCTAGTCCTATATAATAAAAGCCTAATATGCTAAGTGTCCGGTTGTCCAGTAGTCTGTTCAAACAATCAAAGTGTAATATGCTAATGATATGCTAAGGCCGCTCAACTGCTTGCTATGATGTGCACTGACCACCAGGGGGCATACAGTTGACTGGTAGGTTAGCTTGCTGTTGGGGTCTGGCCAATTGGGACTGAGTAAGATAGGCACACATGCCCTGGAGCCCTCCTGAAGTCCCTCTTCATCCCTGATTGTGTGCTGGTGGGGTCTTCAGCCTGGCCTGTGCCCTCTTGCAATCCAGGACCCCTTGGGGGATGTCAGAGAGCTGGTTTCAGCAGAGAGCTGGTTTCAGCCCAATCCCACTCATGCAGGAGCTGCTCCCTGGTGGTCGTGTGCTTCCACAGAGGGAGTGCCACTCCGCTAGAAGCCTGGCTCACAGCTGGTGAGCAAAGTGGCAGTGGTGGGAGCTTCTCCCGCCTCTGTGGCAGTGCTAAGGGTGTCTAACTGCTGGCTTAAGCCCGCTCCTCTTTGTCAGTTGAACATCCCCCAAGGGCTCCCAGACTGCAAGAGGGCACAGGCTGGGCTGGGGGATCTCCACCCTCATTCTGAGTGCACAAATTTTGTGCACCAGGCCTCTAGTATTTATATAAAAGGCTAATATGATGTGTGTCCAACTCTCCCACTGGTTGCTATGCTGTGCACTGACAACCAGGGGGCAGGTGCTCAACACGGGAGCTGCCGTGATGCGCACTGGCACCTTGGACCTGGCGCTCACAAAGCTACAGCTTCCCCCAATTGAGACATGGGCTCTGCCCCCACCCCGGAGTGATAGCACACCGAATTGCAGCTGATGCCGCATGGTGCAAAATGTGGCCCAAGCCCAGTCCGGCCCAGAAATGGTCACCGTGGGCTGTGGGCCCCGGGTAATGATGTCACAGAGCTATGCCCAGCTTCCTCTCTGTAGCGACAACTAGCCTCCTTGCAAGTTTCTTCAGCCCAGGGACATGACTTGCTTTATAGCCAGGTGCAGACAAACATTTTACACTTTAACCAAATGTCTGTGAAGCGTTTTCCTGCCCCTCATCTCATTTGATCTCTCAGAAGTCCTGGAGTAGGTAGGAGACTCGGTGGAATCCTATTTTCTTTTCATTAGCCAGAAAACGGAGATTTAGAATGTTTAAAAACAACCCAACTGAAAAGAAGTAAGAAATGGTGGACCTTGAAAATAACTTCAGGTTTTCTCACTGCACATAATATAGTCAAATACTGCTGCAGTTTAATATTTTTTCACTTTGTTCTCCCTGAGTGAGCTATAATAATAATCTGCTTCATGTTGATATTTACTGCTGTGTTGCTGACAATTACCTGAAAGTTGGTGTGCTTCTCTGGGTTGGAAAAAGTTTAGCTACATCAGAAAGCAGGTCTAATTAAGCAAGTTTATCTTGTATATATAGCCTTTATAATAAAGAGGTAATATGCAAATTAATCCTTACACCCTCACAAGATAGCTGCCTACAACCAGGCTGGCATGGGTTAGTGAGGGATGACCAAACAACAGAATAAACAGGCTTCGTGGGGTGACCAGGTTGGCAGGGGAGCTGTGAGGAGTGACCAGGCTGACAGGAGGGGCAGTTGGGGATGACCAGGCCACCAGCAGGGGGCGGCAGTTGGGGGCGAGCAGGTCAGTGGGGGAAGTGCAGTTGGGGGTGACCAGGCTGGCAGGGGGGGCGGAGTTGGGGCAACTAGGCTGGCAGGGGAGGAAATTGCGGCAATTAGGCTGGCAGGCGGGGACAGTGAGGGGTGTCTAGGCTAGTTGGGGGGGCAGTTAGGGGCAACTAGGCGGGTGGGCGGGAGCAGTAAGGAGCGACCAGGTTGGCAGGGGGGAGCAGTTAGGGGCGACCAGGCAGGCAGGCAGGCAGGCAGGTGAGCGATTCTCCAAGGGTTCCTGGATTGGAGAGGATGCAGGCTGGGCTGAGGGACCCCCCAACTCCCCCTCACAAATTTCGTGTACCGGACCTCTGATATATATACATAAAAGGTTAAGTTGACTCGCACATGCACAATACATATAAAGTTCTCACTGGCACCAATCTCGTGTGTGTGTTTTGATCTGTCATTGTCGATCTTGAATTTGGTTGACACTTCCATTATATAGAAAGGGCGGAAAGTGATATTAAAATATTTCTTCTATTAATTTCCTTTCAATGTGTATGAATTGTGCATCGGGCCACTAGTTGTAAAATAAAAAATTGTAAGCAATAAAAAATCATAAGTTTTAGCCTAGTTTAATTTGGAGATATTTTTTTGTAGCACATACAATAAATGTACCTTAATATTAATGTATCTTGGAGTCAATGAAATGTGGTGAGTTTACTCAGTTTAAGGGATTGAGATTATCTTAAAACCGTGTGCTTACTCTTGGTGTTATATTTGTTTTGTAAGTTTATGGTGATTGTAGATAAATGGTTGGTGTGTTTTAAATGTCCATTCTTAGTAAAATAAAAAATTGGCAACCTTATTTTGGTATCCAATTTCTTTTGAAATTTTTTTGGTCTGTGAAATTCAGAGATCATGAGCCAATGTTATATGACGTCTAGCACAGTGGTCAGCAAACTTATTAGTCAACAGAGCCATCCAAATGTCAATAGGACAACGATTGACATTTCTTCTGAGAGCCGCATTTTTTAAACTTCTAACGCCACTTCTTCAAAATAGACTCACCCAGGCCATTGTATTTTGTGGAATAGCCACACTCAAAGGGCCAAAGAGCTGCATGTGGCTTTCGAGCTGTAGTTTGTTGACCATGGATCTAGCATATTAATCTTACTGTTTGTGAATCTTAGTTTTTTGGTTTAAACAGATTTCATTGAATGGTTAAAACTAAGTGTTGACAGCCTATTTTGTTTGGATTTACATTTTTTACTTCTGCTTTGTCTTTTGTTACTTTGCTTTAACCAGCCCTGGGGAATTAAGTTTACTGTGCTAATAGGCAGATAACCACTTAAAAAAGCGAATGGTATAAAGATTTTTGGTCGTTCTTTACCTTACATACGTGGAATAATTTGAGCAACACTGGACGGCTCTTCCCCTAACCATGTATGTCTCTCTTGCTAGTTTGTCCTGGTGTCTGAAATTTTCATCTTTCAATTTTCAATCCAATTGCCAATGGATTTAAGACAATGACAATTATAATTTGTCATTATAAATTAAAAATTCTGAGAATATCCAATATTAACAAGGATATACAGAAAGGAGAATTTTTAACCATTGCTGATGTTGGAGAAATGTAACTTAAACCAAAGCCTCCTGCCATCTCAGAAAACCTCTCTTCAGAGGTAGAAAAGAAAGAAAACAATTCAGTGTTTGAAGAAACAATCTAGAATATAATGCATATCACGGGCAATCTAAGAGATTGCAAAGCCTACAGAGAATTCACCCTTTTGTGTAGTTACATACACGCTCTCACGGGAAGCTATGATAGCGCTCAAGTAAGAAGACTGATGGCAACATTTGCCACACATAGTTTAAACTAAATCCACTTGGCTGTTGGGGTGACCAGATATATTGTCTTTAGCTAATTGGCTTTATCCAAAGGAAAAAATTAACATATTTTTTATGTTTTGGTGTTTAAAAAGTATTTACTCAATTATTTTCATTCATATACTAACAGTTTTCTGTTTCTTCCTTTATTTTGTTTAAATAACCCCTCAAATTGTAGAGCATATTGTTCTGGAATGAAGACTGTTGTAAAAAAATAAACAAATGAATAAAAGCAAGTTTGGTTTAATCAGTATGTGATCTTACCATATTGCTTGCTAGAGACTTTGTATGTTAAATTGCAAAAATTAACATCCAAACTCATGGATCCCGCCGCCCATTAAGCTATTTTAGTCCAGTAGGTTTAATGAGGGTTTTGTGTCATGAGTGGTTGTGTATAGTTCATTGCCTTGCTGACTCCAGTTTTCCTTTCTCTTTTTACAGGACCGCAGCTGAATGCACAGCTGGAAGGTTGGCTTTCACAAGTACAGTCTACAAAAAGACCTGCTAGAGCCATAATTGCACCGTAAGTTTTAAGGGTCTTTACCCAGAATGTTTTGTGTTAATTATTAATAAAGAATGAGTATCTGCAGGCTGAGCTATAAACCAAAACTCAAAAGACATATTGAGCTGACAAAATTATATTCAGTAAATTTCATGATTCCCGTGGCTTTCACTTTAACTAAAGGATAAAGGAAATTGGATACTTTATTTTCTTAGATGCGGTAATTTCAAAATTTGTTTTTGGTAATAAAACTGCCTTTTAAGACATGTGGGCTGTTTATAGTAGGTAAACTTGGAGATTTCTGTATTTATTGGTAGAAATGAATAAGTTCTATTTTAAACATTAAGAAGATCAACTTTAATCCAGATAATTTTTAGCTTATAATGAAAAATATGCTTTACCATAATACAGTGCAGTATGGAGTAGCAACCAACGTTTTGTTGGAGGGGCAGATGTTTTGTAATGGAAGTCTGTGACTCTTTTGAATGTTAGAGGGCTTGTTAAAAGGACTGAGGGATAGCAAATATGCAGTTAATGATGTGTCTGTGTCTGATATGAATTCAGTTAATTTTGATTTGGTTTCCAGTGCTAATATTCAAAACACATTGTTTTTTAAGCACATGTTAACATTTTTCTGAGAAGAGTAAAAGTTGGAGTTTGTGGAGTTTCTTCTCACAGCAGCATCTTTTATGACTTCTATTGAGTTAAGGTTGGTACCCTGATAAATAATAAATAGTGAAAATAATAATAGCAATCATTCATTAAACAGTAGGATAATGAAATGATTAAATACACGTAAAGAGCCTACATTAATGTTTGGCATGCGATAAGTATTCCAGAAATGTTAGGTATTTTATGTGCCAAACAGTTTGTGAAGCACTTCATTTGTATGGTCCAGCTTGATCTCATTTCATAGATACAGGAAAGCTTTGTCAATACAAGTTATTCAATCTCTGTGCCTTTATCTCATTAGTATAATTGGAATAATAATAGTAGTTCCATATTCTTTTTTTTTAAATTAAATGAGCAAGTCTTTATAAAACTTTTAGCATAATGACTTGTAATTATTTATTTAGTCATTCAGCAAATATGTGCCAGGCTAAATGCCAAGTACTCTTCTTTGTGATGCTTTTTGAATAAGTCAACATCACTTCTCTCAGAGTGCTTACATTTTAGTGCCCGGGGAAGACAGACAGAAAACAAATGATTATATTCAGTGTCAGGTGCTTATGGGTGCTAAGAAGAAAAATAAAGCAGAAAAACAGATTGAGAGTCACCATGAGCAACTTTTTTATAGATAGTTAAGAAGTAACATCTGGGCCTAATTGATGTGAGAGAGAAGTTATGCAGATGCCCAGGAAAAGGGGGTTTCAGGATGGGAAAGCAAGCACAAAGGGTCTAAAGCAGGACATGCTTAGTGTACTTGAGAAAAAGCAAGAAAGCCAGAGTAGCTGGAGAGGCTGAAAAGGTAGTGGATGCGAGGCAGCAGGGACTAGATCACGGAGAAGCTTTGTAGATGATCATAAAAACTGGGGTTTTTATTCCAAGTGAAATGGCTACTCAAGGGAAGTTTTGAGCAGAAAAGTGAGATGATCTGCCTTAGCTTAGAAAAGGATTACTTTTGCCTCCTGTATCGATATTCTGTTTTATGGGAACAGGGAGCCAGTGTGGGAGGCGTATTAGAACAGTACAGAAAAGAGATGACATAACGGCTTTGACTAAGGCAGTAGCTCTCAACCTTCCTAATGCCTCGACCCTTTAATACAGTTCCTCATGTTGTGGTGACCCCCAACCATAAAATTATTTTTGTTGCTACTTCATAACTGTAGTTTTGCTACTGTTATGAATCGTAGTGTAAATATCTGTGTTTTCCCATGGTCTTAGGCTCTACAGCAGCGGTTCTCAACCTGTGGGTTGCAAGCAGGATCGCTTAAGACCACCGGAAAACACAGATATTTACACTATGATTCATAACAGTAGCAAAACTACAGTTATGAAGTAGCAACAAAAATAATTTTATGGTTGGGGGTCACCACAACGTGAGGAACTGTATTAAAGGGTCGCGGCATTAGGAAGGTTGAGGACCACTGGGGCTGCTGGTGGGGGTGATGGGAAGCAATGCATATATTTTGTATATATTTTGAAGGTAAGGACCAATAAAGTAGAAGAGTCAAGGCTAACTTGTTAGTTTGGCCTGTGAAACTGGAATTGCTTTGTACTGATAAGGGCAAACGGGTGGAGATGGGGAGTAGAAGTGTTTATGTAGGATCTGGGATTTGACTTGGACCATGTTAATGCTTAGATGCCCATTAGCTATCCAAGTGGAGATTTCAAATGGGCAGCCACATGTAACCTGCAGCCTGTTTGGTGTGTATATCACAGGCTGTAATTGCCTATGGAGTAAAGTAAGAGAGAGGAGAAGAGGTTCAAGGACTGAGTCCCCTAGGCAAGCACAGTTTTATTTAGAGGGCAAATAAAGAGGAAAATGAGCATGTGCAAAGGAGATACTGAAGGAAGACCAGTGAGCAAGGAGGAGAACCAAGGGTGAGTGCTGTTTCTGGGAGGCAAAAGGAAGAAAGAAGTGTCAGGGAAGATAAAGGCTCAACCATAACAGATTCTGCCGATTGGTTAAATAAGATAAGGATTCAGGATTATTGGATTTTGCAATATGGACATTGCTGGTTCCCTTGATGAGAACAATATTTGTGGCCTGGCCAGTGTGGCTCAGCAATTGAGCATTGACCTACAAACCAAGAGGTAACTGGTTCGACTCCCAAGCAGGACACATGCCTGGGTTGTGGGCTCGATCCCCAGTAAGAGAGTGTGCAGGAGGTTGCTGATAGATATTTCTCTCTGATTGATGTTTCTATTTCTCTATCTCTTTAAAAAAAAAAAGTAATTTTTGTGGAGTGATGGGGATAAAAGCATGATTGTTGTGGATTCAAGAAAGAATCTGATAGTGAAATGAAGATTGTGAATGTAGATTCCCCCCCCCCCCAAAAGGAATTTTGCTGTAAACTAAGAAAATAGGGTAATGGGAATATGGTGTCGGGGAGAAATTTTATTCAAGATGGAAGATGTCAGAGTGTTACAATGCTGATGAAATCACCTAGTAGAGAAAGAAAAATTGATGCAGGGATAAGAGGGGAAGTTGGTTTAAGTGAGATCCTTGATTGGGTGAGAAACAGTGGATCTCTTCACAGCAATGTATGAGCTATGTTGTATTGTCTTGCCCATTACTTTGTTGGTATTTGATTATTATGGTATGCTACCTTCCGAGTTAAAACTTGTTCTAAATGTGGGAGCTGAGCTGAATAAATGTATAATTAAGTCAAGGTTAGTTATTCATGAAAAATAGCTGGACTTGTTTCCTTCTTGTAGTTGGTTTAAAATTGAAATCATTGGCAGTGACCTGAGAAATGAAATGTTTGCACCTGTTACAAATATATTGATTTATAAAAGATTTTCAAGTTACCTTGAGTTTTAAAATGAAAATTAAAAATAGTTTTGACTTTGGTGTGCATGTTTTAGCTACATAGTGACTTTGTAATATTAATGCATATATAGGCAACATCCATTTTGTTAACACATGAAAACTAAGTAGTTACATATCTTTTAAAAAATATATCTTATTTATTTTTTATAGAGAGGAAGAGAGAGGGATACAGAGTTAAAAACATCAATGAGAGAGAAATCAGCTGCCTCTTGCACACACACACACACATACACACACACACACACACACACACACACACACACACACACACACACACTGGGGATGTGTCCGCAACCAGAGTACATGCCCTTGACCGGAAACTGAACCCGGGACCTTTCAGTCCACAAGCTGACGCTCTATCCACTGAGCCAAACTGGTTTCAGCAGTTACGTATCTTATAGTTCCCAGAAGTAATTATTTTCCTTGGCAGAGTAACTTTTTTTTTTCCTATAGAAAAGTAACAACAAATACTTTATTGTTATATAGACACAAATGTTTTTTTGGTAAGAATATATTATATAGTAATTTAGGGCACTTAAAAATTTAAGATTTCTGCTTTATTTCAAATTAAATACTTTAAATTTTATAAATTCTAGCTCTCTGGAACCAACTTTTCTTAGATTTTGCTTTATATGCATAAATCATATAAGGGGGAACCTAATAAGAAAAACTCAGAACCTAGATAACACACTTTTGAAACTGCTTAAAACAGATTGCTCATTTTTATATTGATGTAGATGAATTAGAATGATGTCATTTAAGAATAAATATTGACCCGTAAACCACTGTTGATCAAGCTTAATGAATTCTAGCTTATATGTCATATAGGCAGACACATTTGAGGGAATCAAAATAATTGAATTTGATTTTCAAAAAAATCCTTTGTTTGAACTTAGAACTACCTTACTTATCTTGAGGCACAGGAGACAGAATGTGTCCCAGGCATATGTACTGAAATGATCCCATGAACTAGGAGTTCCAAAAACCTTTCTACTATGACGGCCAAAATTGTTGTTTGTCTTGAAGTATGTAGGAATATCTCAGCCACCCTTAGAATGGAGCTGTACAGGTATGCATCACTTAAGAAACCTCTTATTGAATATAAAAATATAATCAGATAATTGGAACAGGCCTTATTTTTTTACTATATGCCAGATACTATGACTATTGAAACCCCCTCATATATGTAAAATAAAGTTTTCCATGTTAGTAGTTAACCTAGTAGTAGTTTCACTTTTCATTGTTTATCCTTCTCTGTTTGACTTATTTTTTTTTTTTTTACTGTATACCTGCATTACTTCTAGTATAAAAATTAGTTTAAAAAGTTAAAAGGTAGGAAGCATTTGTGTAGAATACCAGGTTGTGTATAGTGAACCATACCTGTAGAGCTCTATCAGTGTGTATCATGAGACAATGAATCTTCATAAATTACTTAGTTAATTTAAGCTACTAGAAGTATGCGATTTGTTTATTTCTCACCCTTATTTATATTAAGCAATAGTTATTCATGCCAATATCTGAAATCCTATAAAAAAATCTAGATATGCAACTTTATGGTTAGTTTATTCTTGTTTGACTTGGATAACTTTAATAACATTCTTTAGCTCATAGCTTACTTAATTTTTGTGAAATTCCATTTTGTAAAAATAAAATATTCTGAATAATGACTATCTTTAGTCATTATTTTTTGGGATATACTCATCTATTAATATTTTGGGGGGAATATACTCATCTATTAATATTCCTTATGGCAGCAGGAATCTTGGGCCATTGAACAGTGCCTGTGAAACAAAGTAATGAAAGGCTAGGCAGCAAAATAAAATTGAGAGCGGCATTGTGGGAGCTGCAAACTTTAAGGCCTCTTGTCAGGTTGGTCCCATATGGTCACAGGTGTTTTTAAATTTAGTTTCTAGCTTGCCAGATCATACTTTAGCTTAAGTAGATCTTAGAAACTTTTCTTATCTAGAATCTTATTTCATCTGGTCCAGTGATCTCATTTCATCTAGTCCTATCTTTTTAATTTGCTTTTTTGCCGCTATTAAATAGAACTAGTAGTATGAGAACCTGATTTTGTTGAATCCAAATAAGCATTCTTTGCTATATTCCTTATATCCTCTTTGGTAAAAAGCCTCTCATAGAATGTGAGGTAACCTCTTGGCATTACAGTTTATAGTATTCACCTATAATCTTGGCACTCTGAGACTGAACAAGGGAAAGTCCATGTCATGTGGTATTGGATACTTTTCCTGACATGGGAATTTAAGTTATGCCATGCTGCAAGGTTGCTGCGTGGGAAACTGTCACTTAGCCAGTGCACGATCATAGTGGCCTTGTATCCTCATTTGACTGTAACTTTGGGGGCACAGCAATTCTGGACAGTTAGGAGCTGGACTTGCTAGTGTAAAGGGTCTGTTGTGTAGGATTAAGGGAGAAGCAAAAGTACTCTCTGTTAAAAGAAGGACCCATTTTAGAGCTATGGTTTAGCCTAATGATAAATTGTAGGTATTAAAGTATAATTTTGTATTTGCTTTCATGGGAAGTTAACTGGGAGCTAGGGTGACCTGGAAAAGCTAGCAGGGATGACTTTGGGTTTAGGATTTTAATAGCTTTTAGAAGACTGACTGGACATGCTTTTATGATGCATACTCAAAATTATAAAGCTCAGGTTTTTATTGGTCTTCTGGCTGTTAAGCACAAAGGAAAAAACACTTAGATGTTCCCTTAGTGAAGCCTCCTTTAATAGGAGTGATCCCTTGATGAAACCTTGTTTCCACATAAATGTAATCATAGATTCTATTAGCAAGAGAAGTGGGCAGGAACAGAGGACCGGTGGTGTGATATGATTATTATTACTGTGGCTTTTTTCATTATCATATCTGGGCCATGGTAAAGGAAAGTATTAGAAATTCTCTTCTTTGACTATGAATGCATTAGAGTTTCTCATGATGAGGTCTTAGAAGGGTGATATATTTAATGATTTTCTTGGGCAATATATTTTTATTTATTTCAGAGAGGAAGGGAGAGGGAAAGAGAGGTAGAAACATGAATGATGAGAGAGAATCATTGATTGGCTGCCTCCTGCATGCCCACACTGGAGAGTGAGCTCACAACCAGGACATTCCAACCAACTGAACCACACTGGCCAAGGCAGATGAGGATCATTTAAAAAAAATAGAGCTTCATTGTGGTATGATTAATATCTGCATATATGTAAAGTGTACTATTTGATAACTTTGAGATATGTGCACACCTATGAAACTGTCACCACTGTAAAGATAATGAACATATTCACCATCTCAAAAGTTTCCTTGTGCACTTTTGTAATTATTCTTTCACATCCACTGATGTATTTTCTATCACTATACAGGGTGGGGCAAAAGTAGGTTTAGAGTTGTGAGTATGTGAAGTTCATTCTTATTTATTTTTTAAATGTATTTTTAAATTAATTTCAGAAAAGAAGAGGGAGGGGGAGATAGAAACACCAATGATGAGAGAGAATCACTGATTGGCTGCCTCCTACATGCTTCCCATTGGGGATTGAGCCCCCAACCTGGGCATGTGCCCTTGACTAAAATTGAACCCTGGGACCCTTGAGTCCACAGGTTGACGCTCTATCCACTGAGCCAAACCAGCTAGGGCAATTTATTAATTATTGTCTTATTTTCCCTACAAATAACTGGAAACCTACTTTTGCCCCACCTTATAGATTAATTTTTATTTTCTAGAGTTATTTAAATGGAATCATATAGTATGAACTTCTTTTGTCTGACTTTTTTCACTTAGCATATTTGTTTATTCCTTTTTACCATTTTTAAACATAATTATGTTGAGTGTATTGGTAGTTCATTCCTTTCTACTGCCCAAGAGTATTTATTATATGGATACATCTCAATTTATTTATCCATTCACCTTTTGAGGGTCATTTATTTGTTTCCAGTTTTTGGCTATTGCAATAAGGAATAAAACTAGGATGTACAAATCTTTGGACACATTTTTTTTCTTCTTATAAGAATGGAATGGTTTGGGTCATAATGCAGGAGTATGTTTAACTTTTTTTTAAAAAAAAATATATATATTTTATTGGTCTTTTACAGAGAGGAAGAGAGAGGGATAGAGTTAGAAACATCCATGAGAGAGAATCATCGATCAGCTGCCTCTTGCACACCCCCTACTGGGGATGTGCCTGCAAATAAGGTACACGCCCTTGACCGGAATTGAACCTGGGACCTTTCAGTCCGCAGACCGACGCTCTATCCACTGAGCCAAACCGGTTTCGGCAGTATGTTTAACTTTTTAAGAATTTGCCAACTGTTTTCCACTGTAGTTGCAGCCATCCCTTGGCCATGAATAAGAGTCAAGCTAAAAATCAATGGAAACATTCTTTGATAGTCAGTTGGCTACATGGAATTTGCAATAAAAAGTATTATAAATATTTCCATTGTTTGTGAATTGTGTGGTACATATCTTTTTAATTAAGTAAAATTTATAATAAGCTTATATATATATCTTCTCTACCTGCAGAACCAGTTACTAAAATTTTACCAATATACCACGCCACACATTAATGAGAAAACACTAAGGGAAATGTTTCTAGACATATAACTTGAATGAGTCAAGAAAGAAAACTGAGTTCCAGAAATAGTTATTCAGTCTTACCTAATAATAGATAAACATGTAAATTGACCTTACCTCTGCTATTCCCACAGCCAATCAGAGTGAGTATGTACATTAACCCAACAAAGATGGTGGTTAATTTGCATACGTAGGTGCCCAGTGATCCAGGTCCCAGGAACATTCTCGTCACCCAGGTCACTCTGGGGTAGGCCCCTCGTGGGCCGGAGCAGCCTGGAAGGGCCTGAGCCAGGGGCTCCCCGGCAGGGCTGAGCCCGCAATCCGAGCCCAGAGGAGGGACTGGGGGGCCCTGCCAGGCCCCGAGGCTTTAGGCCTGGGCAGAGGCCCAGCCCGCAATCGGTGTGAACTACAGAGGAAACACCTTTTCTGACTGCACATTGGCTAAGCTCCCTGTACGCCACTGGTAATGTTCTTGGTAACTTGGGTAATAAGAATCCAAAAAGGTGATCTAGGGTTTTTCCACCACACTTCTGGAGAAAAAACACGAAGGTCCACTGCTGGAGGGCTAAGAAATGTCATATCCTGCCTTGGCTAGTTTGACTCAGTGGATAATGCCTCAGCCTGCTGACAGCAGAGTCTGGGTTTGATTCTGATCAAGGGCAAGTTCATAGGTTGCAGCCTCTTCCCTGGCTGGGGCCCAGGTCAGGGCTCACACAGGAGGCAACCAATCAAAGTGTTCCTCTCACTTTAATGTTTCTCTCTTTCCCTTTCTTTTCCACATTCTCTAAAAATCAATGGAAACATATCCTCAGGTGAGGATTAAAAAAAAGGAAGAAAGAAATGTCATATCCTATGGAAGACACATCTTGAAATACCTAAAGAAAGTTGTCATTTTTTCATGGTGAAGGGACTGGATGGAGTCCGTGTTGATGAAAACACCTTAGTGGCTGCGATGACTGGCAGTGGCTGCAGCAGCGGGGTGATGGCTGGCACCTTCCCCTGATCAGCCTGGTTGCCTCCCACAAACGGAGGCCAGACTATGCCTTAGGCCTGCTCTGTGGGGAGTGGGTCTAAGCCAGGGGTGGGCAAACTGTTTGACTCGAGGGCCATAATGGGTTCTTAAACTAGACCGGAGGGCCGGAACAAAAGCAGCCTGACCATGCTGGCACTCTCCTCTTGGGCTGCTGGGGAAGGAGCGGAGGGGAGAGCAAGAGGACCCTCTGCTCTTTCAGCTCCGCGGGCCGGACAGAATAGCTGAACGGGCGGATCCGGCCCGCTGGCTGTAGTTTGCCCACGGCTAGTCTAAGCCATCAGTGGGACATCCCCTGAAGCTCCCAGTATGTGAGAGGGGGCAGGCTGAGCTGAGGGGACCCCCCCCCCCAAGTGCATGAATTTCGTGCACTTTGCCCCAAGTAGGTGATAAGAGATCTAATATGATGCTGAGATCAGAGGATAAGAGGGTTGTATAATGGAGAGAGAAAATGAAAGGCATAATAAACAGAAGGCCAAGTCAATTCTCTCTCTCTTTAAAAATATATTTTATTGACGAAACCGGTTTGGCTCAATGGATAGAGCGTTGGCCTGTGGACTGAAAGGTCCCAGGTTCGATTCCGGTCAAGGGCATGTACCTTGGTTGTGGGCACATCCCCAGTAGGGTGCATGCAAGAGGCAGCTGATGGATGGCTCATCAATGTTTCTAACTCTTATCTCTCTCCCTTCCTCTCTGTAAAAAGTCAATAAAATATATTAAAAAATATATTTTATTGATTTCAGACAGTAAGGAAGAGGGAGAGAGAGAAAACCATCAATGATAATAGAAAATCATTGATTTTGATAGGCTGCCTCCTGCATGCCCCCTACTGAGAATCTAGCAACCTGGGCAGGTGCCCTTGACTAGAATCGAACCCAGGACCCTTTAGTCCACAGGCTGCCACTGTATCCACTGAGACAAACCAGCTAGGGCCCAAAGTCAGTTCTCAACAATGAAGACACAGGGAAGCAAATTGTTAGTTGTAGGTTATTTGTTTTGGTCTGATTTGACTTGCTCTTGGTCTTATTGTTATGTAATACTGTCAGTTGTATTGAAGGGGAATGTTAAAGTCTCATATAGCATTAGTATTACATTAGCCACTTCAAGTAAGCCTTGGTTATATCCAAATCGAACTTTTCTTCTGACCCAAAAAATTATTTGATACTTTTAAAAATTTAAAGCTGGAACACAGAACAATTATGTGTTTACTATTATTATTTAGAAGTTGCATTATTAGTTACATTGCTTTTTAAATTATACATTTGTTATGTTTATTATAATTATTATATTTTTTCAAAAGTTTTTTTCCAGAGTATCTTGATTTTTGAATCTGATTATTAAGTTTAAAAATTTTTTGTTTTGTAGCCATGCAGGATATACTTACTGTGGGTCTTGTGCTGCTCATGCTTACAAACAAGTGGACCCATCTATTACGTAAGTAATATAGAGATGATTTTGTTATGGGATAACGTTGGGAAGTATAATTGCTTTGTCACTGAAGTAATTTGTTTTGCATACTTAGTTATTATATACTCTATTTCATTAGGGATTTGACTTTTTATGAGTTTGACGGTATCTTTTATAGGTTTTAGAAAGCTCTAATACTATTTCTACTCTCTGAACCTTTAGTTTTTAGTATAATGTTCAATTCTGGAAATATTAGAAGGTTAATGTGATAGTGATTTATAAGAAATATATATTTGGTCATCCAAATGACCAAAATGTATTTCTCATGTATATTTGGTCTTATACTTAGTTCCTGACGCACACACAGGTCCCCAAACCCTTGGAATCACCTAAATGTTGGATATGATAAAAGTACCTCTTGTTATAGAGGTATAATGAGGTGGCTTTTGGATCCCACCTAAGGACAGGGGCTGGTTGCCAGGAGCACCAATTATGATTAGAGACTGGGAACTTTCCAGTTCCACTCCTGACCTCTAGGGAGTGAGGAAGGCCTGGAGGTTGAATCAGTCGCCAGTGCCCAGTGATTCAATCAATCACAGCTATGTAGTGAAGCCTCCAAAAACCCTGGAGGGCAGGGTTCAGAGAGCTTCCATATTGGTGAGATCCAGGGGAGAGTGGCACTCTGGGGAGGGCATGGAGGTTCCACTTCCTTTCCCCATACCTTACCCTGCGCATCCCTTCTAACTGGCTGTTCCTGATCACATCTGTTTATAATAAACCAGTGGTTTTTGTAACTAAAATGTTTCTCTGAGTTCTGTGAGCTGCTCTAGCAAATTAATCGAAGCTAAGGAGGGGGTCATGGGGACCTCTGATTTATAGCCAGCTGGTTAGAAGTACAGGTCAGGAGCCTGGCATCTGAAGTGAGGGTTTGGGGAGCAGTCTTGTAGGACCGAATGCATAACCTATGAAATCTGATGCTGTCTCCAGGTGTGTTCAAGAATTGCTTGTTGGAGGTGTGGGAAGCCCCCCGTCCTCCATGTACTTTGGAATTGGTTCCAGGAACACTAACAGTTAAATATGCTGGTTTAAAAAATTTCATTTGGGAAAACCTGGAGATGAGTATTTTTAAGAAAATACAAAGCCCTTTATTCTACTTTAATCAAAATAATTTCTCATTGACAGGATAAGGTTATCTGAATTATTTTAGCATTGGACATCATATTTCATATGATGTTTGAAGGATATAAGCATTTAATAATTTAAAGACAGTTCTGAAATTAGCTTTATAAAGATCTTTCTGGCAAATTGTGACTGAGTAGTATACTATTGTAGAGGTATAATGAGGTGGTATTATTTATTGTTGTAGAGGTATAATGTGGTATATATTTCTCTAAAATGAGAAACACGTGAACTTCCAAAAATTTCTACTGAAAATCGCCATAAAAATTACTGAATTTTCTGACTACCATTTTATTTAAATAGTTAACTTACTACATATGAACCAGTATCAGGGTCCAATCTGTATTTCTAGTTGCTTCATAATAGATAAAATTAGTCATCTTAATTTTATTTCATGTTGATTATTAGTAGCAATACTAGTAATAGCAGTACATCTCTAGTAGAGATGAAGCATAATCATTCAAAAGAAGTAACTCACAGCAAGAGTTTAAGAAGCAAGTCTCACCCACAGGGCACTCTTTTTTTCCTTTGAGCAATTTTTTTAGTTTTTCAAACAAAACTGCTCTTTTTTGTTTCTGTTAGTGTGCTCTGCACATTGTATTGTATCTTCGTTAAAAATTAATTTGAGTAAGTTTTAAATAATAAATAAAATGATGTTGCCAAATTGATGAGATTTTGGTTAGCCCTGCCTCATTATGATGTTGAGGGGCTTTAATAAATATTTCTTGATACATGTTTAATATGCAATTTTAACAAAATTATTTCAAATATAAGTTAGATTGTAAAGATTTTCGAAGTTTTCTTTATTTCATCCTGAATCTGTGAACAATCTATCTCAAGGTTAGTTTATGTAACACATTTTTCCAAATATTTTTCTATTTGGAAGAATCTTTATTGATGATGATATGTGCTGGAAGGGGACCCCTGAATTAAATTTGTCCTTAGAATACATGAGAGAGATTTGGAGCTAGTATTGGTAGAAGTGGAAAGCTTGTGTTAAATAGTTTGATTAAAAATGAGAATGAAAGGAAAAAAGAATAAAAAGGGATGTGAACGAAGGACAAAGAAGATGATGGAGATCAGTAAAAAGTGAGGCAAATGGTAGATGGTGATGTAATCAGCTTATTTTTGTAATTAATACATAATAATTGAATTCTGAATAAATAAATATGAAGATCTGAGTGTTAAAAATAATAATGGACAGCCATATTTGTATTCTTTTGAGAAAACCCCTCTCTGAGATTTGCAGTATCTTGAGTCATTTGAGAAAACAGGAAAAACATCCTTTTGGGAATTATGTGAAGTATCTACACTAATAAAAGAGAAACATGCAAACTAACCATCACTCTGCTATACCCACCAGCCAATCAGGAGCAAGTATGCAAATTAACCCAACTAAAATAGCAGCAGCCACAGAGCTGGAGCAAGCAGGAGGCTTGAGTTGCCCTTGGCAATGGAGGAAGCCAAGCTTCCCGCCTACCCTGGCTGGCACTGGCCTTCTCTGAAGGCTACAAAGTTTCAATTAAAGAAGGTAAATAAATCCCAGATACCTGTTTCTAGCTGGCACTGGCCTCTGCTCAAGGAGGCACTAAAAAAGAAAAAAAAGGAAAGAAAAACAGTCCCTTACCCAGGCTGGCTACACCCCCATGGGGTGAGGGTCCCCGCTGTGGGGCTTGACCAGCCTGCAAACAGCCATCAGCCTTCACCCAGGCTGGCCACATCCCCATGGCCCGATCCCTGTAAATGGGCAGTCAAACATCCCTCCAGGGGTCTTAGATTAGAGAGGGTATGGGCTGAGGGATTCCCCCCTTCCTCCCCGCCTCCTGTGCACAAATTTTGTGCACCAGGCCTCTAGGAGAATAATAATAAAGAACAGTTCAAGAGTGAAGGTTAAATTCTATACTATTAGCTTCCATTCTTTTCACACTAGTCCATTTTCTACATGTCAATCAGATCATCTTTGTACTCTCCTGCTCTTTGAAGGGATCTTTTACCTTTACATGATTTTTTGTAACATCTTGCATAGAATATTTGTTTATTGAGTTATGTAGATCTTTCAAATTTTGACATTTATTATTCAATGTCAAAAAAATCACATTTGTTCATGTTACTACCAGTTTCATCAGAAAAATCTTTAACTCCTGGGAAATTGTCAACTTCACAGGGATGGAAGTTTTGCAGAAGTCTAATTTTCACTTAAAAGCTTCAATTTTGTCATTGGCAACAAACATGTCAAATTTTTCTTTGATGTGGCAAACTCATTTTGATCATCTTCTTAGAATATTTCTGCCAACTGTCTAAATTGGAATAATCATAATTTGTCTGCAGTCGTTTTGCTAGCTCACAACTCAGTCCATTAATGCTTTTTCCTGAGACATACTCTGTATGCAGCAGCAGTGCTTTAAGCATGTAGCATCACAAATTGAATGCATTTTGTCATACAGAATATATATATATATATATATATATATATATATATATATATATATATATATAACTGATTTTTTACAGAGAGGAAGAGAGAGGGATAGAGAGTTAGAAACATCAATGAGAGAGAATCATTGGTCAGCTGCCTCTTGCACACACACACACACACACACACACACACACCCACTGGGTACGTGCCTGCAACCAAGGTACATGCCCTTGACCGGAATCGAACCAACGACCTTTCAGTCTGCAGGCCGATGCTCTATCCACTGAGCTCAACTGGTTTTGACTCATACAGAATATTTTTATAAAATTGTATTCAAATTTCAAGACTTAATGAAATTAAGTGAAACTGGCCTTAAGAAAAATCCCACAACCATCGCACCAAAAAAATTAAGATACCTAGGAATAAACTTAACCAAGGAGGTAAAAGACCTATATGCAGAAAACTATAGGACACTGGAAAAAGAGATAGAGGAAGATGTAAACACATAGAAGAACATAGCATGTTCATGGATTGGTAGAATCAACATCATTAAAATGTCCATACTACCCAAAGCAATCTATAGGTTCAATGCACTCCCCATTAAAATACCAATGGCATATTTCACAGACCTAGAAAGAACTCTCCAGTGAGCCGAGTGTCCCAGGGGGCCGAGTGCCCCGGGTGAGCCGAGTGTCCCATGGGGCCGAGTGCCCCGGGTGAGCCGAGTGCCCCGGGTGAGCCGAGTGTCCCATGGGGCCGAGTGCCCCGGGTGAGCCGAGTGCCCCGGGTGAGCCGAGTGTCCCAGGGGGCCGAGTGCCCCGGGTGAGCCGAGTGACCCAGGGGGCCGAGTGCCCCGGGTGAGCCGAGTGTCCCAGGGGGCCGAGTGCCCCGGGTGAGCCGAGTGTCCCAGGGGGCCGAGTGCCCCAGGTGAGCCAAGTGTCCCAGGGTGCAGTGTGCCCCGGGCGAGCCGTGTGTCCCAGGGGAAGCAGTGGGACCCAGGGGAAGGGGCGGTGTAAACCAGAGGAGGAGCGGACTCTATTCATAAGGTCCTGAGATAGTCACCATAAAACAAGCAGACTGCCAAATGAGGAGCGGATTTTATTCATGGGGTCCTGAGATGGTCACCATAAAACAAGCAGATTGTCAAATGACAGCGGGGAGGGGAAGGAGACCTGGGGGGAGATAGGAGAACAACCGAGGGACTGGTATGCATGAACATAAGTACAACCAATAAACACAGAACTCTGGGGAGGGAGGGCATAAATGGGAGGTGGGGTGGGGGGGCAATGGTAAACTATGTACACAGAAAATACCTTAATAAAATAAAATTAAAAAAAAAAAAAAAGAACTCTCCAAAAATTCATCTGGAATAAAAAAAGACCCCGAATAGCCACAGCAATCCTGAGAAAGAAGAATAAAGTAGGAAGGATCTCAATGCCAGATTTCAAGCTATATTACAAAGCCACTGTTCTCAAAACAGCCTGGTACTGGCACAAGAACAGAAATATAGATCAGTGGAATAGAATTGAGAATCCAGATATCAACCCAAGCTACTATGCTCAATTAATATTTGACAAAGAAAGCACGAACATACAATGGAGTCAAGACAGTCTCTTCAATAAATGGTGTTGGGAAAATTGGGCAGATACATGCAAAAAAAAATGAAACTAGTTCACCAACTTACACCATACACAAAAATAAACTCAAAATGGATACAGGACTTAAACACAGGAAACCATAAAAATACTAGAGGCATCCACAGGCAGCAAAATCTTAGACATATGCCAAAAGAACTTCTTCACTGATACTGCTCCTAGGGCAACAGAACCTAAAGGGAAAATAAACAAATGGGACTACATCAAAATAAAAAGCATTTTTTACAGCAAAAGAAACCATCAGCAAAACAACAAGAAAGCCCTCTGTATGGGAGAACATATTTGCAAATGATATCACTGATAAAGGTTTAATCTCCAACATCTACAGGCAACTTATACAACTTAATAAAAGGAAGATAAATGATCCAAAAAGAAAATGGGCAATGGACTTAAATAGAATCTTTTCGAAAGAAGACAGAAGGAAGGCCAAGAGACACATGAAAACATGCTCAAAGTCACTAATTATCCGAGAGATGCTAATCAAAACGACAATGCGGTACCATCTCACACCTGTCAGAATGGCCAGCATCAGCAAATCAACCAACGACAAGTGTTGGCGAGGATGCGGAGAAAAAGGAACCTTCTTGCACTGCTGGTGGGAATGCAGACTGGTGCAGCCACTGTGGAGAACAGTATGGAGTTTCCTCAAAAAACTGAAAATGGAACTCCCATTTGACCCAGTAATCCTGCTCCTAGGAATATATCCTAAGAAATTGGAAACATCAATCAGAAAGGATATATGCACCCATATGTTCATAGCAGCACAATTTATAATAGCTAAGATTTGGAAACAGCCTAGGTGCCTGCCAGCAGATGACTGTATCAGAAAATCATGGTACATCTACACAATGGAATACTATGTTGCTATAAAAAAGAAGGAATTTTTACCATTTGCAGCACCCTGCATGGAACTGGAGAACATTATGCTAAGTGAAATAAGCCGGTCAGTGAAAAAAACCCAAAACCCACATGATCTCACTCATTTATGGATAATAAAGAACATTATAAACTGATGAACAAAAAGATAGATACAGAGACAGTAAAGCAATAAACAGACTGTTAAAGTACAGCGGGGAGGGTGGGGACATATGGGGGAGATAGGAGATCAACGGGAGGACTTGTATGCATGCATGTAAGCATAACCAATGGATGCAAAACACTGGGGTGTGAGGGCATGTATGGGAGTGGGGTGAGAGGGCAATGGTAAAATATGTACACGTATAATACTTTAATAAAAAATGGGAAAAAAACACACCACAAAACATAACAAAACAAAACAAAACAAAAAGAAAACTCCCACAAAGCTTGGTGTGGGTGAAGAACATATGACTCCTAGTAAATTTTGGTTCCATTACCTCCATTGTAATTCTGTTGTGCCATCCGTTTCCCCAGCCTCACTTTTGTGCAGATGTCATCACCGTGGAGAAGGCACACAGCTTCCTTGTATTATTATGGAAATGGTTTTGATTTTGTGGGTCACGAGGAATTCACAGTTCACCCTTTGAGCACTGCGGTGATTGGATTTAGTTTGTGGTGAAGGTCTGGGAATTAGGTCTCGGGGAAGGTGTCTCTGAGGAAATGTTTTTTAAGCCAAGCCAAAGAAATGCGTGAAGGCTTTGAAGTAGGCAAGGTTGTTTGTGTCATCAGGAACCTCAGGAAGACCAGGATACATAAAGTATTGTGATCAAAGGGAAGTGGAATACAAAAAGGGGCCAGTTTATTTGAGACTTTAGAACGAGCCCATTTTAAGGATTTTGCATTTTACTAGTATCCTCTGGTCATGGAAAGACTTTTTTTTTTTTTTTTAAAAGCAGGAGAGTGATAGGACCCAATTTATGTTTCAAAAATAGCACTTTGGCTGACAGTTATAAGAAATTCAAAAAATGATACATTTAGTTAAGATTTTTTCATATTTATAGTTACAAAGTAAAGTTACAAAGTTCCCTTTTACTGAAACTTTAATTACAAATAAACTTGGACATAGTAACTTGATTCAGATCTTTCAGAAAGTCTGGCATGGCAGAAAAAGAGCAAAAAAGAATCTTATTTGGGGCCACACGACATTTTATTTTTTAGCTAAAATATCTGCACTTGCCATGAAACTCCTTTCAAAAATTACTTGTGTCACATTATTTAGAATAAGTAGATGAATATTTATGAGTGCAGTGCACAGTGCACAGGTGACACTCATAGAAAGTAACTCCATAAAGTCAGTTCTCTGGAGGTACTGTATGTGAACGGCATGTATTTCTCAGAGAATGCTTACCGATTCCCCTCACCCCCTATTTTTTCATATTAAAGGTTTCTTTTTTGTGTCACAACTGTGATGACATGGTAATATTAAAAAGTTACTTCTTTAAAGACAAAGCACCTTGCAGTTTATTAAATGTAGAGTGACATTGCTTTTAATGCATTACTCATTTCTTTCCAAAATATTTTTTATGGCCTCAGTGTTCCTGGATCTTGCAGTCTAGCAAGAAAAAAAAGAAAGTAAAGAAAATGCATTATTTTTTTACTTACCCTATTAATATTCTTTTTGTTAGCATATGCTAACAGAGACCCATTTTGCAATTACTACCCATTTATTGTGCATCCTTTTTTTGTTCAATGATACCTAGTCTCTTTTTGTTTGTTTTGGATATATCACTTGTAAGGGTTTTATGTTGATGGAACCTCAGGCTTTTCCCCCTATTATCTCTCTTAACCAGATGTGGAACTTCACATGAGGGTGAGTTTCTGCTAAACAGGAAGAAGCTGTTGGCTACACAGTTGGTTAATTCAGACTGGAGGCAGTTCTTCCCCCAGCAGTCTTTTTTTTTTTTTTTTTTTTAATATGTTTTATTGGTTTTCCACAGAGAGGAAGAGAGAAGGGATAGAGAGCTAAAAATGTTGATGAGAGAGAAACATCAACCAGCTGCCTCCTGCACACCCCCATTTGTGCCTGCAACCAATGTACATGCCCTTGACCGGAATCAAACCTGGGACCTTTCAGTCTGCAGACCGATGCTCTATCCACTGAGCCAAACCGGTTTCGGCTAGCAGTCTTAATCTTTTCAGCGGGTGGGGTCTGACAGAAAGGCAGACAAGGTGAGCAGTCAGTCTAGAGGAGCAGTTAGGCTTTCCCAGCTGACCTGGGGTCTTTTGGCCACTGTGAGAACCTTATTACACTTATGACATGTATTTATACCTTGAATTTAGATTGATATTTTAAAAGTCTTTTAATATTTTAATTATCCTGGATTTCCCAGGAGTGTTCTGATTTTAAATATTCTGTTCCTCTCCTCTCTCTTTTCATTGAAATGTATTCCTCAAACATAAGAATGCCTTTTTTGGTCATACTTGATTCTTGTTCATATAAATACATGTCTTTTAGGTAAGTCACTGAAATATTCAGTTATTGTCTATGTTGAACATTAGCTGTTAAGAAAATCATGGTGATATTTATATGCTGGTAAGATAGAAGAACATAGTGGTATTTCTTTTCTTCAGTTAGAAATTAATAGATTTGATCTTTTTTTTCTGAAATGGTTATTGAGTTGATCATAATGGTGATGAGTGGTTAATGAGTTGATCATAATGGTGATGAATGGTTATTGAGTTGATCATAGTGGTGATGAATGGTTATTGAGTTGATCATAATGGTGATGACAAGAAGCATTATCAGTGGGGGCATTCTTTGGCCTGCAAGTTTTTGACATGAAGTAACAAGCTTCTGTGTCATTCATTGTTTCCATTAATTGAGCAATGAGTAGTCCTTAATTTTCTAGGTATTTAGGCAATTATATATTCCCTTCTTTCTCAGAATTTCCCCCCCCCGCTAAGTTTGTGTATGAGTGTGGGGTGTTTTTGTAAGTTTTGTTCTTATGATTCTAGGAGAAAAGAGAAAATGGATAGTTTTGGAATTTAGATTGTAGGGATGTTGGAAATAAAATGTAAGGAAGTTAATTTTACTCCTGTTGTCAAGATAAAAGGATTGTAAAGACTTCGTTACAGTTTAGCACAGTTCTTTTCTTTAGCCTACAGTGCAAATAACACATAATCAAGTTTCTTTGTTTTTGAGAATGACTTCTACTGAAATGGAAACAGAGAAAGCACATTATACAGAATTCTTCTCAACAAGATGTCTTTTTTCTCTCTCCCATGGAAGAAGTGAAAATAGCTTTATCAAAATGCATCTTTGTAATGATATTTTTCATGAGTTTTTAGAATCTATACTATTATGCATTTTTATTAAAACTGTGGTAGACCTTAGAAGGTAAATTTAGAATGTGTTAGAATTTTGAAATTTTAGTTAATAGCTGAAATGTTTAAAATTCAATTACTGTAGTCATTGAAAACTTTCTAGTCATTGTAAATACAGAGATGATTTTAAGCATAGCAGGTTGGTTTACTGTGGATAATTAGTAACTGGTATTTCCAGGTGTTGAAGGCCTTCCAACAAAAAGACAAAGAAATGAGCTTAATTAACTGAGGAGCAGATCATTCGTAGGTATAGCAGTTTGGTAGGGCTGCCATAACAACATACACAAACTGGGCAGCTGAAACCACAGACATTTATTCACCCAAGTTCTGGAGGCTGGAAATTTGAGATCGAGGTCCTGGCAGGGTGGGTCTCCTGAGGCCTTCTCCTTGGCTTGCAGATGGGTGTCCTCTTGACAGCTCTCCATGTGGTCACCTCTCTGTGCATGTGTCCCCCTGCTGTCTCTTCCTCTTCTTATAAGGTCACCAGTCATACTGGATTCAGGCCTCACCCTAATGGCTTTATTTTAACTTAATCACCCCTTAAATACCTTATTTTCAAATACAGTTACATGCTGAGGTACTTGGGGGTGAGATTTCAACATACGAATTTTAGGGGAACATAATTTAGTGCATAAGCGTAGGCAATGAAACCAATTAAGGAAAACAGTACTACATGTAATTTTAAAAATTTACTCATTTTTACCCTTTTATTTAATAAGGTTTGTGTAGAAATGCAATTGTTCAGTGATTTTTGTTTTCTATCTCCTAGCCGGAGAATTTTCATCCTTGGGCCTTCTCATCATGTGCCCCTCTCTCGATGTGCACTTTCCAGTGTGGATATTTACAGAACACCTCTGTATGACCTTCGTATTGACCAAAAGAGTAAGTATATAGAAATCAGAAAGATTTTAAGCGGCTAAAGGTTTTTAAATAGGAATTATAAAATGTGAATATCATAGTAATATCTCAAAAAAATAAAATTTGTTGTAACTGATCTATAAAATGATAAAACAGAGAAAATTTTCTAAATGCTTAAAAGACAACCACAGTTTTTCTGCCAGCTAGAAAAATGTGTCAGAGTCACTAATTTCCCGACTATAGGAAGGTACTCTGTACTCGCTGCACTGAGACAAGAAAGGGGTACCCATCATAACGTGGTGGAAGATGGTGGGCAGGTTAGTCTACTGCTGTGCATATCACTTTCCTCACTGTAAATAGATAATCGTGACAATGTCTTTTTTCCTCCCAAATTATTATTATTATTATTTAAAAAAAATATATTTTATTGATATTTTACAGAGAGGAAGGGAGAGAGATAGAGAGCTAGAAACGTCGATGAGAGAGAAACATCAACCAGCTGCCTCTTGCACATCTCCTACCGGGGATGTGCCCGCAACCAAGGTACATGCCCTTGGCCGGAATCGAACCCGGGACCTTTCAGTCCGCAGACCGACGCTCTACCACTGAGCCAAACCGGTTTCGACCCTCCCAAATTATTTTTATGGAAAAAAATGAGCCTGTAGTTGTGAAACTGAAAGAAAGGTGCTATGTAAGTCTTAACCGCATTTTATTTTAAAGATGTTGGTTAGTTTGATTTGTTTTTTCCATAGGCTTTCAGAAATCACATTTTTAATTTATTTGGGCATTATTGTAAGTATGGGATGTATAAAGTAAAACTGACTGACTTTGAATAGTAGTTTTGGAGGGTGAGAAAGCATAATTTAAAAAACACAGAATAGTACAGAAAATTGTGTTACAAATACGCATCGTCCAAAATTTACTCAGAGTTTCCCCCTCATCTGAATTCAATTTATATTTCCACTAGTAACTACCTTTATGGACTTGGTATGTATCTTTACAGTTCATCAAATTATATTTTAAGTATGTTGAGTGCTTATTTCAAGAAATTTTACAAAATATACGAATGTGGAGGGAAAGAAACCATTTACAAAGGAAAATGATCACCTCTTTTTCCCCCGACAGTTATTTAGTCCTAAATTTCCATAGTTTGGGAATTTTAATTTAACCACTGAGCCAAACCGACCTCGGCAAAAATACTCATTTTTTTAAACATATTAATTAAATTTCACTTCTTGCTGTACAATATTCAGTGTTAAATATAATTCATCAGAAGGTTCTGAATTACGAGATCATTTTAATATTAATTATGGCATGGTACTGTGCTAAATTTATGTTCTGGTTTATGCCATAAGCTTTATTTTTAATTTTGAGGAAAATAGCATTCTTTGTAGGAATTTTCTGTTATTAACTATGGCCAGAACCTGAGGTGTGAAATAATAATCCTATACATGTTATTAAAAAAAAAGCAAAACACAAGAACTATATTTTTAACTTCATAAATAGACCAGTGATTTTTCCATATTTCATAGGAGTTCTAATCAGTTATGCTCTTATTAGCATGTACTGATTAAAGTTAAGGAAAGGCTTACACCTGGAGGTGGTTTTTGTTATAAGGAAAGGAACTGATGAAAAATTTAAACGATTACTTATATGACTATGTATCATAGAAATGCTGAGTGAGTTATTACATGTATTATTGTTTTGTCTGATATGGAAAAAGCAAGCCTCTTTTTTAAAAATAAAAATGGAGGGGGGAAAATGAAGGAGAATATTATGTGGTGCTTTTACCTCTTGCCAAAGCAAAGTAGTTTTGTATTACTGGGTGGAGTCTCACAGGATAAGGATATACATTAATGTATTTGTTTTACTATATTTTGAAATCTCTTTAGTTTACGGAGAACTATGGAAGACAGGAATGTTTGAACGCATGTCTCTGCAGACAGATGAAGATGAACACAGTATTGAAATGCATTTGCCTTATACAGCTAAAGCCATGGAAAGGTATATTGATTAATATAAGAAATCCCAAAGAGATCATAGATATTAATTTCTTTGGAATTATTTTAACTACGGTAAGATAATCATTAGGGTAAGGAGATTAAAAATGTTGGGTGGGGCTTAAAACATTACACGTGTTCTGTCACAGTTCTGGAAAATATATATTTTTTTAATTTGAAATTAAATTTTAAAAAATTTAAAATATATTTTATTGATTTTTTACAGAGAGGAAGGGAGAGGAGAGAGCTGGAGAGCTAGAAACATCGATGAGAGACATCGACCAGCTGCCTCCTGCACACTCCACATCAGGGATGTGCCCGCAACCAATGTATATGCCCTTGACCGGAATCGAACCTGGGACCTTTCAGTCCGCAGGCCAACGCTCTACCCACTGAGCCAAACCGGTTTTGGCGAAATGAAATAAAAATTTGAGTTTGGATTTTCTTAATGTGGATTGAAGTTGGCTTTTGAATAGTTTGCCTCTGAAAGCTGAACATGTGCATTGTTTGTTTTATTAGGGGAAATATAACCCTGCTACTCCCCTCCCTCCGTGTGTGTGTGTGTGTGTGTGTGTGTGTTTATTGGTTTGCCTGTTACTGAATTCATTAGATATTTATCTTAAAATAGCAATTGTATTCTTTTATGGTATGATGCCATAAGTAATAATAGGCTTTTAGATGTGGGATCAATATTGAAGGTCATTTATTTCAGCTTCACACAAAGTACATGAATCTCTTTCATAATATGCTTGTTAGATGATTATTTGGTGTATGCTACAGGTCTCCCAGTGATAGGGTACTCAGCAGACTTATCAGTAGGTTGAGGATAGGGACAATATCTAATTTATTCTCCACTTATATCTCAGTACCTAGCACAATGCCAGTCATATAACAGGCATTAATTTATCTTGGTACAGTGAAATAATTTTATTTTAAGAGCTTTCTTTTAGGCCAGCATTAAAAAAAAAAGTCTTCCTTTTGTAGGTCCCATTTCTCTCATTTTCAACCATTTCTTTACATGGACTTAATATTCCACGTTTGACTAGTTTTAAATATGGTGAGAATTTTCCTTCTTGGGATGCCATCACTGTATTCTCTTAGTAAAGTTTGTGGAGCAGTTTAGGTTCTCAGTAAATATTTGTTAGTTAATTACATTTTTGAAGTTTGAGATTACATTAACATTTTTTGTACTTTGGTCAGCCAAAACCCAAGGCTTTTCATATTGTTAAACTAGATTATTTTATCCTCTTATACTGTTGTGGTTGGTTTCTTTTTAAATATATAAATATATATATATATATATATATATATATATATATATATATATATATATAAAATATCCTCAACTACTTATTATAATTTTGTCTTGTTGGTTTTAGTCCATTATTGCAGTCTTTCTTGATCATTTCCATGCTTAATTTTGTTATCAAAGTATTGCTTACTTCTCTTGGTCTTATGTTACTGATAATTTGTTCACAAGGATAACTATGAGGACCTTCATAAATCTGGAGAAGTTTCTAAAAACCATTGTGATATTAAATTATAAGCAGTTTAATTTTAGGTTAATTGTGTTTTAACACATTATAATTCTTCAGAAATGGTTAAAGCAATATGTGATGTTTATTTCTTGGAATCCTATCTAATAAAGAGGGAATATGCTAATTGACCCTCTCACCATTGCAAAGTTGGTGGTGCTCACAGCCAATAAGGAGGGGATATGCTAATTGACTGCCCTGCCTTCAAAGATGGCAGCACTCACAGCAACAAGATGGCGGCGCCCAGTCCTCTCAGCCCCACTGGAGTGGCAGGCACGCAGCAAGGCCAGGCCCTCCTGCCTCTGGATCTCCAAGTGGCAGGCACGCAGGCAAGCCTCAGATGGCAGCTGCCCTCTCCCTTTCTCTGTACCTTTAAAAAAAATTCAATAACATTTTGTTAAAAAGATTCAAAATCAGGTTTTACTTATTTTTAAATCCAGGTTTTTTATCAGGAGCTGGTTATGTAGGCACTCGCTGCCAGCATCACTTAGCACAATTACTGCAGTTCCCGACTCCCAGAAGGAAAGCAGGTGTTCGCTGTAATGACATTTTTATAAACAATCCAGGCAATCTGGTGGAGTATCCCACGGGGGGCAAACGGTCTTAATCACACAGGAACACTGTAAAAGTCAGGTTCGCAGATGTCACCGAGGCCAGTCTTACAAGCAGCCCCTCCTGAACACTGCGCAGCAGACCTGCAGAATTCCCCTCCTCTCCCCAGTTCCAGGCTGCCATACCGCCACCCCAACTTTCTGATTTTTTTGATTCACTTACACCCCACCCTAACCTTTGTTATAGCTTAGGTTTGTACTAGGTCTAAAGATTTTACTTTCCTTTCTGATTGTGGCCTCGATTAAGGCCTTTAGATATTGGAAATGCCAGAGAAAAGTAGGATGTGTTCTTGAATAGGTCATCTTTAACGGGGAGCGGCTTGTCTCGGCATAGAAGGAAGTCAGATTTTCTACCTCTGTCCTGCTTGAATGACAGCCACAGTGCCTTTTTCAAATGCGTTCTTATTCTGTGACTTTTATACTTACGGTTATTTGTGTATTTCTGCATATGTCTTGCAGTTAAATATTTTTCGTTGTTATTTACTGAGATTTTAGAACAGTTATGGATTTTCTTTGTTTCTGAGTTTTCCTTTTTAATATATGCTTTGAGTATTACTTGCACATCAGTAAGAGATTATTTAGAATTATAGAGCATAGAGAACCCTAGAATATAGCTAAAACGTTTTGTTTGTTGAAATGGATCAATTTCAGTTTCTATAACCATGAATAAGATTAATAAATGTTAGTGTAAGGCATTATTTATTTATTTATTTATTTATTAAAAAATATATTTTATTGATTCTTTACAGAGAGGAAGAGAGAGGGATAGAGAGTAAGAAACATCGATGAGAGAGAATCATCGACCAGCTGCCTCTTGCACGCCCCCTACTGGAGATGTGCCTGCAACCAAGGTACATGCCCTTGACCGGAATTGAACCCGGGACCCTTCAGTCCTCAGGCCAACGCTCTATCCACTGAGCCAAACCAGTTCCGGCAAGGCATTTATTTTTTATCACCATAGGTTTTATCCTTTTTTCCTTCTGTGATTATTTTTTATCTAAAAGAGGAAAGGAAAATAAATCATATAATCGTATTATTTTGGCAACAGCTTTAAGCACCGTTAGGGTTAAGGATAAATTTTCTTCCTGTATTTGTTATGATTTGTTTAATTCTCTGGACTGCTTGTAAAATCTTTAGGAAATTGGAAGAATTTGTATAGAGAAAAAAAAATTCTCATATTAATGTTTTCCAGGGGACAAATATCCAAATTAATTCCAGAGGAAGAATAAGCAAATAACTATTTGAATACAGTACGCCATCTAGTTAAAAATGCCATCACTTTTAAGATTTAAATTATGCACCGCTAATTAAATAAAAACACTGGCCACCTCTTGTCGCAGGCGTGTTTCCTTTTCCCTTCTCTCTCCTGAGTTCCAGGGCCCCTCTCTGTGCCTTGTCTCCTGAGCACATTTCCTCTCCAGCTCACTTCTACCTCTGAGACTTTCTAAACACACTTTCTCTTACCGTTTGAGTCTTGGCTCTGAATTCTTTTCCAGCCAGAACTCAAGTACCGACGAGGTTGTTGTGCTGATGAGGTTGGAAGAGCCCATATATTACGAGCTTTGACGTTTTACTTTTCTAACAAGGCAGGGATATCTAGGTCTTTATTTGGAAGCACTTTTTAAGGCTTTATTTAGGTATATGTATTACTGACATGCAACAAAATGCACTTTTCTAATGTGTACTGTTTGGTGAGCATGGACATACTGAGCAAGCTGTAAAATGACACACATGAAATGAACGTATCTCTCACCCATATACAGGTTACAGATGGAAGTATGCAAAACAGAGTGTATTCTCTCTCTTTTTAAAATATGTATTTTATTTATTTTAAAGTATTTTCATTGACTCTTTCCATGGGCTAACACCTGCTGCCAGTTCTCACCGCCCACAGAACTGCCGTGTTTGTGGAGTAGAGCAGGGGTGGGGACAGCTCCTCCTACGGGGTCAGGCTTCCTCTGTTCTCCCCAAGAAATGTCCACGGTGTTTTATTCATTTATGTTTTATGAATAAACTCTAAATCTTATTTCTTGCCTTTGGTTGATTTCTAGTGTACGAAATGGTTGTCTTTGACAGTTTATTTATTTATTTATTATTATTTTTTATTAAGGTATTATATGTGTACATATCTTATCATTGCCCCTCTACCTCCCATACATGCCCTCCCTCCCCAGAGTTTATTCAATTAAAAAATATATTTTATTGGTTTTTTAAAGAGATGAAGAGAGAGGGATAGAGAGTTAGAAGCATCGATGAGAGAGAATCACCTATCAGCTGCCTCTTGCACACCCCCCACTGGGGATGCGCCCACAACCAAGGTACATGCCCTTGACCGGAATTGAACCTGGGACCTTTCAGTCAACAGGCTGACACTCTGTCCGCTGAGCCAAACCGGTTCTGGCAACAGTTTATTCAGTTTTATAAATTGTTTTTTGTACTCCTTTACTAGGGAAGACCAACTTCACAAATTGATTCTAAAACCTGGGAATATTATATATTGAAGCCAAATGCTCTTTCTCTAATTCATCCTTTGGGGGTATAGAGAACAACATATAGTTGTTTAAAAAGGGAAAGAACAAAGAGAGGTGTATGGATGAATCTTGATTCAAGGCTTAGATTTTTAAGTAGTATGAGCCTTTTACCTCTATAGGTAGATTTGTGAGCTCAAACTGGTTAATTGAATGTTTTGGTGGCGCTTGTGGGTAGATATGTGTTGTTTCTGCAGAGTGAGCCAACTGTTATTGACAAAGCACTTCTATAGTTTTCCTCACTTTGTCGCAGTTTTATGAAATTAGTATTATAATTATGATCATTTTACAGATAAGGACATTTTTAGGTTAGTAATTTATCCATACTCTCAACATTTGCATGTGATATAGATAATACTTGATCCCACTTCTTCTGACTTCTTGTTTTTTATACTCTATATAACTGTTCTGACACCATGTAGTAATTACTTGCAAACTCTTTGATTTTCTTGGTGTATTTATTTATGTAGGTGGTACTTGAAGTTAGAACAGAACAGGTCATAATAATCTTCTTGAATTTTCACTAGAGCTCAGCTCTTTTCTTTGAAATGATAATTACTCTTAACTTATTGAAGAGCCCCTGTTCATGCACACAGTTTTTAAACAAATTGGTAATAGTCAGAGAAAGAGATATCCCACGGCAGCTTCCTCTGCCAGCTTCCTCTTTTTTTCTTACTCCCTAGATGCAGATTCTGTCCAAGAAGCCCCTGCATTGCAGAGGGACTGGAGATCTGTATGATCTGTTTATTTCGCAATTGACAAGGGTAAGGGGGCCTTTATGATGGGGGAGGCGCTTGGTTGCCCTGAATTTAGCTTTATGAAGCTGGAATAACATTTATTTTGGGAATATTTAAACTTAGTACTTTAAAGAACTTTTATGAATTCTATTTGTCCTACATCAGTAAAGTGTCAGACTATTCATATTAAAGAGCATTAATATAATGGTGATCTCCCACCCTCTGAAATCCCGTTCAGAACAAGTCAGACAAACATGATTTCATGCTTCTAAAATTCCAAATCTGGGATCATATAGAATATAAATAATAATATATGCAATTAAAATTTCACTATAATAAACATTTTAAAAAGTTTTGGATAAACATCTATTCCTAAAGCCCATCATAGTTCTTCTTTATTAATTTGCTCTGTTCCTTTTCCATGAATCTGTCAGTCTGTGGAGTGAAAAAGGGATTTGTGGTTATGCTGTAAACACTGTGGGTGGATGTGGTGGTTTATTATTGCTGTTGGAATGAATACCTACTTCTTTGGAATCTGTGTTCACCCTAGGTGCCAGTAAAATTGAGTTATATTTTCAGGCTGTCTTGTATCTGTTTATTAGTATAGGTGTGAGTGTAATTGGGGAATTGTATGGGAGCTAATATTAAGTGTTGTAGGTCTCACTTGGCGTGTTTATGGAACAAATGTTAGAAATGGTGGTATTAATAATTGGAAAGGACTCAAGGAGGTGAGGAAGGGTTTAATGTTCTTTTAAAATTGTGGAAGTATTGGGCAGATGATTCCAGCTTTGAGGGGTAGTTGAGAAGACTTGACTTGGTGATGGTCTAATGGGCTTGTTTTTATTTTTGAAGATGTTATTCCAACTGCTAGTAAAGTAGCTTTGGTTACCTAAAGAAGTATTGTACATTTCTGTAATTTAAATAGATATTTTAAGTATTCTGTCTCATTTTTTTGTAACTCTCATTTTTAAATGATCTTCTTTAAACATTTAATTTATAGATTTTAAGAATTCAACTACATGTGTATTACCTTTACTATTATTAATATGTGTTCTACTTTTTAGTGCAAAGACATTGGAAACTATTTTTATTCTTATACTTCTCAAGTGACTTTTTTTTTCTGTTTTCTTTAAGCCATAAGGATGAGTTTACCATTATTCCTGTACTGGTTGGAGCTCTGAGTGAGTCAAAAGAACAGGAATTCGGAAAACTCTTCAGTAAATATCTAGCGGATCCTAGTAATCTCTTTGTGGTTTCTTCTGATTTCTGCCATTGGGGTAAGTTCTAGATTTTAACCTATGTTAGCTATTATATACTCTGGTTAAAGGTATCTTTTCATTCTAAGCTCTGATTTTCAGTTCTTTATCACTTTCCTTGGAAAGTTTTACTGTTAGCAGCAATGTTTAAAAGTGAATAAAAAGTCTATTGGTCATTTAAAAAGGATCAGATTATAATAGTGGATTATGGATACATTTCCAAAGGCGACTGGTATAATTGGATTCACACTGTGAGGGCATCCTTGCTTAGACACTTACATTAGTGGGAGTTAAGATCCTTTAACCCCATTTCCAGGAAGAGTTGTGTGGTAGATGCCCGAAATTGGTGTTTTGGTGGATAAAACTTATTTATTTTTTTAGAATATAGAAGAGCACTGTGCGCTGGCAGTCCTTTTCCACATTTCCTGTTTTGTAATTGGTCTTTTTTCTTTATTTTTCTTCTTTGATGCTTAATTTTTGCCCATAATTGCCATCAAGTTAGAACTAACCTCCAATGATTATAACACATTGGCTATTAGCACTATGGTCTTCATTAGTAAGGACTCCTATGTGGTTTTTGTTATTATTGCCACTTAAAAGAATAAGGAAGCTTCACAGAGAATAGATTATAAAGAAAGTGAGACATTTGTAGATGCCTCTTTTAGTAAATGTTGATTTTTCACATTCTTTGGACAACATTTGCTCTCATTTACTGTTCTTGGATGTCTCTGAATTTTGTTCCTTGTAGGGCATCTCTTTGACTCATGTGTTCATTGGTTTAAGGGTCCCAGTATCTGTTCATTCTTCAGTTATTTCTTTGGTTATAGAGAAAACGTAAGGCACAAGACCATACATTTTAAGGTGAAGTGATAGAATGGCTAGAAAAACATCCTCAATGAGATGTAGGGAGCCCTGGCTTTTCACGTCTTAGCCATCGATTGCCAGCGTTGATTGAACATTTATCTGGCCTATTTAGGCTCGTGTTTTGTTCTCTTACGTTGTGCCATGAGTGGCCTTGAGATTTCAGTTCAAGAGAACCATCCTTCCTAATGGTGTAGATGAAGTATTTTTGTTTAAGGCGCTAATTTCTCAACTGGGGATTACTCCTGGGGGGTTTGGAAATGCCTGGAGACATGTTCTGATTACAACTGGGGGGTGGGGCGGGAGTTGGGGATGCTGTTGACATCTTGTGGAAACAGTTCAGGGAAGCTTCTAAGTAAACATCCTATAATGCACAGGAAAGCTCCCCACATCAAAGAATTATCCTGCCCACAATAATAGTAGTGCAGAGGGTGAAAGCCCTAGTTTAGGGTTTGCAGGTAGCTGTGCTACTTTTTAAACTTCCTCAGAAGCTCTTGGGGTTCTTTAATAACAACTTCCTTTGGCTACCTTTGGCAGAAATTATTTTTTATGGATATATTAGTTACATCTGAGGACTAGATAAATGCTTCAAAAGAATTTCTTGAGAATTCTGAAGTTTAGTAATAGTTGATCTTAAGAATGAAGGTGTATCTTATTGAAAAGGGCTATTTTCCTGTAGCATTGTAAATTTGCACTGGTAAGCATGTGGTCCCTCTTCCTTCACTGCTAAGGCTCTTGTGAATCACGCCACATCACTCTGTGATGGAAATACCTGGTCCCTTGTGATACAGGTTTTCAGAGTCTCAGCTCTTCTAGGTTGGCACCATGTGCAACCACAGTAAAATGCACACAAACATCTGTGGCCACCTTCACGTTTGCTTTTCTCTGGCATCATCCTTTCTACCTCAACGAATTAAAAAGTGGACAAACCTTACTGCACTGCGATATTTAAGTACAACGTTGAGAGAAAAATGAATTTTGTTTTACATTCTGTGTAGATTCTTAGAAAATCCTTTAGGTCATTTGATCGCCTTATTTCTTAAAAACTTTGTTATTTAAATTGTAAGATAGGATTTTCTGTGATATGTTAGCTATGGAAAGCTAAACAGAGACTAAAATACACTTATATTTACACCTGGTGGTTAAGTAATAACTTTCCCAGTTGTTTGTTTTTTCAGTGTTACTATCATTAACTATATTCATTAAGTGCTTACTTTGTGCTTAGGGAGAGCGCTGTACTAACTCTAATTAGGAAATTTGATTGACATTTGGGGATAAGTTGAAGGTGTTGCATGGATACTGTTCCAAAATTGGTAGTCTCCTTTCTACAATAGTAACAGTAACTGTTATTCTTGTAAAGTAAGATTTATAGCTGGTTATGGGTCAGACTGTCTTAGAAATTGTTACATATTTCTCAAATTCATGCTTTAGTGGCATTAGTCATCTTTACTAAATTAATAAGTGCTATAGTCCCACCTCAAAGATTTAGCTTTTTCTCATGAAGGTAATACATAGTGATTTTTTTTTTCTTTTTAAAAATATATTATACAGTCTGATTTTACCATGTCAAAGCATTCAGTCCCTCAAGTACTTAGGGACTTTAAAAATTTCTTGTTAGGCTCTTAACGCATTCCACATTTCTAAATAGCTGTGTTTTGTTTTGTGTTTTTAAAGAAAAATAACTTAGTTGATTATGATACCGTTAATAAAATTACTCATAGATAGCAGATTTTTTAAAATTTTGTTTTTGTTGAATAATATATTAAAGTACTGGCAATGACATTTTTCATTTCTAGTCATGTTTCTTTATATATTGTCCAGCTTCTGTGAAAAATAAAGTGAGAAACTTGGTGATAGAGACAGTTGGGACACTTAGATGTAGTTGGAAGAATGTTGCCTTGAATTTTTTTGTTAGCCAATGTCTATTTACATGAATGACTTCCTTTAAAAAGTGTTTTTTAAAAAAATTGATTTCAAAGAGGAAGGGAGATAGAGAAAGAGATGGAAATATCAATGATGGGAGAGAATAATTGATTGGCTGCCTCTGCACACTCCCTCCTGGGATCAAACCCACAACCCAGGCATGTGCCCTGACCGGGAATTGAGTCGTAGCCTCTTGGTTCATAGGTCGACGCTCAACCACTGAACCACACCAACTGGGCTGACTGCCTTTTTAAAAAGTGTATTTTGCTTTAAAGATGCTCATCTTTCAGATCCCACTTAGCTTTATTCAGACTGGAAAGAGATATATTAGAGAGATAAAAGTATAAAGACTAAAATACTCCTTAAGTTTCCTTCCTGGGTGAGAAGAGCTAAAGGGAGAGGGGGAACCTAGATTTGTTGTGCCCCCTCTTTCTATGCCCTCATTTGAATTCTGCTAAACCCCCTTGCATTTCAGCTCTTGCCTTTTATCCTATTAGCCCCATAGAATGATGGCTCCCCCGTAATGCTTATGATTTCCCATTCCTTTCATCTTTTCTGTTAACTTTCAGGAAGAGTGACCTAAGTGAAAGGACATTTGCTACTAGTATTTGGTTAAATGATGTTGTCCTCATACTTTGTGTACTTACTAAGTTCCACGTCCTATAGAATTTTGCCTGAACCAATTTTAGTTTATGTAATTAGTAGAATTTTCATAGGTTTCATTTTTACTCTTCCCTGTATATACTGTTAATATTAGTGTTTTCATGATCTTCCTGAAATATCTATTTCCAATTTTATTTATATATTTATAAATATTTTTTATTGATTTCAGAAGGGGGGGGGAGAAAGAGAAACATCAATGGTGAGAGAGAATCATTGATTGGTTGCCTCCTGTACATGCCCCACCGGGGATGGAGCTCCAACCTGAGCATGTGCTCTGACCAGGAATAGAACCATGACCTCCCAGTTCATAGGTTGACACTCAACCACCGAGTCATGCCAGTCTGACATCTATTTCCAAATTTACATGACCAGTTTTCATTAACAAAAATTTTAGTTAACTTTAAAGAAGTTTCTGAGTGAAACTGAAACTAACAAAAATTGATTATTTAAAAGTGGATCCATGCTTTTATTTAATTTCCCTTTAATGATTATTTTAAATACAAATAATTTTCAATAGATTTTTTTGTTAAATATTACTGATAATTTATATTATTTTGTTAAAATATGAATAAAATTTACTTCTGTCACTCTAACAATGTCTAGTTTTACATAATTTCTTTTTCATATTTGGGTAGGTTTACATAATTTCTTTTTCATAAATATGTGGCAACTATTCAAAATGGTATTCTTCTAAACATGTATATCTTTATTCAGATTTCTACTTCAATAGGTATAAAAAGTGATTATGCATACTCTCCTTTCTTTCTGTTTACCTCTTGGGTTATGAGGGCATTACTATTTTATAAATATTTAATATTGTTTGGGTATAAGTTAGCTGATTCCTGAAATCTACCTACTCTAGCTTTGATTTTTATACATAACTGATTTCACATATTTAGGTTTTTGATCTTTTACAAGTTTGAGAGAAGGTTAATACTTGCACATAATAACTAAGATTTCAGAATGAAAGGACTATAGTAGTATTTTGCTTAGTACTATAAGTAGATTATTTTATTTGATGCCTCTCAGAATATAATTCCTTTGTGAAATACATTTTTTTCTCTGATAATGATTTCGATTATGAATATCCCCAGTTTTAGGTCCTTCTCTACCTCACAGGTTCTGAGGGTTAACTAAAATATTTTAAGACATTTTAATACATAAACACAAAGTGACTGAGTGAATGTGTAACAGTATAATTTTTACTGGACATACGTCTGAAAGTCTCTTATTGACTAATCTCTTGAGGGCTTTTAGATCATCTTTACAAGCTCATTGTTTAATTCTGCAACCTAGTTTATAGTTTAATGTTGAGGTACTTGATACTTTTTTATTTTTTTGTTTCGAAGTACTTAACAGGTAGTATTGATTTTTGTCCCATTCATTGTTCTGTTCGTCCTCATTAGTTGATTGTTGTGTGTTAAACAGACATCTCTGGAGCTTATTCTCCACACTCTGTGAATCCACTCATTAATCACCAGTCACCTTTGGAGATGGGAAAATTACTTACCTGTATTTCTTTTTCTCAGAAAGCGTGCTCTGGAATGGATTCACAAATGAGCTACCCTCCTTCTCTCAAAGAGTAAGGTTTCTGCTTTACAGGATTTTTTTCTTGGGTTATTTTTTTCTCTCATCTTTTGAATTTGAAAAGAACTGAGGGAAGGCACCTGAAGAAACTACTGACATACTCACTAGGGGAGTTGCAAAGCTTGTGCTGTCCTAGGGGCAGTGCCAGTGGCTCTTAAAGCTAGAAAGCTCATACTTGGAGTTGAAACAGGGGCTCAAAGAATCCATTTTCCCAGTGTACCTTCTGAAAGGATAAGTTTCAGGTAAGTAATTTTCTCTTACTATGCGATATGTTTTATTCATACTTATAGAAGTACACAAGCCCAGTTTCCAAGTGGATAGGCATCTGTATTTGTGCAGTTTAGGGAGATAAGCTTTATTGAATGTTAGCAGAATTGTAAAAACAAAATATGTCTGCACATGAGGTACATGAAATGATAATGTATTATAAGTCAATAAACATTTAATTAAAGATACATTTATGATCAGGGTATTGTGCTAGTGTTGTCATTGCTTTTATTTCTTATTAAACAAAATCTTGATAAACTTAGTTTTTAATAATTAGAAACAAAAAATAACTTTTGGACTCAAATTCCAAGTGATGTTTAACTAAACTTGAGTGTGTATTAGCACGCGCATGCTCATACATACACACATGCGCACGTGCGCACAGACATATACAAATATCTAGGCTAGGATAATGGCAGTTACTTACTTTATTTTATGTTTTTAATGTTTTTATTGATTTTAGAGAAAGAGGAAGGGAGAGGGAGAGAGAGAAACATGGATCAGCTGCCGCCTGCATGCCCCTTAATAGCCATGTGCCCTGACCGGGAATGAAACCGGGGACATCTCGGTGCATGGGATAGGGGCTCAACCAACTAAGCCTCACTGACCAGTTATTTACTTTAAATGAGATGCCATCTGTATGTGTATTGACCAGAATGAATTGCTGAAATAATTTTTTAAAATATATTTTATTGATTTTTTACAGTGAGGAAAGGAGAGGGATAGAGAACTAGAAACATGGATAAGAGAGAAACATCGACCAGCTGCCTCCTGCACACCCCCCACCGGGGATGTGTCCACAACCAATGTATGTGCCCTTGACCGGAATCGAACCTGGGACCTTTCAGTCCGCAGATTGACGCTCTGTCCACTGAGCCAAACCGGTTTTGGCTGAAATAATTTTTAAATATTTATACAATTAACACGTTAATTGACTGAAACTGAAAGGAAGACAAACCAGGTTTGGTGCTTAACATGTTAAAAAAAATTATTGTGAGATAGTTTGAACTGTCATAAGTAAGAGTTTTTCAGTAGAGTAGCTATATGTAGTGTGGATTTAGCTCCTTAACACACAGGTTCTTTAGAACTCATCAAGTATTTTTAATCAGTTCTTCAACTACCAAATGCAAGGTGGCTACGAAAGAGTAGCAAAAATTAGATAGCAAAATATTAAACAGTGACTCATTGATTTTCTATTTTGTCTTATTAAATTATATGTTGATTTAGTACTTTAAAGTTTCAAACATTTTATAAACTTCAGAAGAAGTTTTTAAGTGAAACTTACCTTTAAGTTTACCTTTAAGATGATAAAATGGACATGACAGTATTTTAAAATATAGTTATACTTTTCACTTAGGATTAAGGCAAGTTTGGCCACCTTCTACCATTTGAAACAGTTTCTCTGAACTTGGAAATAAGCAAAACAGACTTTGGATAGCAAATGGCAATCACAAAGTCTGTGAACTTTTCTCTGGTCTTCAGTTACGTCCCGGTCACAGGGACTATTGGCTGCGAAAACTAGTAGCTCTCTCCAGAAGCAAGAAAAAAGAAGGCATTAGTGTATATCTGAAGCGATTCAGCTTCAAAGAATATTCATCTTGATTTCCTACAAGGATATTACTATAGTGATATTGAGTCAGAATTTCCTTGTGTAAGATTATTCATTTAATTGTTCACGCAGAGATTTTAGGCAGCTTTGTCAAAAGAACTTGAAATTGAAGTGGACATTTAATACCTCTGATTTGAATCAAATAGTTATGACAGATTATAGATTTGTCTTTGAACTTTCTGACAGTCACCTGGCAAAGGGAAAAAATAGGGTAAATGATATAGTTTTTATTATTAGGTAGAAGAAAGTATGTAAATTCTTTATAAAGACAAAAAAATCTATACTTCTAATTTTGATAGAAATGTTTGATGAATTATTTTAATATAGGGGTATTGAGTGATGAACTGTCACTGTCTTAAGAATTTTTTTCAGGGCAAGGTCTATAGTGGATCTCAATGTTTACAAATAAGGTTTTTATATTTAGAAAGCAGACAACTGTCTCAGAACCTATTGCTTGATTCTAGGATATCATGTAAGATGCAATATTGATTGAATAATGGCTCTTGGGGGAATATAAACTGCCACATTGAATACTTGTGCACAGTAATGTTTATGGAAAGTTAAAATGTAACAGTTAAGGAAATATATATATATATATATATATATATATATATATATATATATATATAGTGTAGAGAAGTGACCATTAAAAATGATCAGCATCAGTAAGTAAATTAAGTTTTAAGAAACATGATGTCTGGTTTTTCAAAATAAGACATCAAAAGGGTTTTATAATTTTGCACCGCTCATTATTTATAACATGATATTTTTTTAGCAAGATAAGCAGAAAACTTAAAATCTTAATTATCCAGTCTAAGAAATCTACTCAGGTGTGAGAATAATAATTAGATATGTGAACTTGATCTGAAAATGAAACACAAGACACATAGTGTGTGCATACATGATTGCTGTGCTGTGATACCTTCCCAAATGCATTTCGGTACATCTTTTAAAATAAAGAAGTAGAAAAGTATTGAGTTCTTGGAAATAAGAGAGTTGCTGAAAGAAAGATTTAGATGCAACATAATCAGTATAATAATACTCCACAATTATGTGGGTTTAGAACATATTGTTTTAGGTTTTCTTCTGACTTTAGTAGGAAGCAAAGTCTTTTGTTTTCTGTCTTCTTTTTGAGCTTCTTCCATTTCACCCTCAGGAGAAGGGCTAACCATCGATTGTTCTGTGCTTGGACCCTTTTGAGATTTTATTGTCAGATTAGGACTGTTCTGTTGTGAATTCTATTTTAAGGCACTTGTATTGATCCTTTTCCAAGTAGAAAGTTTTGTGAAAATGAGATAAAAGTTTTTGAGGTAATAAAAATCACACAAACCACATGTATCTCTGATCTACACTTTATTTTATTTTTTCCGTGATAGAGATCAAATCTTTGCATTTGTACAGCAAAAGCTAAGCTTTCATTGACTTGTTACATTGAGAGTTTTCTTAAACCAAAATTTCTTGCATCGTATTCTTTGGGTTTACTTTCTATTATAGACTGATATAATATACTTAACAATGCTTCTAACTCTTAAGTTGTTTTGTTTCCTTAGTCTTTTGTATTGCTCGTGACTATAAGGTTTTACAATTTGAAATAGTGTTAACATTATAAAACACTGGTGATATATAATTTCTTTATTACCTTCCCAAATATGCCTTTTGTTTTTATATACCAAGGGCTCTTGGGAATGATTCTCTCAAAGGCTTAAGCTGTGCTTTGCCTTCCTTGAGAACTGAAATTATTTGGTAAGCGATTGCGTTCTTTTTAGCTTCTAATTTTTCCCTATTTTATTTTGTACATGATATTTGTTTCAAGGTCAAAGGTTCCGTTACAGTTACTATGATGAATCCCAGGGGGAGATTTATAGATCCATTGAACATCTAGATAAAATGGTAAGTCTTTCAGGTGTGGGGTTTTAATGCTCTAAGATTTTTTTCTTTAATTAATTTCAGATTAGTGATTCAAGACTTAATATGTTGAAACAATGGGATAATAATTCTTTAAGTGTGTAAAATATAATAGTATGTAATCATATCAATATTGATTATAAAAACATCTCTGTTCTATTAGTGGAAATTCGTCTTAATTTTATTTGATTAATAAGATAACTTAATAATTAGATATAGATTTTTTATATTATTTGGGGGAATGTGTTAGTTTTAGGGACAACAGGGAACTAATGCCAATACTTACTATTAAGTGGAAACAACCAGAGCAAATTCTTAATTTTTAAAAATTATTTAACTAGAGGCCCAGTGCACGAATTCATGCCCAAGTGGGGTCTCACTGGTCTGCCCTGATTGAGTCCTATTGGGGCTGGGCTGGCCGGTGGGAGGAGATGTGGGAGTTTGGCCATCTGGCTCCTGCCCCTGATTGGGGTGGGGGTGGGGATCAAGGGTGGGGCTGGCCTGGCTGGGGTGGAGAGGGGCTTCAGGCAGTTGGCTGGCGCTGCCCCTGATCAGGGTGGGAGGGAGGGTGGGCTGATCGGGGGCACAGTTTGCATCAAAGCAACCAGTCGTTCAGTTATTCTGGCATTCTGGTTGCTTGGCTTTTATTATATATATTGATTCTATTTTTGGCCATTTAGATTTTTCTTAAATGGAATTTCAATTAAAAAATATTTTTAAAAAATATGTCTTTATTGATTTTAGAGAAAGGAAGGGAGAGGGAGGAACAGATAAAAGCATCAGTGATGAGAGAGAATCATTGATTGGCAGCCTCCTGCACACCCCACAGTGAGGATTGAGCCCGTAACCCTGGAATGTACCCTGTCTGGGAATTGAACTGTGACCTTCTGGTTCATGGGTCGATGCTTGAGCTGGCTCTTATTTTAAATATAGAATTAAAAACGATTTTATTTTTACCTCGCTCAGAAATACAGTAGACATTGATCTTGTCATTTTTCTTGAAGTACTGTGGGAGTCATAATACTTCTTTTAATGTTTAAAAAGTCATATAAATCATTTTGGTATCTACTCATAACAGAATATTAAACCTAGTAGGTATATTACTAACTTGCTCTGAACTTTGACAGATCCTTTCAATTCTCTAGTCTTCAACTTGTCATCTCCGAGATGAGATAATTAGAGTAGATAATCTCTAAATTGTCTTTAAACTCTATCAGCCTTTAAGTCTGACTTGTTAAAATCAACTTTACCATTGTGTTAGTAGCTTTATGCATATGTTTTAGTACAAGAATACTTAGTCTATAGTAGAACAAACATCTTAGTAAGAAATCTGGATCTGATCCTACAAGTAGATTATATTGCATAGTATATTTTATTAAAAGCCAGATGAAACAAATGCAAATTTACTTACAAGATTTTTATTATATTTAAATTTATTTTGTTACTTTAAATAAAATTTTAGCTTAATACTTTAAAAATATATATATATTTTATTGATTTTTACAGAGAGGAAGAGAGAGGGATATAGAGTTAGAAACATCGATGAGAGAGAATCATTGATCAGCTGCCTCTTGCACACCCCCCACTTGGGATGTGCCCGAAACCAAGGTACATGCCCTTGACCGGAATCAAACCCAGGACCTTTCAGTCCGCAGGCCAACACTCTATCAATTGAGCCAAACCGGTTTCGACTATAGCTTAATACTTTCACCTTTGGTATTTGTCTAGATTCAGTTTACTTTTCTTTTGACTTTATTATGTTGTCATTCCAATCATTTAATTCTTTTCTGGCTTCTAGTTCTAATCTTATTTTTCTGAGCTTCAAGTATCAGTTGCCTCATCACTTATTTTCTTTATACAGCAAGTGGCTAGTAGGTGTCTTGCTATGTATCTGGTACTCGTGTGTAGCCTTGATGATGTTAAGAGGAGAAAACAGGTCTCTCCTGTTAACATCTTGGGATTTGTAGTCTAGTCTTTGAACAGACTTAAAAAGAAGTTATTACAATACAGAAGTATAAGAGATATTTAGGAGGTAGTATGCACACACTAGTATCCTTAATGTTCCTCACTAATGTCATATATGTGCCTAACTTAAGACCTTTGCCCTTTTTGCACTAGACTGTCTAATTTATCTCAGGGCTTTGCTCAGCTTTCACCTTCCCAAATGAGGACTAGTGGCCACCCTTTAAAATTTTGTATCCTATACACTCTATTCAGATATTTTTTCTCCACCAATGTATCTGATGTACTTAGAATAGTTATTAGGACATAATAAGTAGGTGCTCAATACATATTTTTCAAATGAATTAATTAGTGCATATTACCTTCCAATATGCATAATTAAGTTAAATGAATACCTTAGTTGTTTGTATAGGTGAAAGTAGTTTATAATAAGTTAATATATATTTAATAATGTGAATACTCAGGCACAACTCTATTAATAAAGACATACTGAATGAGTTAGGTGCTTACACATATAGTATCATTAATGGGACAACTAAAAGTTCAAACTTAGTAAAGTTGTAAACTAAACAAAGTATATTTTCTTCCCTCACTTTATAAGATAGTTCCATACCTGGGAAATCTTTATACTAAAGTCACATGAAACTTCCTTGTGTTTGTATGTAAAGTAAACTTAGGATGTAGATAATTATAAGCAGGTTTTCACCTACATGGACGTGGGAAAGTGTCATGGATGAGAACAGCACTTTGCGTGGGGGACTGTCCTGGATTGTGGACAATCCGCAACCCTGGACTCCGCCCAGTAGCGTCTTCTCATTATTGAGACAACCCAAAGCTGCCACAGTTTTTTATTATGCTTTCTGGTGAACAATTATTTTATGAGTTTACCCTGCTTTATTCTTCATTTTAGTACTTACTACTATATGATTATAACTTAGTGTTTGTTGATTTGTTTGGCGATAACCTCCCCTATTAGATTATAAGCTTCATGAAATCAGGATCTTTGTCCATTTTGTATCAGCCTGACACTGGGTACCAAATATATATTTATTGAATGAATTGATGGATGATTGGATGGGGGGAGTGGTGAGAAATGAAGCCAGAGAATCTAGAACAGGCTGTTTAAAGAATATTAAATAGGGAAGTGATAAAATCAGATTGTATTTGAATAGATCATATAGCTGCAGTGAAACAAATGGATTGGAGGGATGCCAGAGGAGAAATGAGTAGATTAGTTGGGAAATTCAGTGAGAAATGGTTATTTAGACAGTGGATGGGGTAGTGATGTTGGAAGAGATGGGGGCAAAGTAGATGTATTCAGTATATATAAAAGACAAATTTGCAATAGGACTTGGAAAAGGAAGTATCAAGGATGGCCCCTAAATATCTGGTTTATGATACTGTGGTGGGGTATTGCTATGCACTTAGGTCAGAAACATAAGCTGATAGGTCCAGATGTTTAAGGAGATGTGGAGATCGTAAATTCTATTTGAGGATATATGCAGTTGCCTTTAAGACATTCAAGTGGAAATGTCAATCAAGAAAGCATTTGGATTTTCATCTTGCTGGTTATTATGGAGTGTATTTACAGTGTAGGCATTTGTGGAGCTATGGCAGTAAGCAAGCAGACTCGATCTCACAGAAATTTTATTCTAATGGGCGGGAGATACACATTATTTTTAAAAAGGTAAGAATGGTCCATCCAGTGGTTAAAGCATTGGTGTGGACTGAAAGGTCACATAGGTTTGATTCCCGGTTAATGGCATGTACCTAGGTTGCAGGTTTGATCCCCAACCCCTGGTCAGGGCACATGTGGGAGACAACCAGTTGATGTGTTTCTCACATCGATGTTTCTCTCTTTCTCTCTCTCTCTCCCTTCTCTGCTTCCCTCCCTTCTACTCTCTGAAAAAGCAATGGAAAAAAAATATCCTCTGGAGAGGATTAACAAAATAATAATAATAATAATTTTTTAAAAAGGTAAGGATGTGTGTAAATTAGTTTCCAATAGTGATGTGTACTATTCAGAAAATATTTAAATGGTTTTGAGATAACAAATGATTCTAGGCTGATTGGAGAAAGACTTCCTTTAGGAGGAACATTAAACTGAAATAGAATTGATAAGGAGGAACAAACCAAGTAATGATCAGAGGGAAGACCTCCATTGAAGGAACTGCCAGTGCAAAGACCTTAGACTGGGAAAGATGCGGGTGTGCTGGGAGAAAGGAAAAGGCCAGTGTTGCCGCAGTACAGTAGGTCAGGGTGAGAATGGTCCGAGCTTTGATAGGAGAGGCAGAAGTCAGGTTGTGCAGGGCTTTCTATTCCAGGATAAGAAGTTTCTGTGAGTACAGTGGGAAGTGAGGTGAGTTAATTTACATTGTTTTAAAGGTTACTCTGGCTTCTACATCAGGGTCAGGAGTAACAACAGTGGGTGTTGGCAGTAAGTTAGGGAGAGATGATAGATGGTAATTAAAGCCAGGGCAAAGATGAGATTGTCTACAGTAGTAGTTATCAACTCTGGTTTTACAGTTGAAATAATCTCTGGAACTTTTTGAAAATAGACTTGCCTGTACCTGCCCCTGGAGATCCCCTTTGGTAGTATAGAGTCACAACATCTTGATTCCTAAAACAGCTTTTTTGTAAGTAAATTTGAACTGGCCCACTGTGGTTCTTTTTAAAATATATATATATTTTATTGATATTTTACAGAGAGGAAGGGGGAGAGATAGAGAGCTAGAAACGCCGATGAGAGAGAAACATCGACCAGCTGCCTCTTGCACACCCCCTACCGGGATATGCCCGCAACCAAGGTACATGCCCTTGACCGGAATCGAACCTGGGACCTTTCAGTCCTCAGACCGATGCTCTACCACTGAGCCAAACCGGTTTCGGCCCACTATGGTTCTTGATCTGTTGAAGTTTTCTCTCTTTCTTTTCTCTTTATATTACTTGTGAACTTTAATCAGGCAACATTTAATTTTGCAAATGTAAGGATTTGCAAATCAGTGAATGATGTTTTTAGCATGTGGAAGATGTTTTTCCCCAAAACATTGGCTTACCTGTTGTTTTCAAGTGAGTAAACATAATAGCATCCTTTGGAACTCTTTAGAACTGTGTTCCTATCTGAGTACTTTAATAGTCTTTGTTATTCTGTATTTGTGTTATCTATAAACACCCATACCTTAATTCTTTTAACCTTTCTACTAACTGTTGTCAGTTTATATTAAGAATGCTAGCTTAATTTGTCTCTCTTGAGACAAATTATCAGTTAAGTAGACCTTGGTTTCTCGCTTTGAGGGGCAACAAAAACAAGTATCATTTATTTACCCATTGGCATGATTATCATACTTTTCCTGAAATTGTTCTTTTTTGCTAGCTTCAAAGTCTTTGAAACTTCAAAAGTATGAGTAGAACCAGTGAGCTTTAGGTGACTTCTAAATCTGCATCTGACTTACTTTAGATGTCCAGAAAAGCATCATTTAATTTTTTTTATTTAAATAGCCTGGAATAATCACTTCTGAATAAACATTGAGTATTTGCTCCATATTAATATGATTGATTTTAGTATTTGTTATAACATTTGACTTGGAGTTGACTTTTATGGTCTATTTATTGAAGCATTTCTATTTATGTATAGATTTTAAAATGGCTCATAAGTGTTCTGTTCTTGTATTAGCAAGCTGTTAATTCAAGTTATAAATCAGTTCTGGGAGTTAGGATAAATGGATTAAAGTAATGAGAATGGTTTTAGCTCTGTTTGTATACTCATGTATATGTTTTTATATATATATGTGTATATATACTCTCACTGTTAGACTTTCTTATAATATAGTGTTTTCTTAATTGATTTATATAACCAAATGGTGAATATCCCTCTGTATATTTCTTTTTAAAAATATATATTTTATTGATATTTCACAGAGAGGAAGGGAGAGAGATAGAGAGCTAGAAACATTGATGAGAGAGATACATCAACCAGCTGCCTCCTGCACACCCCTCACGGGGGATGTGCTTGCAACCAGGGTACCGTATTTGCCGGCGTATAAGACGACTTTTTGGCCCTGAAAAATATGCCTCCAAGTGGGGGGTAGTCTTATACGGCGAGTATATAATAAACTCTGTATTTTTTAGTGGAAATGTTAGGGGGTCGTCTTATACGCCCAGTCTCTTATACGCCGGCAAATACGTATTTTTCAGGGCCAAAAAATCGTCTTATACGCCGGCAAATACGGTACATACCCTTGACTGGAATCGAACCTGTGATCTTTTAGTCCGCAGGCCAACGCTCTATCCACAGAGCCAAACTGGCTTTGGCTGTATATTTCTTTTTTCTAGTGTCATTTTATGTTATAAACAATCTCATTTATTTGAGAACCAATATCTTAGTTTTCATATTCAGTCTTTTCAAAGCAAATACAGTGAAATTGGTGGTTCTCTTTGTAAATATTACAAAAATGTTACTAATTTTGAATTATAAATATACATTTTGAAAGTTTGATAGAGTGAAAAGAAATTATTTTTAAGTATAAAATTTTAGATTTAACATGTTTAAAATTTGTGTGTTAACTAGTTTTGGTCCTTTTTGGTTGGTTACCAGAAAGGCCCTGTTAAACGTAGTTATTAAAAAGCTAGGAAACCATAAAGGAGGTTCTAGGTTCCAAAGCAAAAGAAAAATAGCTGTTTTTATTACAAAATGTTTATATCTCTAGCATTTGAGTATCTTGGAAATTAATTATGTGAAAAAATACATACATAAAGAAAAAATATATACAAAAGTGGATCTTCCAAATGTTCTATTTGAGGGAGCGAGGTAACTGGTTATAAGATACAGATTGTGAAAGTCATAATTTTATTAGCTACATGGTTTTTTGGTAATTAGTACTTTGTAATTTCAGGAATTACAGTGACCAAAGCAGAACATGTTTTAAGACACTGATTTCTGTTAACTTCTTAGATCACACACTTGAAACATTAGCCATACTTAATACATAATTATATATATTACATGATTATTTTTCCTGTACCACTTTTGATGTAGACCAATGTTTCAATATGGACATTGGCAAATTACTTACGATTTGGCAGAGAGAATCCGAAAAATGTCATTGTAGTCATTCTTACAACTCCTTCTACATTTATTAGTAATCACTTCATTTTCTTTTAACTTCAGCTACTTTTCTTCCTTTCCTCTTACTCTTTTGAAAGTGAAATTATTCATATTTGTCTACTCATACCTTTCTCTTGACTTAGACCGATAGTTTCTTTAGTAGTCGTTAGCAGTTGTAAAACATCGTTTTTAAGATAGCTAGCTATTTAAGATAATGATTTAAGATAGCTATATATCATCTTTAAGGTAGTACATTGCTTCTTAACACAACGGTCTTTAATGGTGATGTTTTTTCCCCATAAAATTTTTTTCACTATACGATTTTATCTTGATGCCTCTTACAGAAAACAGAATATTTTCTGTTCTTATCTTACCTTCCTAAATGTGTACTCATCTTTCCAACATAAATAACACCACTTAAAAAGAGTCCTAATGATTTGATATGACTAATTATGTGTTCATAATTAGAAGACATTATTCTAGTATTAATTTCTTAAAGACCTAAATAGTTTAGCTACTCTTTTGTGTTCATTATTTTAGAGGGAGATTACTTCTGGGAGATAATAATTAAATAAAATTTAAGTATTTTATTATATATAGATAAACTTTTTTAAAAGGGGAGTTTTTGTTATTTCACCAGAATCCTGAATCTGCAGTTCTGTCAGTTAAAACTGCCTATTTTGTTTAGGACTGCCACTGGGATTGGATTGCAAGCTTTCACCCTTTCCTAGGAGGGTGAGGCCAATGGTTGATGCCCTCTGCCCTTCTCCCCCTCACAGTAGAGAGTTGGCTTTCAATCGGAGGATTTCTTGCTGAAGCTACTAAATTCTTCAGAAATCCAGTCTTGATGAATAGATTTTGGTGTTTATAATACCTGATTCGTATCTTAGAGCTGAATGGGTAGTGACTCACTTCACTGCTCCATATTAGATTCAATTCATGTGAGCAAATACTCAGTATACTGGGCTATAAGCAAGCTTTCCATCACCTGGACCTTAGATTCACTGATCATATCTTCCAGGATTTTAAGAAATGAAAAAGCTAATTAGGCATATTTGAGAAGCATTTTATTTTTCATCGCCTGGAATTTTGGTAATAGTAATTTCAAATTGTTAGCATCAAAACATAAACATATACAAAAGCATATTTGCCAGTGTTCTGTATTAGTTAATGGATATCCCATTTTGCAATTTCATCATTATTGCTGTTGTTTGTATACTTCATGAATTTTTCTATTGTAAAGCCTTAACTTTTCTCTCTGTCCCTCTTTTATTAAAAGATATACCTTTTAACTATTAGATTCATCAGAGAATTTTATTCATCAATAAAATTGATTCTTGCCCTACTATGTACATAAACATTTTGGGGAACTAAAATTTTAAATTTAACCCCCTATATTCCATCATCACAGTTTTTTATTATTGTAATTTAACCAGCATATTCATTTTGAACATTTTATTTAGTAGCATCTTCTACATTTATATCTTTATATCTTTCTATATGAAATTTCTTGGTCAGTTTCACTGAATTCTTTTCTTCTAAAGTGGGGTCATTATTTTCCTTCTCTTTGAATTCCTCGTGTCAATATATACATTTCATACATTTGTTCAAAAATGTGCTTTGAGATTTTAATATTAAAACATTGGAACCTCAATACCATATAATTTATTAATGATTGGAATTCTGTTTAAGGTAAGCTGTCCTAGACTTCATCCAAGAGCATTAAAATTATCATGTAACATGTATACCATATTATTTAAAGATACTATTTGAAGAATTGTTGGTATGTCTTTTATATGAGGTAAGGCAGAGTAGTCAATGAGAAAAGGCCTAGGATTAGAAAGTTAGAGGCAAGCTATTAACTTTGTTCATGTTTGTTTCGTCATTTTCAGGGAGTTAAATTTTGATTATCTTTATTTATAGAAAAGATTTGTTACTTCTCTTCCTGGTTTAAAAATATGTGATTTTTTTTTGCACCAGAATTATAATACTAATTGTTTATCTTAACTTCTAAGGTAGTTAGTTCATCTGTCTCTGAGCTTACACTAAAGTCAGTGGAGACTTGATGTGGAAGCCTTGTAGTTGGCAGGGGAAAACCTGCTTTGCATTAAGCACTGGTTGTGGATAAGTCTGAGAATGGCTAATTGATATGCAAGCAGTTGAAAGTTGATTATACATGCATATTCCTTCTTTTAGCTATAGTTGCAGCAGAATGTAATAATGCTTGTGAAGGACTTAAATATTGTGTAAAAAGACTCTTTATTAATTAAATTTTGGTGCTGCCATTGCAATATTTGTATATCATCTATGATTACTACCATTTTTCAGATGACTATTCATCTGATTATTTCAGGTGCTTTTTACACATTACTTGTTTTGTTGAAACATGTTGAATTATAATTTTAAAACCACACAAAATATATTGGTTAATTCCCTAGTTAAACTGCCATTTACATTTCTCTTGGAGGATATTAATCTAGTTTATTGAACTCAAATGTGTTTTACCAGAATAAGAAAACAAGGTAAGGTACTTGCTGAATGAATGAGTTAGAATCATTAATTTATTTGTCCAACTCAGATGAGTTAAGTTGCCCTTATGTATTAATGTATTATGAACACATTATTTGAGTGCATTTGCAGAATGTGGGATTTAGTATAAACTAGCGTCTGAATTATAGTGATTGTTCAGTAGTCTAAACACTGATTCTGAATGAAAATCTTGAAAATAAAGCATCCTAGTTTAAAGTATTAAAAAAATAAAAAGCTTTTCTTTTTTAAAAATTTGTTCATAAATTACCTATTTTGTTAACCTTTTATTAATCTTTTATGCACTTTAAATTAATTAAAAATATGCAAACTATTTTTTTTTTTTAGCTTGTAGTAGCTTCTTTATTACATACCCAGAATACTGATGACTTAAAGTGTCTTTAAGTTAAGTTATGGAAATAGTTAAATTACAATTACCTCTTGATTATGCCAATGGTAGGAGAAATATAGCAGCTATTGAGAAAAACAGGTTTATATCAAATTTAATGTTATGAAATTTTTCACAATAGACTTACTTTAAAAATATATAAAATTATGAAATGCTTGATGATTATCAGCTAAATAGCAACTGGTGAAGGTGGTGTAGAAACATACAAGACCAGAGCAAACTAAATGGGGGTTAAAAGTTTTCTATTAGTAAAGTGTATGTATCATTGAGAGTTGACTATGAGATTAGCTTTGAACAAATGAGTTTGGTATTTTACAAGGTTTATTTAATGTATTCTAATTACTTCTTAATTAAAAAATTACAGTGTTTAGCTCTAAGTAACAGTTTTTAAATGTAACTAGGAAATAATAGTGTCCTTTTTTCCTTTTTCTTTCATTTTCTTTTTCTCTTGTCTTCTCCTTCCCCCTCCCCCCACTTATTTTTAGGGTATGAGTATTATAGAACAATTAGATCCTGTATCTTTTAGTAATTACTTGAAGAAATACCATAATACTATATGTGGAAGACATCCCATCGGAGTGTTATTAAATGTGAGTATCCTTAAGAAGCCTTGATTTTTAATATTTGATCCTATATTTTAAAATATCTTAAATTCTTAAGGTAACTTATTAGCATTGGTTTTAGGTACATATAGTCAGTTTTTTTTTTTAGTACATTTAAGATAATTTGGGTTTCCATTGTTTTAGTTACCTGAATAAAGTTATGTCACTGGAAGATAGGATGATACTTACTTTTAAATGCAGAAAGTTATTTAGAATACAGACCCATTTTCTCTAGGTTCTCAGCCAATTCTAGTATGCTTTTTATAAATATAAACCAAAGTAACCTTTCAAGAGATGTTCTTATTGATTTCTTGGCTTTATTTAGTGTCCTAGACTCTATAAAAATAAATAGAAGATTTTGTTCTTGAACTTTAGAAATGTGTAAGTTAATAAAGCAAGACAGATGACATGTATATGTTTTTCTCTTTACAAGAATTACTATAAATGTAATTTAAGAAATGAAGGTAATAGGCAGAAGTTTTTGGTTTTTTTTAAACACAGAATGCTTCATGAATTTGTGTATCATCCTTGCTAAAGGGCCATACTAATCTGCTCTGTATTGTTCCCATTTTAGTATATGGGCTGTTGAAGTGAGCACCAGAAGTCTTGGTTAGCTGGAATTTTGAAAGTATAACATTAATATTTTCCCTACTAGAAAAAACAATATGGATTTTCTGAAAGAAAACACAAGACTTTATAAGAAAGAAGGGAGTGTACACTCAGGAACAGGAGGAGGAAGAAGTAATAATAGGCTCGATTAAAAATCCTGGTATACCTCTTGAAAATTTATATACATTTTAACCTCAGACAAAGAAAAGACTGCAACAATTCAAGATAGTAGAAGTAGCTAAGATTTGGTTTAGAGAGAAGAAAGATGCTATGAATTAATTTGTTTTTGTTTTTAAGCGGTCTTATTAAATACCAGGAGAGGTAGGGGTGGAAGATGACTGATATTTACCTAGAAGATATTTATCTAGGAGAAGTACTTTGATAGAATTAAATAAGGAATTGTCGTTTATTCCTTTTTTTTTTAAGAATATATTTTATTGATTTTTTACAGAGAGGAAGGGAGAGGGATAGAGAGTCAGGAACATTGATGAGAAAGAAACATTGATCAGCTGCCTCCTGCACACCTCCTACCGGGGATGTGTCCACAACCAAGGTCCATGCCCTTGACTGGAATCGAACCTGGGACCCCCTTAGTCCGCAGGCTGACGCTCTATCCACTGAGCCAAACCAGTTCCGGCCATTTATTCCTATTTAACATGAGGTGAAGAGGAATTCAAGAAACCAGTGATGAGTAAAAGAGATCTAGGCTCCAGCCGTGAAGTGGGCAGAGTTAAGCCACCAATGCGTTCAAAGAGCACTAACCACATCTTTCCCTTTTCAGGCTATCACGGAGCTCCAGAAGAACGGAATGAATATGAGCTTTTCCTTTTTGAATTATGCTCAGTCAAGCCAGTGCAGAAACTGGCAAGACAGTTCAGTGAGTTACGCTGCTGGAGCACTCACGGTCCACTGACGCTCTGAACCCTCAGGGATGCCGCCTGCACATACTCATGCTCTGTTCGGGGTCCCAGCCTACCCTCACCAAGATCCAGATCCTGGTTTGGGGGATTCTGAAACCTCAAACTAATAGAACTTTCTTCTCTTCTTTTTTAGTAGGTGTAGTCCTTCCTTAATTTCAACTCATTAAAAAATGCTTTATAGTTTAGGGCAGTGGAAGGAAGGCTGGCATCAAATATTTGGATCAAAGAAGATGGCAATGTAATGGGCCAGTTGTGGCAGTGTTTTGAAAGTAACGCGTAAAGCATTTACCATATCCTAAATTTGCACTCTTTGCAGACTTGTGCACATATATTCCGCTTTCAGAATAGTTTTGCAAATTGTACACAGACAAAAAAGGTGGAAGCTTTTTAATAAAGAAATTGCATTTATAAATGATCTGTATTAGAATATAATAATTCTCCAGTTATAGTCAATTACTACCCGTGTTGTACAACAGATACCTTCTATTTTAGTTGCTAATAAAGGGCTACACAACTCAAAATAGTCTGATTTAAACTTATTGCTCTGTGGTATATATGAAATTTGTTTTATATTAATTCATCTCAATTTTTATGTTAAAAGTGATAAACTTCAGTTCTTATATAAAAATAAGTTAGGATGTATTTTATATTTTGCATATATATGTGATTTTTTAAATCACAGATATTAGAATTATATTTTAAAATTAGCTTTTTAAATTACAGTTTCTTTTCATGTGTGTGACATCACTTTGTGTCATTACTATATTGTATATTCAAGATTGATAAAAGAACTTAGATGTAGTCCTTTCCTCCAAAGATAGTGTTTGATAGGTAGTAGTCTGCAAATGAGGAAACATTGAAGAGTGTTCTTAGAGTTTTTCAAATCATTGCAGACCAGAGACTGCTGCTATGCTTTTTTAGTGCTTTAAGCACTTGACTTGAATTTTTAGCAAGACATCATTAACTAACAATAACAACAAAAAGCCACTGGATTTTTTTATAGTTCTAAAATATTTTTTCATGACTTTCGGTGCGGCTCTTCCAACTAAAATAATGGTATGGTGTTGTATTTCTTCCTTGAGCATAGAGCAATTCTAGTCACAGTGGGAAAAAATGTAATTCCGTTAGTTAATTATTGTCCTCCATGCATGTACTAGATTATACCTATTTTAATCTAACAGGAGTATCTTCATTACATTGGAGAACATTTATATCTTCAATGTTATACAAGAATAGCACAATTTTTAGATGCCTTGCACCAATTTTATTTAAAAATTGCATTTCTTATTTACTAAATATCAACTTTCTATACACAAAAAATTGAGATAAAATAATGCTGCTTTTGGATTAAAAATTACCCACCTAAACATGTGTGGAAATTATACTCTAACATATTTCTGATTTATTTCCCATCATTTAGATACATTTTTAAGTGCTATAAATATTTATTCCTTATTTACTATATAGAATGTAAAATTTTCAAAATTGACTATGGAATGAATTTTTAATATTTTCTGAGTATAAAACTAATACATGACTATTATGGAAAATGTAGAAAATACTTAAAAGTTGTCTGCAATTTCACTATCCAGAGATAATACTGTTAAAATTTTTTTGTATTTTCTTTCAGTCTTTGTCTATGCTATTTATATGTATGAGTGTGTACATGTGATTGTGTGTGTGCATAATAACAATATTGAGATTATACTGACCATATAGTTGTATCCTACTTTTATAACAAGATCATAAGTCCTTCCCCATATCTTTGAAAATGTAATTTTTAAAAATGACTGCCCAATATTCTGTTAATGAATATACCATAATTGAACCCATTCTCTCTTTGGATATTAGATTGTTTCTAATATTTCAAAAGTATAAATAATAACAGATGGACATCTTTGTATGTGAAATTTGAACTCTATATTAGACTAGTTCTTTAGGGTATATTCATGGAAATGGGATAACTGGTTTAGATGCTGAGAACTTTTTAGGCTCTTTAAAATATGATAAAATTACCCTTCAGAAAATTTGTGCCAAATTAGCAATCTAGGAGTACTCACACTGCTTGACTATTGTTTTTTATTTTTTAAATCTTTGACAGTTTGTTAAGCAAATATTTGTTTGTTCTTTTGATCATTCTAATTAATGAATGGCTTTACAATGAATCAGTTTTTTCCTTCTGTAATGTTATAGTTGATTGTTTAATAAAAAACACAAGAGGGTTGCTAGGTTGAGTGGGTAGTAGCGTTATTAGTATGTTTACTGTACATTAAAACTCTAGAATATTTTATCATCATCCCTTTCCTCGATATGAGCATGCCTTTCATGCTCAGTCATTAAGTAGAAAGAGTCCCAAACTGATAGTTGAGTGTTGGGTTCTAGTTCTGCCTCTGCTACTAATTAATTCTCTCACCATAGATATTTCATGTTGTATCAAAACATTCTCACCTGTAAAACATGGAGGTGATCTCGTAAGCACTTTGCAGTTTCAAAGTTCTTTAATGTTGTGATTTTACTCTTTAGAGATTCTAGTGTCACACATGTTTAAAGCTACATGATTGAATTATATTAGAATTATTATCTTTTCCTTCTAACTCTACATGAAAATGAAAGTCATTTTTAATAGAAAAGGAAAATTTATATGTATTATTAATGTGGTTAATATTACCTACATTGTTGAACTTAAGCTTTTCTACTTTAAGTGCCTTTAGCAGTGTTTTGTATTTGAAATCTAAAATGTAAAGGAAATTATTATGCAGTTTTATATAGTTTCTTTATTTTTTACTTCGAGTTATTTGCAACTTTTTTTTTAAACCTTAGATTACACAGAGCAGTGTATTCATGGATTCTTCACTATTTCACTAGTGAGTTCTTGAGAAATGTATGTTAAAAGATTAGCTCAGTGAGCAGGTAAGTAAATTCTTCATGTTGGGTGGGCAACAGTCTTTATACAGAGTAGATAAAGGACTATTCAGACAGTCCAGTGTTTATATTTTGATGTTTTTAAAATATGGATGGTACAGGCATCTGGAGTTGATTAATGGTTATTGGTGTAAATCTCAAACATTTTCTTTGGTAGCAAATAGTTCATTACCCTAGAGTAGAGGTTGGCAAATGCTTTTGGTAAAGGTTCATATAGTAAATATTTTGGTTTTGCAGGCCAAACAATCTCTGTTTTATTTATTTACCTTTGTAATTATAATACAAAAGCAGCCATAGACCATGTGTTCCACTAAGCCCAAAAGACACTGAGCTGGATTTGGTCCGTGGCTGGTAGTTTGATGTCCCCTGTCCTAGATGGTGTAGTTCACTTGTAGTTCAGATTATTGGCTAGTAATTTAAACTACAACAAATGGTTAATTAGATGTAGGTTAGTTTGCTAATGTTATTTAGAATTATAAAGGTAAGTGGGAAGTGGGTAAGGGAAGATAGGAACTCTTAGGAACTCCTGTTATAAACACTTTGAAACCCTTTTATTTGCTGGAGCCCACTGGAGGTTTGCTTAGCTGCCATAAATTGAGTCATGAGTGGGATTTGTGATTGGTTGTTGCAAATTATATAAAATTTTCCAACCACTTGATTACCTAGATCAGTGTTTCCCAAACTTTTGACATATGTGTACCCCTTCTATAATTTTCATAATGCTGAGTACCCCTCATCAAAAAAAAGAGAAAGGATGTATTTTAATAACAATCAAAGTATATTTATTCTTTTTTTGGTACATACACAAAATAATAATAAATGAAAAATAAAATTATTCATAATAAAATATGAATAAAAGTTATAAATAACATTTATTTGCACACTGGACCATCTCATGCCTCACAGACTGTCTTGACTTGACTCATGAGAACGTAGAATTAGGCGCAGCTAAGCACGGTGCAGTGCATATCCCCACCAAACTCCGGTGCAACGTCTACCCCTACCAAACTCTTCCCGTACCCCTGGGGGTACACGTACCACACTTTGGGAAACACTGACCTAGATGGTAGTAAAGAATGGATAAAAAAAAAAAGAATGGATCAGATGAACCTTTTTACCTGAGTATTTTAGGACACTAGACCAATAATTTAAGAGAGATTGTGAAATGTGAGACTGTTTGCCATGTAAAGACTTCTGTTAACATCACTTACACCTTCCTCTCTCTCCAATATTTAGGAAGGACATAAACTCAGAATAAAAGTTATTTAACCTGGAAAATTTAAGTCAATGGAAGAATTATTACACTGTTCTTTTCTCATTTACTCTAGATCACTGAAAACTTCAAGTATCAGTCCATAGATTGGCAGTTGGGAAGTGCCGTGATATAGTTGCTGAAAGACCTCATGTAGTTATAAAACTATTATTAATCAAGAGATGTAATAAACTAAATGTGCTCTGATATTTAGACTGAAACCTTTACATTATTTGTTAAATGGTATGTGCCACACGTTTAGAGGGACATTAAATGTTTAGCAACCAGAATGGGAAAGGCCTGAGTGGTGTGGTAAGTGGGATGCAGTCCAAGAAATTGGCGATATTTATTTTGGAGAAGATAAGATTTGAGCAACTGCCATATGTAAGAAGGAATAGGATTACTATGTGTTGTTATTGATGGGAAAATTAATTTTAAGAAATGAAAGTTTCTGGTTCCATATTAATGTTCTGTCTGAGGATTTCTAAATGAAAAGTGGCTTTGTCCTCATATAAAATCATTGGAAGTATTCAAACAAAAGCTAGGTCTGGGTTCTAAAGTAGAATCCCTGTACTCTCAGCCTCAGCATCACCTGGATATGTTATGGTATAGATCTAAAATTATGGGTCACCAAGCTGAAAAAAACCCCTATAATTAGTATAAGTAAAATGAAACATATTTCATTTGTATAAAACTCCTAAAGGAAGTCATTTTTAAGTAAAAATTGATTTTGATAATTTAACTCTAACTTTTGACACACATTACAACTTGATAAGATGATTGCTATCTAATTGTTAGTGGTGGAACATTGGACCCTTAGGATATTTAATGTACTTTTGTTTAGTTACAACATTTGAATATAAGGTAGAGTTCTGCCATTTACTAAAATAATTTAAGTTGTCTTTGAATAAGTGACCTATCTTTATTAAACAGATTCTTTTTGAATCTAAAACAGCCATGTCATTAACAGAAAAAATGGGGAGCTTGTTCTTTTTATACCTGTTAATGTCAAAATGGTAGAAGAGGAATGAGCAGTAGCTGGAGATAACTTTTCCTCTATGCTCTTCCTCTCCTCCTACCTGCGAGTAGAGCTGAGTGGCATGTCACAGTGCCATCATTTGGTAAAGGTGCCCTCAAGCAATGCCTTTAATAGTCATTCTTGTGGATGGATTTAGCCAACCTATCATGGGTTCATTGATATAGTCTGCTTGTTGTGTACTGTGTGAAAAATTTTAGGGTTTTAGGTCTGACATTTGTCCAAGGGTTCTACAGTGATCCCAGAGTGGTTTGTACCCACATTTATTCTGTGTGTGTGTGTGTGTGTGTGTGTGTGTATGTGTGTGTGTATGTGTGTGTTTAATTCTAATATAAGATTTTGGCCAATCACCCTATAAAAACAAAAAATTAAAAGCCAGTTCTGATTTTGAAAGCCATAATGTAATGCAATTGGTTTTTCATATAAAATCATTGGAAGTATTCAAACAAAATAATTGTAAATTATGTTCAAATACATATTTTATACTGTAAAGTAAGGTTTGTAACTTTACTAGATATACTAGGCATATTTTTTTTCTGTCCTAATATTAAAACCAAAGAGAATACAAATATCATTATTGAGAAGCTATTGAGGGTCAAGTGTTTTAGACTATGAATATGACCTGAGTTCTGGTTTTTAAATCTGCCAATGTAAATTTCTGGAAAATATTTTAATTTTTTTGACCATGATATTCTCTGAATTACTTACTGAATGTGATGTTATATCCATTTAAGTAAAAAGTATTAAAAAGATGAAAACTAAATAAATAGAATGATATGACACTGAGTTGTATGAATTTTTAAAAATTAAATATTTAGACTCAAACTAGATCTAATAAGAGTATCTTTAACTTAATTTTATAAATGGAAATTTTTATGTTTTTTTTTCCATTTAAAATTTACTCATTTGAATCTAGCACATAATAGATATTTAGTTGGTGTTCAATTTTGATGAATTTTAAAGGAAGGATGGCAAAAAGCCATCTTTATATGGAGTGTTTTCTAAAGGACAGGAAAGCATAAACCTTTTAATTGGAAGCACTTTTTAATTGGCTCCCCCATTTTCAGTGTTTAATTGTAGAAACCAAGTTCCTTACTAATTTAAAAAGATGGTAGAATTTAATATACCTCTGGTCTTTGTAATGCCAAAGGAAATGAATGGTAATGTAAGTGATCCGGTAATTTGAAACCATTGGCCCATGATTCTTAGCTCATATGTTGCAATATCCTATGGTGTTTACTGTTGTTTAAAAGTGATTAATTAAGATGTGCTTTTTGCTGCTTGCCCTTGTCCAGCCAAATCCCAAGTAGAGAGAGAGATGCTAGGAACTTAGCACTGGAATCCATTTTCAGCTTTGCCTGAGAGTTGCTACTGAGTTGCTAAAATAAATCACTGCTGTTTTCTAGAGGAGCTAATTGCTTTATTTATATGGGTTAGAATTGAATACTGTGACTCCTAAGGGCCTTTTACCTTTGATGTTTTATAACCATAATAAAAATATCTTATTATTTAATACTTTGTACTTTTAATTTAAAATGCTTCACAACTTTTTCTTTCCTCTTAATTTAAGCAATAACTAAGTCAGACATTATTATCTTATTTTTACTGATGGAGAACTTAGGCCCATACAAATAACATGACTTACCTAAGCTCACATGGCTAGTTAGTATTAGAACTAGGATAAGAATTCAGCTCTTCTAATCTTCAGGCCTGTGTGCTACAAATACTATATGCTGTATTATTATTCTGTGTTTTATTTTTTGAGCTGGCTGTTTGAGGTACCATATTGAATTGAATAGTAATAGGGCTTTGCAACTTCAATAAAAATGGGAATCATTCATGTAAATGTCTATTTTGATTAATTCAGACAAAAATAGATTGTGTGTGTGTGTGTGTGTGTGTGTGTGTGTGTGTGTGTGTTGAAATACTCCTAAAGATTCTGCAGACTTCCATTTTCTTTGCTGGGAGGTTTACTTTTAGACCTTAAAATTATGTTCTATCGCTTGCATCATTAAAATGCACTGCTTCTTTGTAATGGAACAGTGAGTAAAATGAAATTTAAGTTATTTGGTCTGTGAGTCTTACTAATGGTGAGACTTCGCAGCAGACAAGACTCACCATTCGTGTCCATACATAAATTGTGCTGCAGCTCCTGTGCCTTTGCCTTGGATGCTCTCGCCTGCACACAGGGCAGAGTGGAAGTGCTAGGAAGATAATCCCCTGGAGCCAGCCCTCAGCCAGTGATGGATGGGAGTGTTGGAGGGTAATAATTCCAGCTTTCTCGCCTGCTGCTAATACTCTGAGGCATGTTTCACATGTCTCCTCGGATTTCCAGTGGGACTGTATCTCATTGTTCACAGCAGGGCAATTTTCTTTTTAAATCTTTGTTGTTCATATTATTACAATTGTTCCTCTTTTCCCCCCCATAGCTCCCCTCCACCTGGTTCCCACCCCACCCTCTGCCCTTACCCTCCCCACTGTCCTCATCCATAGGTGTATGATTTTTGTCCAGTCTCTTCTCTTCTCTCACCCCCACACCCCTTCCCTTCCTCACAAGAATTGTCAGTCCACTCCCTTTCTATGCCCCCGATTCTATTATATTCACCAGTTTATTCTGTTCATCAGATTTCCATTCACTTGATTTTTAGATTCACTTGTTGATATGTATTTGTTCATAATTTTTATCTTTACCTTTTTCTTCTTATTATTTTTTTTGTCTTTTTTCTACTTCCTCTTCTGAAAGAATACCTTTCAGCATTTCATATAATACTGGTTTGGCAGTGATGAACTCCATTTCTTTCACTTGTGACCTGTTTGTTTCTGCATTTTGGCTGCTTCCCTGAGTTGATAGAGTGGCTTTGTGTGCTAGGTGTCCTATAAGGCCCAGTGGCTCAGCCTCCCCAGTTACCTGAGGTGGACACTCTTGGTGCTCCCCTTTGTGGGCTGTGTGCACAGTCTTGTTATAGTTAAGCCTTGATTGATGTTGGTATCACTGGGAGGAATTGACCTATGTCTACGCTGGGAGAACTTCTGTGCTGGAGATACTCTTATGAGACAAGACTTGCTTCAGTGGGGCTTTGGTGCTCACTGAGTCTGCCACCTCAGTGTGTCTGTCCCTTACGGATCTGAGGAGTTGTAAACTGGATGGTCCTACTCTGACACCTGGGTATACTGGCTCTTGGATCTCCAAGGGGGTGCTAATTTAGTCTCTGCCTGAGGCCACCCAGCAGGAGCTACAGAGAGAGCTTCAGATTCCTCTTTTTTGTTTGGGTTTTGGAGGTGCCCAGATGAGGCCCAGTGTGAATCAGTGCACACTGCTGCGGGGCCTTGGGCCTTCTTTTGGATGTTCTGGGTCTCACTGATGCTGCTGCAGTTTGTTAGATTAGTTTAAAATTAATATGCAAAAACCTCTGCTTGGATGGCGAGGAGTCTCAGGGCGGAGCAACCAGCAATGGCTTGGTGGGGCCGGATCTCAGGGCGTAGCAAACAGCTATGGCTTCCCATCAGCCTTGCCCAAAGAGGCCCCCTGGGTCTCAGTGTCCCACTGTAATCGCTGCAAGCACCTCTGAGGGAAAGCTGCCCTCAAGTTTTGCCCACTGCCAGGCAGTCCAGTTTCTCCCCATTTGAGTCTGGGTCCCTAGAGTCTTGCCTAGAACTAGAGTTCAGAGGTCAGGAACTTTTGCCTCCCTCCCGACTGAGAAAGCCAGCTGTGTACTCAGTTGCCTGCTCTCTCCGCGCATGGGCCTCCATATCTCTGCCTCCCATAGCACCTATGAGTCTCAGTGTGTTTTACTCTTTCTCGTTGTAGAATTTCCACTCAGCCAGCCTTTCTTATGGTTCTGGATGTCTGTTTTATCTTTGTTTGTAGTTTTGAAATTGTTGTGGTGTTTACCTATGCCCCCATCTTGGTTTCTCCCACAGCAGGAAATATTTTTAAAAATTTTTCTACCTGTCTCCTTCCCATTCCTTTATTAATCTTCCCTGGAATTACCTCCCAAATGAGCTTCTTATCTTTGAATCCTTATCAGAGTCTGTTTCTGGGACAAACTAAACCAGGTTTGATTTGGGAAGTAAGTGATTACTAGTCTGCTTATTAGATATGAAAGATTTTTTAAAAATTTATTAAGGTATTATATGTGTACATAGCTTACCATTGCCCCCCCTCCCCAACCTCCCATTCATGCCCTCCCTCCCCAGAGTTCTGTGTTCATTGGTTGTACTTATATGCATGCATACCAGTCCTTTGGTTGTTCTCTTATGTCCGAAAGATTTTTTTTTTAAAGAGAATTATTTTGGACAACATCTAAAACAAATATATCAATCTGACTTTTAATTTGTAATTATAATCACATCCATGTTAAATTTAATTTTCTTAGCTTCATTTCATAACAAAGGAAATATTTAAGGCCAAAAATCTAAAGTAAAAATGCAAGGTAAAAATATGAAAATCTTTGTATCTTATCTATTTTTCTTCTACCAAAGGTTTTGGCTAATTATCCAAATGAATTAAGAAGGACACAGGGATATTTTGGTAGAAATTTAGTTAACATGGAATTTAGTTGAAGCGAAATTATAGATTATTTTCTAATTTATTCCAACTTGCTCATTTTTTTTTTAAAACCAGGACTTGCTTATTTATAATCAGAGACCAGGATTAGCTTTTCCTAACATTGACTATAAGAATAAATAATTTCCCCAAAGATTTTTCTGTGATTTTTGTTAAATCAAGTTCTTTTTGTGTCTTAAGGATTAAGGAATATGGAGTTTATAAATTGAATAAACTTTAAATTTAGTGCATTGCAAGTTCTTTTGTATCTTGTTTTGAATTAGAAATACTGGTTTTTATACGTTATTGTTTTAAAGGTGTGGGAAATTAATACTCACGTTAGGCACACGTTATCAGTCTCCTTTGTGTTCCCAATACAATTGTGATTTATGTGCCTGATTAGATTTATTGATTAGATTTCTGAGATAGAATGTAGATGAATTTAAGCGAGTTTATAGTTCTGTTTATAGAGCCACCTTAGATTATCATGTACAAATATTTTCCCACAGGTAAAAAGCAAAGCATTTAAAGATTCTAAAGTAATATCTTGAACTTCTCTAATTTCTTAAGCAAAATTACCAGAGTGTATGCAGTGTTTTCTCCAGTGTAGTTGCCTTGTGGTTCCTTTAGATTCTGCCATGTTCTTTTGAATATAAGGCAGGACATTTCTTGACCTTTGAGGTTGTATTTGTCTGTTAAAAATGGTCAAATGTCACTTGGGTGATTAGATTGGATAATATGGCTTAGGGGAAAATATATTAGTTATAGAGGAATGAGTCTGCCTTTCTCCTGAGATATTAAGCTGCTTTAAGTGGAAATTCTCCCAAATCTCCAGTGGTGGTATATAGGAATTAACATATAGTCTGTTTAAGTAAATATTCATTTGTAAATACAAGTTATGTTACTTCAAAAAAGCTATACTTTTTAGGCATATTACATCCAAATAAAACTACCTAATTTATTACTGAAGTCAAGGCTTTTGGCATTTCAGGTACCTCATTGTGATAGATTGGAAATCTAGTGTAAGAATGATTTTAAAAAATGTGTCAAGAAAGCTGGCCCATTTTCTGAACAAAGAATACTTTTCTGTAAGGAATGTTAGACAAAGTGATTAAAAATCAGGGATGTCTTTTTAAAGTCTTTACTGGAAGCTGACTTCTTGTGTTAAATGTGGACAATCTCATGATAACTTGATGTAAAACAAGCTTGAAAAATTATCTTTTTTTAAAGCTTACATATTTTTTATCACCGGTAGGCCACTTGCAATTCCTTTGTCCCAAATATTAAAGTACAACTTGGCCTTTTTAACATTTAAAAATGACTTTTGCCTCTTATTCATGTTAAGTACTTGTACTGGACAATGTATTTCTGGATGTTTGTTAACTTGCTGTCTCTTAAAAGATTAGTCAATTCCTGGAAGTTCTTGGTACATGTTTTATCATTTACAAAATTTCAATTAAAAATACCTCCATAATTGCCACAGGTAATTTTATAATTTCTGGTTCCCATCATTGTTTTTGTGTTAGGAAAAATATTGTACCTCTCAGAACCTGACTTACAATTTTGCTGTTTTAAAAATTGTCACACTTATTATCTTAAAGTAATTTTTAACTAAATGTTTACATTATCGAATGGGGATAGTTCAACTAATTGTTAGTACTACACAGGCTGAAATTTACTCAAGGTGTTTTGCATAGAATTTATGATTGAATCTCTAAAGCATATCAGTTTCCACTTCAGATATTTATAGCAGAGTTAATAGGTTCAAAATTGTTTGATTTTGCCCTCTGGCTGGGTTGGATCATCATCCTGTGCACAGAAAGGTTGCCCCATAGATTCCCAGTCAGGGCACATGCCTAGGTTGCTGGTTTGATCCCCAGTGGGGGGCATGCTGTTCGATTTTTCACTCTTATATCCATGTTTCTCCTTCCTCTCTCTCTCGTCTCTCAAATCAATAAAATCAAACAATCCTTAGGCGAGGATCTAAAATTTGTTTGATTGTAATTTATATATTAAGTGTAATGTAGAGATTTTGCATTAAGTTATTTTTTAATTCCACATTTGTTTATGCTTATTTTTTTAAATGGAGATTTAAATAATTTGTTAGATAATAGAAATGTTGGTAATTATATAATACTCAAATCATTACTAGTTTATTAATTCAAAGGAACTTTGGGTCAGTGCATGGTAATAACTTTTATATGGTACAACTACATTTCCTTTGTCTATTCTTAAAATTTTACCTCTTGAAGTGAAGAGGTAATAATTTTAGTTTTCTGTTACCAATTCATCTGATTGAAGTTACTCTGTTATAAAATAGCTTAGAGAAATATATTTTAGGAGAAATTTTATAGTAATTTCAATATTACCTGGTAACAACACTTTTCTGGTTAGAATCTTTTAGTTTTCCTTGTTAGTTTCTACACTGTTATTTTGAGCTCCCTCTAGGGAAACTAGACATTTGGAAGTGGAATTATGTTCACTGAGTTTTAGTCTTTCTGCTTAAGATGCATAGTACTGTGATAAGACATGTATGTTACTTCCCTCTCTTATGAGAGCTTACAGCACTTAATATTCTTTTAAAAATATATTTTATTGATACTTTACAGAGAGGAAGGGAGAGAGATAGAGAGCTAGAAACGTCGATGAGAGAGAAACATGGACCAGCTGCCTCTTGCATGATGTGCCCACAACCAAGGTACATGCCCTTGACCGGAATCAAACCCGGGACCTTTCAGTCTGCAGACCGACACTCTACCACTGAGCCACACCGGTTTCCGCGCACTTAATATTCTTAAAGAATAAACCTTTTCCAAGTGCTGTACTTATTAACAGATCAGCCCAGAACACCCTCAAGAAAATAACAGATTGTGTAGCAAAATAGAGATATTGAGTTTTTGAGCATAGATTTTGTCATGTCCAAAGAAATGAGTTTTCAAAGGAAGATAATGAGGCTTATAAGAGAAACATGAATAGTCAATATTTTAATTTAAAAATCAATTGAAGACAAATTAAAGTGATTATTCCTAGGAAAAAGATAATGTATGCTTTCATTCTATTCTATTTTTTTTTTAAAGAACTAAAGCAGTAAATGCCAAGATTTACCTGGTTCCTATTCACCTTTAGTTCATTGGCACCTTCCCTCTTGTAGTTCATTGACACAGGTAATTATACAGTGGTATTAGTGGTTTAATTCTATAAGCTTATTATCTCCTGACATTTAAAAAGACAGTTCCTCTAAATTAAAGACACTGCTGTGGTGGGAAGAGACCCAGACCTGTGCCCGTTTCCCTTTCCTCTTTGTCGTATCCCCACCCCCACCCCAATGTTAAAGACAACAGAAGCCCATTTTGCAGTCTCAAGTAGGCGTCTTGTGCCTGGGAGAAAGTTCTTCAAGGTCGCTCTGAACCTCTGGCTCCTGGCTGAGGGCAGTCTTCATTCCTTGGTAGGCTTTCCCATGGCTTTTGTTTTTGTTTTTGTTTTTTTGTTATGGAAACGAGCTCAGGAGATCTAATATCCTTCACACACCAACTCCATGTTTGCTTGCAGGGATCGTATTGGGCATGTTCCCCTTGTAGTGGTGTTCCAGGATGCGTTATGCCACCCCCCCCTCCCCCAAACACCAATTCTTGCACCCCCTAACATAGCCAGTCTCCTTCTTGCCCTTCTTTCACCTCCTTTTCTGTTTCTCCATTCCCCTTCGTTGAAACAAATCAGGGTGTGTATGCAATTACTGTATTTCTTAACGAGCACTTATAATGTTAGCATTATCTTCTAACAGGGCAGCTCTACTGTTAATCATACGGCTCTAGTTCCGTGTCCTGAATGCCAGTGTCCATTTAGGGAGCCTTGAAGTGTATGGGACATAAGGAAAAGGGTGAAGGGAAGAAATGACTATAATGGTAATGGGCTTCTTTGCTTATGATAAGTAATGTTTTAATCTTTTGCCAAATGAAAAAAATATTTTAAAAAGGGAAAATCATTTTTATGTAAATGTTTATAAACATGTATGTAAATATGTTGTTTACATTACCTTCAAAAATCATTAATAAAATGGATTTTTAGTTTTTTTCTGGAATGGGGTTCCTTTGTGTTTAGGAGGACAAATTGATTTTAAACAACACAATTTGAGTTTATCACATGATCTTAAGAAGGGATAAATGTTTTTCTGTTTTATAGTCATTTAAATGTTTTTTTCCTTTTATTTAAGAAAGAATGTTATTGATTTCTTTTTTTATTCAGGTAGAAAACAAAATGGTATTTACATAGTGAAATGATCACTACAATAAGTCTAATTAACATCTATCACTGCATATAGTTAGAATTTTTTTTCATGTGATGAGGATTTTTAAAATTTACTCTCAGCAGTTTTAAATATGCAATACAGTATTATTTTCTATTGCCACCATACTGTATATTACATCTCCATGACTTTATAACTGGAAGCTTATACCACATCTTTATACATTTATCTATTAATAGACACTTAGATTGTTTTTGTATCTTGGAGATTGTAAATAATGCTGTAGTGAACATGGTGAAAATACCTTTTAAGTTAGTGTTTTCATTTCCTTTGTATAAATAGCCAGAAATTGGTCCATTCTGTTTTCCACAGTAGCTACATCAATTTTCATTCCCACTAACAATGCATAAGGGTTCCCTTTTCTCCACATCCTCTCCAACACTTGTTATTTCTTACCTTTTTGATAATAGCTACTCCAACAGGTGCAAGGTGATAATCTCAGTTTTGTTTTGATTTGCATTTTCCTGATTAGTGAGGTTGAGCATTTCTTTGTGTACCTGTTAGCCACCTGTATGTTTTCTTTGAAAAAAATATTAAAGTCTGCTCATTTTTCAGATTATCTTTTTGAGTTGTGAGTGGTTTTTAAAAATATATTTTGTTTTTTTACAGAGAGGAAGGGAGAGGGAGAGAGAATTCGAATCATCGATGAGAGAGAGACATCAATCAGCTGCCTCCTGCACACCCGCCACTGGGGATGTGCCCACGACCAAGATACATGTCCTTGACCGGAATCGAACCTGGGACCCTTGAGTCCTCAGGCCAATGCTCTATCCACTGAGCCCAACCGGTTAGGGCTGTATGCGATTTTATGTATGTTTTATATTAGCTCCTTAGCAGATGTATGGTTTGTGAGTATTTTCTCCCATTCGTTAGGTTGCCTTTTCATTTTGTTGATTTCATTTGCTGCACAGAAGCTTTTTAATTTGATGTAGTCTCACTTGTTTATTTACAGATTATTTATTTTTGTTACCTTTGCTTTTATAGTGAGATCCAAAAAGTCATCGCCAAGGCTGATGTCAGGGAGCTAACCACCTATGCTTTCTTTTTGGAGTTTATGGTTTTACTTTCACAGTCAAGTCTTTAATCCATTTTGAATTAATTTTTGTGCAATACAGTGGTCCAGTGTCATGCCTGTGTTGGTTTCTGTGCATTAGATGAATTGACCACCTCCCAGTCTTGAAGGAATGGCCTTGTTTAGGAGATGAACCTTGTCTTTCTGCCCTGCTCCAGCTCTGGTTTCTCTCAAACGTTTGTGATTGTCCAAGCGACCAATTCTATTTTAGTTTGAGGATATGTCAAGACCTGTCAGTGTCCCGAAGGGGAGGATCTCAGTAGGCACCTGGCTTTTCAGGCTGATGGAAGGGCAGATAGGGAGCAGCTTTTAAAGTATGCAAATGTCTACAGTCCTGCCGGGCTGCAGGTGTAAGCCCTGCTGGCCACCAGACCAGCACAAAACACTCGTTTTGGGGAGATGATGGCTAACTAGCAAGGGAGGGTGCAAAGATGGCATCCCTCGGCCAGTTTCCTGGGAGCCGTTCTGTGGCCTGTGGGTGCGTGGCTCACCTCAGGCCTAAGCTCCAGGACAAGTAAATGGGCCTGTTTCTCAGGAAGACAGGTGTATTTGTCTCCTCTCCTGCAGTGCCCTGGGGGTGTTGTCGGCCAAGAACTGTTTCCTATTACAGACAGTCCTGTGGGACCCAGGGACGTGAGCTGTGCGGTCCACCGAAGCCAGAAGAGCACCCCTGGGTGGCAGCCTCCCCATTGGGAGATTCTGGCACTTGGGGGTGGGGCAGAGGAGAGCTGAAGGTAGTGTCCGAGGTCACCACCCTGTGTTGTATCCTATCAGGCTCCTGCCCCTCTGGCCTGTGCTTCTAGATTAGCAAATGGAACCCTTGCACATGAAGTCTGGGCACTTCTCACTGGCTGTTTCTGCCCAGGGTGCTGGCCCTTTAAGAGCGGCTTCTTAGTTTGCCTTAGCCCTTTGGTCTCAGGATGCCATCCCCATGGTTTTCTAAGCCAGATTTATTTTTATTTTTTTTATTTTGGTGAGGCTCCTCTCTCAGGAGGGATCTGAGACATAGCCACCACACACACAGCAAGGCACATTATAATCAAACTGCTGAAAGTCATTGATGCAAAGAAAATTTATACCAGAGGGAATGGCGGAAATAAGTACAGACAGACAAAGGAAAATGACAACTGATTTACCAGGAACTATGCAGGCTATAACACAACGGAAGGATGTCTGTCTTTAAAGTACTAAGGGAGAAAAAATTGTAAACACAAAGTGTTTGACCCGAAAACAGGCTGTTTAAAATTGAAGTTAAACACAGACAAAAGGTGAGACAATCCGTTGTCAGTAGACCAGTACTACAAGAAAAGTAAGTTTTCCCAGCAGAAAAAATAGCAGGTGGAAATTTGAATCCACACAAAGAAGAGACTGTGAGAAATGGTAAATACAAAGGATGTTTTTCTCATTTTCAACCTTAAAAAATTGAAGAAAAAATAATGCATTTGGTATTCATAGCATATATAAAAAGTAAAATTCAAGAACTATTAAAGTGTGAGTAGGGAATGGGAAGTATGCATTGTAAGGGTCTTACAGTATATGTGAAGTGGTAAAATGTCTCTTGAAGATAGACTGTATATTGTAAATTAGCAATTACTAAGAATAACAAAACAAGCAGGTAGTTAGCAATAATGAAAATAATTAAAACAAACAAACCCTACAGTGAACCAAAACAAAATCAGGATAAGAGGAAAGTATCAAAGAACAGATGAGACAAATAGAAAAAAACTATAAAAAATGCAGTTTACATGAATAATTATATTAAATGGAAATGGTCCAAACACCACAACTGAAAGTAGATAGACAGATTGGATAAAAAAGCAAGACCCAATTTTATGTAAGCAGCAATCCAGAGAAACAGAAGTGTCTGTGTTAGTCATGTAAAATATACTTCTGATCAGCAAATGTTACCATGGGTGACCAGGGACATTTCATGATGATGACCCGTTTATTCATCAAGAGAAAATAAGGATCTTAATTCTGTTGTACCTAATAAAGTCAAAATACAAAAGTAAAAGACTGATAAAATGGGAAGGGGAAGTTGACAAATTCACAAGCACAGTTGGATATTTCAGAAGAACTTTCATAACGACGGCATGAGTTGAGAGAAAATGAGTAAGGATGTAGAACACCTGAACAATGTTATTATCCAAATAAAACTAATTGGTAGAATGTCTTGTCTTTTAAGCCCACGTGGGACCATCACAGGTTCCCCATGTGCCGGGCAAGGACAGAAGCCTCACTAAAACTAAGAAGGTTGAAATTATTCAAGGTATTTTCTCTGACCCGCTATATATTAGCCCCTGGAAGCAGGAAGTAAAAACTATTGCAGAAGAACCATTCTAAAAGTATTTAGACAGGCTCTTTTCAGGTTTAATTATAGATTTAAGTCCAAAGTCTAAACGCAGGCTGACCCAAAAAGGAAGCCTCGAGAGCAGACAGTTATGCTTGGTCAAACAGGGAAAAGCCTGACACAGCTTGTTCCTTACCCACCGACCGTTCTGCTCCCACTGCATGAACAGAGCTGGTGGTCTTTGTCAGATGGGGAACAATGGGACAGTGAAGGGAGAAGACAAAGGGACGTACAAGTTCTTAAAAGTCCTTGGGGAGAGGCACTGCCACACCCGGGACCATGTTCTCTGAGAGAAGCCACGCAGCTCACTTGGGGGTTGTACTCGCAACCAAAACCTTAGCAGCAGTTGCTAAGCAACTGTACTCAAACACCTGTACGTCCTACGTGACAGGTGCATAGAAAATAACTTTAGAAAAGAAATAACAGATTCTCAGTCTCATTAATGTATTCAGCATGTTATTGAGGGCCCACTATATGCCAAGCTTTTTGCCTTCAAAACAGAAAGGCACGGGCTTTGGGTTTTCGGAGCACTCAGTCTGGAAAGAAGAAACGGTAACTTGAGGGACGAGACATTCGCCCCACAAAGAACTATGCTGCACTGTATATTGCTCACAGGGTGAGTGTTCTTTTGGAAACACCAGAGGTCACTGGAACCTACCCAGAGGCTCTGAGTCTTCCCTGCCCTCGGAGACAGGATGTGGATAAGCTTGTGGAATGCTCTGGGCTGACATCCTGCTGCAGAAACTTGTTAAATAAAGAAAAGGGCCGGCTCGGAGGTGCAGACCTCAGATTTGTCACATCTCCTCCATTAGCTCTTAGGAATAGTCTTGGGTGAAGCCTGTGTAAATATCTACTACAGGTGAATGCATGCAAACGAACTTAACCGTCCAATAAAACATGATTCCTTTAAAAATAGGGATTTGAAATATAGTGGCAACAATACTTTGGTAAAGACTGCTGTTTGGGTTTTGGCCCCTCTGGTCTGGCTCCTGCACCTGAGCAAACACAAAGATATTTATCTCAGCTTTCAGGTGGAGACCTGAAGGCTAAGGCAATTTTCCCTTGCCTAGGACCAGGAGCACAGGAGATTGATTCCCACTGACTCGGTGGCTTTAGGGGTAGAAACTGTAGATAACCTTTATAGATAACCTTTGGAGATTAATCACCGAGATCAGCTTCTGCAAGATAGGGCCACATTCCAATGTCCAGCAGGTTATGGACTGGGAATGACCCTGTGGGCTGACCCCAGTCTTTAGAATGTAGTCTTTAGGATTTAAAATTTAGAACAAAGGAAAATTCCTGTGGTTTGAGCCTTTAAAAGGGCTGGCTACACCTGAAACGGTGCGGTCGTGTGGAGTCCACCTGCGTGTGGTGCTCTCGTGGCCGTCCTGGCCAGTTCAATAAATCCTTGCCTGCTTTTTTTTTTTTTTAAATCAATCATCAGCCTCCAGGGTCTTATTTTGAACCCAGGGTTTGACCCCACAACAACTGAGTGCTCTAGTTCAATCATGTAGTCAAACATCTGCATCCGAATCCCAACTTTTGCAGTAATGGCGTTTGACTAAACTCTTTAAGCCTCTCTCTCTCTCTCTCTCTCTCTTTTTTTTTTTTTTGGCAAAATAGGGGTGGTCATAAAGAATTATTCATAGTTAAGGAAGATAAATATATTTAAAGTGCTTAGTGCAATGCTTAACATCTTGTACATTCTCAATGTTTGCTATGCCTTAACTCATTCTTTAAAAAAGTTAAATTTATTGGCAACATTAGTTTGCAAAACCATACAGGTTTCAAGTGTACAACTCCATAAAACATCATCTGCACACTGCATTGTGCAGCATTGCCCCAAACAAAGTCTCTTTCCGTTCCTATTCCCCCCACCTCCCTTTACCCCCACATAGCCCCAGCCTCCTTTTCCTCTATCTGTTTGTGTTATGTATATATGCTTTTGATTTTTTGCTAATCCCTTCACCTTCTTTCATCCAGGCTCCCCTTTCTCCTCCCCCCGACAGCTGTCAGTCTGTTTCATGCATCTATGCCTCTGCTAACAGCCATTCTTGAGAGGAAGGAAAGACACGGGGAAGAAGGGAGAAATAGAGGAAGGGAAGGAAGGACAGAGGGAGGGATGTAGGGAAGGAAGGGATAGAAGTAAAGAAAAAAATAGAATGAAAGAAAATAAGCAGTCAGTACACTAGGTGTCAGCATTGTGCTTCAAAGAGTCTGTACACAAAGTGCCTACTCTAATTTTATTTAGAGACTGTCCAAGTTGAACTGGCTGGAACTAGAAAGATACTTACGCAGGCCTGGGAAATTCAGAGCTAAAAGAAGGACAGGACAATGTAATACCTTAGGCCACTGTGCACCAATTATCTTTCAAATTGGTTAGCTGCCTGTCACATTTGGCTCCTGCTGTCTCCAGAAGCTCAGCATATCAGAAATTAAGCCTTTTTATTTTGTTATTTTGTTCATTAGATTCCACATATAAGTGAAATCATATGGTATTTGTCTTTGACTGGTTTATTTTACTTAGCATGATACTCTCCAGGTCCATCCATGCTTTCTTTCGCAAAAGCTGCGATTTCCTTTTTTAAAAATCAGATACAGAGAACAGACTGACAGCTGTTGGGACAGAGAAGGTGTGTGTGGGGGGGCTGGGTGGAAAAGGTGAAGGGATTAAGCACCCCCAAACACACACAATAGACAGCAATATGGTAATTACCGTGATGGGGGTGGGGAAGGTAGAAGAGATCAAAGAAGGGATGACAAACGGTGGCGGAAAGAGACTTGACTTTGGGTGGTCACCCCATGATGCAGAATGCAGATGATGACGTATGCATTGTATGGTCTTACTGACCAATGCCACCCCAATAAATTCAATTAAAAATTAAAAATAATTTTTTTAAAGGAAAGAATGGAAACTGGTAAACTATGACACATTCATGCAATGGAATATTACGCAGCTGGAAGAATTACTAAACACTTCATGTATGTTAAGGAATGACCTCCAAGATATATATTGTTTCAATGAAAAGTACAAAATAAAGAATATCATGTAGAGTAAGAAAAAAAAAATTTAAGAACAATCTCAACTTTGTCCAGGATGCTAGCATTTTTCTCATCTCTAGGCTTTAAGTCTTAGAGTCATTTTCAAGGAAGAACTGTGTTTAAATCCTGCCTTTCCTCCTTATTAGCCATGTAGATAATATAATACCTGTATTTCACAGGGCTGCCCAGAGGCCTGGAATGGCTGGGGCGGTGCAGAATGCCTGTGTCATCACCGTGGCGATGACCCAGGCGTCCTGCTCCACCTCTGGCCGCTTGGCGCCTGCATATGCAAATTAACTCACCATCTTTGTCGGGTTAATTTGCATACACACTCTTAAGTGGCTGGTGGGCATCGTGAAGGTACAGTCAATTTGCATCTTTCTCTTTTATTAGTGTAGATGCTGTGCATTAGCTCTCTAGGACTTAACTTCTAACTGCAAGTATGTTTTGACCAAAATCTCTCCAGTTCCCTCACCCCCAGCCACTGTCAACCACCACTTTATTCTATTTCTAAGGTGGTTGTTTTTTTTCCCCCTCTCACATTCCACATATGAATGACATACTCTCCCTTTGCACAGGTTTGGGTAGGGGTAGCTAAAGTGACATGCCTGGTTTTTTCCCCCACTGCCCTATGTTCTTGGCCATGTTTCCACGAGGCTGTGGCCCTTGTGCTCGGGCCAAGCCAATCTAGAGTTAAGTCGTCATGGATGAGAGAGTGGGAGGTGAAGTGGCAAACTACTGGGAGGACATCAAAGCTGGTATTTCCAAAATCAGACGGGACACTAGCCTGGTTGAGGCGACTTCCTTTCCATGAGTCAGGCTTCTTAAACCTTGTAGATGCCCTCCCTGTACCAGCGGCGGGAGTGGTCTGTGCTTCAGCACTGAAGGAGAGGTAAAATCCTAGTCCAGAAACGGGGAGAGGCCTCTGCTCTGGCTCTCAGTTTTTATTTTGTCTGTAAACTTTGAGTTTTCTTTCTTTCTTTTTTTTTTTTTTAGGAGATATTTAAATTGGCTTATAATAATAATCACCACCTGTTACAAGTCATGTGCTTTATATCCATGAACTCACTTAATTCTCACAACAACCCTGCAAGATACATTAGTTTCTTTTTACAGTTGAGAATGTTGAGGTTAAGAAAATGAGAAAATTGCCGAAACTGGTTTGGCTCAGTGGATAGAGCATCGGTCTGTGGACTGAAAGGTCCCAGGTTTGATTCCGGTCAAGGGCATGTACATTGGTTGTGGGCACATCCCCAGTAGGGGGTGTGCGGGAGGCAGCTGGTCAATATTTCTCTCTCATCGACGTTTCTAGCTCTCTACCCCTCTCTCTTCTTCTCTGTGGAAAATCAATAAAATATATATTTAAAAAAAAAAGAACATGAGAAAATTGCAAAACAACACAGTAACAACGGTGTTAGAGCCCAGATATGTTTTATTTAAGAGAAGTTAAACTTTTTGTTTCTTTTTAAAAAAAAATATATTTTATTGATTTTTTACAGAGAGGAAGAGAGAGGGATATAGATAGTTAGAAACATTCATGAAAGAGAATCATCAATCAGTTGCCTCTTGCACATTCCCCTCTGGGGGTGTGCCGGCAACCAAGGCACATGCCCTTGACCGGAATTGAACCTGGGACCTTCCAGTCCGCAGGCTGACGCTCTATCCACTGAGCCAAACCGGTTTTGGCAACTTTTTGTTTCTTAATTGTATTTACCTGATTCTCTTCCCGTCCCTACTACCCATCCCTACTCCCCGCTCCCTTTTCCACATGCCCCAAAAGGCATCCTGGCTTGGGGTCAGAATTAATTGAAAGGATTTATTTCCCATGTAAATATTGAGATGTGGTCTCTTTCTCTAATGGTCTCATCTCTGGGATGTCATTATAGTTTGCCAGCTGGGAAGAGACGCGGAGGACCCCATAGCATCAATAAGTACAGTGTGTCCTCATAAAACTGGTGCTTTAAAAGCAGCTACATTTTATTGAGAGAATTAAATAACCAAAAATTGAGGATAATTTTTGCAACTGAACAAATGGAACTGCATTAATTATCTATGAGCCTCATTCTGAAGGGGTTCTACAAATCCAAAGGAAGCAAGAAGAGTGCAGGATGCAATGTTCTCTGAGGCAAAGGATCTAATTTCAGGGAAGGAGGTTTCATTGGGGTCAGTTATGATGCAGAATTTTTTTATGGTGTTTATTCTTTAAGAAATATTTGTATTGATTTCAGAGAGGAAAGGAGAGGGGGAGAGAGAGAGAGAAACATCAATGTTGAGAGAGAATCGTTGATCTGCTGTTTTCTGCACCCCCCCCCTACTGGGGATAGAGCCCACAACCAGGGAATGTGCCCTGACCGGAGAACTGAACCGTGACCTCCTGGTTCAACCACTGCACCATGCTGGCTAGGCTGATTTTACTCATTAAGAGGCTCCTTTAAGCTCACAGAGCAGAACAAACTGCCCTATCTCAGAGCATCAGGGCTAGATCCAAATTGCATCAATGCATTTTTTTTTCTGGCTAACCAAAAGCAATATTTCCTTTAAAATGGAAAAATGAAGGTTAATAATAAATAATCTGAGAAAAGAGTAAGAAGGACAATTTTGGATTTTGTAACTTTCATTCAGAATTTGAACTTGGTGTGAATTAAATCTGTTTAACTTTCATTCACTTAAAGGCATCGACCCACCTCTAGAAGCATTATGTGAACATTCCATAAAGACTTTCCTTTGTTATCCACATTTGAGTTGAGTGATTGGTGCAGCAGGATTCTCTTTCCAGCCTGAATGGACACAGAAGCATGGATGGTCTTATAGTGTGCACATATACATGTGAGTCAATTTTCCAAGTTAAATATCTCTGCTTCTGTCTGCATCTATCTATCTATCTATCTATTACCTATCCATTATCTATCTATCTATCTATCTATCTATCCATCCATCCATCAATAAAAAGAGAGAACAAAGAACAATTGGGACAAATAGAAAATAAACACCAAAATGACAAACTTAAACTTAAGTATACCAATATTACCATTAAATATAAATGTTCTAATTACCCCAATTAAGAGAGAGAGAGAGATGGCTAAGTTGGATAAAAACAAAACTCAATTATATGCTGCCTCAAGTAATGCACTGGAACTATAAAGACACAAATAGCATAAAGTAAAAGGATGCTGGATTAATATGGCTCTCTGGACTGATACATCTTCCTTCTGTCTCTATCTCTGTCTCTGTCTCTGTCTTTCTCCCTGCCTTTAAAATGAGTGCTTATAATGTGTCATGCAACTTCTGGTAGATCACATTTATTAAAGTTTAAAAAAATAATGCATGTAGAATTTTTGTTCCATCATTTTTTAAGAAATTTGTTGAGATGATCATGTGGCATTCATTCTCCTTTACATCTATGTTTTGAGAAAAATTAGAATAACAAATAGAAAGATGTTGTTTTCTATTTGTATTATCTCCATTCTGCATTGGTATAAAAATTATCCTGGCTTCTTAGAAAGAGGTGGGACACTTTCTCCTTTTATATACTCCATAAATCTTTCTTGGCTGACTGGCTTATTTCAGTAGCAATTATTTTTACTACATTTACATGGTTTTATATGGTTATTGTTCTATTAAGTTTTCAAAAAAATAAAAAAAGATTGTTTTATATCTTTTAGACATCTTTAATTCAGATACCATAAAATCCACCATTTAATCCAATGTAATGGTTCTAGCATACTCAGAGTTGCACAACGTAGTGGATTGAATGGTGTCCCCCAAAAGATAGGTCCACCCAGCACCTCAGAGGGTGACCTTAATTGGGGTAAGGGTCTTGCCGGAGGAAGTTTGGCTCATGTGTGGGATAGGAACCAAAGTCGACACCACGGTAGAAGCAACCAGGCCAGAGCTGCTGCTCACTGAGCTGTAGGGCCTGAGCAAGTCACTTAGCTTTTCTCAGCTTTAGTTCCCGTGTGTGTACAGCAGGGAACGAAGTGTAATATGCGGTGTATGTCCTTCACAGGCTCATTGTGAGAACCAAAGGGGATTGTGAGTCTAGCTGTGGTTACAATTTGAGAGATGTGGCAGCAAGCAAGACCTGTAGGTTCAGTGGGCTAACAGGCCCTGGAAAATGGCATCCTAACAGCGAATGGTAATGTCCTTAACTCCTCTCTGTCTTTTCCTCCACCCTCCGCTACACAGACACTTACACTCTGCATGACTCCCCTCTCCCCTTCACTGCCCAAGCCTCTGCTTCCCAAGTGCTCAGACACACACTTTCCAGACAAAAACTATTGGGAACACTGTTCGAGGAGTTGAGACCCCTGACAGGGCCGGGCCCCGGTTTTGGTAACATGCTGATAGGATGTTTGAGAATCAGTTCTGAACTTCATTACTTTTTCCCTAAATGGAATTTTTTTCCTGGAAGAGGCCATAAAAATAGAAAGGATTAAAATATTTACTAGGTTGATCAGGTTACACACATCCTCTGGCCCGATACATCACAAACAAGAAAATATTAAAGGCCTTTAACCGCAGCCTGTTTGCCAGGGGTCTTCTCAGCACATCATAAAGCATTCGGACACGACAATAAGAGATTGGAATCAGCTGTGCCTATAAACGAGCGCCCACTCAGCCTGTGCATTCCGGGGGGCAGAAAACTTGAAGGGCACGAGGGGCTGCGCAGAGAGGAATCGTGAGACAGCAGTAATGTACTCTGGGGACGCCTTCTCCCTTCCCTCAGCCTCTCTGGCTCTCCCAGGGCCCTCCCATCAAGGAGAGCTGGAGCCTCGTTTGTTTATGGCTGCTTTGACCAGCAGTTCCAGGCCCCATCTGTTCCTAAAACTAAGGGCATCCACAATGCTGGGCACGATATTTAACCCAGTGCCTAAAGCCCTTTAAATTTTTGCACATATGCATAACCGGGTGGACACAGATAATGGGGTGGTGAGGGCCTGGGAGTGAGAATGGAAGTGGACTGGAAGAGGTTAATTGGGGGGGGGGGCGGGGAGGAGAAAAAGGACCTATGTAATACTTTCAACAATAAAGCTTTTAAAAATATATATTTTATTGATTTTTTACAGAGAGGAAGGGAGAGAAATAGAGAGTTAGAAACATTGATGAGAATCATCAATCAGCTGCCTCTTGCACGCCCCCTACTGGGGATGTGCCCGCAACCAAGATCCATGCCCTTGACCGGAATCTCACCCGGGACCCTTCAGTCCGCAGGTTGACACTCTATCCACTGAGCCAAACCGGTTTCGGCAACAATAAAGCTTTTAAAAAATAAATAAATTCAGTCGTTGAGAAGAAAAGGCTAGAATGATGTCAGTCAGTAAAAATGGTGATTTCCTTTGGAGAAAGTTGAAAAATGCAGATTGTGACAATATTTCAGACACCATTCAGCTTATATTTGACTTTTATTTGACAGGGGTCCATCCCCCTGTGATTGAAGAGGGGGCTAGGATAGAGAGGAATCCTGCCTCTCAGCACCATGCAATACTCGACTTTGTCTATATTTTATCCCGGCATCTACCACTGACTTCTCTCCTTCATCTAGATCTAGACTGTAAGTCCATGGACTGATATGTTGTGGTTCAATAAATGCTTGCCTTTATAATCTCTGCCTGACTAAGCTTATTCATTTGTCTAGATTTAAAAATTATCTTTTCATTGATGTAATTTTATCCCAAATTATATCATCTCTCCTTGGCAATTATCTAGACATATTCATGGATAGAAATCTCGAAGTCAACATGTGAAAAACCTCAACAGAAGTTTATTCCCCACCAACCTGCCCTTCCCGATGTGTCTTCAAGTTTTCTCCATTTCACTGACACCCCTTCTACTCAGTTATTCGAACTGGACACTGAAAAGTCCCTTTTGGTTCTTCCCTTTCCTTGACCCAGATATTCAATTCGCTGTCAAGGCCAGCTCCCAATATGTCTCAAATTCTTCCACTTTGCTCCATTGTCTTACTCAGGGTCACCATCACCTCTCACCTGGACACAACAATACATTTCCAGGTGGTATTCCTTGCCCCTGTCAACCCATCCTCCCATTCTCTATACAGTAGTCTTTTTCTCTTTTGTGTTTACACCTCCATCCACTTCTTCCTGTGTTAGCTTTCAGGAAATCGGAGACATATTAAAAAAAAAAAAAAAGCTTTATGGTTTCTGTTTGGCCCAGGGCACCAGAGAGGGCTCCAGGTTGCCTAGCGGTTCCAGGGAGACACTCAGGCAAAAGCCAGACACCAGGGGATGCAGAGGGGCCCCTAAAAGGCCTCTGGGCTCCAAAGCCTCCTAGTCAGTTCGTGTTTGTGGTCAGCCTGGGGCCCGGCGGCCTGCGGAGGTGAGCCAGGTGTCACCCATCTTCCTGATGAGCCTCACCTCCTCACCCCGGAAGTGGTTCTTCAGGAAGTCACAGAGACGAGGATCTGCAGGTAGACCAGGGCACGCAGATTCACAACAGCCTGGTGGCTTCATGGAGTCCCGAGTTTTACCCACTCATCTTGGGGAGGCTTCAGCATGTCCTGGAGAGAACGCTGACTTGAAGAAATGCTGAGGGGCCTCGTGCTTCTCCCTACCAACTTGCGGAAAAAGTGACTGACACCCTCCAGAGCCACATCCTCAGGTGGAAATGGAAGCCAGAGAGAGGTAGGTGTGGGAGGCCCACAGATGCAGGTTGGCCAGGCTGTGGACCGCAGCCTCCACCTCAGGGGAATAATTCTGACGAATTTGAGAGCTCCTGTTTCCACCCCCTGCAATAGAAGTTAAGATTGAAAACAGGTGTTGGCTGATCTCAGCGGCTGAGGATGGCTGAGGTGGTTCTTAAGGCGATGACTGGTAAAGAGGTTGGAGGTTGGTCTGAGGCTGGAAGAGGGAGCTTCCCTGGGTCCAAATGCTGTTGAAGTGAGACAGTTCAGGGCGACTATTGAAGGCACTGCCTTAGACATCTTGGTATCTTCATCCCTAACTGTCTTACTGTATTGTGCATAGCACATGCATTTGATTATGCATATATATGGATATGGATATGGATATGTGTACACACTCCATTTTGGTGAACATAATCACAGCAGTATTGTACTTAAAATTGTAATATTTTAAAATAGCATCACATTCTTTTGAGCCAGTATTCCAATTCTCAATTATACCATACATTTCATAGTTTAACTGTTTTTAAATTATCGTGATTCTAAAAAATTGTTTGTGATTCAATTCTTTTTATGTTCAAAATGAGAAGAAAATTGAAAAAAAATTATTTTATAATGACATCAGAAAAGAATGAAATACTTGGATATAAATTTAACAAAAGTGCAAGGCTTGCACATTGAAAACTATAAGACAATGCTGAAAACAATGAAAGAAATTATAGATAAATGGAAAAATATTTCACATTCATGGATTGGAATACTTAATGTTATCAGGATGGCAAAGTCCCCACATTTATCTATAAATTCTTTTATAAGTCTATTTTTAATTCTATTTTAATCTCTAGGGCAGGGGTGGGCAAACTTTTTGACTCGAGGGCCACAGTGGGTTCTTAAACTGGACCGGAGGGCCGGAACAAAAGCAACCTGACCATGCTGGAACTCTCATCTTGGGCTGCTGGTGAAGGAGCAGAGGGGAGAGCAAGAGAACCCTCTGCTCTTTCGGCTCCGCGGGCCAGATAGAACAACCGAACGGGCCGGATCCAGCCGGGGGGCCGTAGTTTGCCCACGGCTGCTCTAGGGCCTCCCAACTGTGTCTGCCCCTTACGATTTGTTTCTTTAAAAAATCAAGTTGTTTCTCAGGGGTGTCTCAGAATGGATTTTGCTTATTGCATCTTTAAGGTATATTTTAACATGTTCTTTTGTCCTTAGTATTTCTTGTAGATTAGTAGATAGATTTAGAGGCTTGAGTAGATTCAGGTTAAAAACATTTTTTTTAATGACTACTTCATTGTGGCATTGTGTTTTTCTCTTTTTTTCTTTCTTTCTTTTTAAATATATTTTATTGATATTTCACAGAGAGGAAGGGAGAGAGATAGAGAGTTAGAAACATCAATGAGAGAGAAACATTGACCAGCTGCCTCCTGCACACCCCCTGCCGGGGATGTGCCCGCAACCAAGGTACATGCCCCTGACCGGAATCGAACCTCGGACCTTTCAGTCCGCAGACCGACACTCTATTCACTGAGCCAAACCGGTTTCGGCACATTGTGTTTTTCTATTAGGAGGCTTGTGATTTCTCGTTGTCCCTCTTTTTATGATATTAGCAGCATCAATTCAATATTTAGATTCATTACTTCATTAGATGTTATAAAACAATGATATTCAAGTTTGGCGTTCCTCATTAATTAAATGGGTTATATCTATAAAGAGAAACATTCCCTTATCTACTATTTGGAGAGCAGTATTTCTAAAATGAAAAGGAGTCTTCTGGCATAACCCTCCTCCCTCTGATAAAAAGCTGGACAGAAAAAAAAATGTCTTAAAAGTAAAATGACATTTTTCCTTAAAAGGAAAAGTGGCAGTGAATGATTATGAGGTTGAAGCGCCCGAGGGAAAGATGGTTCAGAGAGATGAGCGTCAACAGCTCTGCCCCGGAATGTCCAACAATGGAGGCAGAGCTATACTTTTGGCAAGTTAGCGGAGGAGGGAGACAAGAGTTGGAGCGGGAGGTTGAGACCCTGAAGAGCTGCATCATTCAACAATGTTTTAGCCCAAGGGGCATGCCCATTGTGGGGGGCAGTGGAGGGTGAAAGGTAGAGCTATCCTTTACCTTGGCAGAGACAAGGGAAGAAAACACTGTTGAGACACTTGTTACTCAGGACTAAGATCTCAACAGGATATGCCTTAGGATGGGAAATGTGACTATACTTCGGTAGGTCACCTTGGTGGATTACAAAACCGTAGTTTCCAACAGCTAGGACCCCCAGGTACCTGAAAGAAGAGGAAATAAAAATCCCCTCTGACGGAAGATAACACTGTCTATGGCCTCAACTCACTTCTGCAAATAATTATAAAAGAAAATGACACACACACACACACACAAAAAAAACCCCACCCCTATCAGAAACAATGAGATACACCAAGAGCTGGAACATAATACAGAACCAGCAGAAAACATAGATCCACAGAGATGTAGAATATTGAAAATTACCAGATAAGGACTATAGAACTGCTATGCTTATTAAATTCATGGAGATAAATTCGGAGCTTAAAAATTTCAGCAGGGAACTTGATACTATAAAGAGTGACACTGAATGTTTTCCCCTAACATCAGGAACAGGAAAAGGATATTTGCCCTTATCACTCCTATTTATTATTGTACTGGAAGTTCTAGCAAGGGCAATTAGGAGAAATAAGGAAATAAATAACAGACATTTAGATTAGGAAAGAAAAAGAAAAACTATCTCTATTCAGAGATGAGATGATTTTGTTTGTAAGAAATACTAAATAATCCACTGAGACACTATTGGGACTAATAAATTCAGCAAGGTTACAAGACGTAAGATTAATAAAAATCAATTGCATTTTTATATACAATGAACATTCTGAAAAAGAAGTTGAAAAATTCGATTTATAATGACATCAGAAAAGAATGAAATACTTGGATATAAATTTAACAAAAGAAGTGCAAGGTTTGCACATTGAAAACTACAAAACAATGCTGAAAAAAAGAAATAAAATCCAGATAAATGGAAAAATATTTCACATTCATGGATTAGAATGCTTAATATTATCAGGATGACAAATTACCCAAATTTACCTATAAAATTTCTACAAGTTCCCTATCAAAATCCTAGCTGACTTTTTTTTCCAGAAATGGAGAAGCTGATCTTAAAGTTCATATGGGACTCAGAATAGACAAAAACAGTCTTGAAAAAGAGAAAAGTTATAAGACTATCAGATTCTGATTTCAAAACTTACTACAAAGCTACAGTAATTAGGAAAGTGTGGTACTGGCAGGGATAGACATATAGATCAATAGAATAGAATTAAAAAATACAAGAATAATACTTTAAGTTATGTTAAATTAATTTTTGAGAAGTTTCAAGAAAATTCAATGGTAAAAGAAGAGTTTTTACAAAGAAAATTTCTGGGACAATTGGATATCCATATGCAAAAAAATGAATTTGAACCATCACTTCACACCATACACAAAATTTAATTCAAAATGGATCATAAACTTCAATGTAAGAGTTAAAACTGTAAAACTCTTAGAAATAATAGGAGTAAATCTTCATGGCCTTGAATCAAGCAATGTTTTCTTTTGCACAAGATGCAAAAGGAAAATAAATTTAACTTTATCACAATCACAATTTTTTGTGCTAAAAACAATCTCATTATAAAAGTGAAAAGACAGTCCATAGAATGGGAGCACATATTTGCAGTTTATATACCTGATAAAGGGTTGGTATCCAAAACATATAAAGAACTCTTACAACCCAATAATAAAAGACAAATATTTCAACTTAAAAATGGCCAAAGGCTTTGAGTAAACTTTTCTCTAAAGAAGATATACAAATAACCAATAAACACATAAAAAGATGTTCATCGTCATTAGTCATTAGGAAAATGCTAATAAAAAGTTCAATGAGATTCTACTCCACACTTATTAGAATGGATATCCTATCTAATAAAGAGGGAATATGCTAATTGACCCTCACACAGTTGCAAAGACGGTGGCACCCACAGCAGATAAAGAGGGAATATGCTAATTGACAACCACACCCTCAAAGATGGTGGTGCTCACAGCGAAAGGATGGCAGCGCCCAGTCCCTTCATGAAAGATGGTGGTGCCCACAGCGAAAGGATGACAGTGCCCAGTCCCCTGCCTCTGGAGTTCCCCAGTTTCCTCAGCCCCCCAGACACCCAGTCCCGGGCCGAGGCACAGGCAAGCCCAGGGCTGCTCAAGACTCAGGTAACCAGGGTTGCCCGAGGCTTGTGCAGCTGGCAGTGGCAGCAGCAGAGGTGTGATAGGGCATCTCCTTCCCCTGATCGCTGATTTGCCTCCTGCCCCTGAGGATTCCCAGACTGTGAGAGAGAACAGGCGGGGCCGAGGGACCCCCACTCCAGTGCATGAATTTTCATGCAGTGGACCTATAGTAATAAAAATTATGAACAAATGTTGGCAAGGATCAGGAGACATTGGAAATATCATACACTACTGATGGAAGTATAAAATTACTTTAAAAAGATCTACACTAAAGAAAAATTTAAAGGATGTTGTTCAGCTTGGTTGGTGTGGTTCAGTGGTTGAGTGTGTTGACCCATGAACTTGGAGGTCATGGTTCGATTCCTGGTCAGGGCTTATGTCTGGGTTGCAGGCTCAGTTGCCAGTAGGGACATGCAGACTCTTTCTCTCCCTTCCTCTTTGAAATAAATAAAAACATATTAAAAAAATAAAGAATGTTCTTCATTAAGAAGGAAAGGGATGCCAGATGGAAGCTCCACAATGTAACAAAGAAAGGAGAGGAAAGAAGTGGTAAAACACATAGGTGAATCTAAATGAATGTTAACTAGAAAAAGCAATAATAATAATAATAATAATAATAATATAGGTTTATAAAAAATAAACTATATTCTATCAAAATAGATGACAACATTGCATAAAATTGGGGAGGGGTAGGAGCTAGTTAAAATAATCTAAGGACCTGACTTTTCCAGGGGGAGGGTAAAAGTGAAAATAAGGCCCTAGCCAGTTTGGCTCAGTAGAGATAGTGCCAGTCTAGAAACTGAAAGATCCCAGGTTTAGTTCTGGTCAAGGGCACATGTTGGGGTTGTAGGCTTGATCCCCAGTAGGGGACTTGCAGGAGGCAGCTGGTTCATGATTCTCTATCATCATGGATGTTTCTATCTCTCTCTCCCTCTTTCTTCCTCTATGAAATCAATAAAAATATATTTTAAAAAAAGTTGATAAGTATCAGACTTAAATATGTCAAGGTTGAACTAGGATAATCATTAAGAAAATGGAAGAAACGTATGCAACTTCCAAACTAATGGATGGAAAAATAGAATTTAAAAAAATTAAAGTCATGGAAGAAAAAGAAAATGGAACATAGAACAGGCTGCTTAAAAAGAAGGAATTAATAAGATGAATTTGATCCTGCAACAGGGGTCCACCTATTGGAGGGCTTTAAGGTTGAGGCATATGTGATGAGTTTTGGGCTTTAGAAGACTTCATCTGACTACAGTGAGAAGAATGGATTGTAGGAGCTCACATTTGAGTCAGGAAGAATGTCAGGACCTGTGTGCGGAAGGGGAAATGATGAGATGACAAAGAGGAGAAGGTGAGGTCCTGAACAAAGGCAAGCTATGGGGGCAGCAAGATAAAGTTGGAGTTTTAGATGAAGAAAAATCCTTGGAGGATGGCTACTGGGAAGGTTATAGTTCTCCTTCAGCCAGGGAAAGAGTGAAGGGGACCAAGAGGAGAGGGCCGTGTGCATGCAAGAACACTCAGGGACAAATAAACTAGCCCATGAGTGTGAGGACAGGTCTGGACTCTACCCCATCTTCTCCCCTTATCTTATCACAGCTGGTGTTGGTTTTGTATGCTGAGAACCTGAGAGAAATAATCAGGAGATGCTGAATAAATGTAATTTTGGAATAAATCACAAAAAGCAGAACCTAATGTTAAAAATTGGTGCACAACAATAGAAACAGGACCTAAAGGAAAGGATTATTTCCTTACAAAGAATACTTGTTGATTATTCACAAATTTTTAGTGTCTTCTTCAAGAAAGTGGCTCAGTTTCAATTTCCAGTTGAGGTTCATGACTCCAATTACTCTGTGAGTGATTACAAGGTTGTTTTGTATTGCCCAAAAGCCTATGCATAAATCATTTCTTGCAGAGAAAGGGTTCTTCCAAAGAGTCAATGTTAATAAATTCATAGTGCTTCTCTGCTTATAAAAAAGTGAAAGGAGACAATAAAAAGTCAGGGAAGAGAAATTACTCACATAAGAGTGTCTCTGCTAGAAGACACTTGGAATTATACCAGCCAAGCAACATTTGTCGTTTTTCTTGGGAACAGTTAGAATAAGGAAGGAGAGAAAAAGTTGATTTCTTTTTCAATATGACCTTCGTACTGATAAAGTGAGGTGTCGTATGTCCAAGGGTGCTAAGGTCAGTTTCCATTAGGTTTTTTTTATGTTCTGGAAGAAGTTACTATGGGTGAAACTTAGGTTATTGGGGAAGAGATTGGAGTATGCTCTCTCCCACCCGTGTAGGTGAAGTGGAGGTTTTCCCATTAGCTTAGTTAAGCAAGTTAAAGTCTTTTCTTTAAAAGTCAACATAAAACGTAACAATTTTTCCCCCTCATAAAAAAACATACACACAACCCAGCGAAGATTAGTACTTCATTTACAAAATCTCCAAATTCACAAATTCAAACTCTCCAAAATCACTAGTGAACATCCAGACATAACAACTTTGCATCGCTGCAGTTTTATGGACTGAACTAAAGAATCATTCAGTCGCTGAGCTTTTTATTGACTCGTTGTTGCTTTGCAGGCAAAACTACAAGAACTGGGTCCTTAGTCTCAGGTGGTCAAGCCATTGAGAGTTTGCTGCTTAAATCACCCATATGTACATGCATTTAACGTCAGCATTTTAATTTTTATATATTTGAAGCAATTGCTCAGAACTAATCTTATTATGCAACCAAACTTTCCCTTTCATTACCTGCTCTCCATAAATGTATCTAAGCAAGCAGAAATTGATCTCAAAATTGTTAAGTCAGATGCTCTAGAATAAGAATTACACAAATATTTTTTAAGAGGCAGAGGACCTAGGCTAATAGATAAATGTTAAGAGAGGATGGAAGATCATTAAATATGGGATCTTGACAGCCTCATTGCAGTACAAAACATGCTCACTTTTTAAGTGAAGATCCATTTTATAGTATTAATATTACAAACGTGGACAAAGTGTTCCAAAGACCTGGCCATCAAGATGGCAAAGATCTAAATCTTAATGACTCAAACTCTGAAATTCAGTTAAAAAAAATCAATGATTGTTATTAACTTTGGGACAACGGGTCCTCAAATGTCTGTAGCTTCCAAACTCTATTGCTGTCTCATCCTGACACCAGAATTGCCCTTCATACATTTCAGTTCTTCTTCTTCCTAGTGTACTAAAAGAAATGATACTGAGTCAACAGGCCTGTTACTTTGTTAGTTCAGAATCTAGCAGCTGGTCCTATTGCCTTCTGTGGGAAGACCAGGAAGCTTGGGTGCAAGTTTCCATTTCAAATATAATTTGCTGAGATAAAAGTGTGACGACATACAATCTATACTAATAAAAGGGTAATATACTAATTAGACCAGACATCTTACAGACATCCTTCTGGACAAAGCCATGGTGGCAGAGGCCTAGGCAGAGGTGGTTAGGGGCTATCAGGCCAGCAGGGGAGAGTAATTAGGGGCCGATTAGGCCAGCAGGGGAGGGCAGTTAGGGGCACCAGGCTGGCAGGCAGGTGAGCGGTTAGGAGCTGGCAGTCCTGGATTGTGAGAGGGATGTCCAACTGCTGGTGGGATGGGGCCTAAATGGGCAGTCAGACGTCCCCTGAGGGATCCTATAGTGGAGAGGGTGCAGGTCAGGCTGAGGGACCTCCCTCCCCCATGCACAAATTTCATGCACTGGGCCTCTAGTAATTAATAATTGTATATTGTTTGAATGAGGGATGTTGGTAGCTGGTCAATACTTTAATTCACGTTAGCCTTATGAAAAAGCCAAAGAAATGATGTGAATTTAAGATAACCAAGTTTTCATGTATGGTTTATTCCTGTAAGAATGGAAATTACTGCTGGTGCTGCTGAAACAAAGGAAAAAGAAATGGCCTGCTGACCCTGGGAAGATGTGGTGGCTCCCACCGGATGTAGGGAGTGTAGACTGTTTGGTGGATGGCAAGTGTGGCTCTGGTTTGCTTCAGATGCTTGGAGTGTTGTTCAGACTGTGTGAGAAGGTCAGGTACAGGAAATTCTTTCGATCATTGTATTATTCTTGTCACTAAAACAAATTACCGCAAACTCATTGGCTTAAAACATCACTCCATTTATTCTCTTACATTTTTGGAGCCAGAATCTGAAGTTTGTCTCACTGGCCTAAACTAAGGTGTTGGCTGGGCTGCATACCCTCCAGAGGTTCATGGAATCGGTTTCCTTGACTTTTTCAGATCTGGGAGGCACTGTTTGTATTCGGTGGCTTGCCTGTATTACCTCTACTCTCAAGAAGGTTAGTTTAGATGGGGGGGACGGAAGAGCATATAATGGCTGTAAGTCAGGGGCACCACCAGACAGGCTCATAAATAGGGTTTTCACAATATCAAGGAGGGATAGCTATCCTCAGTGAGAAACCGGGAAAGTCTTAGAGACTGCCCTAGGAAAATATTTTACCTGAAACATTAGCGCTGCAACCCAGAGAGGGGTGATGAGGACGGTAAAGAGTCTGAAAACTGCCATCTGAGGAACAATTAAATAACTTAGAAGAAAATTTGTTAGACGACACTTAAAGAAGAAGAATTATGCTTACTTCCAGTTGCAGAGGAGAGAAAGATTAGTGGGTAGAAATACCAGAGGAGCACATATGACTGCACATAAGAAAGCACTTCTCAACACTTCTTCCCAAGATAGAGCCTAAGCCTGCCCATCATTGGAAGTTGATAGGCGGGAGAGGATGGTTGTCAGCTTGGGTAAGATGGCATTTCTATTTTTTAAAGGTCGTTTGGGATAGACATCCTCCAAAGAAGACTTCTGAGTTATGAAAATCAAGAAGATTTCAAAGTATCTTGGAGATATTTCATCATAATACTGTCAGTCATGCTATGGTGTGCAATGCTCTGGTAACAGAAACAACATGGATAGGCTTATTTCTCGTGCTACATATCCATTTCAGGTTGACTAGTGGCCTTGTCTTACACACTCCCCATTCAGGACCCTGGACGATAGAGGCCCCATTTGGAATGTTGCTGGTTGCTGAAGCAGGGAAGGGAATTCTGTAGGTCTCACACTGGCAAGCAGTTAAATATTCTAGGCCCACGTCATTGCCCTATGTTACATGGACCCCCAAATTATTGCCCAGACTAACCATATGGTTAATTCTACCACATATATTGAAGAAGGAGAAGGAGAAAACAGGTGAATAAAACTAATGACCACGACAGCCCGCTTTCTGGACACTAAATATTTGGTTCACTCCCCTTATCACTCACAGAATACCGCCATCCTCTCCACATGGGAAATGACCTCCAGACCAAGGACCTCTGGGTGCAGACTAGAGTCTCTGCATGTAGTCCACGGGTGACTCTTGATTGTGAGATTTATGGACTCAGAAGATGTTATCTCCCTGAAACATGCCCTGTGTCCAATGGTAGAACAGGGATAAGATAACTACAGTAAAATTTCTACTCAGAAAGGAAAATAATGGAAATAGCAGGTATTGACCTATAGCAATTCTGAAATCCCGATTGGTAGATATTTCTGAGAGCCCTTTACACAGTGATGGTCCCTAAAGACACAGAGATGAAAGAGAGTTTGCATTGAACCTCAAGAAACTCCTTTCAGATAGGGACATAGACGGCTATACTAGTAATGCAAGAGATTTAAAAATTGTGTTTTGACAACATCAAAGAGGGATGGCTAAGTTTCAAGGAGACACTTGGGAAAGCTTTAGAGATGTGTCTTATGAGACTATTTTAAGTGAAACATTTCCAGGTTAGCTCCCACTGAGGCTCTCTAAGAGGGCTGCATAGTCCAGTCACTGCAGCTCTTGGCCCCCCTCCCCCCTCAGGGAAGTTTCTGCCCTTGACATTAGTCTCATTGGCCATAAATGAAAGGGTGTGAACAGCTTTCTTGGACTACTTGCTGTCTGTAGATATTTGGAATCCTAAGGGTTGTTTTAATTTTTGAACAATCAGAGACTCTTTTAGTCCAAGTCCATGATTCCTTTGGTAGTTCAGATATCTCAAAAATTAAGTACTCTCTTTATCAATTTGATTAAAATCAATCCCATGTGCAAATAGTCATATGCACAGATCTTTTTAATACATAGTTCTCAGATTTTTTCTATCTGCTTTCTCATCCTGATCTCTCTTTTAACTTAATTGAAATTGCATAACTTTGAGTTTATTGGACTTCAGTGGGAGAACCACACTTTTAGCACATTTTCCCTGAATTCTTCTGTCTAAGTCTGTGGTCGGCAAACTGCAGCTTGCGAGCCACATGCAGCTCTTTGGCCCCTTGAGTGTGTCTCTTCCACAAAATACCACGGCCTGGGATAGTCTATTTTGAAGAAGTGGCGTTAGAAGAAGTTTGTTTAAAAAATTTGGCTCTCAAAAGAAATTTCAATCACTGTTGATATTTGGCTCTGTTGACTAATGAGTTTGCCGACCACTGGTCTAAGTGAAACAATTTCTTGGTAGAGTACTTATAAAAGGATTTTTTGTTTGAGATGCCCTAATCCATTCACAGGTGTTAACTCTCAGAATAATGGCTCTTGATGTAATTCTTTCTCCTGGCCTGATTTTAATTGTTTTGTTTCTCAAATTTATCTTTACTGTTGTAGTTGAGAAACAGTTATCTCTTTCAATCCTACTAGATTTTCCCTATTTCCTTTCCTATTTCCCTATTTCAGTTTGGGGGGAAAAAAAGCCAATTCTTTTATGAGCTCATCTCTTTTCTGCAATTCTGCCAAATGCAGCAATAAACATTCATCTCCTGTTGTGTTCTCAAATCTGTATACAAGTTCATTGAGTATAATTACTGCCTCCCATGTTACTGTTACCTATTCTAGTGGTAAAACAATAGGTACCTGAATTGACATCTTTCCAGCCTCTTATATCAGTTTCCTTACTTCACTTTGCATGATCTTTTAGCCAGTGTTACAGATTTTAGATTATTTAGTAACTAGGGGTCCCTTGGCCTGTCCTGCAGGGATCAGGCCAAAACTGGCTGTTTGACATCTCTGAGGGGTCCTGGATTGTGAGAGGGTGCAGGCTAGGGAGAGAAAATGGCGGAAGAATAGGTAGGCTAGTTCTGACCCGGATCCCGAAGAGGAAGGAGAGAGCACCCGAGGGTCTCGCTGGGAGTGCCTGTCGACAAGCCAAGAGAGAGGCGAGCACCTGGAGAAACTGGGGGGCGCCTGATTGGGGAGTCCCTGACAATTGAACACCCTCAGCCCGATCCTCTCCCGGAGCGAGCTAGGGGAGAAGACGGGGAAATCGCGCCATCTTGACGGGAGGAGATTTGGATTAAAGGACAGAATAGCCAGGCTGTAAAGACCACCGAGTGGCTGTTCGCCCCTGGACGCCGACCACAGTCAGCGCGAACGCTTGGATTGGAGGGAGTGCTCTAACCCAGGGTGAAGAATCGGAGAGAGAGAACTACATATACAGGCATCTTAAAACAGAAAGATCATGGGGAGGCTAAGAAACACCCCACCTATGAAAGAAAATCAGACATCACCAGAAAAGGAAGTAAATGATTTAGAGGCAAGCAACCTACCAGAACAAGAATTCAGAGTAATGATCATGGGAGGGTGCAGGCTAGGCTGAGGGACTCCACCAGGCCTCTAGTATGCATATAGATCTTTGGCTACTCTTTTCCCGCCCTCCCTTCTCCCCCTACCCCCCTCCCCTCTTCCCTTTGAGATACATCAGTCTGTTCCATGTTTCCCTGCCCATGCATTGAGCATCTGCCCCTGATGGTTAGTGAGCATCATAGCTACCAGTTGAATGGTCAAATGATGGCTTAAGCTTTCATATATATCTCTATCTCTATCGCTATCGCTATCTCTATCTATCTATCTATCTATCTATATCTATATATAGATATCCCATACCCCTTCTGTTTTCAATATGTGCATCAGTCAGAATAGGTTAGATTATGTTACAACAATAAACAACCCCAAAATTTCTGTAGCCTAAAATGATAAAAATTAGTTCATTAAGGGTTGGGAATTCTCCAGAACATCTGTCTTCCATGTGATGGTTTGACATCTCACCTCCATATCAATATTTGCTTCTATGATTACTCCAATAATAGGGTGGAGTGTTGGGCCTCAGTAATTAAAAGTTACCTTGGAAAATTAAAATGTGTGATTTCTATTCTAAATTTGGCCAATGTAAACCACATCTCATCTCAAAGGAAAGGCAATTCCCCAATTGGTCTGAAAAAAAAAAAAAAAAGAATTAGCCCTGATATTTATCTCAGATGTCAACTTTTTATTCTTCCAAATAAGAACATTAAACACTTTTGGAAGTTTTGGGGCTCCCTAACCCAGCTACTGCCTGATTCACAGGTTTTCACCTGATAAAGGACAGGCCATTCATATGCAAAAGCTTCTGTGCACAGCTTGCGAGGGACCTCAGGGGATCACCAGAGCGGAGTGAACATAAATGGCTGTCAGTCAGCCCTGCACCGAGAGGTCCTGGCATAGGAGCAATAACCAATGCAAACACCTCCTTTGAAAGAAAGCCTTCTTCGTGTTCTTGCCCCAATGCCAGATAGTCCAGTTTCTCCCCATATGTGTCAGAGTCCCCAGAGTCTCACCCAGAACTGGAGTCCAGAGCAAGCGGGAGCTTGTATCTCCCTCCCAACTGAAAAAAGAAAAGCAGCACACTTGGTTGCCAGCCCGTTCTGCGCATGCCTCCTCCGTACCTCTGCACCTCCGCACCTCCTACCGGTCTCAATGCACTTTTTTCTTTACTTCTAGTTGTAGAACTTCCAGCCAGCGTTCCTGCTGTTCTGGGTGATAGTTGTTCTGCCTTTCAGTTGTAATTTTGATGTGGTTGTGAGAGGCAGCAAGTACAGATGTTTACCTATGCTGCCATCGTTGTTTCTTGTATTGAGTTCTTGATCCTTTTTTAAAAAATTTTTCTTTTATAAAATAAAATTTTATTGATTTCAGAGAGGAAGGGAGAAGGAGACAGAAACATCAATGATGAGAGAGAATAACTGATCTGCTGGCTCCTGCATGGCCCCTGCTGGGGATCAAACCTGCAACCTGGGCATGTACCCTTGACCAGAATCAAACCTGGGACCCTCAAGTCCCCAGGCCAATGCTTTATCCACTGAGCCAACACTGAGCCAAACTGGCTAGGGCAAAGAAGGAGACTTTTAGCTGAAGAGCCGTCTAGCATGAAGGGCAAGTACACCTCCCCTCCCAAACAAACCATGTCTGTGCATGGACTTATTAGGGAGGGAGTGCCAGCATTGAGCCTAACACTAATCCCACAGGACAACAAAGCCATGTGTCTTTCGCATACTTTTCACTTCTCAAGTGCCATGCCATTGCTAAGTGAGCAAGAGGCTAGATGCTTACTTAGGACATTATGAGGCAAGACTTCAAGGAAATCTGTAAGGCACAATTTTGAACTCTCTTCAATCTGGCATGGTGCACAAAAGGATCCAAGACCGCAAAGAGCATTTTTGTGTCTCAGCCTACTGTTGCTTGGAACCAGGGTTGCTCTTGGTGTTCTGGAGGAACCGGAGGGCACATCTGGAGGGAGTTGTCTGGATGCTTCAAATGCTCAAGAGAGCTCTGCTGGTTCATCTTTCCAAAGCGCTGCAGAAGAATTTCCCAAGCTTGTGAATGGAGTGTCAATTCCAGATTTTGTCTCTTTGGAATAGCATAAATCTTTGAGTCTTAAGAGCAGAGGATTCGGATTAAAGAAATAGAAAAGTTATATATATTGATTTCAGAGAGGAAGGGAGAGGGAGAGAGAAATAGAAACACCAATGATGAGAGAGAATCATTGTAGGCTGCCTCCTGCACACTTCCTATTGGGGATCAAGCGCACAACCTGGGCATGCGCCCCTTGACTAGAATCGAACCTAGGACTCTTCAGTCTGCAGGCTGATGCTCTATCCACAGAGCCAAACCAGCTAGGGCTAAACAGAGAAGTTTTTAAACACCTTTTTCAGAATGGGAGACACTGGGTATTTTTGGTGTCCTTATCAAACTCATGTTGCTCTGTGCCGGTGGTGTTTTGGTAGGTGCTCAGAAAACGTAAAAAAAAAAAAAAAAAATTCTCCCCTTAATTACAGTTTACATTCAGTGTTATTTTGTATTGGTTTCAGGTGTGCAGTATAGTGTTTAGATAATTATCTATTTTATAAAGTGTTCCCTCTGACATTTCCAGTATCCAAATAGCACCACACGTGGTTATTACAATATTATTGACTATATTCCCTATGCAATATTTTACATCCTTGTGACTATTTTGTAACTACCAGTCTGTACCTCTCAATCCTTTCACCTTTTTTTTTTTTTTTACCTCGCTCCATACACTCCCTCCCATCTGGCAACCATAAGTCTGTTCTCTGTATCTATGAATCTGTTTCTGTTGTTTGTTGATTTATTTTGTTTTTTAGATTCTACATATAACTGAAATCATACTGTGTTTGTCTTCCTCTGGCTGACTTAGTTCACTTAGCACAATAGCCTCTAGGTCCCTCTGTGCTGTCACAGATGGTAAGATTTCATTCTTTTTTTATGGCTGTATTCACTGTACATGAGTACTACTGCTTTTTTTTTTTTTTTTTAATGCACTCCTCTATTGATGGGCACGTGGATTGCTCCCATATTCTGTCTATTGCGAATAACACGGCAGTGAATGTAGGAGTGCATGTGTTCTTTCGAGTTTGTGTTTTGGCTTTCTTCAGACATATACCCAGAAGTGGAATTGCTGGGCCCGGAGGTAGCTCCATTGCTAAGAGAGGCCGCCAGGAGAGGACCTTTCCCCCACAGGCGTCAGGCCCAGTTTCCAGCCCGAGCTCAGCCTTCTCGCCTGGGGCTCTTCCTTTCTCTCCTGAAGCAGGTGGCCGGGTGAGCCACCTCTCAGAGCTTCTCCAGCTGGGGCAGGGCGGGCTCGCTCCTCCTGCGACAAGTGGAATGTGGATTGCAGTTGCCTCATAGTCCAAAAGGCAGACACACGGCCCTTTCCGTGTGCAGAGCGACAGCCATTGCACCAGCTCTGCAAACTGTGCAGCTGAAGGAGCCTTGCGCTGTTTGTGTGGACGAGCCTGCTTGCACAACTCCTCACTCCCTTCCTGGCTCTGCCACTGAGGTGGACTTTCAGCTCCGTTGCCCCCGAGGGTGAAGTTCCATCAGCCTCTCCCCGCGTTGTGTCAATACCGTCGAGGTGAACCTAGTGTGGCCCCTTTCCCAGAGAAATGCTCCGTGTCCCAAGCCAGGGGGTTGCATTCAAACTGCTTTGATCCACATTACCAATGTGGGTCAGAGAGGGCTGCTTTGGGATATTTCCTCTCAGGATTCTTCCCTGCCCATTTCTTTCTGAGGTGAGCTCCTCGACTCAGGCTATGAGAGAACAGTCCTACTCTTTTAAAAAAATGTATTTTTATTGATTACAGAGAGGAAGAGGGAGAGGGAGAGAGAGATAGAAACATCAATGATGACAGACAATCATTCATCGGCTTGTCTCCTACATGCCCCTTCCTGGGGATCGAGCCTGCAACCCAGGCATGCATCCTGACCGGGAATTGAACTGTCATCTCCTGGTTCATAGGTCGATGCTCAACCACTGAGCCACACCAGCTCTCTACTTCTGTTTATCATCCCTGCTACTGTAAGGGTTTCACTCTAATATTGTGATACCATCATCACTAAAATCCTATAAAATTAAACAAAGTGAAAATGTACACAAAACCAATCTGTTAAGTTAATTGAATTAAGAGGGAATACATTTAATTCTATAAAATCAACATCCCGACTCTTCCTCCGAAAGAAAGCCGAGAGCAGTGAAGGAGGGAGAGGGCTGGCGAGGTCACATCCAGACTCGTGATCAGGCCCTCATCTCTCAGCTAGTGAGACACTTCTCCAGGCAGGAAAAGGAAGAAGAAGTCTGCTAGATTGCCCAGTGATGTGAGGTGGAGAACCTGCGGCAGATGCAGTGGGCCGTGGGGGCACTGGATGGCGGGGGGCTAGGTGGGCTGTGGAGCCAGGTGGGCTGGGTTTGAGTCTGGCTGCCGTGCTTCGCCGGCTGTGGAAGCTTCATGTGGACAAGTTAATGACTTGCTGCGTCTCAGTGTTCTTATCTGTCGAAGGACAATCGTCAGCCCTGCTCTGTGGGGCTGTTGTGAAGACCGATGAGTTAATACATGAGAGCTGCAGAGGCGGTGCGTGGCCTATAGGAAGTGCTATGTGTGCTAGCCACCTGAAGAAACTGCTCAGCCACTTCTCTAGCATCTAGGGAGAGACTGAAAACTCCCCCCTTCCTTTGGCAAATAAAATATTACAACCTGATCTCAGCCAAAGTTAAAATTGTGGAGGGAAGCCACTTTGGCAGTGCTTGCTAAATTTTGATATGCATCAGCATCACCACCTGGTCTGGGGCGGAGCCTGGCATGTTTAAGGAGCCCCCGCAGGATTTGTTTTTTTTTTTTTTTTTTGGAAAGTCTCTAAGTTGACTCTGTTTATTGAAGACATATGTTTGTCCTTAATCATTAAAAAAATATATATATTTTTTTCATTTGTTCAGGGTTGACATTTCACTGCAGTTGAAACATACACATCTATGTTATTCATACCGGTGAGGAAATTTCTGAGCTAGCCAACAACACAGAACTTGTTTGCTGTGCCCCGCAGCATTTTAATAGCAAGACTGAGGCGCGGCACCAAATGCAGGGGAATCCTGGAGTGGTTGCGAGAGGCGATGAGGAACGGGAGAGTTGGAAGAGCCATAGCTGCTGTTTTCCTGTCTTGTGAGGACAGCATAGGTTAATGCAGAATCACCTGACCTGTACAGGCAGTTCCGGAGTCCTGGGCTTCCCCCTTACTGAATCAGAATTTCCAGGGAAGGATTTTGGGAGTCTGCATTTTTTTTTTTTTAAAGAAAACAAACATATTTTATTGATTTTCTACAGAGAGGAAAGGAGGAAAACAGAGAGCCAGAAATGTCCATGAGAGAAACATAGATCAGCTGCCTCCAGCACACTCCCCACTGGGTATGTGCCTGCAAGCAAGGCACACGCCCCTGACCCAAATTGAACATGGGACCCCTGAATCTGCAGGCCTGTGCTCTACCCACTGAGCAAAACCAGCCAGGGCTGCATTTTTATTTTTATTTTAAATAAGCATTCTGAGTGATCCCTATCAGAGTGTTTAGGGAACACTCACAAGAGTGTCAAGGAGAAAGACAATTCAAAACTACTAAACTAGATTAAGACTTTGATCTTATGATGCAAATCTAAGAATTATGGGATATCAGGGAGATTTTTCCCACTCAGCTGTAATTGTTTTTCTGTCATTGCTTGAATAAATTTTCCATTTTACTGAACATTTATTCAATTTGTTTACAAGCAAACTTCATATTTTAAAAAAATTTTTTTTGGCTCTGAGTTCAGAAGATGGTAGGAAGACATTGGAGTAAAGAGAAAAGTGGCAAAAAATTTGGAACAAAATATCTGGGAGAAAATGTGAGTTCCTGAAAAAAATGTGAACACCCAGAAAGAAAAGTGGAATTAGCAAATGAAATATTAAATGCCCAACACATGTTGTATTAGGAAATTATTAAAACCCTGGTTAGCTCTGGATTTTAGTTGTGGTTTTTGAAAGACAGTGTTAAACTTTAAATACCAGAAAAATGTCTTCAAGCATGCTTTGCAAGGTTGAAAGCCTTGATTAATGGGATAGCCAATTTCATCATGTCAGGGTCCCCAGAGCCGTTTATAAATGCGATCCTGAAAACCATGGTAAGATGAAGTGAGTCTCTATCTTCAAGAGCTTTGCCAAGCTCAGAATGGAGAGCTGATCTTATGAGGAAACTTGACTTTGGATCTTCCAAGGATCCGTGACATAGCTCAATAAAGCTCAGCTAGTCATGTAGACCCCATCAAGATCTCAAAACATTATTGTCATCCTCCATTCCCCACCCCAATTTTTAACTGTGGTAAAATACACATAAAATGTACTATATATATATATATATATATATATATATATATATATATATATATATATTTTACAGAGAGGAAGAGAGAGGGATAGAGAGTTAGAAACATCGATGAGAGAGAATCATCGATCAGCTGCCTCTTGCACACCCCTTACTGGGGATGTGCCCGCAACTAAAGTACATGTCCCTGACCGGAATTGAACCCGGGACCTTTCAGTCCACAGGCTGACGCTCTATCCACTGAGCCAAACCGATTTCAGCTACCTTAATCATTTTTAAGTGTGTAGTTCAGTGGTATAGGCATCATGCTCTTACACACCCTTTGTCTTACACTCTGTTCTCTTTCCCCACATGTGAAACTTTTCAGAATGTTGATGCAAAAGACAGACTAAACCTGTTTTTGTAGCAGATAAAAATTGGGAGGGACTTCTTCCTAGATCTTTGTCTGGTAATTATGCTCCAATCATGTTTGATACTTTAAAAAAAATTTTAAAAAAATATTTCACCACCTTAAGAAAAAAATTTGTCTTTAGTGGGAGGGCTGGTCTGAATAACTCAGTCAGCCATTTGGAATCTGTAAGTTGCTGGGTGCTTTTCTTTAAGTTTTACCACACAGTTCTGTATTTCTAAACCATCTGTTCTTTAGGTTCTTTTTGAACTTAAAAAAACCTTTCACATCGTATGTATTGTCCTGAACTTTGCTCTTCTTGCTCAATATTGTGTTTGTCAGTATCATCACGTTAATGTGTATAGCTCTAGCATGTTCATTTTCACTAGTATAAAATGATATTTTATGCATATATCATACTTCATTTATTAATTTTCCTCTCAATAGATATTTGGGTTACTTTCCAATTATGAGTAGTGCTACAATTAAATTTATAACATTTAGTGAAAATATTTCTTAAAAGATCTAAACAATTGGACAAATATTTCACATTTATGAATAAGGACACTCCATATTGAAAACATGTCAGCTTTCCCTAAATTTACTTATAGATTCAATTTTCTTCTAAAACAAATAAACAGAAACCTCAACAAACTTGATCATTAGTTGGCATTCCTGTGAAATAATTTTTGCAGTCCAGCAAAGTAAATGACTCACTCAAAACTAACTAATGGATGTAAAACCATTAGGTGACACTTGTTTGGGAAGAGGACAGTTACACAGTGCCAAGGTATCATGCCACAGCTGACTTGCTAATTGCGAAGGAAAGCATGTACTTTTACAGTGGAGAGATCTGGCAGCCACTCTCTCTTTTAAATAAAAAAATATTTTTATTAATTTTAGAGAGGAAGGGAGAGAGAAAAAGAGATGGCAACATCAATGATGAGAGATAATCATTGACTGGCTGCCTCTTGCATGCCCCACACTGGGGATCGAGCCTGCAACCCGGGCAAATGCCCTGACTGGGAATCAAATGTGTCCTCTTGGTTCATAGGTGGACATTCAACCACTGAGCCACTCTAGCTGGATTGGCAGTCACTCTCTGAACCCGGGAGCAAACTCAGCATCAGCAATGGCGGGACAGCTTATCATAATATGATTAATGATGTGATGTAGAATCAAGTGGCCAACAATAACTGTGAAATGTTTGTGCCAAAAGTATTTACCTAAATTTAGCCAACTTTTCAGGACTAATTTTCCATATTAGTTTGAGAAGAAAAACTATCAAGAAATAATCAGACAAATCCAGAATGTGGGCCAGTTGATATGACAACTGATCTGATAACTACAAAAAGTCACTGTCATTAAAAAAAAATGGTGAGGGGGGAGGAAACTGAAACATAGAGGTGTCGAATGAGTTGCCGAGAGTCATACAGAGAGTGATAGTGGGTCCAGGATGGATCCCAAGACCCGTAGGTCCAGCTGTGAAGCTCTTTCAAGCCAGCCAGGTGCTTGATTGTGGCAGGAAACTGGGATCCTGTCAGCCCTCTCAGGTCTCCTGCACAGTTTTTCCTGATGAAGCTTTCCCCGCCCCTGACCCCCTTAGAGGGGTGCAGTCTGGACCATACTGTGTGCTTCTTGGCTAGCTTCACTGACCAACTGAACCCGAGTCTCTCTGCTGCGATCTCAGATCTTTATATGACCCGCCTCTCGTTGGCCACTCCCCATACATGAGAATAACCAAGAAAAATACCCCAAGCCAAAGGGGGATGAGTCAGTTTTTTAGATGAGACTTTAAAACGTTTCCTTCTGTGAAGGAAAAGAGCCACATGCTAACCTGACAAGCTCAGGGGAGGCTTGTGTGACAGTCTTGCAAACTCAGAGACCTAAAATAACCACAAAGGTGGTTTGAAATTTTTTTTTGTTTTGTTTTTTGTTTTTTTTATTTTTTTATTTTTTAATAAATCTTTATTGCTCAGATTATTACAATTGTTTCTCCTTTTTCTCCCCCATAGCTCCCTTCCACCTTATTCCCACCCCACCCTCTGCCCTTACCCCCTCCCCCCACTATTGTCCTCATCCATGGGTTATACAATTTTAATCCAGTCTCTTTCTGCACCCCACACCCCTTCACCCTGATAATTATCTATCCACTCCCTTTCTTTGCCCCTAATTCTATTATATTCACCAGTTTATTCTATTCCTGAGATTTTTAATTCACTTGACCTTCTTCCTCTTCTTAAGTAATACCTTTCAGCATTTCATATAATACTGGTTTGGTGGTGATGAACTCCTTTAGCTTTTTCTTATCTGTGAAGCTCTTTATCTGCCCTTCAATTCTGAATGATAACTTTGCTGGATACAGTAATCTTGGTTGTAGGTTCTCCCTATTCATCACTTTGAATATTTCTTGCCACTCCCTTCTGGCCTGCATGGTTTCTGTTGAGAAATCAGCTGATAGTCTTATGGGTACTCCCTTATAGGTAACCAACTGCTTTTCTCTTGCTGCTTGTAAGATCCTCTTTTTGTCTTTTACCCTTGGCATATTGATGATGATGTGTCGAGAAGAATTTTTCTTTGGATTCCTCTTGTTTGGGGTTCTGTAGGCTTCCTGTACTTGTAAGTCTATTTCTTTCACCAGGTGAGGGAAGTTTTCTGATATTATTTCTTCAAATATGTTTTCAGTATTTTGCACTCCCTCTTCTTCTGGCACCCCCATAATTCTGATGTTGGTGCGCTTGCAGTTGTCCCAGAGGCTCCTTACACTATCTTCAACTTTCTGGATCCTCTTTTCTTCTTCCTTCTCCAGCGGAGTGTCTTTTGGCTCTTTGACCTGATTCTTGTGTTCTTCCATTCTGCTGTTGGATCTCTGCATAATATTTTCCAATTTAGTCAGTTTATCTATACTTTTTAGTTGGGTCTCATGAAGTTTATCGAGCTTTTCTAGAATATTGTTGCATAACCTTAGAACCGTAGTTCTGAACTCTATATCCTCCATCTCTTTTGTTTGAGATCTATTTCCTTGTCTCGGCATTATCACTATTTTTCAGAGTTGGTAGGATGGCTTTGTGTGTTTGGTGTCCTATATAGCACAGTGGATCAACCTCCTCAGTTACCTGAGGTAGACACTCTTTGTGATCCCCTTTGTGGACTGCGTGCACAGCTTTGTTGTAGCTAAGTCTCTATTGTTGTGAATTGACCTTCAGGCCAATTGGATGTGGGTATCAGCTGTGTCTATTCTGGGATAACTTCTGTATTAGAGACAGTCTTATAGGATCAGACTTGAAAAACTGCAGAAGCCTCTGCTCAGCTTGGATGGGGCGGAGTCTCAGGGCTGAACTGACAGTCTTGGCTTCTGCCCTGCCCTTGTGCACTCGCCTGAGTTTCCGCCTGACCGGCCCAGTTTCCCCAAGCAAGAGCGTGGGTGCCGCAGGGGCTCACCCGGACTTGGGCTGGTCTCTGTAGCCTGGAGCTTCTGACTCCTTCCGCTACAGAGAGGCCGCCATCTTGTACAGAGAGGCAGCGGCAGCCTCCGTGGTCAGACTGGAGCTTCTGACTCCTTCCACTACGGAGAGGCTGCCACCTTGTACAGAGAGGCAGTGGTAGCCTCCGCGGTCAGACCTGGAGCTTCTGGCTCCTTCCGCTACGGAGGGGCAGCGGTCAGACCTCGGCGCGTACTTGCTCACGCGCTCGAGTCTGTAGACCCTGCAGACTGCGACTGTGGCTCCCGGTCCCCGGTCTCCCAGTCTCTGAGTCTCTGAGTCTCTGGGTGCCTTTCTCTACAGTCCAGACGCCACCCGTATGAGCCTGGGACCACGGAATTTCAGCCGGGGCTGGGGTTCAGTACAGTCCAAAAGGGTTCCGTGCAATCGGGGATTCCTCCCCTCCCACCGCCAGGCAGGTATTCGGCGGCCGCGTGCGTGAGCGTCTCCCTACCTCAGCGCTTTTCGGCTCCCAGTCCGATCCGTGAGCCTCTCTCTTTCTTTCTAGTTGTAGCTATTCCACTCCGCCAGCTTTCCTGACGTTTTGGTGAAGTCCTTTTTGATTTTAGTTGTTTTATTAATTAAATTGTTGATGAGGCGGCAGCTTAGGAGACTGCCTAGGCCGCCATCTTGGATGTTCTCCTGAAATTTAATTAATGTTAACAAAAAAACAAACAACCATCGAAACCTGTAAAGAATTTCTGTGAGTTTATTTGAGCCAAATTGTCGACACATGCTGGGAAGCAGAACCTCAATGGATTGAGATAATGCTCCAAAGAATGGCGGGTTACATTTCTATTTATACATTGCCATCAAAGGAGGGACATAGATGGGTTACATGAAATTCATTGGTGATGGAGTAAGGAGGTGGAAGAAAGCAAAGTGGTGGGAAACCCCTGGGATTGGATAAAAAGTAAAATGATGGACGCGTGTACTTAGGTGAGTGCAAGAACAGTTAACATGATAAAGAAGGAATTTGAGGCATCTGCCCTGGTGCCCACCACATTGGGTTGTGCCCCAGGGGCTCCAGGAAAAGGGAAGTTACAAGTTACCCAGACATCTTACAGGTATGTTATATTAGAGGCAGGAAGGCAAATGGGCTCAGTAAAGAAGATCTAAGTTGATCTTTGTTAGGTGAAATATCAGTCTAGGAAATGACTACCCACTACAACCTGTTTGTAGTTAGATATTTAATTTTCAAACCATCTTTTGTGGTTATTTTATTTTATTTTAAAATATATATTTTATTGATTTTTCACAGAGAGGAAGGGAGAAGGATAGAGAGCCAGAAACATCAATGAGAGAGAAACATCGACCAGTTGCCTCCTGCACGCCCCCTACAGGGGACGTGCCTGCAACCAAGGCACATGCCCTTGACCGCAATTGAACCTGGGACCTTCCAGTCTGCAGACCAATGCTCTATCCACTGAACTAAACCGGTTTTGGCCTTTTGTGGTTATTTTAGGTCTCTGAGTTTGCAAGACTGTCACGCAAGCCTCCCCTGAGCTTATCAGGTTAGCACGGGGCTCTTTTCCTCCACACTTCGAAATGGGAGTGGGGCTTTTTGTTTTAATGGTTGCCTGTGAAAACTTACCTTGTACTCAACAATAAAGCAAAGGTTGCCAGGCGGGGGCAGGGATGTGGAGAGGTGACCACAGGTGACAGACGAGTCAGTGGGCAGCAGACTGTGTTCTCTGGCCCAGTGAACCGAGGCAGCTTCCTTCGAGTCGTGGCTGCCGCCCAGCAGCCTCAGGACACCGAGGGGAGCCCACACCTGCGCACTCCCCCGCTTCCTCTTCTCCCTATCCGCAGCCTCCCAGTGGTCTGGGGACATACACTGAGCTGTCTTCTTTCCACACCTCCTCTCACGAAATTCCCTCTACCAAGGATGCACTTCCTGATTTTTTTCTCTCCCTCTAATCAATTTATATTCCTCTAACTAAGGTCAAGTTCAGTTTCTGCCTCCTTCATGAACAATTTCCATCCCTCCCCTGGTGATAACCAGTTTCCCGCTTCGGACTCCAAGGCTCGGTGTCTCTCAGACGGTTCCACTAAATGTTGCCCTGTTTTGTTTTAAGTATATTTTTAATCGATTTCAGCGAGGAAGGCAAAGGGAGAGAGAGAGAGAGAAGCACCTATGAATAATGAGAGAGAATCATCGATCAGCTGCCTCCTGCAGCCCCTGCTGGGGGTTGATCCCACAACTGGGGCATGTGTCCTTGACTGGAATTGACCCTGGGACCCTTGAGTTCCCAGGCCAATGCTCTATCCACTGAGCCAAACCAGCTAGGGCAATGTTGTCCTGATTGGTATTGACTTCTGTTTCTGTCTCAGGTGCAGGATCAGAAGTTTCTTAAGGGCAGGGAATCCTGCCTTTCTCATCTTGTCTTTCCTTAGTGCTGTGAAGGAAGGCAGGGGAGGGATGAGGGTGGGGGAAGAGGCCAACCAAAGGACTTATATGCGTGCAAATAAGCATAACCAATGGACACAGACAGTAGGTGGGTGAGAGCATGTGCTGGGGCGTGACCAGCTTGGGAGAGGTCAATGGGGGTGGGGAGGGGGAAGCAGACATATGTAATACTTTAAACAATAAAGAATTGAAATCAAAACAACAACAACAAAACATTCTGTAGCTAAAGATGTCTGACAACTGAGATGTCTGGCTGTCTGAAGGTGTTCCTGGTTTGTCTTTGAGGTTAGTGGAGAGGGAACTGGAAGTTTTTGGCTAGAAAGATAGGATTATTCCCTTCAAGGCCCTTAATGATAAGGTTGGAAATTGGCCAGCAGGACAACTGGCCAGGACACAGGCCACACGGTGTGACCATGTGTCCCAGGATTTCTTCCACAGTCCCATCCTGCCCTGAGGCTTCACACTCTGTCTAACTGGGGGGTCAAACAGCCTTGGACAGAGTGCCTCAAGGAGTGGAACAGTCATTCGGGTAGCATCTCACAGCTCTCCTCTACCCCATTAGGGAGGTTCA